>OY728156.1:33043633-34293633 GCA_963277665.1 Viscum album
TAAAAAGTCCCCATGAAAACACACATTGTGTATTTCTTACAATGGTCCAAGATCTATGAACCTAAACTAAGATCTCTAATACTTTTGTCCCACACGACGTTAAACTATAGTTTAAGAACTACGTATGGCTTGATTCTCATCCTTATGGGATACGTAGTGAAGTCCAACATTTCAATTCAGGACCCAGCCACAACATGATTATGGTTAGCATTGATCTATGTATCTCTGTATACATTGGAAAATACCCATTTTATGTGTCATAATCCTAACCTTAAATATTTTCAGATCTTCATAACCCTTTTCATGACTTCTAGTCACAAACATGTCAAACTTCTGAGAGTTCTTTTGCCTGACTATGCAGCACGTGCCCATAGGCGGCCTTGCATAAACAATCTACATAACAGAATTGTTATCCAAAAGATACTATTATTTGACTATGCAGCCAATGCCCTTAGGTGGCCCTGCATAATTCAACCCCCTAACGGGTTTGTCGGATAGTGGTAACTTTATTCTTGGGAATAATGCCTCTTTTTTCCTTATTTTTCTTAAATGACAGTATATAGGGATCCACAAAAATAGACACCCTTAACATATTTGTACCATATCCTTTTTCATGATCTGAAAGTATTCAAGTCTATGGTTTATATTCTCCTTCCCTACGTTTGGGTCAGACCTTCATAGGAGTGATATTCATCCAGTTCTTTGATAATATTGTTTGGAAATATCTTCTCCATATTCAAGTACCTCTTTCTATACAACAAACTCTATACTTTGGAAGATTCGAATCTCCATAAACTTTCACTGGCTTTTAGCACTAGGAAAGTAAATTTCTGAGAGTTCTTTTGCCTGACTATGCAGCACGTGCCCATAGGCGGCCTTGCATAAATAGTCTACATAACATACTTATTAGCCAAAAGATACTATTTTATTTAACTATCCAGCCAATGCCCTTAGGTGTCCCTGCATAATTCAACCCCCTAACGGGTTTGTTAAATAATGGTAAATTCATTCTTGGGAACTACTTCTTCTAATGACTTTTACCTCTTTTTCATATCATTCCTCAAATTCAAATATTCTTAAGTCATAGTTTACATATTTTCCCTCATACTTGAGTATGGTACTATGTTTTCAGATGAGTTGTCAAGGAATTGAGTCAATTATAATCCATTTCGGTCAAAGCTATTTAGACCTTAAACATTAGCCTTTTTTATGTCCGACGTGCATGACTTTAAACTGCCCACAAAAGACAATGGAACTCTGAATAAAAGTCAAGTTCCAGCTCACTAAACATACATTTTGTATGATTTAGGTAATACTGAGCAATTAAAATATTCAAAGTTTGTAGGGTTATTTATATTAATCCTAGTAAAAATCAAACTATGCTTACTAGGCCCATTGGCTTAAGTAAATTTAAAATAGGTAGCAAAAGAATGCAGGTACAAATGATTTAAGATGAAAGTGTTTTTCATTGATACACAAGAGATAGAAGGAAATCCACAGACTGGAGTCTCTTCTCTTTTTCAAGAATTACAAGAGGCTTTCAACACAACTCTTCATTTGATTTATGGTATCCTGAGCTTCATCAGTAACCACCTAGAAATCATTCATTCAACTGGATAAAATAAGAGATGTAGTGATACCAGCTCTTCTTGGAACAGTTGTAAAAGGATGTTCTTGAGTGCGGTTTGAGGAAAATTTTCTGCCGATCAAAAAGTGACTCTGTTTCTGTCCAAGAGACTTGGAAGATGGATACATGGATTTGAGAATGGATCATTGGAAGTAAAGATCCATTTGGAGAGAGTACTATTTTCAGATATTGCTCTAATGCCATGATTGTCTTCTCTCCACCAACCGGCAGCGGAAAACATTTCAGCCCATGGGTTTTCCATTTTTATATCTGCAAGGAAATGGAATAGAAGGAAAATTTTAAAGTTCACACCATTGTTGTTGCTCTTAATGCACAACATAACCGAAATAGAGGAGTAGCAGTGCAGATGCATTTCAGGTGTATAGTTATTTGTATTTGGAACATTGACTCCTTGTAGATGACCATGACCATACAGAGATAGGTAGATTCTCTGTGGGAAATTAAGATGATATTTCTTCAAGTACTTAGCCAAATATGGGAAAGTTCTGTTGCAGGTATCATAGTAATCATGGACAATAATGTTCATCATGTCATCAATCCGCTTGCTAGCTAGTTCATCAGCCATTCCAATTCTACTGGGAGCCACTGAATCTGAACAAAAGTTGGATAAAATAACTCTTAAATGGATTTATTTTTCATAAAATTTGTGAAGAAATTCGAAAAAATGGCTAAGGCATTAAGGCACGCAAGTATGGATGTGGCACGCAAGTGTTAAATATTCCGCGCAAGTTTTTGTCACGCATGTTTCACCGTGCAAGTCCTATTACCTTGATAGCAGTGCGACAGCGAGGAAACAGCAGAAAGAAAAGACTTGCGTGACAAAGATGACTTGCGCGACGAGAGCTTGAGAAATTCAAAATCAGATGCTATGCGCGGCCAATGACCATGTATTTATAGGCTAGGCGGCCTATTTGCGCGCCTGCACCCAGTGCGCTCCAGCCCTGCGCGACTCGAACCTGCGCTCCAAGTGTTGCGCACTGAACACTTGCGTGCCGCCTTTCCATTAATTCTTCTTTTCCTCAGAGTAAAATCCTCTTTTCTCCCCGGATACAACTCTGAGGGGGGACTTTTTTTGACGCTCCTTTTTCATCACAGAGTCCAAAAGAATGTAAAGGGAAATGACTTAGCACAAATTGATTCATCCTTTGAAGAAAATATCAAAAATCAATAAAGGGATAAACAAGGAGAACATTGCCCATAGGTCACACAAGTTCCCTCATAGTCGCGCAAGTACACTTGCGCGACGCATGATGGTCGCGCAAGTGACTTGCGCGACCTAAGTGATAACCGCCCGGGGTCTTCTCCTGCCTATAAATAGACCCTGTGGGCCCCCCATTCGAGGAGGGATTTTTTCCAAAAACTCAGATTTGGGATCCCGGCGCCCTAGTCTCTTCTCAAAGATTCCGAAGCACTTATAAGGTAATTTATTACCTATAACGGAAGATCTAAAGAGGCGGAGGAAGGCCTAAGTGTTGAAACTCATCAACACTTGCGCGCCTGAGTGGCCAGCCCTTAAGGGAAAAGGCCACACTTGCGCGCCGCCTTACTCCTTCAATAGAACTTGCGCACCCCTCTTCTGGAAGAACCTCAAGAGGATTCTAAAGGCTTTAATCAAGAGTCTCTCAAGTATTACCCTGCTGGTTAACCGTCGTGCAAGTAAACCATGTGTCGTGTAGGCATACCTCCATGACCAGGACTTGCGCGACCACGCAGTACCTCCGCGCCTACCAGTACTTGCGCGCCCCTACCTTTTTGAGTGCCCTGCTTGCCCATTTCACCCCTCTTAAGCTATTACACCTCTCCTATTCAATATTAAATCTTCAATACACTCTTCAAATCCATTTATGGAATGATTTCTTTATTTGGATTCCTTATCTGAAAGGAACTCTGTGGAATATCTCTCAAAACCTAGTGATTTTTACATCTTTATGTCACTAAAAAATTTGAGATTTCATTCATTCAACCTCATCCTTTAAGATGAGAGAACCCCTTAATTTGGGCCTCCTTTTCAGGAATAAGCCCCAGTCATAATTCTCAAATCATGGGCATCCTCCTTAGGAGTAAGCTCCAACCATAATTCCCTTAATCTGGGACTCCTTTTCAGGAATAAGCCCCAGTCATAATTATCAAATCATGGGCATCCTCCTTAGGAGTAAGCCCGAACCATAATTCCATTAATATGGGCCTCCTTTTCAGGAGTAATCCCCAGTCTCAAACATGGGCATCCTATTTAGGAGTAAGCCCCAAGTCCCTTAATTTTTCAAATCTCTTAACCTGGGCCTCCTTTTTAGGAGTAAGCCTTAGTCTTAATTTCTCTTAACCAGTCCTAATTTACCTTTGATCTGGGATTTCTTTTCAAAAATAAAACCCAATCATAAGTCCTCTCCTAATTTGGGCCTCCTTTTCAGGAGTAAGCCCCAAGTTAGAGTATTTTAAATCTCCATGAAGCACATATACCTTTATGGACCCTGCTCCTGGATTTCTTCCCTAAAGTAAATCCTAACCTTCATTTATCTGGGCAGTCATACATACATAAGCCCCATATTATTTCTTATGATTGCATCTTTCATGGCACAATTGTCTAATTTTTACCAATACCTCTTGTTTCTCACATCGAGCATGACTCACGTGAGCTTAGAGTGTAAAAGTAATTATGACATACTTCTTTGAGCCATCAATCATAAACATCATACTCCCTTACTCGAACTACGTGGGTTCTGATTCCTTTTCTAAACAAAGGATACGTAGGTAGCCCGTCTGTGGGTTCGATCCCAACTCTGAAATAATCCATGTCCTTCTGAATGAAAATAAACTTCAAGTGCCCCACTGAGTGGCTTTTAAATGAGCATGGTCATCATAATGACCAAGAGAATTCTATATAAATGTGTCAAAGGGTACCATTGACCAAGAATCTCTAATAAATACAGATGATTCTCTATCGATGAAGAACCTCGAATACATATAAATGATTCTCTAAAATTCCTACATATTTTATCATTGATTGTCAGATCTGAAGGAAAGATCATTTTATTCTTGGTAACGTAATAAGGATTCACGAACATAACTTAAATCTATAAAGAGAGTCCCAGAGTAGACAATAATTCCCCTCAAAAAGGTGTGACGAGTCCGACCTCCCATCCTCTCGACCAATGAAAATTCCTAAACCTCATCAGTCCATAAACTAATGAGCACCTACCTTTGGAAAGTAGGTCCGAATGGATGTGGAATCATTGGATGTTTCTGGTTCTACAAACAAACCTGTTAGAAACCGATCAGAATGTTTGAACCTCCCATCAAAAGGAGGTCATCCCCGAAATCCAAGGGAAACAAAGACAACCATCCACCATCCTTCCACTAGGGCGGGAGGTACAAAAGTCATGGGAATCACCACCTTAGGGAATCTACATCAGAGTCGCAGGAGACAAGGGCCCAAAGTTCCATCCTAAAATTAAAATAAATCACACAAGTATAAGAATAATGTCGACTTAAAGTGTACGCATTTTTTATTTTTCAATTTCACTCATTTTAAAATGCATGTATTTAAAATATATTTTCATTAATAATGTTAAAAATATATTTCTAAATAAATATTTATATATAAATATATTTATAAATTTATATTTACTATATTTAAAAAATTATATATTTATAATTTTTTTAAATAAATAACTATTTATTTTTTAAGAAATATTTATATAATTGAAAATAAATAATTATACATATTTAAATACGTTTAAAAATATAATAAATTTATTTAAATAATAAATATACTATATTTTTATTTTTATTTTTATTTTTATTTTATATTTATATTATATATATATAAGTTGAGGCTGAAGCCTCAATTTATTCATGGTAATGAGAAACATTACAAAGAAAAGCAGACAACATGAAATATAGGGATGTACTCAACAAGACTCCAATAAAATATGTTACCGAGACCCATAGGGGAAGCTACCACTGATCTCCACCATAGGTGTTATATTTATATAATTATAAAATTTTATTAATTTTATCATTTTTAAAAGTATTTTTCTTATATTTATTAATAAATAACAACATATTTTAATAATTATAAAATTATAATGAAAATTCTTGAATAATGAATATATATATATATATATAATGATATAAACATATTTATAATTAAAACATTTTAATAAATATATTGAAATAATGAATATATTTATACTATATATGTTTATATGTATTTATTATTATAAGTATATATAATTATATAAATATGTAATGATATTAATATAATTATATATTTAAATAAATAATTATAAATATATTTATAAATTTATAATTACAATATTAATTAAATTATATATTTATAAATATAAATTAAAATATAATTTTTTAAAAAATTATTAATGTAATTATAAATAAATAATAATAGAATTAACTAATTATAAAATATTAATGTAAAATATAAAATTACATAAATATAAATATATTTTCTATTTATAATTATAATTAAAATACGTTATTAGGTCTAATGTTTTAGCACTGATTAAGGTTAACTTTATTGAAGGTTATCGATTTAGAGCTAATAAAATAGATCACTATTAGCACATTTTTTTCATGTGATGATAAATGTGTCCCAATTTTTTTCAATGAACCCAAACTTGACTCATTCAGTCACAATTCTCAAAATATCATAGAACTCTAATGTTTCCAGTACTACTCTTCTATGTTATCTTTGAAAAATCAAGGCTCAAATATGGGGAATGGTATTTTCTCCCTATCCTCTATAATTGATTGCATTTTGGGTTATGTAGTTTACGTTTTTGCACTATTTTTAACCATAAAGAACCATAAATATCACCTCTCTCTCACCCAGTTACCTATAGCTACAAAATTTCACCCTTACTCTATAATCATATTCTAGCTTCATATAAGACCATTGTGAACTATATCTCCATCCACTTTCACAACTGATGGTGATTTCCTTGATGTTTCCATTATTATTTCTTGTCAGTTTTTAGACAGTGGGGAATGTCATTGTTTGAATCATGTTTTCAAAATATGAAATTCACATGAAGATGAAAAAAGTTAATGAAAATAAGATGAATTATAAACATATGTGTATCTATTGAGAACATCATCTTAAATATATATCAAAGAATGATAGGCACTCATTTTCAATTAATTAATATTGGATGATTCATGTTAAATAGGTGATGATATTGAATAAATAAATAGAGTTTGTTCCAATGTCAAAAAATGGTCAAATTTTACGATGGTTCCTATATGTTTTCTTTTATTTGATTATTTTTGTTCTTCACACACAATTTGAATATAAAATATAATATAATATCCCATGCTGAATATATTATTGAAAATGAGATGATGATATACCTGATGAAATAGTTATTTAATATGACATGTTAAACATGTGAAAAATGTTATTAAATTTAGTGCTTCCAAGAACTATTATATTATTCATATGATTTTTGTAATTATTACTATAAATGAATGAATTAATTCAACCCGGTTGAGATGAAAAGTGTAACACCCCAGGTAAATAAAGAATATGACATTTTTATATCTATCCATATTTTAAAATAAAATGTTAAAATTACTTTAAAGGAAACACTATGCTTGATGGCGTACCCAATACGCAACAACGAGTTTCTTTGAAATCTTACGTTGCACTCTAATAGTAAAATAATATTATTTTAATTGGTAGTTAACGCCTAGACGTTGTAATGGCGGGAATGAACAGAACTAACTAAAAAATGATTATATATGTTAGTCAAATATTTTTACTTTTTACAATAAATGTTAGAGGATTAAAAATGTGAATGAATCCAATTTTAAGCGTAAACATTCTAATATTCTTTAAAAGGTCGATTAACCGCCTTTTGATGGCGAACACTTTTTAAATCCACCTTTTGACAATTTAATATATTATATTTGGCCAAATAAAATCCTTGTTTAGAATCAGGACATCAAAATTTACTTTGTGTTTGTTTTTGTTATTTTTTCGATAAAGTTCATTTTTAATGAATATGTGAAAAATGTTGTATTTTAATTCAAAACCTCTTTTTAATCTAATTTATATATATGATTATATCATCTTTTGAATTGGTTTTAAAGTGAAATTAGAATATATAATTACCATTTAATCCAATGGTGGTCATTGGTATTAATTTCACATTGAAATTAGTCTTAAACTAGTGTCAATATTTTAATAGATATTGTTTCTTAAAGACACACTATTTGTTTTGACAGCAAGAATTAAGTATTAAATTAATTAATGTTACTTATATGTTTTGAATTTTGTAAAATAGACATCATTTTTGAATTCAGAATATCAAATATATCTTAGGGTTAATTTTTCGTATTTTACTGAAAAACATCAATTTTTGATGAATAGTGAAACCACTAAGTGGTAGTTAAAAAATGATTTTTCGTTTAAATGAAACTTTACCACTTCTGTGATTTGATTTTTAAAAATCCGACATACATGGTTGTCATTAGGATGTAAAATGTTAAAATAATATGAAATTACCTTGACCCATGTCCTATCCTTACTGGATGTGTCATGGCTGACCAAGAAAATCCATGGGTCAACTTGGGGACCCCATGGTGCCACTTTGGTAGGAAAATGACATTAATAACTTTTTATTTAAAGTTAAAATAAAAATATCACAAAAATGTATTGTTTTACTAAAACAATTTTTACATGGGGTTATACAAATCATATTTTTGACTATAAATATTCATTAGAAAGATAAAAATATTTCCTACATCATGATATTTTTTTTATAATTTTAAGACATTAAATAAATAAATTTATTTATGACACCATGATGATGTAGTGATTACGTCATTAATTAATGATTTAAATAAAATGAGAAGATAAGGTAAAATCTATGATTTTCACTTGTCAAAAACCTATTGTATGGGTGGATTTCGAACCCTTATCAACTTATCCTCGAAATATATAATTGTGGGACCTTTAATACCCGAAAATAATTTTATAATAAAGTATCTTTTCAAGACATTACAAGAGAGCCCCTCCTCCATCTTATAAATTCCCCCACCTCTACCTCCTTACCCACACCTTTAAATCCCTTGGCTCATCCAAACTATGTTCATATTGTCTTTATACATCCCTCTATTACTCCTAGAAGCCTCACTTTGGGCAGAAGTCTTTCTAAGGAAGCCTTTCAGCTCAAATCAAAAAGAGTTATCCGATTTAAAGGTAATGTCTTCACTTGTGTTATTTTGTATTATTTTTCTTCTCCAACCCCCTAAACTCTTTTTATCCATTTCTTTTATAATAACACCAATATCTTAAATATACTAGGATGTTGTTATGTTAATTATTTGAGCTACACTCACACACATTTTCTTATAATGGTTAAAGAACATATTGTTTCTGTGGATGGCGAATTTATGCCTCACAAATCGATGATTGTTCAATCTTCTTTTAACACCTTTCATGGTGGATATTAAGATTTCACTCTATTTATATATGATATATATTATGTTTATATTTTCCTTATGCTTCTATATTTTTTATTTATGGCATTCCTTTATGGTTTCCATTATGGGTAAACGCAATATCTTCATTTTAGGAAGTACGGACTACCGCCCCCTCAAGGTGATTTGATTCGTTAATGCCATATGTGGGATGTATAAAGGATGTAGTTAATGATATTATATATTATATTATATTGGAATTATAATATACCTCTATATAATTATGATTTAATTCCATTAAATATGAAATAGAAATGAAAGTAGCGTTCATGCGTACGTATGATTTACCGTCTCCATGAATGGTGCATTTTATTTCTTACCTCTAAATGTTATGTAATATTATAAATTCATGTATAAACCAGATATATATGATATCTACATCATGAATATAATTCTGAATATAATGGATATTTTACCACATGAACAACTTGTAATTATAAGATGTTTTTTTACTCAAGTACCAATGATTGACAAAACGACCGTTATTAACTTAAATAATTACATAATGTTCATAAAATGGTAATAAATGATATAGACGGAATAATTAAATTAAAAAGTATCTTAAGAAATTATAAATTAACTATAGTTTATTATTCAGGAGATTAAATAACGATCGAGTCAAGTCGGACACGAGGTAAGGGATCCTACCTCTCTCGTTCTTTTTAAGTACTATCTTTTATGTCATTTCTTTTAATATCATATTTATTATGTTTGGGGATGATATTTTATATTCCTCATACTGTAATTTTTATTTTAATATTATGAGAGACCCTATTTGATCTCATAAATCCATTTTTCAATGTTTTAAGTGGTGTCGTTAAGCTACCGAGTTTTCGTAATGGATTTTTCATCTCACTTTTATTCCCGTGTGATTTATGCTACATTTGACACCATTTACTTTGAGTGGTGTATGCACTTCCCATTATTATACTCTTTGTGTAATATAATTTCATTTATGGGTATTTACATCTACATTGTATGACTCTTCTTCCATAGGGTGTACGTTTCAAAAGTTACCCAAATTGGTAAGGGAACCTTTCACCCTCCTCTTTTTAAAAGACTTATATTTGTTATGTCTTTTAATTTAAATCTTATTTTGTTGGGATATGTTATTCTATATCCTTATTGACGTAAATTTTATTTTCAAGTAATGAGATACCATTTTCTCTCTCATAAACTCTTAATCTGAAATTATAAGTGGCGCCATTAGGCTGTCGAATTGTTGCAAGGGAACTTCTTAACCCAATTTCGATTCTTTGGGTAAAACTTGTACTCCTTGAATATTTCGTTCTATGAATATGTGTGAATGAACTCTGATTGTTTTACACTTAATATCCACTTATATGTGGTGTATTATTTTTTCACACATAATTATGTAATTGATTTATCCTTAATCAAAGGATACCGTCTTTATAAGGGATTTAGTATCAAATTACATTCCATTGAGACTTCCTTGTTGTTATGTGCCAATTCACTTTGATATGGTGTATATAATATCCTTCGGCATATTATATCATGAATACCTTTATTCTCTTGATATTATAAAGTTTTGATTAAATGTTATTCCTTTAAAAGCTTCAAAGTGGTATGGGACCCTTTGATTCAAAAATCTCTTTATTAAATGGTTTTGAAAATAGTTTGATAAATCATTGATTTTGTCGATATATTGAAATGATATATTGTGATTTCAAGTGAAATGTTAATAGTGAAATGTTTATGTATGTGCTATGATTTTTATAATGGTACATGGACATTTGACGGGTAGTTACATGATAAACCATATGACGGGTGGTGCCGTGAATACCAGGACGAGTGGTTACGTTATAACCTCCAATTTATTAGGTATGGAAGTTGGCCGTATGGTTATTCCATTTAGTGATATGTATGGAAGTCGACCGTATGGTTATTCCATTTGAGAATGTTTATGTCCCAAGTTACCTTTATTTGTTATGTGTTCTTTATATGAGTTTTATGGTAATCTTTTGGTTACAAAAGGGTAAGTAATGATATTTTATTCAGTTAAGAGTATTTACTACTTCTTAAAAGTGAAAAGTGTTACTTTGATAATGTATTCATGGTTTACTTTTTGTTTTAAAAAACTAAAAGTTTTCCTTCTTTGTGTATCCTTTACTGGGATTTTTATGATCATCCCATGTTTTTGAAATGTTTTTCCACAGGACTTAAAGATGAATAGGGTCAAGGATGGGATCAAGGAAAGACATGATATCTAAAACATGGAACTAGACATGTTTCTTTTTAAGAGTTTTTATTTTATGGAAACATAGTAGAAGTGTCTACCCTGTAATCTTTTGAGATGTAATAGTTATGTCCTAATTCTCTAAAAATCTAAACCTGAAAAGATCCTCTATGTGAATTATTCCTTTAATTCAATATTAAGTGAGGTTTATGGTCAGGTCCTTATAAAAAGTGCTTGATAGGATTACATTATTCATTGTGTTTAGATGTGATGGAAATTGATTTATATATTTGAAATTTAAAATGTTATAATTTATAAATAAAATTGTATTTAGGTTACTTTTCCATATGTGTGGGTTTAGAGTATACATGTATAGACATAGTTTTCAAAAATAAAAGTGTTATGTTTTAATCATGGTATATTTGAGAAACAATATATTATATAGAATATTGATCAATTATTATATAGTACACATGATATAATAGAATTATTTAAGGGATTATCATGTTTTATTGTTCGATAATGGAATTTTATATTTATATTACCATATCAGTTATAGTTTTTATATATCTATTTATATTTTATTTTTAGATGAAATGGTTCATAATATATATATATATATATAAATATATATAAATATGCTGATAGGATAAATATATATTTCAAATTATATTACTATATTCATAAAAATATATGGTTTTAATAATCATTATATTATAAAATGTACCATGTAACATTAATAAAATATTTTTTTTCTAGAAAATATAATTTTTGAAAATGGAAATATTAGAAACCTTTTATTTATTATGTTTTAATTTTATCTTTTTATACATTTATTATTTGACATTTAACTAATGTTTTTTGTTTACTTTTGTAATAATTTGTTCTCTAGGGTAATTTTTTAGAGAACTATTGTATTATACGTAATATGTGACTATTTGTTTTGTTAAATTTCGATAATTATTTCCTTATCGTATTTTATTCAAATAAAAACTTGATATTATTTGAAATGAGTTTTAATATACCTCACAATTTATGATTGCAATATTTTTCTACAATAAATATATGTGTTGATGTGATAAAATTAATTTTTATCATACATTAGAATATGATGGGTATTATGTGAGTGCTATGTATAGTTTTTTATAATGTGAGTTACAATAGAAATGTAAATGATTTATTAAGGAATAAAGTGAGCGTGATGTGAAATTTGTGTATTTGTTTGTTCTTTTTCATGGGGGTTTCTATGTTGTTTTTATCTAATGTATTGTGGCACCAATAGTGTGGTTCATTCCTAAGGGAACCAATTATTGTAATACTTCCCCATATATTAAATGAAATTCCTAAAAAATGTCGATTTTATAGCCATTTCATGTTTTTTATAAAACAAGTACATTTGATGGTTTTCTAACAGATGGTATTTGATGCTAGGGGTATAAGGTTGAATCTCATGGTACCTGTGATATAGTAATTTCCATAGGGAGACAAGCAATTTGTAGTCCTCTTATGATTAAAATGTTAACCTATTATTGGTGAACTGATTTGATTGTTGGGGAATAACCACGGTATAAACTTATCGTATGATTAGTATAATTCACTATTTTGGAATGAAGTAAGTACATTTTATTATCATGGTGTCCTTATTAATACACAATGAGTTTACTTACATGTTTATTTTGAGTGTTACTACTTTAAAAACATATATTCAAATATATGAATTATTCTATATTTTAGGTTCCCTGTTATCATTTAATTTTTTATTTTTATAATCAAACCCTACCCTTGAAACTAAATGGATGTAGATATATTCTATTTGAAATATATGTGAGAAATAAAAGAATAGTAACATATATTAGAGTCATTTCAGGTCAGTGGGGATGAGTTGATGTTCTCATGGAAGAGTTAGGGACATTTTATAATTTCTAGATCAGATTTGAAATTTTAAATTAAGACATTGTAATTTAAAATGTTTTAATGAGAAATCTGTTTTCTTAACCATCTTCATCTCCTAAATAGTTATTATTGAATTTTTTTTTGAGACTCACCCCCCATGTATTCTTTGTTTCTAGAACTACTCTTAGTAGTACTCATCTAAAATGATCACTAGTACCCATTATGGGATGACTAATGCTCAGAGTAGTTCTAGAAACATAGGTGCAGATAGAGAAAAAGAGTATGAGGATGGTGTTAAATTAAATTACTCATTTCCTTAAAAATGGAGGCAAGCTAATCGTTTCAAAAAAGAGTATGAATATTTAGTTATAGAATTTATTAATTTTTTCACATAGTATGCATGTGACCTTTTTCACATCATTTATCTACATTTAAATTGTTTTTATACCCCACAAATTAAAATTTTGACTACTCATGAAGAAAATAACATCTGCGCATAATGATGTTACCAATCCTGATGAAGAACTATATATATATATGATGAAACTAGAAAATTATTAGGGGATCTAGAATTGTTTTAAGAAAAAAACAACATTGATGCAACATCATAGTGTTGAATAAAATTATCAAATAAATAAGTCACGATATGAAATTTTAGGTATGTTGTAATCAACACATCCAAACTATTGAAAACAAATATTCAACATTCATTGGTAATGTTGAGGACACAATAGTGATGAATGTGCTGATTGGTATTGGTTCACTGTGCCATGTCTATCTTGTAATGAATTAAACAATTTGGAAAGATATAATGTTAATTTCATGATATATTTTCTCTATTTTATCATGAATTTATATAGTGAAACATTGATTTAATTTTTATTATTCCATATAGAGTTCATCTATTTTAGAGTATTTTTATATTAAATTTGTTTAATGGCCACTATAAAAGATCATCGAGGCTTCCAAACACATCTTATAATTTTACATAATAGGTATGATGAGGGGAAAGTAAATCCCCACATACTAGTTAGTTATGCACACATTATAATGCATGAAAGATAGGTTGTTTTCATCAATCAACACAATGATAAATCATTTCAATTTCATTTTAATCAATAATCAATTTTTTGAAAATATTTATTTTTTCTAACTTGATTCAAAATTTTCAACTTATGAAATAGAAAAAGAGATCTAAATTTAATGGAAATTCTTCAAACCAAATGTGCCCATATCGCAAAGAAAGTATATGGTGCACTTCATTAGAGGAGAATTTATTTTTTGAGTAAACGATAAAATTTTAATTATGTGATAAAAAACAAAAAAAAATTCTTTACTTTTATGAAGATTGATGAATCAAAATATGAATCCATATCCACCCTATATCATTTGATTTAGAAAGAGGATCAGGTAAATAAGGAGGGTATATTAGTTGATGAAAACCCATAAATAGTATGGGAAACATGTGTAAGTAAGACATAATTTGAATTCATTATGATTTATAAAACTATTACATAAAAATATCTATTTTTGTTTTTATTTTTTATAAGGTTTAGACATAATAATCAGAAGCAATATTACTATAAGAAAACCAATTTTAGTATCTTTGAAGTGGCGAGAATAATATGGTCACATTAGTGGATTAGGTTTTGGAGTCTCTGATCAAACATATTTCATAAATATAAAACACTATTAAGATACATATAATATAGTGAGTTGATTCCTTAAAATATTAGACTCACTACAAGATATTAAGGTTCGGTCTATTTTGGCATGCTTATGTTTGAAAAAGTGTCAATGTGAACTGGTTGGGAAAAAAATATCCACACATGGATAAAATAATCCCACTAGATTTGAGTCTAGTCATTCCCCCAAACCGTATACCTTACCAGAGGTAAAAAATTTATTCATTAATCATTCCCCAAAATGTGAATCAAACAATATAGGATAACATTATATTATTGAAATTCAGAATGGTACAATTATACATGATATGTATCTATCAACACCCACACACTTCCTTTTTTCAATGGATACATTGTATAATATAATGGGAGACAACCTATACCATAAATACCTCATACAAGATCTCACGAGAGTGGAGATTGAGGTAGCTCATTAAATGACTATTTAGTTTCCTATTCCAATTGATGATCCAAATATTACAACAATCAGTGATGATATTAGAGCTACCATAGCATGGAAATATATTCTTATAAAGATACATGATACATTCCGTTAAAAAATCATATTGAAAACCTATAACAGTTGATGAAAAAATTTCTAATCTAAGGTACGATATTACAGATGGATACAGAATTATGAAAAAAGAAGGATGGATCTAGATAATCTACTGAATCGACCATGAAATCAAAATGAAATTATGAATATACCGTCTTCCCTCTAGTTGTAGAGAAACATTTTTTATCATTACAACTTCATCCAAATACCACATATCAATATTTATATATGTTTTAAATTACATCTAAAAAATATGGTAGTTTCATGATAAATTTAATTGGTCTCAATACAAAAAAGGGATTCTCAAGCATTAATGGTTGGGAATATATGTTGTTAATACATACATAAGGTAGATTATTACAATTAATATATCCAAATAGTGAGATAATATGTTTATTAATGTTAATAACGATTCATATTTTCTATAGGTGTTTATATTACTACTATATAAAGGTAATATAATGGGAAGTATGATTTGGATTCAATAATATCTATATCATTTTTATTGAAAAACTTACATTGGATAAGAAAGAAATTGAGAATAAAAAGAGATGATTTACTAGAAGTGTTTGATAAAAAACATCGAATGAAAGTCTATTTATGTAACCCACAATGAAAAAGTAAAACTCAAAAATCTAATAACATAAAAAATATTTTAATTTTTCTCAATAATTATATGTTTTATTCTTTATTAGGAACTACTTGATTCTGATCAACATCCATATGTATAACACAACTAATTTTTTGGGTACAATGTATGGATATCCAACCAAACACATATGACGTGTATTGTGATTTATTAATACACTTAAATTAAAATTTTATAGATAATCTTTGAATTATATGTTTAATTCAATGTTTTTACAATTTTTTTTATTATAGGTTTATCACTAAATATAGGAAAAATCATGGAATGAAGTCGGTTTTTGAAGAGAGAAAGCCTAAAAAATATTACAAGTAGAATAAAATTAGTTTATTTATAAAAGGATTTAACTATCTAAGCATTTCAAAACAATTTACTTATTTTGGTCAATGTTTCTGTAGTGTTTGAATCAAGATAATGGCATAAATTGTGGATATTATATTTTATATTTTAGAAGAGAGATCATAGAAAATGAAAATACCATCAAAACCTATCTGGTAATTATTTAAGGTAATTATAATTTCATTAAATATATTTGATAATATTTTTCTGTCTATATTTTATCAGTTCTATCAAGATTTCTTATAACCTTCACACTCAAAATAGTATGTAAATATTCTTAGAGATAATTTAGAAGTACACTTATTATTATAATTTTTGATAACAACAAATTTTGGTGATTAACAACCATTTATCTGATCTAGTATGAGTTATGTCCACAAGAATTTATCTGGTGTGTCAAAATTTAGCACAAAAATGCTTCAAAATTATTTTAGATAGTTTTCTCTAGGATATGTATAATGTATGAAGTAAATTTTATTAGAAGCACTAACCTGCAAAATATATATTTTTTGGGAAATGGATGTGGTGGAGGTGGTGGCAGAGATGAAGGTATAGGAAGATGTGGAGTCAATGTCAAAGACCATGTTAGAGGATGAGGCATGGGTGGATACTAAGGTGAAGTAGAAGATGAATTAATTTCTTGAAAACTATGAAACTATTGGGAAGTGTAGTAAAATGAGGATCATACCAATATTGTGTTTTAGAACAATTGCTGAAAATTCTGCACAAATTTTTCACTTCAGATAAGATCCACATTGTAAAGTAATAGGATTATAATGACATACCTAAAAAGAAAAATACATCTTTAAATGAAATCATGATGCACTAAAAATCAAAATGAACATCCCTTTGAAAAAGAATATTGTAGCTTGATCCAGAACCTCTAAAAATATAATGGAACAAAACAATTCTTCAACTGGATTATTAATATTTAGAAAATAACAATACATTAGTCTCAGTTTGGTTGGTGGTGGAATTATTTGTTCTATTTGATCATCAATTAGATGGATTATATTATATCACAAATTCTTGTGAAATACAAACAAGTAACATTAATTATTCATGTGAATGTTCATTATGTAAAATGATCAATGTCCACAAGCTCAATAACAAAAAAATAACCATCATTATCATAAAAATACATGTGAATAGAGATATTATAATTTTAATGAAAAAAATAATTATGATGATATGGAAGAGTTCATCATCACCTAGAAAATGCATTCTGATATTTTTGGAATTAACGTTGATTTTAGTAAAAATGAAAACTAACATACTAAAAAATTAACAAACACATTTGGATTATTTTGGTATTTTAGGAAATAATATCTAAATCATGTTTAACATGGGTAAATCATCCACACCTAAATATAATACATGATGTACTCGGTATAACTCAAATTGACAGTTACCAGTTTAAATTTGATATTTTAATACAAAACATATCTAATCAATAAAAAATATGAAAACATTCTCGGATTGTCTTGATAATTTAGAAAAATAATTTATAATTCATTTGTGATTTTTATGAATAAATATCACATAAAGTAAACACATGATGTGACTGGAATGACTCACTGTTCATGTTTCTGGTTTTAAATGACATTTCAGTAAAAAAAAAGTGGAATAATAAAAACATAAAAAAACATTTAGATTGTTTTTATGATGTATTAAAATTACACATAAGTCATTTGGAAAATTTATGAATCATCCACAACTAAATTTGATGTAATGTGGGACCGATATGACACTAAGTGCGTCTTTTTAATAAAAAATTACATTAATTTTTTATTAAAATTACAACTAACATAATCAAGAATGATGAAGTACATACATATTGTTTTGATACATTAAAGAAATTATCTATAAGTAATTTTTGAAATATATGAATTATATTCTAGTCAATATGATAAACTATGTCCCCGATATGACTCATTGGGTCAGTTATCAGTTTAAAATTGATATTTTAATACAAAAACGTTTCAGTCACTAAAAAACACTCAAATTGACATGATAATTTAAAAAAATAATTCATTATTCATTTGTAAAGTGTGGGAATCATTCTCATGTCAAACTGACTCACGATGAGGCTAGTGTGACTCATAGTGCACGTTTCCAGTTTAAAAAGGAATTTTTGAAAAAAACACATGTGGCGTACTGAAAACCATGGAAAAATTCATATTTTTTTGATACTTTATAAGAATGATGCATATGTAATTTGGTATGTGTGGGAATTAGTTTCACATCAATATGAAACACAGTGTGACAAGTATGACTAAATATGGGTCATTTGATTAAAATATGACATTGATTTTAGTAAGAAAGACAACCAACTTACTCAAAATTGATCAAACACATATGTATTGATTTGGTAATTCATTAAAATGATATATAATTAATTTTTTATTTGTTTTAATTTTCAAAATCTCAATCAGATACACAATATACCCAATGTGAATCAACATGTCTATTATCATTTTAAAATCGACATTTTAATAAAAAATTGCCACTCAGTAAAAACTAAGGAAACATGCTTGGATTATGTTGATTATTTAGGAAAATTATTCATAAATTATTTGTGAAGTAATTAAATATATCTCACCTCAAACCAAAAAATGATGTGACTGGTATGACCCAATGTGTGTGTTTCCTTTTAAAACATTACATTTTATTTAAAAAATGTGTCATGCTAGAAAGTGATAAAAAAATTTGTATTATTTTAATAATTTATTAAAATGGTTAATAAGTAATTTGGGGTGTGTAATAATCAACCTCAACTCAATATGATGCACAGTGTGACAAGCACTACTCCAAGTACATCTTTTTATTAAAAAATGAAAATAATTTTAGTTCAAAAGTCAACTGACATTCTCAAAAAAATATATATTAATATTGTGTTGGTAATTTAGTAAAATGATATATATGGAATTTTTATTGTTTGATAATAATCATTCTCTTAATTTGATACATGATTTTCCTTTTATGACTTAATTTGTCTATTATTAGTTTAAAATTTATATTTTAATACAAATGTGTCACTCAATTAAAATAGAGAAAATTAAAAAAGATTGTATTGTTAATTTATGAAAATGAATAAAAATTTATTTTTGATGTTTAGTAATTAGTTTAATTTTAAACTAATACATGATGCGACTGATATGACTCATAGTGCGCATTTACAGTTTAAAATTACATTTTATTAAAAAACACAAGTGTCCTACCCTAAAATGAGAAATCCCATTAGGATTGATTTGATAATTTAGTAAAATGATCCATATTTATTTTGGGATGTGTATGAATCATCCTCACCACAATATGATGCACAGTATGACCAGTATGTCTCGAAGTGAGTATTTTTATACAAATGTGACATTAAATTTCATTAAAAATAAAAATAACATACCCAAAACCAAGAAAAAACATTCTTATTATTTTGATACTTTATTAAAATGATCTATAATTCAGTTGTAATGTGTATGAATTTTTTTCACCACAATCGGATACATGATGTTACCAGTTATACTCAAAGAGTTCATTATCAGTTTAAAATTGACATTTTATTTAAAAATTAACACACACAGAAAACCAAGAAAACAAACATGGATTGTCTTGAAAATATATAAAAATGATTCAAATTTCATTTTGACATGTTAGAATCAGTCTCATGTCAAAACAACATGCGATGAGACTAGTATATCTCAAAGTGCACACTTCGAGTTTAAAATTATGTTTTCGAAAAACAATACAAGTACAAAAAACTAAGAAAACACATTCTGGATATTTTTTTTATTTTAAAACAACGATCCAAAAGTCATTTGGGATTTGTAGGAATTAGTCACCCATCAATCTGATGCACGATGTTACTAGTATCAAACAGAGTACATATTTTTATTCAAAATATTCATTAATTATACTTAGAGAGAAAACTAACATACTCAAAACCAATCAAATACATTTATATTGTTTTGCTAAATTTGAAAAATGATCCATAAGTTATTTGATATGTGTATGAACCAGCCTCACCAAAATATGAAACATGATGCTCTCGGTATGACACATATTGTCCATTATCAGTCCTGAATTAACATTTTAATACAAAAAAGTATCACAAACTGAAAAATGGGAAAAATGATCATATTTTATTAATGGTTTTGGAAAATGATTCATATTTCATTGGTGACAAATAGGAATCCGTATCAAATAAATCCAACACATTATGTGACTAGTATGACTCAAATTATTTATTTCAGATTTAAAATGACAATTAAAAAAACATGTGATGTACTCAAAACTCATCAAAAACATTCTGATTATTTTAAGATATTATGATGATGATCCGTGATTTATTTGGGATGTGTTGGAATCAACCTTATCCCTCTATCATGCATGGTATGACTAGTATGACTACATGTGCGTATTTTCAATATATAGGTTTCATTTTAGTTTAAAACGTGCATCACATCACCAAAAATAAGCAAATGAAACTTTATTGTTTTATCATCATTCTATTTTATATTACATTATTATTGTCATTATCATTTTAATATGATACTTATTTAGTTAATTTTCATAGACGTAATGCATGAAGATGAACAAGAGAGGTAATGCCCTATTTCTGGTGTTTTAGTGTGTTGTGACATCACACTGTAGTATTCCCCTTTATTAGTGCAACTAAATGAACTAATAATGGGTGAATTTATACATGCATATAGAATAATTGATAAAGGGAACCTTTATGAGTGATAAATAAAATGACTGATAAATGGGGACTTTTATTTATGCTTCTGATATAACTAATAAAATGGTGACTTATAAACTATTTTTTAGTGGTAATAAAGAACCCCTTTATTAGTGCTTTTTTTAGCACTGATTAAATCCTAGACCATTTAAACATGCTTCAGAATTCATAAAATTTTTAGAACAGATAAATTCCTTTTGTAAAATACATCATGTATGTGATATGTTTTCTATGTGTATTATATTCAATTATATTTAACCGATACCTGAGGATTACCACGATGGGTTAGTGAAGTATTCAGAAAGATATATATTTATAGTTGTGTTTTAGAGCTATATATCATCCTTATATAGGTTGGTATTTTGAGATATCCATTAGAACCCTACAAGATATTTTGAGATCTAATTCAATGTATTTTAATGTTGGTTGGGATCAACACCATTATCTAGTCAAGTTTTTATAAAATATTTTTTTTTTCACTCATGTGTTCAAATGTCTCCTTCTGAATCCCTATATGGTAGGAATTGAAAAAACCTACATGATTGGATGAAGTTGGTGAATGATATATATTAGTAACTTATCTTGATGTATAAATGGAAATTTTTATTAGATCTATTCGATATCACACAAGAGTATCCAAGAGTCAATAAAACATTTATGCTGACAAACATCAATGAAATATAGAATTCAATGTTAGTGAAAAGGTAATACACTAAATTTTTCTATGTGAAATATTATGAGATTTAGAATAAAATGAAATATTATCCCTTGCTATATTTTCCAAATTGAGATTATTGATCGAATATGGATGGTAGCTTATTGATTGGTTTTTACACCATGGATCACTCAAGTTCACGATGTGTTCCATGTATCTCTCCTAAAAAAGTACATACCTAATTATTTATATTTACTAAACATATATGTTTTACCACTACAACATGATATTTTCTATAAATAAAAACTAGTACAAATATTTAATCATAGTGGAATAGTGCTTCAAAACAGGATAACTCTTCTGGTAGAAGTTCTCTTAAAGAATTAAAAATTTGAAATAGCTACTTGGGAGCCTATGGATGTGATGAAACAAATGTTTCCTCATTTATTGTATCAGTGTGATATATTTTAAACTAAAAATTTCAGTTAATGGGGTGGGGGTATATTGTAACACTCAGACACTTTATGATATATATTTTTCTTTAAATAAATTGCATTTCATCAATATACTATGATACATGAAACCCTAATTCTAAATGAACTTTAATATAGTATACCATTATAACCAAGCCATTATATTATAAAAAAATCATTTTCCCATAGAATTTTTTTTATTAAATAAAATAATTAATTTATTCCAATTTTAAGAAATTATTTTAAAAAATTTACTCAATTATTGAAATCATCATGTTTTATTTAGATTAAGGTTATTTTTTTGATAATTTAAAAAAAATGGATTTTTCACTGAATAGTGACAAATATCAATTTTTATTGGTAACTAATTTTCATTTAAAATAATTTCAATGTTATATTTTATTAAACATTATTAAAATTTACATTAGTTCATTTTCATTTTGAATAATACAATGAAGGTCATATGAATTAATTTAATTATGTATTCTGATATAAAAACAATTACACTTTAGGAAACATTTTTCTACTCGAAAACTTCTTCTCATCACATTTTTTATTTAAATTTAAATTAAATTGTTCCACTTCTATGAATTTATACATGAATTGTGGATTATATATTTGGAACAAGTATGATAATTTTTTTAAAATATATCCATTTTATTTTGGGTCAATTCTAATAGTATACTTGGTAGATATTTGTCACATTAGTAAGGGTAAAACAAGTAAGACAATGTTTTGAATTTGGGATAAGATTTAAGGTTTCTTTTAAACATAGAATCAACCTTTTTTAATAGATTATATCGGACACTTCCTTCTATTTTTAAAAAACATGGGAACTTAGAACCATGTTTCTTTTATTCTGGCCTTTATATTATTTTAAGAAAATAATAAATACCAAATTCCACTGTCTTGACATTTATATATCTAAATCATATACATAATTATAAAAATAAGTTAATTTTTATTTTAAATATTTAATTTTAAGATGATTTTTTTTATCATGGTAAGTTATTTGTAATTTTAAGTTGTTTATTAATTACCATAATGTTTTATGAAAACACAACCATAATATTAATTTAATTAATAGAATAACAAAATAAATGATTTAAAATTGTTAAAAGTAATATAATTTTGATGAATTATAATGTTTTTTATGTTTATAGGTAGATATAAATTATTTTATATGTTTTAAATATATATATATTCTAATCTTATTACTATCTTGGGGAATTTAAAGTCATTGTAAATGAATAGTTCAAGAAATGTCACTAATGATATTTTATAATAAAAAAATTTCATAAATGATTTAGAATTAAAAAAAATACTATATTCTTCAATGTAAAATAAATCTGGTTGATAATATCAACAATATTCTATTTATGGTTCTCTTTTATTTTATAGTAACATTGTTCACCATTAAAGATTTGAAAACATTGATATTGAGTATTTTTCAAATGGATTAATGGTTTTTAAAACAAATGGATAATGGTAAATAAATCCCATAAAATTATATAAATATTATTTTATGAGATTATTTTTACTTATACACATACTATATTATAAATATATCATAATAGATTTATTTTTTTATAAATGCCAATTAATAATAATTTAATACTTTTTGTTATTGTAAGTGTGCCCCGCCCCAATCTAATAAAAGGTAATTCTTATCCTCTATTCATAATTTTTTTTCTGACTTATAGATCATCAAATAATTACATTAATACTTTCTTAGATTTCGTAACCATTTATTTGATCTTTTTTTCTTCCTAACAGACCATCCCTCTAAGGCTTAATCTGTACACCAAAAGATATTTCTCAACTAAGAGGTATATCTCTTAACTAAGTGTTTTCAATATTATTTCTTCTTATACCACTTTTAAATCCATGATATATATTCTTAATTAATTAATTCAATATGTTAAATATATTATTTTTTATTATGATGATTAAAAAACCATTAATCACATTTTTTCTATCCAAGGGAAATAGAGATCTTCACTTATTTGTACATTCGAGTTGCCCTCTCCATGTATCTGTGCAATTTGTTTTTCCTGCCCAATTTATTTAGATGATTATAATGATGTATTTAATAAATATATAATTTATTTATGATATTATAATCATTATATAAAGGTAAATTATTATCCACCTTTATTCTTTCCAATACATAAAAAAACGAAATCAACGTTCACATGTACATATTACCTACCATCTCCAGGAATGGTGTAAATAATTATTCTACCATAACTTTTATAGAAGAATCTATATATATAATGAATAAATATTAAATATACATAATGGTTAATGTCATATATATAATTAAACCATGACCAAAGTATGTATACTAGAAATGTAGAACTGAAAATTCTATGAAAAATGAAACAGTTAACACCAGGAAATAATTATTTTTAAATTCTTGTTGAAATGTTATAATTGGATAATATATTATTTTATAATTATGTAAATTATTCTAATATATAATGAAAATTAATTTAAATTTATTATACTAGAGTTCAAATTTTTATCTAGATTATATATTTTAAATTCACTTCAGACGCTATATATACTCAATATAAAAAAATAATTGTTTTATGGAAAACTAAAAATTTTACAATCTTCAGAAAAAAAATATTTTTCCTTCCATATAAATGTTCTCTAAAAATATTTTCAATATTAGACTTTTATTTTTAAAATTTATAATTACCCATGACATAATTTTTAATTTTTTTTAAATTGACTATTTTTTTAAACAAGGTAATTTTGAATTTTTATTTAAATATTAATAATGAAATCATTGTTTTAATATAAAATACATGAAAATAATTTTCCATGTTCATGAGCACTAAATTATTTAAATATTCTTTTAAAATTATCAATGGTTTATTTCAAACAAAAATTTGATTAATATTTTAGAAATTGTTTAGTTTTCAATAAATGATTTTAATGTTAAAAGTGTACTTTCCTCAAGAAACATTCCATTTTTTATTTTAAAGTAATTTTTCATCTATTATGGAATATTTTGAGGTCACAAAAGCATTAATATGGATATTATACAATGATACAATGCTTATTATTTCTCTATATATTTTTTTTTTGATTTTAGGATGTTTATGAAATTCATTTATTTTCTATGGGTTATAGTATGTTTAAATGTTGATATGTGTGTGAAACCCATTTTATTTCCATTTATTTGCATACAATTAATATTTTTGGATCATATGTAAAACATATGTATGATTTTGAATTATGTGACAAGGGTTGGGGAAGAAATATATTGTTCTCTAATAAAATCGGTAATGATGGATATATCACGAGATTATAAGGAATACAACGAGGATTGAACCCAGTTTAGTAAGGGAAATTGTCCATTACGATATGTTTGGGAGTGAACCATGACATAGGATATGATGGAATAGGGGTTGAACCCAACCAACTATAATATGTGTATTCCCCTAACATATATGTCACACCAATGTTATTCTCGATCATTTCCTTTGACTCTTTTATGATTAAAGTCTTTTAAACTACCAATATTTACATGATGAATCTAAATAATGATCTATGATATGTTGGGTATTGATTCAAAATGTTAATCACGTGTCCTCACACCCTAATGCATATTTTTTATTTGTCATTGATACCTCCCTTGTTTACCCTTAATAATACGCTGAGTTCACCATTTCTTATGTTTCCTATACCTAGGTTGTTAAAAAAGGATATAAGTATGAATATCTACGAGGGGTTCTATTTATGAATAAATTAGTGTAATATAATGTAGATATCTTATTAAAAAGTTTATTATGTATCCATGTTTACAAAGACACTAGACATATATGATTTAGGAATGGATGGTGATTTCATATATTGAATATTGAACTAGTAGGATGTAAAATTAATGTATGGAATGTATGAGTCACTATAGGAATAACCTCTATCCATATTATTTTCTATGAAATGGTGAATGAAACCATTATTCATGCATACATGAATAATACAACCTCACCAATCAATGAGATCTGTTTTCTATCACCGCCTAACATGGACATTCATAATAAAGTATTAAATAACCACATATAACATTAATACCACTTTTTTGATTCGATAAATATAATATATCATATACCTTCTTACCATTCCACACATTTCAAAAATGATAAAATCACTCATGTGTATGTATAGACTATCGCCTCCATGAATAAATGTGATTAATATTTATTTTCTTCCCCCATTAGTGATTTTAAAATTGTATATAATGAATATATGTTCAACATATATCCTGATTAACATTATGAAGATGATGGAACCAAGATAATGATTCAAGGATAAAAACCACTGAACCAAAACTAACATGAAACAATATATAGATAATACTAAAAAATGACCATTTTAATAAATACTTATTAATAAATTGTTGTTGAAATGTTATAAGTGGGTCATATATGATTTTATATATAATTATATTATTCAATAATTTATGTGAAATATATTTAAATTTGTTATACTCAACAATAAAAGAACTTTGGATGTAGGTCAAACTTGTTATAAGGTATTTATGTTTTCATCTCATTACTTACCATGACTATTTATCATTAATAATTCATGTTATATTTATATGATCTATCTCTTATAAATATATTGAATTTTATTCTAATCTAGTTATTTATTTATATCACATGTTTGAAAATTAATTTTATCCATGTTGGTACTTAAGATACTAAAAGAGTGTTTTTAAGGAAAAATACATTATATATCTCTCTTCAGTTGAGAATATTTTCACTTATATATCTATGTTATATAACAAATTTTCAAGATTTTTTTTTTACAATTACTCAAGGATTATTTTTAACAGATTTAAAATTTTTATTCCATTAATAATAGATCTATTACAACTCAGTAGTTATCTGATTTTTTTTATTATAATTGTTCATAAAAATATTTTTTAATCACATAAGATCATTGAACAACATGTGTTGTTATTATATTTTTAAACTATGAATAATGAAGGGAATAAATAAATTATAGAAACATGAAACAATTTATTTTATTATTTAATAATGTTACATTTAGGCTAAAACAATGACCAATATAATAAAAAATATTATAATGGGAAGATAAGTAGAGGAAACATAAAATAAATATAAAATTAGGGATTCTTCCATCCCCTATAATCCTTTACCCCATTAATAACACTATAAAAATGAAATAAAGGGTTAGTAATACAATATTCATTTTAGAAATGATATTGCCCCATGATTCAAATTGATGTGAATGATGAAGTGTATGAATGATGTCGTATTTACAGGGAAATATAATGATCTTACATTAATATTTCAACTAATTTTTTTATTCATCTATACATCCATTATTCAACAAAATATATGATCATTATTATTTTCCATTACGTAGAAACATTTAAATGATCTTTGAGATTATTTAATTACAAATTCACAATTTTATTATTTCTGGACACTAAAAACATATTATATAAAAAAATAACATTTATATAGAATATTTAAACAAAATTTATTTAAATAAATATTATTATTATGTTATTTTAAATGATAACATATTTAAGAGAATCCCTAAGTAATTTTTATAATGCTTAGAATGTTTATTTTTTGATTAAATTTTTAATATTCCTGAAAATTGTTATTTTAATTTAATTGTTTAAATTATCATACATAGATAATTATATTGAATAAATTATATTAATTATTTTACTTATCATGTCTAAATTATCTTTGGTTGATTTATTTGGTAATTTTCTTAAATGTTGATTAATTGCTGAAAAAGTGAAAAGTGTCTATTTATGAGCACTTCAATTTTCTTACATCATTGTTATATAAGGAATAAAATTCTATAAAACATCTTAATAAACAGAAAATTTATTTGCTAAGTATATAAATATATTTATAAATTTTAATTTTAATTTATATGTTTATACATTACCTTTTTGAACAAAAAAAATTGGATTATTTGAACTAATTTTTTTATATTTTGTTCATTTATTTGGTCGGATGGAAGATAAGATTCGGTTTTGGAAGGAAAAGAACATTCTAACACACTATATCACTCATTAATGGTATATAAATAATGTTTTAATTTATTTCATCAACAATTGGTAAGTTTATATGATAAAATAACCAATGTTTAATCTTTTAAAACCCAACCCTCCTCATCTGTAAATAACACCTATTCCCATTCCACTCTACTCTAAATTCATATCCATGATTTTCATTCCATTTCTTCTCTAAAATATTCCTTACATGTTTCCCTAAACATATCAAGGTTCCATCCTCACATTTTAGGATGAAAATCATAAATGTAATGGAATTATCATATTTTTCCTTTTCTTTACGATTTCTTCCTTTTGGAAGTCCTACTGACATTAAAGATTATTACTTTTGATGAACTTTTGATATTACCAATAATTAAAAAATAGTGTTTTATAAAATATTCTATTATTGGGAATACCCAAACACCTTCTTGACATATGTTAATTCTACTATATGTAGAAATATTATATTTATTCATGTATTTACATGTATGAAACCAAAATTTCATTTTAATTGGTAAAAATGATGTAACGTTAAATTAATTAAGAACATATATACATAATGATTTTATATAAAACTTTTTTATTATTATCCTCAAGTTATTAACGAAATTATTTATTAATATGAGTTTTTTTAAATGAATTTTAACATATAAAGGATATTCTGTCACAGTTTTCCAATGCATTTCGTATATAATTAATCTATTGGGATGGAATGTTTTACGATATCATGGTGAAAAACCATGATAATTATGATATATAACACCTTGGTGATAAACCTCATTGTTATGATTATGAATGTCACATTTTAATGTTTTAGCCACATTTCCATGTTATAATTCATGTTCTTTTTAATGTGATATAACTCATGTTCATATGATTTTTTATTATTGATATTCCTCAATATCATATAGTCTTTTATTATTAATTTGCCTCATGGTGACATGATAAGTGATATCCTTCAGTTATTCCCTTATTGGGATTCTCACTTTCCCCTTTTTTTATGTATGTCCAAATGATGTGATATGGAGTAAAATTAACTAATGATCATTATATAAAGAAGCATTTCATGTGGATTAGAATAATTTTTATGTTTTTTTATACCATTCACGTATTATGTTCATAACTCACAAGCCACTAAATCACAAAAGATCCCCCATATTATTAAATGTTTTACCATGTAATTAAAGGATTATGAAAGTAAATGAGGATCTTTATAGTTTGTTTAAAATTTAGATATAATTATTTATTGATATCAGGATTTGAAAAAATTAGTAAAAACCTCATTGATAAGTCTAAATATAGGAAAGCCCCCTATTATTTTTCAAATGTATTTAGTAGGTGATGTCCAATAAAAAACATCACAGTCTACATAATTAATGTGTATGTTTCTCTAGAATTGTTCTACCTATGGGTAATAACCCAAAAAAAGACTCTTGGAGTTAAAAATGATCTCCACCTGATGCATGAATATGGGCATTACTACACACATGGGTTGATATTCCTAGGGGAAATTCTTTGATTAATCACACACTTTTACAAGCCATAATAAACTCTAAATAGATAATGTAAAGAAATTAATATTGAAGTATACCATCCTAGAATAATGATAAAAGAAAAAATTAATATTAAAAGATTATTTTGAATAGTTATCATAAGATTCCTAAAATAAAAACATTTCACAATTAGGTTCTCTCTTTTTAGAATAATGGAAATAAATGTAAGGACTCTTGTAAACAATAGGTTAAATATAAATTGTGTTGACAAAAATCCCAATATGGGTGGAGTTAGAGTTTCAAAAATCATGATAATGTTGAATCATTTAAAGAAAGTCACAAAAAACAACAAAAAACTTGTGGAGAATCCTACTTCACCAAGTAAGGAACAACTAGTTGTTGATACCTTCATACGTCACCAACCAACTTTTTTTAGTAGAATATCTGATCCCATAATAATGGAATAATGAATCAAAAAGTATATAATAGAGGTTTTATATACTCTATTATTCTAGTAAATAGGAAGTTACTTTGTAAGTATATCTCTAATAGAGAGAATATGATCAATGGTGTGCACTGATCAAGAACATGAACCCAATGGATGAGTTTGGAATTATAGGATAGGAAGACATAAAATGGACATTTTCATCAAGTATTTCCCCATTCCCTCTAGAAAAATGGAGAGGGAATCCCTAAAGAAAAAAAAATATTAATTTAATCATTGGGGAATTATGTGATTAAATTTACAATTCTTCCATTCCACACAACAATATTTGTCATCGATTATGATTTAAAGCTAGAGAAATTTATTGGAATACTGATAATACATCATTTGGATGAATTTGTAATCAAAGACTTTGGGTGTTATAAAGATATAGTGATGTGTGATATAAAAGATAAATTGGAAATTGGATTTTACCATTGGGCTCATGTAAAGAATTAGTAGAAGATAAAAAAAGATATTTCATTGGGAATAATTCCGACAACAAGAAAATAAAAAATCACATGTGTCATAGATCTAGGAAGAATCATTTTTTTAATTTTCTATCCAAGAAATTTTAAAGTTATAATACTATATAAGAAATGGACAGATAGTTTTAAACTATCCTGTAGATGTAAATCATCATCATCAAAATGAAAATGAAAATGTGAATACGGTGTTAAAAAACCAATTGTAAAATGGTACAAGTGATATGAACATGTGAATTTTTATAATCCACCTCCAAATTTAAAGGTAATAGAGGTAAACCACAATTAACCAAAAAAAGACTCCAAGGGGAGATGTAATACATTCATAATTATTATGGATGATGTTGAGGCCTCAAATTTTGTCGTGGGTGGTGCACTTATCATACACTCAAATCTAGAAACTACATTGTTGGATTTAATTTCAATATATTATTTTATTTCTTTAAAGTTTGTGAATAATATTAAGGGATACCCTGAAATAGTTTTGGTAGAGTTATTTTTTAAAAACACATAGAGGAACCATTCAAGCCCAAATGATATATAGGTATTCTCCTATTAACTTGGTTGATTTCAAAATATCTGTAATATTGGTGGTCATTTTCATGGTGGAATTTGACATAATATTTGAGAAGGGTTGTTTGTCCAAGTATAAAGGAAAGCAGAACTATAAAATAAATGATATTTCATTATTCTTTAAGGGGAAAAAAATAACCATCTATAATTGAGAGTCTTTCCAGCTCAAGTATTTCAAGGAACTATATCATATTTCCTTATTTTTGAAAATTATTTGTAAATTAAAAGAAGAGAGATAAATTATGAATATATGATATTTTACCATTGTCGGGAAAAAAGTTTAATTATTTTCTAAAGAGCTACCATGACCACCCCTAGAATGTATGGAAGTGTTATCAATATAATTCGTACCTAGATCAGAGATAATATTAAAAAACCAATATACAATGACATATTTGTATCCGAGTAATTAAAAATCAACTCCATGATTTGTTAAAGAAGTGATTTGTTTAGTGAAGTTCATTTAATTGGGGAGAAACTATTCTCATTTTAATGAAGAAGGATGAATCAATTCATCTATGTACCTCTTATAGAAATCATAAAGGGGTCATAATAAATAAAAAATATAATCTTCTAAGGATTGATGAATTTCTTGAGCTACTTCATGGATCTAAATTATTTTTCATCATTGATCATTGGTCTGGGTATCATCAAAATTTTTGGTAAAGAATTAAGATATCCCAAATACTTCTTTATGAACAAGATAAGAAATTTTTTAAATTTTTATGTCCTTTTTATTGCATAACACTTTTACCTTATTTATGGATTTGATTAATAGATTTTTTATGCAGTGCCTTGATAATTTCATGGTGGTCTTCCATTCAAATCTATGAAAAATATCCACAAGGATCATGAAAATCATCTGGGGATTATATTACAACTAAAATGAAAAAATATTAGTTTGTTAAATTAAACAAATGGTAGTTCTGTAACAATAAGTCACATTCTTGGGAGAGATCATATGTAGTGAAGAAATATTAAAGGACCGAAAAGAGAAAAATTCTATAGAGGAGTGTCCATGGACTATAACTATAACTACTATTTTTACTTCCCTTGGAATAGTAGGAATCTATAGAATGGTTCTGAACAAAATTTCAAATATTTATAATCTACTAACCTAGTTTACTCAGAAGATAATTATGTTGATTTGTACAATGAAATGTGAAGATTGTTTTCACGAACTAAAGAAAAAGTTGGTTAGTGTATCTTGGATATGTTCACCATCTAATGGGTAAGGGGTTTTCAATTTTTTTATTCATCCATAAATGTGTTTGGATGTGTACTCAAGAAAAATGACAATGTTATCACATATAAATCATGAAATTTAATGCCTCATGAATAAAATTATCATACTATGATCTGAAGTAAGATGAAATTATATTTTCCTTACAAATATAAGGTCACTATTATTATGGGAAAAAATGTGATATCCACATACAACATCAAATATTTAAGTATATGTTCACACAGAAAAATATTGAAATGAATTAGTGAATATAGTAAGAGATAATTAAAGACTATAATTAATCTATTCACTTCCATCCTGGAAAGGAAAATAACATAGTTGATTATCTACACAAAAAAGAGGCTACTACTCTATCCATGATTTAGATATAAAAGGACGCTATAATTATGAAAATTTAAAGTATGGATATCAAATTCATAATCATATGGAATAAATCATACTCACATCAAATGATTTCCCAATAATCTATCCAAGAGAGTATTAAAGAGAAACAAATATATGATCTAGGAATCCAAAAGAAGGTGAAAACACTAAAGTATGTGAAACATAGTGATTTACACATCAATAAAGATAGTGTCTTATGGTATTTATATATACTTTTTGTGAAATCATATCCTAAAATAAGTAATTACAAATTAGAAAATTCATATATCTCAAATTTCTTCATCTCTTATGGAAGTACCAAGACGTACCATGTTCTTAAACATCACTTATCGGTGGACATAATAAAGAGTGATATCAATGAGTATAACTCAAAGTTATATGTATGTTATCAAGATAAATTAAAGTAACAGAATACCAAGGAGATGGAAAAACTATTAACCATACCCAAATGAAAATGGGAGAACATCACCATGCACTTTTTCACTAGTCTCCCAAAGACATCTAATGAAGGAAACACCATATTGATTGTGTTGTGTTGACTCACCAATACTTCTAACTTCATCGCTATCTAGGAATATTTCACCATTTATAAGCCTTCTATGATATATATAAAATAAGTGGTGGCACGAAATGAGTTATAACTTTCAATTGTTTTTTATTGGGATGCTATGTTCATATCAAAATTCTAGATAAGACTTGAACATGATTTGAATATTTAATTAAATTTATCTTTCAACTATCTCCCCCCCAAACAACTATCCAATATGAAAATACCATTTAGAAACATGTATAACTATTGAGATCCTACATAATGGAATGTAATAGTGGATGGGATCAACACCCACCATTATCTAAGTTCTTATACAACAACATCTTCCCTTAATGTATTGAAATTGATCCACATTATGATCTTTATGGAATGTGATTTACAACTCCTACGTGTTGGGATAAAGTTTATTAAATGAAGAAACATGGACTCTATACTTTTCAAGAGATGATAGAAAAGAACCAAGAAATGCAAAAAACAAATAAATGTTTCTCAGATCTATGAACAAATATATGATGAAAACCATTGAATGGACTTGGAGTTTCATGTTCGAGAAAATTTTTTCTTTCTAATATCATAGGGAAATATAATGCCACATTTTGGATATAATGGAAAGCTTATACCTAGGTACATAAAAACCTATGACATGCTTGATCACATTGAATAAATATAATATTGGCTACAAAATCAACAAAACATGGATCTATTTCTTGATATGTTCTATTTATTACTATTAATGAATTTTATAACTAATCACACACATGAACTGAATGAGAAGATGGTAAAACTGGATACTTTCCTCTCTTATGGGGAGAAAATTATGATGATCTTGGACTATAGAAAAAAATTTATATGCGATAAGAAAAATTATCTTTTCAAATTGATGCGGAGTAACAAGAATTATGATGTGGAAAAGTGGGAACTAGAGGAAACAAAGTGACCTAATTACCATAATCTATTCCCAACTAATAATATGAGTTAATATTTTGGAGGGAAATTCACTTATGGGGGGGGGGGAAGAATATAACAACATAGAAATATTTCTTCTTTTTATATGGTATCTATGGATTCTCAACAAAATTTTATTATATCATTAAAATAAAATTACCTCTAAAGTATTATAAAATTCATATGAACATTTAAAATAATGTTTTTTTATTAAATTTTATAACTTGTAACAATTAATGAAAGAAAAAATTCATATAAACTATGAACACTTTATTCTATTATTTAAGATCATTAATTTCAGTCTAAAAACACCAAATATCCTACTAAATATTACACTGGGAAGAAAATAGAGGACAAATATATTGAAATATAAATTATGGGATACCTCTATCCCTTAGAATCATAAATCCTAATAACATCGGAATAATAGAGAAATAAAGAGTTGGTAATACAATATTAATTTTGTAAATAATATCTATCCTTGATTTGAATCGAAGTTAATGATGAAGTCTAAGAATGATGGTAAATTTATAAGGAAAAAAGATCCTCTAAATTATTGTTTGTTTAGTAATATGGTTTGTTGGAATTAAAAAAAATTTCAATAAAATAGTTTGTCATTATTATTTTTGTTTATGTAGATGAATTCAAATTATCATCGAGATTATTTAGTGATATAAATGAGGTTGTATTATTTTCAGTGTTAATGAAAATAATATATTAAAAATGTGTTTTTACGTACATGTTGAAAATAAAAATTACTTCTTGAAGTAATCTTATAATTTTTTTTAAATTCTAATATATTTTAGTGAATCCATAAATAAAATTTATAATGGAATGAATTTTTATTTTTATAATAAATAATGAATTTTTATTACAATAATTTTTTTATTTAAAAAATAAAAATAAAAATAAAAATAATATAAATTTATTTTTTTGAAATAAACATCATTTTTGGATAATAATTTCAAAATTAGCTTATTTTTTTTATAATTTTTTTTAAAAAAGACAATTTTTTGGTAAAGAATATAAATTGTGGCTTTATATGCACTATGGTTTTATGACAACATTATTATGTCAGCATGATTAAAATTTTTATCATAAATTTTATTTAATCGATTTTTTTAATAAGTATAAAAAAGAATGTTTAATATTTTTTTTTAATTTATAATAGAATACATTACTTTTTTAGAACAAAATATTTGGTTTTTTGAAATAAAATTTATTATTTATTATATACACATTAAAGGGGTTTTATGAAAGTTTTGTTTTGGTTTTGGAAGGAATTAAAAATATAAAAACAATCACCCATTCATTAATGTTTATTAAATTTGAGTGGAATTGATTATACCAACATTTAGTTATCTTATAAAACAAAATAATCATTATTTAATCCTTTAAAACCAACCCCTCTTCAAGTATAAATATCTATAATTCCCTATTCCTCTACACTCCAAATTCATAGACCAATAATTTTAGGTCAGTTTGACTCCCAAATTGTCCCTTTGTGGTTCTTAATGGTATCAAGGTTCCATCCCCATGTTTTAGGAAACAAATATTCAATGTAATAGAATTATCCACTTCCTCATTTTCATTCAAGAGCCTCCATCATGCGAGTCATATTAAAGAAAATGATTATTTATTTCGATTCACTTTTGATCTTTCCACCACTTCCCAAATTGTGTTCTATAAATGGGTTACCTCCATTATAACTCATTATGTCTTTCTATAATCCATATTATCTATGGTTCTGATAACAAAGTATTTTCTTCATGTTTTTTTTGCATGAAATATTCTTATATTATGAAAAGAAAATACCCTCCTATTCCTATTGTAATTCACATAGATAAAAATATAATATATTTATTTTGTTAATATTTATGAAACTCCCCCTCTCTTTTTTGGTGAAAAATGATGTAATTTTCATGTTCTTAAGAACTTATGTAGTTGATGGTATAATATGAAACCTATTCATTATTCTCCACAATTTATTGATGAAATGATTAGTTACGATCAATGCGGCTAAAATGAATTCAAAAATATGAATGGTGCACCCCAATAGTTCTCTAATTCATTGAGTAAATAAGTAATCTATAAAGATGACATGTTCTATGATACCATGGTCATTAACCATGGTAATTTTCATTTATGATACCTTGGTGATAAAACATGGAAATATTATTATGAATAAAATAGTTTTTATTATGTATCCACATTTATAAGTTATGATTCATGTACATTACATTATGATATACCTGATGATCATATGATCTTTCCTTATTGATATGCATCATGTTTATATGATCTTTCAATATTGATGTGCCTTATGGTGAAATGTTGAGTATTCTTTTTTGTTTACTTCATTGATGGGATTTGTAGCCACCCATTTATTTGATGTATGTCCCAATGATAATATATAGTGTAAAATTAACTTATTATGAACCAATTAAGTATCCTTTCAAGTGGATTAAAATAATTTTTTTTGTTTTTAATGTTTTAATATATTATTTTTCTAATTTCCAAGACACTAAACCTCAAAAGATATACTGCATTGTTAAATGTTTTACTATGTAATAAAATGTTTATTAAATAAAAAGGCGAGTCACAATAATTTTTAAAGCTATTTTTTCCTGGATTTACTTTCTATAATATTTTCCATAAGAATTTTCTTGTCATTTTTTGAATGAGGTAGTTTTTTATTATTATAAAATGTGAGAAATTATTTTTTTTATGACATTTACTATATGAATGAAATTTTCTATCATATTGACCAATTGATTCTCTAAATCATAAATTAATTGTGTCATTGTTTCTTTGCAAAAAAAGTTGTTCCTAATATTTTAAATATTTTACGATTTAAATAAAAGATTACAAAAAGAAAAGTATATTTTAATAAAGAAATGTTTTAATGAAATTTTAATAGTATTTACATTTATACAAACATTATTTGATGAATGCTATGCATTACTGAGAATATAATATAATGATGCCATCCACTATATTTCCCAATATGAATTACGATCATTTTGATAGAGGAATGTATTGAAATTATATATAACAATTATTTTAATATAGTTAATTTATTATTATGTTTAATTCATTTTTGTTATGTTATATACATTATTCATATCATGAGTACATTGTAATATTTATGTGATGGTTGTATTGTAGAACTATATAGATCCTCAACACATCATTTGGCCTCATGAGAAAAAATATATTTGGAAATTGGAATGTGATTTACCCATATATGTATGATGTATTAGAATGAGGCCTTAATAATATTGTTATGATGTCTACCATTATTCATTAAAACATTATAAATTTGTTTTTTATGTCCATTTTAATATTTAAATAGTCTTTTTATGTTTGGTAATGTTTCAAACTCATGTGATTATTTATAAGGAATTATTTGATCATCATTTTTTTCATTAATATTTTTTATTCAAAATTTGTTATTGGATAGTTTACACTGTTTTCATTCCATTACTAAGCAACTAAGATCAAACGTTTATTTTTTTTCCTTTCTCTAGGATTCTTGGAAGTGCATTAACATTGATATGAAATGTTATTCTGGAGGAAATAGTAATGTTATCAATGAAAATACTATTTTATGTTCATTGAATTCAAATTTCTTGTGAGATTCAAGAACACACTAGTTTATTAATACTAATAAACTATTAGACCCCTCTTGATGTGATCAATTTTTATAGTAATAATGTAATAAATTAAACACCTAATTTGGGATACTAGATTGAAAGATTTAAAGTTGGTTTTAGGGAATGATTAGTATAAACCATGTGTACTAGTTATATGATAACATAGATTTGGGAACTTAACCATATAATGTACTTTCATTACTAGTATATGTATAAGAAAATATCATAAGGTGTTTAAAAATTGGTCATTATGTGGTCTGAAATAAATGAAATCAGCATAAAAAATTGGAATGTGGAGGTGGTTTTTGTATAATTAAACGCAGTTGTATTAATTCCAAATGGGGTGGATTGGTTATTTAATCGATCATCACTAGTTTATCATGCGTTGGAAGAGGACTACACACATGGATAAACAATCTCATAGGATATGATTTGGTTTATTCACACACTCTTTATTAACTGTTATGATGGATTGGAAAATATTATTTGGATTTCAAAATATATCCCTATGAAACTATATTTTTGATTCAGATGAGGATAATTTGAGGATTTTAGATACCACTATAGGTTGAGAAGTATATCTTTGATCATATATTTAAAGGTATATAACTCCCTATAGATGATTTATGTTAGAGGAGTTTAATATTATTAATGATATCTTTTGATACATATATAAAAATACAAGCAATTTTTTAGATTTTTTTTTTAAAAATTGAATTTGATTATTAATTATTTCATATTTTAGGTTCAAATATTTAAATAGTTGGTAAGTATTATTTTAAATTTGTTCTCTTATATTGAGGTAATTATGGGTTAATACAATTTGGAAAAAAAAATTTCTCATATAAATTAAAATGGGATTGAAAATTAATTTGGGGACTAAGTGATAACTGTTATTTTAGAATAAGTTTCATTATATTTTTTTTGGAAATTTATATAATTAAAGAAAATATGAATATATCATGTTAAAAATAGATTTTATTTGAGGAATATGACATGAATTATATTTTGGAGGCATATATTATTACATTTTGTCATTATGGTGATTCAAGATATTCATGGGAACTATTTTCATATTTTGGATATTATCCGATTATGGTATATGAAATTTTAGTGTGTGAAATTAAGAGTGATTAATGTTGTTTTGAGTTAAATGTTAAATTTATATAAGAAGAATGTGTGGTAAAATGATTCTAATTTTTGGGTTTTGTACTTATTTTGGTTTATTTTGAATAGTTTTATGGTTATGTAGTGATTGAATGATTACTGTCGATGTTTTCATGTTCTTGTGGAGGCTTTGAATATTTATGTTTTGTTTTTTTTGATATGAATGTTTATTCATATTTGATATTATATCAACTTTGTAAAACCATTTTGGATAGGTATAGAGATATTAGAGAATGTTTGGAATCCTTTATTTGATCTTATAATTCATTGAAATTGAATATTAGTGCTTTAGACATAAAAAATTCATCTTGAATATTGATTTATTGGAAAAAGTGATAAAACCGAAGGGAAAATTGATTGAAAAAAACCAAAGGTTTAATTCATACTTATTAAATAAAAAAAATAAAGTCAATAAATTTTCTTATATTCCCTATCATGGTGGTAAAAATATCTAAACACTTGGTGAATGATCATAAAATAAAAATGTTATTATCTTACCTTAATTTCTAATTAATTGATGGTCTTCATTATCCCTTAATGATTAATGGTTTTGTGATCATTAACATTATGATGATCATGTTCTATATCACCATCCATAATACTGTTGACATTATATTTATCCTCAATTTACATATCTTCAAATCATGCTATTATTCTAGTTATATAAGAAATCAATTATTTTTTATTTTTGTTTACCTTTATTCTTCTCACTTCCCATTTTCAATGGATGTTTTATTTTTTATTATAAGAATTTTGATTTGAACTAAATTATTTTAAAATATTTAATCATTGATTATAAAAAAAATTATAAAGGAGTAATTTATTTAATGGGTAGAATATAAAACCTTTAAAAAATTATTTAAAAGAATATTATTATTTATAGATTTTTAATAAGAATCATTTAGTTTTATGAGAACTACAATATACTATCAAAATATTATGAATTAAATGTTACCATTATAACCCATCCATTAAATTGGTGATAAAAATTGGAATAGACACATTATAAAAAATATGTATAATGGTTTTATATAATGAAAATTCATCGATTAATGTATTATTAAAATGTATTTAATTTTCTATAAATTCATTTATTTCCTAAAAAATATATTTTACACAAATATTATTGTATTTTATTTTTGTGCAAATTCATTATAATAATGTAATATATTTTTTTATATATTTTAAAATATAAAATAAATATCATTTTTAAATCAATATATCAATTTCATATTAGGGTAAATTTTTAGGTTAATTTTGAGAATGACTATTTTTTAGTGAATTGTGAAAAAATAGGAATTTTGAAAAACATTTATTATATTTCATTAAATCAAGTAATTTAAAATTAAAATTTATTTTTTAATTTGATATTAACGTAAAATATGTATTTTTTAATTATATATATTCTAATTACTTACATAGGAATCCACATTATAATAGATTTTGGTATGAGTTCATTTTTAGGCTTAAAGATAAATTTTTCTAAATAATATTCTCGATTCTATTTTATGAATTTATATTAAAAATAATTTTTGGAACATATATAACATAAATATTGAAAAATATATTATTTATTTTGAGTTATGAGGTTTCAATTTTGTAAATTGTTCCATTTCATTTTGGTCATTATGAATAGTAATAATAATATATGTTTGTCAATTTAGAAAGGGATAACAGGTAAAATAACTTTAAACTATGAGATAAGGCCTATAAATCAAAAAATAACTTCCCTTTATGTCATTGTATATGTTACTTTTTACCTTAATAATGTTTTATTCAAATATTTGTAAATTCCTTTCCACTTTCCATTGATAATTATCCAATAATTATTTTAGGTAAATAATAAATACAAAATAACACATTCTATTAATATATCTTATATTTTTACATGCAGATAATAAGAGGATATGTTTGATTGTAAATGTTTATTTTAAATATGAATGTTTTTTAATGTTAATTTTCTAAAAATATTAGTGATAGAATAATTACTTAAAATGAATATGCAGTGCCACCACAGTGCTTGTTCATGAAATAAAAAAATCAAGACAATGATTTTAAAAATATGAGATGTAATATAATTACAATGAATAATTGTGTTGAATTAATTTTATAGATATATAAAAAATATTTTAATGTTTAAAATTTTATATTTGAAATTAATTTCTATGTCAATGTATTTAATATGGAATAATGTGAATAGTCATGATTATTGCATTAATGGTATATTTGGTTGAATAATATTTATTCATAATATTTAAAGGCATAAAATTATTATCCTTGGAAAATTGACTTGGATATGTTCTATTTAATGAAACATTTTTCTAAACATCAGTTACTTTTCCATTTATTGTAACTATCATAACCCCAAGTGAGTAAAATAATTTGACACTACAATAATCATCAAAAGGTTTAAAAGTGGTTAAAACTAAGAGTTAGGGGATAAAAAATCCCCTAAAATTTCCATACATTATTGTAAGAGATGATTTAGACTCATAATAATCCTAGATTCCAAATTAATAATCAAGGTGACACATTCTCATGAAAAGAATTTTTATTAATTAAATCATTTATGTAATTTGAAGTGTGTAATTTACCTCACTATATGAGTACACCACCTATCCTCCATTTTTAACTCCACCATGAGACACATATCATGATCCCTAAAAAATATTCTAAATATCTTTATCCATGTTCTATAGGTTATTTTCTATTGAGAATAAAAAACTCTATGGTACTTAAGAATAATTCCAAACAAGGTATCCCAAGGAGGTGGTAATCATTGAAACTGATCTATTTTATTTTACATCTTGTTTTACCCCTTTCAATTCAGAATTAAGTATTCTAATATACTAATATGAATATATTCCATATACCAAGATGGTAATATGTTGATTTAATAACCATTATAAATATCTTTTTTCTTCAATTATGGAACCAATATATTGTTCGTGTGTACATGCAGACCACCGCATCACAAACAAGTGTAATTCATTTTCCATAGCTGAATCATACGAATAGAAATAATAATGTAGTTAATAGAAATATATGTTATTTTCATCTTTATTGTAATTATATATTTAATAGAACATCTAAATTCATACCCTTTCAAATATTAAAAATGATAATTTCACAATTGTGTGTGTGGAATACCACCTTCCAAAAGCTATGTGATTCATTTTTCATTCACACCATTCATTGATGAATAAAATTATGCATTTAATAAAAATATATTATATTTAAATCAACAATTAAATTTTTATGGTTATGTAACTGTGATACAGTTGTGAGGAACAAAACTATTGAAATAAAATATATATGAAAAATGATACATTTGACACTCAGAAAAGATGATTTTAAAATAGAATTATTAATAAAAGAGTTATAAAATGAAATAACTGTATCATATTTCATATTATAATAATTAATATGGTTTTATAATTGAGTTAGAATAAATATAAATGTATTATATAGGATTCTAAAATCACAAATGAGGAAATTCAAACCTGTTTTAATGGATTTATTATAAATTCAATTTTTTGATCTTGATTATTTAGTCATAAATTTATGGTATTAGAATTTTGTGTTATATATATCATAAATCTAACGATTTTTTAAATTGTTATTTATATTGATTCAGTTTTTTTCCTTTCAATTTTATCTCGTTATGTATTCAAGATATTTAAATAATTCTTCTAAGGAAAGATGATTTTATTTTTCTATTTAATTGGGAATATTTTCCCCTCTATATCAATGATATATAAAATATTCTCTAAGATTGTTTCTAATATTACCAAATTATTTTTAAATCAATTTGTAAACATGTTTTAATTTATTAAATATGTATTAAATGGAATATTATTTTCATTTTCTGAATAAGGTTCTTTTTTACTTTTTACCGAAGGAGTGAATTGAATCACGGTTTTATCATTTACCACATGAATAGAATTTCCTCCATCATCCACACTAAATGTTTTTGATAATTATTTTATATGTTTTTATTTTTTATTCCAACAAAAAAACTTCAACTAATATTTTGAAAATTGTTTTATTTTAAACAAGTGATCTTAAAATGAAATGTGTATTTTACTCAAGAAATTTTCGGGGTAAAAATTTCACATTATTTCCATCTATTTCCAAATCCCTTGAAAAAGCTTAGAATTTACAGAAGATATTTTCTAATGATACCACGAACAATATTTCTATGGATATACAATGATAATTTTTAATGGGGAAAGTATTTCCCTTATATATACTAATTCTTATAATACATATAATTATTAATCATTAGGAAATTTAAATTAAGTTGTATTATTCTTTATATGAATAATGAATTATACTTTTTATGTGATGGGTGAAGTACAGAATTACATGTCCACTCATTGAATTGTTAGGTCTCATTAGATGAATCATTTTTAGAATTTGGTATATGATTTATCCATTTTTTTATGATGAATGGGTACAAGAACTTTATTTAAAGATTAAGATGATCAAAATTATGCATTCCATCATTATGAAATCATCAATTGATATCCATGTGATTATTAAAGTATTTATGTTATCCATGGAAACGTATCAGCTCATAAGATTATTTATATGGAATTATTTGATCATAATATATTATTGACATATTATATATTCCTTATTTATTCTACAATAGCCTTTAATGTATGTATTCCCTCACTAATAATATGATCTCCCTGTTTTAATGTTTTTCCATTATTAACGATTCTAGGAAGTGAACTATGATTCATATAAATGGATATTCTACAGGGAATAATAATTTTATAAAAGAAATAAATATTTTTTTTTATAATTTTTTAAAAATAATGTTGCATTCATGCATGTTTCCAAACTCTCCAGGGTATTATACTATTGAATCATTTAGAATGAGATCACTTGTATTTAGTGTCAATGTACCAATGTAGACACTAACTAAAGTCTACTGGAGTCAATGAATTATAGGTGATGATTTTTATTTGTGTTTGGGACCAGGATAGGATATCTGAGTGTCACTATTTATCTTATTGTAATAGGAATAAGGCCACACAATATTCTTATAAAGGATCCATCTACAGAAAAAGATATCGCATTGGGGGAAATTTATTTTCTCAAATGTACCTACAAAATGATACATAGTTTTTGTAATTTTATGTGCTCTAATATTGTATTTAACATAATTTATTTCCCACAAAAAGTATAAGGTTATGTAAAATGGACCAATTATCATCATATTTAACGTCATGTGAATAAGAGATGTATATTTTATAGTTTTAGGTAATAGAACGAGGATAAATATATTGATTTTTTTGATATGATATAGATCACAAATATTATTTGATTATATTTTCATAACATTTATCAATTGTAGAATGGCAGATGTAAGTAAATGAGGGATCTCTCACCAAGAAAATGAGGGATCTCTCACCAAGAAAATAGGTATATTCAAAAATGGACTTGACACTTAGTTTAATATTATTAACATATATATATTTCTCATAATAATTGGAATCATGACACATGCAGAAATGGATAAAAGTATCTATGTATAGATGTAACTCATGTTCATGTTATTGGTGTGATTGTTGGGTTTTTAGTGACAGAAGAGAAGTGGAAACCCAATATGAATTTGTAATTGTATGAAAACTTTGGAATAACATGTGCACAAGTGGAAATTTTTTTTGGGCCTAGTATTGATGATATTTGTGTCACTGTATTTACTAGGCGGTATGAATCAAGTTATATGTATTTGTTTTATGGTGAGTAAATTTTTTCCCAATAGCGACCAACAAATAGGGGAAGGGAACATGTGCTAATAATTCATATGAGGATCTAATTCTTAGGTCAGGAGAATAAGTATCATAAATAGAGAAACATATTAATTTTGAGAGTACATGTAATGTGGAAGTTATGTTAACAATATCATAAGAATCATATTTAGGTTTTTCATAGTCATGAGGTGAGAAATTAAAGGCAATACATAGTCTATCTATATATGGGTTGAATGAATTAACGTATAGGTAAATGTAATGTAGCTTGAAATTATTAAAAAATCTTAATAACATATAAATTTAATTCATTAGAAAACATACATTGGTTACGGTAATATAATCTCCCCATAAATTGTAATCAGGGTGGAGGATACATTAGAGTAACACTTATTTTTAGCGTAAGTACCTTCTCATTTTGGATGAAATATTAGAATATTCTTCCTAGGTATCATGGGGGTTCTCAAAGATAACACTAATTTCCCCATGAAAAATTATCGGCAATGAATTTTTTTATAATTCTTATTGGACCAGATTTGGATAAGACAATTTGTTTTTGAAATGTTGTCATTTTTTCTCATAAACTCATTCCGTTTCATCTAGTTGGATATAGAATTTCACATTTTTAGACTATTGATTTCATATGGTATAGTGGAGTTAATTAATTTTGAATTCAATATGTGGTATTTTATCTGTACCTCACACAAGAGAATATTGGGATTCTTATGCGGTAGTGTGGGAAGTAGATCAACAAGAACACATAGAATGCATGATTTTTTCAGACCAAGACTTATTGTTCTTATTCAAAATCTTCTAAATGATTCTAGATTGTGTTTTCTAGATAATTATATATATCCATTCATCACTACATTGCAGGATATGATTGATTGAATTGAATATTGTATTATTCTTTGAAATATTTAAATTCATATGAATAAATTTGGATTAATTGTGGGTCATTATTATGTGAGGGACACTAAATTTACTAATTTTATTGCTAATTGAAATAGTGATTTCATATTTTTTTCAAACATAAATAAGGGATATTGGGTTATATCACAGAGAGAATTATTCTGAAAATGTAATATAATACATGAACAACTTGGCTATAGGTAGGAGATAAGAACTTATACCACCTATTCACTATACATAAAATTGATAAGAGTATTTAGAAGAATATATTGATCATATGGTTGATATATGAAACTAACTTGTATATGACAGGAATGGAAATATTTTTCACTATATATATTCTATTATAATCTATATAATAAAGTATCCAGAAAACATGATTTGATGGAAGATATAGGATCCTGAAGGATGAGAACCATTGTCACTGCAATGGATTCATGTGTGATAGTAGAGGTCACCATTCCTATAATATTGATGAGAAGAACTACATAAAATAGTCATTTTTAGAGTACTATATATGATAGTTTCATATCTTAAGGTATAAATTTGGGAACATATGTTAAATATTCTACTTCTTGGCTGAGACTAGTGGAAAGATTACACTTTATAAGAAGTCAACTAAAACAGCTTGGGTTTTCCCTAATGTGTGTTAACATTGAATTTTAGATTGAATCTTTTGTTTTATTCTCATTAATGTGAGTAAGTGTTTATGGATGGGTTTGGGAGAATTCTTGGCTTGTTTAAAGCCTTAGGCACTACATTCTGTAAGAACATGATGTAATGCATGGTTAGTGCATTGTTAGTGCTAACCATGCACCTCAACCATATTGGATATGGAGGGTGTTACATAGTTTTTCAACCCCTTCACTCCTGGATTATTGATCATGAAATAAATTTTAGTCATGTTTTAGAGGGATTATATATGTTCTATGCACTGTTAGTCTAACTGTTCACCTAACCATGTGAGGGGTGGTCTCCCTTGGATAGTGTTGGAGGATGGTTAGCACATGGTATGTCCAACACTAAAGTTAAACCATGTACCTATTTAAATACGAGTGAAAGTTAAATGTAGAACTCCGACTATTATAAATTAACCCCCTTCTACGTCCTCCTTTTAATGTGTAGTTCTCCTCCTTCTGTGAGAGCTCCCAAGGTCTTTGAACATAGGCATTGAGATGTATTCACCATCCAAACATCGATTGGACTTCCATTTATCATGTCAGAAGGATAGTGAATTATGATTCAATCAAATTCCACTGATTATTTATTTATATTTTCATTTTAGAACTATTTTTTAGGATCTTATGATCTTTTTTAGGTTATTCATTTTGTTAACTGATTTCTTCTATTCTTAGTCCAATAAGAAGTTGATACTAGAAAAGTTTCCATCTACTGCCATATGGTAGGTCTTCAATACCACATCTTTAAAAATATATTTTTTACATTTATTATCACTATTTGTACACATTAAATACCTTCAATATGATTACCATAAATTGAATAATGTCTTAAATTAATAATTAAATTCAAATTTATATATCTTGTTGAAATTTTTCTTGGTTGGAGGTTGTTAACATCAACCCAATCCACCTCTAAGGTGGGTTCATTTAACAACCCATAAATTAGAACTTTACATTAAGTGTGTGAGCCTTAATCTTTTTAGTGGAATCCTCATGTAAATTAAATTGTATATTTAAGGGTTTAATACCTCTACTGGAATAATATAAAATTCCAAAAAATTGAATAAATGAATCGATTTTGGGAGGTCATTATGATTGGACAAATTCTATCTTAGATTGTGCCTTTTATTGTGGATGGTTGTACTTGGGAATGGAAATGTACATTGACTCTTGAAATTTTATATAACATATTGATATTGGAAATTCTGGTGTAGAATTGATGATCTGTAATTTGTTGTGGATCTAACTTGGATTATTAGTATGTCATCATTGTGATTGCAGGTATGGACCTGAGAAGGGGGATTGAGGTTTGTAAACTATGAAACCAATATTGATATATTTTAATATCTAGACTTCTTGAGAATGATCTTTAGGTTCCTGGCCCACATTGGTCTACATTATTATTATTTCACCTTTGATGAGTTCCTTGGTCTTAAGAAGTATGCTTTGGTCTATTTACTTATGTCCTAACCCATGTAGGCTAGACACTTTTTTGTATATGGTGCATGTCGAAGCTAGTAGTTTATACTTATTTAAATTCCATTTAACAACACTCATCTTTATAACACTGCAAAAAATTATAGCTTATATTCTTGTATAAGAGTGTATTTTATATTCAGTTCATTGTTATTAATGTTATACCTGTACACATGTATAGTTCTTATACACATGATGGATTTATTATAGGCACTGTGGGTGTCCACCTACATTGTACATTTAACACCCGATTCAGTCCAATGTTTGGTACTTAGAATGAATTCATGGATATAGGTAGGGGAAAGGAAATTAACCTGTTGTTTGATTATGGATTGATTATAGCATATGAGCATGGGATCATAGGTGAAATCCTTAGCTCACGATTTTATTAGGGATAAACTTTTTTGGATTTTTTTTCATTTGATATACAAGTATGTATGTTTTACAACTTATATTTAAGCCTACATTTTTATAGTTCTATGAAATTAAAAACGTTCATTATATAGTTTCCACTATTATTTCTTAGTTTAGTTACTTTATTTGGTTATTTGTTCCTTCCACTGATTTGGTTATTAATTATTATTCATTTTACATTATTTATTTCCATATATTAATGCTATGATAAAATCTGGTCACAAGGGTATAGAGCACCCACTATAGTATAATAGTCCCTTGCTACTAGTCAAAATCCTTTAGCATATTAGGAGTCACAATTGAGGTTGTGTGATCATTCAATTTTAGTTACATATAAGTGAACCAATTCTAAAAGTTACACCCACTATTGGGGACCTGCAACCAATTTTTGTATCAGTTGGTGGTGGTATTGGATCACCTTAATCTCGGGTAAAATTGATTCATTTATTCCTTCTATTTCATTATAGATTAATTGAGATACCAACATATAATATAGATAGTATATTACAATAGAATCCTAATATGTGTCTTATTGGGATGTTTCCACTTTAGCCAAATCATCAACATAAGAATTTTTTTCAAATAAGGATGGTAGATAACATTTTTTGAAGGAAATTATACCATCAACTTTCATATAAAATCATAAAGGGTAATAAAATTCTCTTTTAGAAAACAGATTCACCATTATTTTTTGGAATTACTATTTCTATGTCACCCATGATGTTTAATTGGTTCCTCATTATTTTCAGAAGAATATTTAAGTGAACAACGAATGATTGGTATTCCAATTAATTGTTAGTGTATCACTTTCATCGCATTAATGGTTATGGAAATAAAACCATCACTAGGGATAATATAAAAATACCTAATCCAAATAAATTGAGATTTATATTTTCCTTTCTTTATCTTGACATAATCATAGAGTCACCAATGAATTATGTATTTAATATCTAGTGAGTATCATGAATGGAAAACACCACCACATCTAGAAGATCTATATTAAATGATTAAATTTTTGGGGAAGGATTTGATATAAAAAAATCTATTTAATCATTCCCTTTGAATACAATATTAAAAATGAACTGATAATTTATTTTTTAGTGGCTGACCACCCACTATAATAGATGCCCAGTTAGCATTGGAAACTTGATGATATATTAAAGTAGATAAATGTGAATGGGTCCCTGTTATGTTTTTGGTAGTTTCATTACTTCTTCACCAAAATAATCAATTTTAGTTATTTATTATTGAAATTTTAGTATTGAGTCTCAGTATCTATGTAACACCCCAAGCTTCTACAGTACTTTTTCCATTGAATAATGCAATAGCTTGCATTGTATGCAACTTCAAGATTCTAACAAACCGCGACAAATCAAACTAGCCATTATGAATAGTAATACCCACTTTTTTAATTTTTTTAAAATTAATCTTTCAAAATGGACTTCATTTTTGGATTCATAATATCGAAATTAGCTTAAGGTGATTTTTTTGAATTTTTTTGAAAACATTCAATTTTTGATGAATAATGAAAAACACTAAGTTATTGTTTAAAACTGAATTTTTATTTAAATAATTCTTTATTTTATTTAAATTTATATTAGGTAAAAATAGATACATAATACATATATATTTTCAATGTAATTCATTTGATTCATTTTATAATAATATTAGATATATAAAATTTTATTGAACTTTTCACTATCATTTACCCACCTCCTAGAAGCATTTTCATGTCTATATAAAACTTAATTTTACCGCTTTTGTGAGTTGAATTTAAAAAATATGAGAGACATGGTTAATATAAGTAAGTAAAACATGGTTTGATAAAATGAAAATAATTTTTTATGAATAGTAACTGTTTAGTTTTATTTACCACGATTAAAATAAACAGGGAAATAAAGGGTAAAAATGATATCATAATTACCCTAACACATGTCCTAATTATATTGGATAAATATAATTCAACTGAAAACAAGATTAAGAATAAAATATGATCCCCTTTGGTCCACTTGGATTATATTAGGACATTTATTATTATTTTATTTAATGAAGTGTTAAAAGAGTAAAATTCAAATTTTAATAAATAAACCATTTTTAATATAGAGTTATACAAAATATAAATTAGACTATAAATATTAATTATAAATATAACAAGTTTTCATACATAATGGTATTTTTTTATAATAATTAGACATTAAATAATAAAATTTATTTATTACATAATGATGATGCAGTAATTACATTTTCAATGAAAGATTAAAATAATTGATATTATAAATATCCAAATAAATCTAATTTGAGACTTTTAATGAATTAAATTAATTTTAAGGTTAATATAAAATTTTAGGGTTTATTAAATAAATTTTTTTCAAAGTAATAATGCTGTTATGAATTAAAAAAAACAAAAAACAAAATAGTGTCAAAATTGACATAAAAGAGTTTATAAAACAAATATTATATTATTAATTGGTATTTTATTCCTAAAAATATATGGTTCAGTAAAAGGGAATAAATAATATTATATATTTCATTAATGAACCACTTGAGGTTCGATTGGATGTTTATAGTATGTTTATTAACAATATAATAGAAAAATACAAAGAGACATGGTAAATAACAAACTATTTAACTAAGAGTTAAATCTAGAAGATAAGGTTAATATAATGCCCTAAACCTATATAAAACCAAATTCTTGAGAGTTTTTCGACCCATAAACACCTTATACTTTAAATAATTCATTTTATATCCATTACAAACCGAAAATAATTTTATTATAAAATAATATTTCACGCTTTTCCTAAAGTGACCCTCACCTCTCTTATAAAAGGGAACATCCCCTTCTCTCAAATTCACTTCTTCAAATCCATTTGGCTCAGCCAAAACCTACCAAAATATCCTATCATCTATCCTACCTTAATCCTAGAGGACTTCAATTTGTTATAAAGCCAACCTAAGGATCCCTTTTGATCAAATCAAAATGAAGAACCCGAAGAAGAGGTAAATATTTCATCATCTCTTTCATGTTCTTTTCTAGTTCCACTTCCTATTTTTTCCATTATAAAATAATAAATATAGTATCTTATACATAATTTTATGTTATTATAAAAGTATTACAACCATATTGATTATTCTATCCATCCTATAAATGAAAAAGTCACCATACGTGCGTACGTACGGATTATCGTCTCCACGTAGTGGTGTGGTTTGTTATTCTAACAGTTCATCATTTTTATGGGTATAATAATGAGTATAAATGATGTAAATAATAAATATAACATGATAATTATTCTGTATATATAATATATTGTCCAATTTTATATGATTTTAATATCAAAATAATGATATCATCGCCCGTGCGTAGTACGGATTACCGTCTCCATGAACACGATTTGATTAATTCCCCATCCCAATCATTGAAGAATAATTTTCATTTTATGATTAAAAACAATGTTTATGAACATAATACCATTCAGTATATGAATCAAATACATACTATCCATAACAAACATGACTTATGTAACCATTCATATAAAGGAAAACGAATCAGTTAACAACCGAAACGATGATACTACTAAAATATAATTAACAAAGCAATATTAGATGATCATATATGATATAATATTAATGTATATGGTTCTTGTATAATATAATAACAATTATTTCACCATTATAGAGGAGGGTAACCTAGCCTCAACCAAGTAAAAGTACAAGGTAAGGGTTAATTTCACAATCTCTTTATTATCCAAGGTTATTTTTACGTTAGTATTTACTGGGACCTCTTTATTATCCACATCCGTGTTTTCTTAAAAATGTATTTAAAATTTTTTTACTAGAAAATGGGTTAAATTAATTTATACCCTTATTTGACCTTATATTTTTTGAATTGAATCTTTTCATCGTTTTCCAAACAAGGTAATTTATGACCTTTTCGACAAAATTATGGTAAAATGTTTTTTTAACTTATACAGTGAGTGTGGCTATTTTCTGCCATTATAACATCATCCAAGCTTCCCTTAAAATATTATAAGAATATTTTCAAAATAAATTTTTTCTATTATAATTATATTACTTTTAAATGATTTCAAAATAGAAAGATATATTTCTATTTTTTTTTGATTTCATCTATGTCAACATCCTTTAATGGATTGTAAGCTTATTTGGAGTTTATTTATTATGATACAAAGCTTCCTTATTGTATTGAAGGTTTTTTGATATGTTTGACTATGGATGTTTTATTTTTACACCATTCATGGTTTATGGATAAAGTATTGACATTTCGTATGTTAGTTTTAATACGAATGTTTATGTTATGTTTAAACATTTTCATATGAGTAATTAATTTGACTTAAGAAGTGACGGGTGGAGCCCAATATAGCTCCTAGATGTATCAGTAGGTCTTATGAGACAAACTTGTGTCTTTTAATAAGTCCTTGAAAAAATATTATTTGTTGTCTTGGCACAAGGACTTGACTATGAGGTTATGAAGTATGGCATCTTTCATTCTATCATTAAAAAAGTTTCTATTAATATTGCATGTGATTAATTGACTAGTAGATTATCCATGTGAATATGTAAATAGAATTATTTGATTTTATCTGTTCCATATTATGATGATGATAAAGATTAAAAGACCTTTTTTTAGTCTTACACATTGCCTTAAATTTTTATTCCTATTTATGAAAGTTTCTGCAATATTGTTATCCTTACTTAGCATCTGATCCTACCCCTTTCTATGTTTTCTTTTTCCCAGGACGCGATGAAGTATATTATTACTAACCTATAGGGATAGTATAAGGGATATGAGTGTGGCCTATGGAGACTATGTTGTTTTAGATTTTTATTTTATAATCTAATGTAAAACTTATTACTTTATCTAGTATTTCCAAGGCTACTAAACTAATCGGTCTTTCGAGACATGATCTTTTGTGATCATAACAATGTTATGTAATAATGCACCAAATCTGGGTAACTAGGGTCCGGGAATTACAATTGGTATTAGAGGAAGTTTAGTACAAACCTTGGAAGATAGATTTATAAAATATCTGATTAGAATACATTATCCAAAGATATAATTTTGAGGATTAGTATAGAAGATCATCCTAGAATTTTGGTTCCATAATGATTTTGCAAATTTTTCATGCTATACATCCATTCCTAGATACGAGTATATAGAGGCAACTCTGGCATAGATATACCTAGGGGTGAGACCCAAAAACACTGCTTTGAGCTAGACTCGAATGGGAACTGGTGCATGAAAATAGGCCTTGCTGCACTTTTGGTTACAACACTCATAGGGGATATGCTTATTATAATTCTCATTTTCTTTACAAACAAATATGAAGGGTCTATGAGTATATAATTCTTCAAAGAAAACATTTTTATGATTATGGATTATATCCATAAACTGTTCAATTTATGTTATGTATTTTTACAAGTTTGGAGTTATGTATTTCAATTCATAAACCAATCTAGAGTACGTCAATGTTTAGAAATGGATCCTAGTGGAAGGAATGGAAACCATATCAATGCACGTAATCCATGTAGGTATTTTCCTCCAAGTCAAGATAATTATAGTGAAGCTGGTGAAGCAACTATTGCTGATCTACTTATCACCATACTGGGAAAACTCACTCAGGTTTTGAATAATAAACTTACTTGTATAGAGAACCCTAATCCACAACGCGGAGAATCAATGTTAGTCCAATTCATGATGAAAAAACCACTAACATTCAATGGGAGTATAAATCCATTAGTATCTAAGCAATGGATAGATTTCATAGTGAAAATATTTTATGCCTTGGGGATTTTCGAAAGGGAAGGAGTTGTCATGTCGGTTTTTCGCCTCATGGGAGATGCAGATCAATGGTCATCATTGATTCCAAACATGAAGAAAGATGATTAAGTATAAAATATGGAATGGAGTGAGTTTAATGAGATTTTCCTAGAAAATTACATTCCTTGTGACCATTGAGCTGATATGAAAAGACAATTTCTGAGTCTGAGGAAAAAAGAGGATGATAATGTCATAAAATATGAGGCTAACATTACAAGGTTACCAATGCATATAACAAATTATATATGTAACCCAAGGAGAAAGATTAATTGATTCTTTTATAGGGGTGAAACCATTTCTTCATTGATCATTAGTCTCACAATCCTTCTCATTATATGAATATATTGTCTCATGTGCTATCAAGAAAGAAAAAGAAGTCTCGAATTCTTAAGACTTTAAAACAAACCATGAGAAGAAGAGATACGTTGAACACTCTAGAAATGGAAATAAGGGGAAGAATAGAAAAGTTGAATATCCATCCTGTAGTAAATGTGGGAGGAACCACCCTGGAACTTTCCTAAAGAGAATTGGAGTCTGTAAAATGTGTCGTAGAAAAATCCACCAAGCTTGTGATTGCAAGGGGAAGAAAGAGGATGACAATGTTGAAAGCTACAATTGTAGATAAAAGGGGCATTATGCAAAGGAATTTCCTAAGCACCAAGGGAAATTACCTCAGAAATGGCCAAGGGAGAAGGTCCAAGATTATTCAATCACTATTGCTAAGGTTGAAGCTCTGAAAGATGTGGTGGAAGGCAATTTAACAAATTCCTCAAGTTTATACAATGCTTTATTTGATTCTGGACCATCACATTGTTTCATATTTTCCCAGTTTTCTAAGATAATTAGATATTTTCAATTTCCCTTGACAAGGTAGTTTTTTGTCAAAACATCCTAGGGAAGTATCATCGCAACAATGTTTTGTGAATTAGTTACCATTAGAGCATATAAATTTTATTTATCTATGGATCACATCATCATAACCATGATTGAATATGATACAATCCTTTGAATGGATTGGATTTCTGACCATGATGAGAAAATTTATTGTAAGAAGAAGAAGGTTACAATTTTCAATGATGATAAAAAGTACCTTATTTTTAGAGTAGAAACATCACCAACTGATTCTTATTTAGATCCATCCCAAATAGCTCTACAAATATCCATTATTGGGGAAGAAGAAAATGAAATAACTAAGGGTGAGGAAATGAATGTTCGAATAGAGGATGTACCTATTGTGATAGAATATGTTGACATGTTTCTAGAGGATTTACATGGACATCCTCTAGAATGAGAAATTGAGTTTTCCATTGATTTAATTCTTGTTTAAAGGTCCATATCGAAGACCCCTTATATAATATCCACTATGGAATTAGTGGAACTAAAGAAGAAACTAGAGGAATTGAGTAGTAAAAGATTTATTCTCCCTAGTGTTTCTCCATGGGGATCCCTTATCATTTTTGTTTAGAAGAATGAAAGATATATGAGGTTGTTCATTGACTACAGCGAGATCAATGATATAATAATAAAGAACAAGTATCCCCTACCTCGCATTGATGATTTATTTGACTAACATCGTGAGATCAATATTTTTCAAAGATTGACCGTCAATCTGGATATCATCAGTTGTTTGTGAAAAATGGAGACATTCTGAAAACAGAATTTCGAACTATGTATGGGTATTACGAGTTTATAGTAATGCCTTTAAGATTGACTAATGCACCCTCTGTTTTCATGGATTTAATGAATAGAGTTTCCATAGAATATCTTGATGACTTTGTAGGGGTATTTATTGATGATATCCTGGTATACTCTAAAATCCATGAAGATCATGAAAATTACTTGCGCACCATTCTAAAAACCCTCAGAAGAAATGAATTATACAGGAAGTTTAGCAAGTGTGAATTCTGGATTAAAGATATTTCATTTCTAGGCCATATTATCTCTAAGGATGGAATATATTTTGATCTTTCAAAGACAAAGGGAATCCATGAATGGCCAACACCGATGAGTATAACTTAGGTACATAGTTATATTGGTTTAGCATGTTATTATCGACATTTTTTACAGAATATTTCCAGATTGGCTAACCCATTAGCCAAGCTCACATGTAAAGGGGTTAAATATTTTTGGACAAAAGAGTGTGAAGAATGTTTTGAATAACTGAAGAGAATATTAGTCAATGAACCAATATTGAATCTACCATCAGGGAATTATGAGTTTGTTATTTATAGTGATGATTCAATTAAAGGACTTGGTTGTGTCCTAATGCAGAATGATAGAGTTATTACCTCTGCATCAGGACAACTAAATATTCTTTGGAAAAACTATCCTACTCATGATCTTGAGTTAGCAGTTGTATTCTTTTCTCTGAAAAAATGGAGAAAATATCTCTATGGTAAAGAATGTGAGATTTATACGGATCAAAAGAGTTTTAAGTATATTTTATCACTAAAAGAACTCAACATGAGGCAAATTCTAGGGCTTGAACTACTCATGTATTATGATTCCCAATACACTACCACCTATGGAAGAAAAATAATGTGGAAAATGCTTTGAGCAAAAAGGATCATGGAGTTTTGAACAAGATGAGAGTTGAATGGGATCCTATTTTCATGGATCTAGTGAAAATTGATATAGGAATAATCATAGAAGGTGAAACATCAATTATTTTTCAAAGGGATGCCAAACCATCTTTACTATAAAGGATAAAAAGTACTCAATTTGATGATGAGGAGTTTCAAAAAAAGATTAAAGCTGTAAATGATGGGAGATTTAGTGACTGCATATATTAAGTTGGGATATTGAAATTTGGGAAGAGACATTGTGTTCCTGATATACCAGATCTAAAATGGAATTGTTAGATGATTCTCATTGCTCCAATTATTTTATACACCCTTGTAGCACCGAGATGTATAGAGATTTGAAGTAACATTTTCGGTGGGACAACATGAAGATGGATATTTCTGATTTTGTGCCAATATGTATGGTTTTTCAACAAGTGAAATATGGAAGGAAACATTTTGGAGGATCCATGCAACCTCTTCCCATACCCGAGTGAAAATGGGATAATATTATAATGTACTTTTCCATGGGGCCACCAAAGACTCCAAGAAGGAATGATTCAGTACGGGCCATTTTTGATTGTCTTACCAAGTCAACACATTTTCTAGCTATAAGAGAAGATTTACCACTTCAACGTCTAGCAGGACTATATATTAATGAAGTTGTAAGACTTCATAGAGTAACCTTATCGATTGTTTCTGATCGTGATCCCCATTTTACATCAAGATTTTGGAAAAGTCTTCAGAAATCCCTGGATACTGAACTTCATTTGAGCACTGCCCAACACCCTCAAACTGATGGACAATCAGAACAGATTATTCAAACCTTATAAGACATTTTAAGATCTTTCTCAATTGACTTTCATGGTATGTAGGATCAATATTTAACTTTGGTATAATTTTCCTATAATAACAGATTCCATTCAAGTAGTCATATGGGACCATATAAAGCATTATATGGAAGGAGATGTCACACACCAACTTGTTGGGATGATGTTAGTGAATGAAAACTCGTTGGCCTAGAACTTGTTGAGGAAATAATGGAAAAGGTTAAGTTTATCCAAACCCACATAAAAGCAACCCAATGTAGGAAAAAGAGATATGCCGATAACTGAAGGAGGATTTGGAATTTCAAGTAGGAGACCATGTTTTCTTGAATGTATCTCCGTGGAAGGGTGTTATACGATTCAGTAAGAAGGGTAAATTGAGTCTCAGGTACATCAGACCTTTATAAAATCTAGAACAAATTTGATTTTTAGCTTATCATTTGGAAGTGTCTCTAAGTCTCTATATAGTTTATTATGTGTTCGATGTATCATTGTTGAGAAAATACACACCTGACCCAATGCATATACTCATCTATGAGGAAATTGAACTGGAACCCGATATATCTTATTGGTAAGATCCTGTCAAAATTCTCAATACAAGAGAACAAGTTTTGAGAAACTGGATGACTAGTCTGAAAAAATTTGTAATGGCCCGGAACCCCCCTGGCCATTACTTTTCCAAAAATAAGGTTCCACTAAGAAAATTGCGTCGTGATAGTGGCATCGGTCACGGTGGAATCGTGACGGTGGAACCCTAAATGTGACACTGTGACGGTGGCACCATGTCCTCACCCAGCCCTCCATTTCTTTTCCCAGTACCACTCCCGCAATGTCTTTTTTGACGTAAATTAATTATTTTACCCTCTCAAGGCCATTTAAAGCCCATAATTAATTTATAAAAATCCGGAGAAACCTCCCTGATGAGGGATATTAAATAATAACTTAATGCCATCATGTGTAACTGCCAAACCACATGGGAAACCGCGATCCGAAAATCCAAGCGTTCAAAATTCCCATATCCCATAAAAATGATATCTTATCTATATATTTCTCAGGAAGTTCTTTTTCCTCTTCTTCCTTGGGCTGGTATCATTCTTCCCCCTGGTTCTCCTAGAGTCCCTTCTTCCTGTGGCTTGTGGTGCGCCTCTGATGGAGCATTCTCTACCCCTTGGAGTCCATGAAACTCCTCCCCTACAAGCCATGCATCCCCTGTCCTTGGCGCATGGAGAAAAATATCGATCCTTGATCAATCAAGTAGGAATTTTTCCTTCGCCTCTCTTTTCAGTGTATCATGCGGGGTGGGTACGCTTTGTCTCTGTGGGAATTGACGAAACCAGACATAATGAAGATAATTAATTGACCTTTAATGAATGAAGGGGGGGGGGTGATCGATGTTCTGCTGTACACTTTTTAATTGCTATATGTTTTGAACTGTATGAATTTATGCCTACTAAAAATCATGGCCATTGGTGGTCTTTCTCTGTGTATTGATAAACTCTAGTCTCATGTGATGATTAAATGGATGTAACATAGAAATTTGTTAATCACGTGAACTCGGTGGATTCATTGGATTCCCTTCAATCATATACCCTTGTGTGGTCACCCCGGTTAACTAAAAGAAAGAGGAAATAGATAAATGATGTGCTTGAACCTGGAAGTTTCTCTACTCTGTTTTGGTAGTAAGTGAATTGTCCAATTTGTTTTCCTATGGGGCCATGTGGGTGAGGATGGGATCCTCTGATGTGGCACAGTTTCCGGTTGTGAATCTGGGGTTGTGGTTGATATTCTTATATCACAAATTGGGGTGGAATTCTCTATTGTTGAGAAATCGATGGTTCCTATTTTTGGGGAAATGGGGATATGTCTTGGGGTTTGCTTTGTTTCCAGTACTTTGATGGATCTCACTTATCCCTTTTGTGAATATTTCTATGGTTACAGTACTTTGAGGGATCTCACTAATCCCTTTTTTGTTGATGCAACTCTACAAGAGAACCGGGAGTGAATGCTTAAATTGTTGTTTGGGTGTTTCTCTTTTCTGTATTGTGGTTGTGCCTGTTAGTTTCCCAATAGTGCAGAATTCACCCAAATGGGATCACTTGAACATGAAAACAAGAATCGTTGAATGGGGATTTAGTTGGGAGTGAGTTGTGACATGCCCGTGACTGTCATGGTGTCTTTTTGAATTAATAGTAACAAGGGTGTTTGTGCTTAGGTTTTGGAGATCCTAGGTTGGGATGAGTTCCTGTTACCTATATATATACTATATTTCTTATGTTTCTTATTCATGCCCCACCCAAGTTGAGCACTTAGTGATGAACACCCCATTTCATGGGGAGGGTGTTTTTCCCAACACTCCTATGAGTGGATAGTTATTAGCTCCTTTTCTTCTCCCTTTCCCAAATATCCCAATACTCTTTGGGTAGTCTGTGATGGCCTGAGGTCTATTATTAGCCCACGAATCTTTGGGCAGGGTAGTTTTGGTGGTTGGCCTAGGTTTCTGTGGGCAGGTTGTTTCCCAAGTGTCTTCGGGATGAGGCCCAGTTGTCTTCGGGCCTGGCAGTAGTTGTTCTATCCCATGTGTCTTCCGGCATGGCAGTAGTTTTTCTGGCCCAGGTGTGCGTGGGCGGGGTTTAGAAGTGGGACTTCGGTGAGGTTGTGGCCCAGGTGTGTGCGGGTGGGGTATGGAAGTGGGACTGTGGTGAGAATGGCATGATTGGTTCAATGCATTGGATGTCTTCAATAACCAGTGGGAAAGTGGCGTGGGGTACCCAAATATCGTTGTGCTATTACTTTACTATACTTTCCTTGAGTTATTTGGGGAGTGTGACTTGGTGAGGCTTGGGTGGATATTTTTCCTTGCTAGGTGCTTTGGTCTCTCTTTTATCACAGGGCATTAGAATGCTTCCCCCACTTGTGCACGAGAGCTTTTGGTTTTCCCTACTAAGGATACTTGTATGCTCCCCCTACGTATATAAAACTGCTTTCAGGTTTCCAGGAGGACTTTAGGGATCGTGCGAGACCGTACTAGCTTGGACCTCGAGGCAGTTACTGTTGTATTTTTTCATTTTCTTGGTACTTACCTTTAGATTTTTTGTGGATTTTATCATTTACTGTTGAAGATGCATATGGTAATGGGTTACTTTTGGCTTTACCTTTACTTTCAGCTTTGGTGTTGTTGGGGTTTCTATCTTATCTCTCTATCCTATTAAAATAAAAAGGGTAATTCCTTCCATCTTGTGTGTGATTCTATACACTTGGTGCTAGTCGCCTCTCCGGGACCTATTGAAGGTGCATCTCAGGGGTCATTATCTCTCCTTCAACTTAAAGAAGGAAGGGTCTGCCAATTTGTTGTCCCTTCCCTCCTTATGGTGAAGGCGGGTCGTGACAGAATGGTATCAAAGGCGTGTGGTTGAGAGGTAGGATGGAGTTTGGAGTTAGGAACGGTGATGATTTCATTTTTTGGTAGGGCAATAATGTTGGTTGACCTTGGTGAGTGAATTAGGCCAGAGAAGACTGGTTATGACACTGGATTTTAGGGCCCCCCGTGATCTAATGCAATGACTTTGGACCAACCAAACGACCAAGTGAGGCTACACTGATTGCAGGGTAGAGACCCTAGGAAGGGTACATACATCATAATGACTTTTGTTATTATGTTTCATGGGTGTCTTGGGGATTGAAAATAAATAAATAAGTCTATGAAAATTTATGAAAAATATTCTACACTACTCGGGCCTAGGGATTCTTTGTCTACCTTACTACTATGGCACATGGGAGGCGACCACGAGTAGTGCGGGTGATTGAGGACTAGGAGGTTGACTTGGATGATCGGAATAGGACCAACCGAGAGGAGGAGGATGATCATTGGTAGAAGACGCTTTGAGCCTTTTAGCGATAGACCCTCGGGAAGTACGAGGGTGGCACCTCAGATATGGAGACGGAAAGATGGCTCGAGGAACTAGTGATCGCTTTCGGCCTGATTTGGGATTTGACAGAGTATTGGGTTCCTCTGGCCATCAGCCAGATGCGGGGAGCAGTGATTCAATGGAGGACGCTTTATCTTGGAGAGAAGAGGGAGACTGAGGTTGTGTGGGATGACTTCAAGAAGGAGTTCGGGCAGACTTCCTCTCTTCCACGATGAATGCTGAGAAGAGGCAGGAGCTACTCTCCCTCCAACAAGGGAGTGTGTTAGTGAGAGACTTGGGAATCAGGTTCAAGGACCTCCTTCGCTTCGCTCCAGACCTCTTTCCAGATGAGGAATCTCAGGAGAGACGTTTAGAGGAGGCACTCCGACCTACTCTTCAGTACGTTGTTACTCCCTTCACCCTACCGACATTCTTGGAGGTGCATAAGAATGATGAAGTGGTGGAGAGGATGCACACGCTGGGAGGTGTGTCACAAGAGGGAATCCAGTTGGGCCTATCAAAGGGGAAGGATGTCAACAACAGGCCTCCAGTATCAAGTCCCTCTAGGTTCCGACCAGCAGGGAGCATGCCGTAGTAGTTCCAGTTCTGATCTCCTGGTCCTCACCCTTTCCCTTCGGGCCGAGGACCGAGGTGGTTCTTCTGTGGCATCCATGGGAACCTTCGAAACCAGGGCCTGGATAGAGTACAGTACGGTGGGGGTGGGCAAGTCCAGCACCAACCTCAGCAGTAGTAGTTCCTGGCTAGGCCCTTTCAGCAGCAACCACAGGGGCAGCGGGCTCCCGCTCCTCCAAGGGACAACGTTGCAAGAGGAGGCCGACCTCATGGCGCTCCTCAGGGATGTCGACCCGGGCATGGTCGGGGAGGTGGCTGATAGCCGAGAGGCAGAGGAGCTGGGCGTGGGTAGTTGCAGGCTGCAGAGGCAGCAGTTCCAGCAGGGCCAGAGGTCGTTCGAGGTATGATCAGCTTGTTTAGAACCCTTTCATATGCCTTGTTCGATACAGGATCTTCGCACTCCTTTGTTACACCCAGTCTGGCCCATGCTCTGGGTTTAGACGATGAGATACTTCCAGTTTCCTTGGTGCTGAGCACACTAGTCGGATGTCAGACCGACTTGTTGTATGTTTTTCGAGGATGCATACTGATGATAGGGCCACATTATTCAGTCAGGGATCTTCTAATGTTGCAGATACATCCATACGATGTCATCCAAGGAATTTACTAGCTGTTCTCTGTATGTGTCATCATTGACTGCTTCTGAGGAAGGGATTTTGTTTCAGACTTGGGTGGCCGACGAGTGACATTCATCGGCGAACAGAGTTGCCAGGGGATCAACAAGCGAGGGGAACCCCTCCTATCCTTGTTAGCATAGCTATCAGTGGATTCGGTGGATGCAGAAATGGTGGAAGTCCCATGATTCGTCAGTGAGTGTATGGACGTCTTCCTTAAAGCGGTGGAAACTCTGCCCCCCTGACTTGATGTTGAGTTTGATATAGACTTGCAACCTGGTGTCATCCTATTTCGATGGCTCCCTATCGGATAGCTCCTTCTGAGTCGCAAGAGTTGCAGATCCAGATTGAAGACCTGATGAAGAATGGTATTGTTCAGCCAAGTGCGTCACTGTGGGGTGCATCAGTCTTGTTTGCGAAGAAGGCAGATGGTGGTGTAAGGCTGTGCATAGACTACAGGAGGCTGAATCAGGTGACAGTCAATAATCGCTACCCTCTACTGAGGATAGATGATCTCTTTGACCAGCTGAGGGGAGAAGGTTGTTTCTTGAAGATCGATCTGTGGTCTGGATATCACCAAGTGAGGGTGAAAGAGGGATACATCTCGAAGACGACCTTCAGGTGCTGATATAGCCACTTTGAGTTAATGGTCATTCCATTCGGCATTATGAACGCTCCATCCGTGTTTAAGGGACTGATGAACTCCATCTTCCGGGAATATCTGGACCGGTTTGTGGTCGTGTTTATTGACGACATACTGATCTACTCAAGATCAAAGGAGGATCATGCTGAGCATCTGAGAATAGGTTTAGATGTCCTCCAACAACACCAAATCTATGGGAAGGTGTCCAAGTGCAAGTTCTGGATGCGATAAGTGCATTTACTTGGGCACGTAGTGTCCGAGTAGGGGATAACAGTGGACCCATCGAAGGTCAAGGTAGTTTTTTCTTAGACAGCACCCAAGAACGTGGTGGAGGTTCACAGTTTCCTTGGGATGGCAGGTTACTACTAGAGGTTCATGCACAACTTCTCCCGAGTTGCAGCACCCTTGAAATCCTTGACCAAGAAAGACCAGGCTTTCATATGGGACGAGCAGTGCGAGGCCACCTTCAGCTATCTGAAAGAGAAGTTGGTTAGTGCCCCAGTGCTGAGGTTGCCAGAAGAAGGGTCAGCTTATGCGGTGTTCTGTGATGCTTGAGGTCAAGGCCTCAGATGTGTGTTGATGCAGCAGAAAGGGGTGATCTCTTATGGATCTACACAGTTATGCCCTCATGAGCGTAATTATGCCACCCACGATCTGGAGCTTGCAGCGGTCATGTTCGCACTAAAGATTTTGCAGCACTACCTCGTTTGGGAGTGCTTTGTGGTCTTCACCGATCACAAGATCTTGAAGTATGTCTTCTTCCAGCGGGACCTAAACTTACAACAATGAAGGTGGATGGAGTTCCTTTAGAACTATGACTTTGAAATTTCCTACACCTCAGGAAAGTGGAATGTGGTGGCTGATTCCTTGAGCAGGAAGATGTAGAAGGATGCTGTTTGAGAGTCGGCAGATGCTTCGAAGGTAATGGAGGAGTTTCCTGCCCTGCACCTGGATGCAATGGTGGAAGGTGGAAGAGGTTTCCTGTATTAGATGAGAGTGAAGTATCCTCTTCTGTTGCAGGTGGAGGATTCTCAATGAGGAGACTCAGAAAGAGAAGTGATATGTGAACGGGTTACCCAAGGTGATGCCCCAGAAGGATGTTCAAAGGATGGTCAGAACCAGATGCTTTTCTGAGGAAAGATGTTTGTTCTAGAGGCAATGCACAAAAATTTTATTAGTTATTTCTACAAATCACCCCTAGAGGTTCACTCGAGAGTTTACAAGATGTACCAGGGTCTGAGGAGACAATTTTGGTGGCCTGAGATGAAACGGGCAGTAGTAGAGTTAACAGCAAAGTGCCTCATGTGTCAGCAGGTGAAGGCCGAACACCGTGTTCCAGGTGGTCTGCTGCAGTCTCTAGATGTCCCCGAGTGGAAATAGGAGGACATATCGATGGATTTCATCACAATACTACCCAAGGGTCGAGGGGGATATGATGCTACCTAGGAAGTGGTGGAACGACTGATGAAATCGGCTCACTTTCTGGAAATCAAGTAGTCAGGTGGAGTAGATGCTTTAGCACGAAGGTACATGGTAGAGGTGGTGTGGTTGCATGGAGTTCTGAGGACCATAGTATTGGATAGGGATGCACGGTTTACATCACGAATCTGGAGAGGATTGCAGCATGCTTTTGGCACCCAGTTACGTCTTAGCACTGCCTTCCACCCCCAGACAGATGGACAAACAGAGCGCACCATCCAGACATTGGAGGACATGATACGGGCATGTGTCCTGGATTTTGGGGGATCATGGGTGCAACACTTTCCACTGGTATCGTTTGCCTATAATAATAGCTATCACTCTACCATTGTTATGGCTCTGTTCGAAGCCTTGTACGGGAGGCCATGTTGCTCACCTGTGTGATGGACAGAAGTTGGGGAAGCAGGTGTTCTTGGCCCAGAAGAAGTCTAGAGCATGACAGAGAAGGTTTAGATTATATGGGAAAGGATGAAGGCATCACATGACCGAAATAAGTCATATGCCGATAATTGGAGGAGACCCTTTGAGTTCGGGGTCAGGGACCATGTGTTCTTGAAGGTCTCCCCTCGCCGGGGAGAACATAGGTTCGGTAGGGGGGAAGATATCTCCCAGATTCATCGGACCCATCAAAGTGTTGCGGTGGGTCGAAGAAGTGGCTTATCAGCTAGTGTTACCACCGCCGCTACTGAGGATACATGACATATTCCATGTGTCCCAGCTCCGTCAGTATCTACACGATGATTCACATGTCCTTGAATGGGGAGAGCTGGATATCGAGGACGACGTGAACTTTGTGGGAAGACCAGTGAGGGTCAAGGGTTGTGAAGAGAAGGTACTCTATGGACAAACCATTCCTCTTTTTCGTGTGTTGTGGAGGCATGGGGGGCTCGAGGAGAGTACCTGGGAACGGGAAGCACATATGTGCTCCCAGAACCCAGATTTTTTTGAGTTTTGTGCTATTCTATTTTTACTTGTTTGTGATGGAATGATTTACCTTGTTGGCTGTGAAATGCATGGTTTTCTTTATTCTCTGTATGTGTGAGAAAAGTCCTAGATATGGGGAGGGGAGGACCCGATCCCTAATGAAGACACATTAAGGTGGATGCGATTGAACCCATTAAAGCGAGTGAGTGCCACCCAAAGCGGATAGTATCTTGACACTGGGGAAGAGACTCGCCAACCCATATGACTGGGTAGTTTGACCCTTATATGTTGCCTTGTTTCTTGAGGGATAGGTGTTTCTAGATGACGATGAGGTTCACCCTTGAGAGGTATCTTTATAGGTGGTTGTTCAGAACCTCTCTTTTCTTCTGGGTTGTTTTGATTCTTGAGGGTGAGAATAGTTTGAGAGGTATCTAATGTAATGGCCTGGAACCCCCTGGCCATTACTTTTCTAAAAATATGGTTCCACCAAGGTAGTGCCGCCGTGACAGTGGCACAGGTCACGGTGGCATCGTAAAGGAGACACAATTACGGTGGCACCGTGTCCTCACCCAGCCCTCTGTTTCTTTTTCCAGTCCTGCTCCCGCAACGTCTTTTTTGACGTAAATTAATTCTTTAACCCTCTCAAGGAAATTTAAATCCCATAATTAATTCCTAAAAATCCCGGGAAGCCTCCCCGATGGGGGATATTAAATAACAACTTAATGCCATTGTGTGTAACTGCCGAAACGCGTGGGAAACCACGATCTGACTTTCTAGCCATTCAAAATTACCATATCCCGTAATAACGGGATCTTATCTATATATTGCATGGGAAGTTATTCTTCCTCTTCTACCTTGGGCTGGATTCGTTCTTCCCTCTGGTATGCCTGGAGTTCCTTCATCCTATGGCCTGTGGTGCGCCTCTACTAGAGCTTTCTGCACCCCTTGGAGTCCACGAAACTCCTCCCCTACAAGCCACACATCCCCTGTCCTTGTCCCGTGGAGAAAAACATATATCCTTGATCAATCAAGTATTGATTTTTCCTTCTCCTCTCATTTCTATGTATCATGTGGTGTGGGTACGCTTTGTCTCTGTGGGAATTGACGAAACCAAACATAATGAAGATAATGAAAGGACCTTTAAAGAATGAAGGGTGGTGATCGATGTTCTGATGTAATCTTTTTAATTGCTATATATTGTGAACTGCATGAATTAATGCCTACTAAAAATCATGGTCGTTGGTGGTCTTTCCCTATGCACTGATAAAATCTTGTATCCTGTGATGATTAAATGAATGTAACATAGAAATTTTTTAATCACATGAACTCAGTGGATTAAATGGATTCCCTAAAAACATATATTCTTGTGTGGTCACTCCAGTTAACTAACAGAAATAGGAAATAGATAAATGATGTGCTTGATCCTGGAAGTTTCTCTACTCTATTTTGGTAGTAGGTGAATTGTTCTATTTGTTTTCATGTGGGGAGATGTGGGTGGGTAAGGGATCCTCTTATGTCACACAGTTGCAGGTTTTGAGTCTGGAGTTTTTGTTGCTCTTCTTATATCACGAATTGTGGTGGAATCCTCTATTGTTGAGAAATCATTGGTTCCTAGTTTTGGGGACATGGGGCTATGTCTTGAGGTTTTCATTATTTCCAGTACTTTGAGGGATCTCACTTATCCATTTTTTGATGTTTTCTATTGGTCCTATTCTTTGAGGGATCTCAGTAATCCCCTTTTTGTTGATGAAACTCTACAAGAGAACTGGGTGTGAATGCTTAAATTGATGTTTGGGTGTTTCTATTTTCTGGCTTGTGGTTGTGCCTATTAGTTTCCCAGTAGTGCAGAATTCACCAAAATGGGATCACATGAACATGAAGACAAGAATGGTTGAATGTGGATTTAATTGGGAGTGATTTGTGACTTGGCCGTGAGTGTCGTGGCATCTTTTTGAATGAATATTAACAAGGGTGTTTGTGCTTAGGTTTTGGAGCCCCATAGGTTGGGATGAGTGCCTGTTACCTATAAATATACTGTATTTCTTATGTTTCTTATTCACGCCCCACCCAAGTTGAGAACATAGTGCCGAACACCCCATTTCATGGGGAGGTTATTTTTCCCAACACTCCTATGAGTGGCTGGTTATTAGCTCCTTTTCTGCTCCCTTTCCTGAATATCCCAAGACTCTTCGGGTAGGATGTGATGGCCTGAGGTCCATTATTATCCCAAGAATCTTGGGGAAGGGTAGTTGTGGTGGTTGGCCCAGGTGTTTGAAGGCAGGTTGTTTCTCAAGTGTCTTCGGGATGAGGCCCAGGTGTCTTCGGGCGTGGTAGTAGTTGTTCTGGCCTAGGTGTCTTCAGTCGTGGTAGTAGTTGTTCTGGACTAGGTGTGTGTGGGTGGGATTTTGCAGTGGGACTGTGGTGAGAATGGGGGGATTGGTTTGATGCATAGGATGTCTTCAATAACCATTGGGAAAGTGGCACATGGTAGCCAAATATCGATGTGCTATTACTATACTTTACTTGCCTTGTGTTATTTGGGGAGTGTGACTTGGTGAGGCTTGGGAGGATAGTTTTCCTTGCTAGTTTCTTTGGTTTCAATTGTCTCACAGGGCATTAGAATGTTTAACCCACTAGTGCACGAGAGATTTTGGTTTTCCCTATTGAGTATACTTGTATGCTCACCCTACTAATATAAAACTGCTTTCAGGTTTCCAGGAGGACTTTTGGGATCGTGCGGGACCGTACTAGCTCGGACCTCAGGGCAGTTGCTGTTGCCTTTTTCATTTTCTTGGTACTTAACTTTGGATTTTTGTGGCATTTATCATTTACTGTTGAAAATGTATATGGGAATGGGTTACTTTTAGCTTTACCTTTATTTTTATCTTTGGTGTTGTTGGGGTTGCTATCTTATCTCTCGATCCTATTAAAATAAAAGGGTAACGCCTTCCATCTTGTGTGTGATTCTATACCCTTGGTGGTAGTTGACACTCTGGGACCTACTAAAGGCAGGTCTCATGGTTCATTATCTCTCCTTCAACTTAAAGAAGGAAGGGTCTGACAATCTACTATCTCTTCCCTCCTTTTGGTGAAGGCGGGTCGTGAAAAAAGTTCTATGGAGAAACTATAAGATGGAAGAGGAAACGTGGGAACCAGAGGAAATTATGATGAATAAACACCTGAATCATTTTGTGCGGTAGTATTATAGAAATTTCGAGGAAGTAATTATTTGAAGTATAGAAGAATGTAACACCCTATTATTCCACAATATGTTTCCCTTTGAATAATTCAATAGCTTGCATTGTATGCAACTTTGAGATTCTAACACACTGTGACCAATCTAACTAGTCATTATGAATAGTAATACCAATTTTTATAAATTTTATAAAATTTTACTTTCAAAATTAGCTTTGATTTTGGATTCATAATATCAAAATTAGCTTAGGGTGAATTTTTGGTATTTTTGTGAAAATTATAAATTTTTGATGAATAGTGAAAAACAATACATTATTGTTTAAAGACGAATTTTTATTTTAATAATTAATTATTTTATTTAAATTTATTTCAGGTCAAAATAGATGAAAAATACCTATATATGTTCAATGTAATTAATTGGAGTCAATTTTTAATAATATTATATATATATAATTTCATTGAACTTTTCACCATCTTTTACCCACCTCCTAGGAGCATTTGCAAATTTGTATAAAACATAATTTTACCACTTCTGTGAGTTGAATTATTAAAAATACAAGAGACATTGTTAATATCATTATGTAATATTTGGTCCAATAAGATGAATATTATTTTTTGTGAATAGAAAATGTATTCTTTTATTTACCACGGTTAAAAGTAAATAGGGTAATTAAGGGCAAAAATGATATGATAATTACCCTAACAAATATCCTAATTCTATTGGATAAGTGTAATTCTACCAAAAACTACATTAGAAACAAAATATGACCCCCTTTGGTCCACTTGGATTAGATTAGGACATTTATTATTATTTTATTTAAAAAAGAGTTAAAGGAGCTATATTCAATGTTTAATAACTAAGCCATTCTTAATATAGGGTTATACATAAGATATATTAGACTATAAATATTCATTATAAAGATAAAATTATTTTCTACAAAATAGTATTTTATTTATAATTCTTAGTCATTAAATAATTAAATTTATTTATGACACAATGACGATGCAGTAATTACCTTATTAATGAATGATTATAATAATTGATATTATAAATATCCAAATAAATTTAATTTGAGACTTTTAATGAATTACATTAATTTTATAGGTTAATATGACATGTTAGGGATTATTAAATTGTTTTTTTCGAATTAATAATGCTATTATGAATATAAAAAAAACAAAATGTCAAACAGTTCCAAAAATGACATTAAAGAATTTTTTAAAAAAATATTAAATTATTAATTGGTATTATATTCCTAAAAATATATGGTTCGGACAAAGGTCTTAGATAATATAATATATGTCATTAATGAACCAATTTATGTTCAATTTTAAGTTTATAGTATGTTTATTAACAATATAATATAAAAATAAAAGAGGCATGGTACATATCAAACTATTTAACTAAAAGTTAAATCTAAGAGATAAGGTTAATATGATGACGTAAACATTTTAAAACCAGTTGGTTGAGAGGTTTTTAACCCATAAACACCTTAGACTTTAAATAATTCATTTTGTATCCTTTAGAAACCGAAAATATTTTATTATAAAATAATATTGCAAACTTTTCCTAAAGTGACCCTCACCTCTCTAATAAAAGGGCACCTCACCTTCTCTCAAATTCACACCGTCAAATCCATTTGACTCAGCCAAACCATGCACAAATATCCTCTCAATTGTCATTAATTAGTCCTATAAGCCTTATATTAGTCATAAATCCAACCTAAATAACCCTTTTGATCAAATCAAAAGGAAGAACCCGAAGAAGAGGTAAATATTTTCATCACCTCTTCCAAGTTATTTTCTTCTTCCACTTCTACTTTCCTTGTTGTTTCTATTATAAAATAATAAATCCTATATATTATATATACTGTGATATTATTATAAAAATGATACAACCATATTAATTATTCTATCCATCCAATAAATTATAAAGTCACCATACGTGTGTACGTACGGATTACTGTCTCCACGTCGTAGTTTAGTTTATTATTCAAACACTTCATCATTTGGATGGGTATAATAATGAGTATAAATGAAGTAAATAATAAATATAACATGATAAAGATTCTGTATATATAATATAACATCCAATTATATATTATTTTAATATCAAAATAATGATATTGTCACTCGTGCGTACATACGGATTACCGTCTCCACGAACGTGATGAGATTCATTCCCCGTCATAATAATTAAAGAATAATTTTCATTTTATGATTAAAAATAATGTTTATGAACATAATATCATTAAATATATGAATAAAATACATATAACCCTTAACATACATGGCTTAAATAACCAAGAATATAATTGAAATCAAAATAGTTAACACCTGGAACGATGATATTACTAAAATATCACTAACAAAGAAATATTAAAAGATCATATATGATATAATATTAATGTATATGGTTTTTGTATAATTTAATAACAATTATTTCATTATTATATAGTATATTAACATACCATCATCCAAGGAAAACTACAATGTAAGGGTTAATTTTCACAATCTCTTTATTATTTGAGGTTTTTTACGTAACTATCTACTGAGAACCCTTTATCATCCACATCCGTGTTTTCTTAAAAATTTATTTAAAAAATATTTACTAGGAAATGGGTTAAAGGAATTTATACCCTTATTTGACCTTATATGTTTTTAAATGACTCTTTTCTTCATTTTTCAAACAAGGTACTTTATGACCTTTTTGAAAAAATTAAGGTAAGAATGCTTTTTAACTTATACAGCGAGTGCAGCTAGTTTATGCCATTATAACATAGTCAAAGATTCCCTTACAAGATTATCAGAATATTTTAAAAATAAATGTTTTCTTTTATAATTATATGTATTATAAGTTATTTCAAAATAGAATTAGATATTTCTCTTTTTTTTGTGATTTCATCTATGTCAACATCCTTTGATTGAATTTAAGCTTATTTGAAGTTGATTTATTATGATACAAAACTTTAGTATTGTATTCAAGGTTTTGTGATATGTTTGAATGTGGATGTGTTATTTTTACACCATTCACGGTTTATGTATAATGTATTGAAATTTTTTATGATAGTTTTAATACGAATGTTTATGTTATGTTTAAACTTTTTCATATGAGGAATGCATTTGACTTAGTAAGTTAAGGGTGGAGCCCACTATTGCTTATCGATTCATCAGTAGGTATTATGAGACAAACTAGTGTCTTGGAACAAGGCCTCGACAAAATTTTATTTTAAGTCCTGGCACTAGGCCTTGACTATGCTGTTAGGATGTTAGGAATTATGAATTCCATCATTATAAAAGTGGCTATTTATATTGCATGTGATTATTCAACTAGTATAATATCCATGTGAATAAGTAAATATAATTATTTGATTTTATCCTTTCCATATTATGCTTAAGTTCAAGTTTAAAAGACTTTTGTTTTAGTCTTATACATTTCCGTAAATGTTTATTCTTATTTATAAAATTTTCCTCTATATTGTTATCCTTGATGGGAATCTGAGCTCACCCCTTTCAATGTTTTATGTTTCCCAGGATGCGAAGAAGTATATTATGACTGACCTACCAAGATAGTATAAGGGATATGAGTGTGGCCTATGGAGAATATGTTGTTGTATATTTTCATTTTATAATGTAATGTAAAACTTATGAATGTATCTAGTATTTCTATGTCTACTAAACTAATCGGTCTTTCGAGAATTTATCTTTTATGATCATGTCAATGTTATGTAATAAGGTACCGAATCTAGTTAACTAGGGTCGGGGTGTTACAATCTAAAATTTATCTTATAAGATAGTAGATACTATTATCCATTCATGTATTACTCTTTGGAGGATGAATAATTGTAAGTGATAACTCTAAGGAGGACACAAAAAAATTACATGAATTATTTCTACTAGTGTAATTAAAATTATTTGGTAGATAAGGTACATGATACGATCCAACCACGATACATATAAAGTATCATTCTAGTGATATGTATTGAAATATTTCTTTATAATTATAAAGGGTAACATCTTTCAGTTAAGGATGGATATGAAGTTCTAGATGTCGGTTATACATCATTTGAGTCCCATTAAATTATTAATGTTTAGAGAGGTGGAATATCAAGTATTATACTAGTGATTTTATGGTTGAATTTGATACCATATTGGAGTATGATCAGGCTAATTAGATTTCTTAATGTTACAATAGAAGTTTATTTCATAGTGTTACAATGACATCCCATATAATTAATATAATTAATTTCATGATTTATTATTTAAAAATAAACATAAAACAATACAAAAATATCTTTATTCCTTGTTTCTTTGGGTAAATATACACCTATAACACTAACATGAAACATGGGTATAAAAAAATATTTAAAATATACAAAACATTCCCTTATATTCAATCATTCTTATAATACTAGAAGAGTTAACCTAGGGATGCATAAAAGAAAAGGGTGAACTAAAAATCCTATACAGGGAATAATGGAGTAATATCCTAATGAAAGTAATACATGTGATTCAAGAGTCATAAAAAGGTGATATAAAATGGGTGAGAAAAATAAACATGAAAATCAAAGCATAGAATAATATAAAAATTTCATGGAAACATATAAATGTAGAAATAATAAAAAACAAGACATAAAAAAGATCAAGTCAAGTATAAACACTAATATACCTTATATCATGTGATTAGGATAACATCACATGCACCATTACTAGTATCCCATGAGATAAAAAACACAACTTAAATTATTAGAGTTCTATATTGTTCCTGGTCCACCTTTCACATTAATATCATGTACATACATTTTTGTGCAACATAGATCACGCAACATAGGAATTACTTTCATTACTTTCAATCCCATTAGTATGGAACTCAGGTTATATACATGTATTTCTATAATAAAGTGAGGGTAAGTAAATATAAGTAAAAACCCATGAGTGGAAATGGGGATGAGTATTCACTATGCAAATGTTTTGCATGGATGAAAACCATAAGGTAATTTTGGAAGTATAATAGGAGTACATAATGATTCATTGAAGGGTTTAATGATAGTAAAACGTGGTTCCTAATTAATTATACATTATAAATTTTTTAAAATGGTTTTTAGAAATAAATATCAACAAAAAAACTAGAAATAAAATGGTATAATACTAAGAAAGTTCTTTAAAAACGAGTATGAGAGAATCTATTACCTTAAGAGGGTTCTTCTAGAAGCTTGGGAGGATCTTATTAAGATATGGTAACACCTTGGGATGGATATAACGAGGGATATAGATAGGAATTTTTTTTCAATGGGTTTTGAGTGAAGTGTAGTGCGAGGATGAGTTAGTATTTATTGAAAAATATAGGGGAATTATTTATAAATTTATAAACATTGTTTTTAGACTCTATATAATAAAATAATCAAGGCTAAAAACCTCCCCATAATATTTTACAATTAATTATTCCAAGGAGGAGTGGTTATAAATATTTTATCTATCTATCAACTGAACATATTAATATAATACCATTAGTGTTGTAGAAGTGAGTAATATTTATAAAGAATTTATTTTAAAACCTTAAAATACAATATAGGTGTTGGAGGATTCATTAATGGTTTGAAAAATTAATTAAATATCATTCAAACACATTCTTTTAGATTGTAAATAAATATTGGTAATTTTTTCTTTTATTTCATTTATTTCATCACATTTGGGTAATTATGTCTTCAAAATAAAGATCATATATCTATAACATAGATAATTTTTACTATAAAATTTGACTATCTAAAAAAATTATGAATAATTAACCCTTGGTCATTTTTGATGTCATAATTTTAAAAATAATATTTAATTTACAAAAATAATTTTCTAAATATGAGAATTTTTACTTTTAAATAAAAAACCTCATTTCCTAGGAAATACTAGTTTTAACAGTACAAAAGACATTCCGACCCTATAAAAAATTACATTGGAATTAATTAAATTATTTTATATTATATATTTAAATAAATAATATCAAGTATAAAATTTTTATTAAGAAAAATAATTTTATAAATCCTTGAATTTACCAAAACAGATACATTATTGAATCTATATGTTTTCCATGAATAGAATTTTGACTTACTCATATGAAAACTTATTTTTTATGTAACTCATAATATAATCATTTATAAAATAACATTAAAAGGGTTAAATATAATCATTATTTTATTAAATATAAAAAACAAAAAATCTTTTTATGAGATTATAGATACATAACCATATAATTACACCTATGTTCACACTTAAAGTAAGGTGTGTGATGGTGCTATATTATTAGGGTGATTTTGTGAACATGATTTGGTCTTTGATCCCTATAAGATATAAATTTTATTTTAAATGGTTTAGTTTTTCTTTATATGTTGAATCTCAACTTTAGATGTGTTAAGGGTAATATTTAGTGATTCCATATATCTTTGAATATATGATCAATCATCTTTACAAGATACGATCATATAAGAAGAGGATGTTTCTATTTTGGTCTGGGTCACTTGGACATTATTATAAACATTAATATACAAATATTGATAGTCATTATAAAATAACTATATTATAAATAATTATGATTCATAATGGAATTTTTAATTCATTGAGTTATATTTTATATCTATGAAGTATAACCAAATTATTTAATTTTTTTCTATAAATACATTACTTAATATTCCATTTGCTCCTTCAAAAAAAGTATTTTCATTTATTAAATTCTGAGTCATTATAATGTTCCATTTCTTATAAATTCATTTGTCTAAATTTTATTTCCTACATTAAAACATATGAGGTTACTTCTGTTCCATCCCCTCTTCTTATTCCTCTGTTTCTTATTCAAACTTGTAGTTCCACGACAACACTTTTGACATGCTAGTTGGATTGTTTGATAGATCATTGTTTATACATTCTAAAATCTTTTTTGATTCTCCTAATATGAAAGATCATTTTATAGTTGCATCACCTTTAAAATTAGTACATTTTAAGGGACTGTTACGTACATCCTCTAGAGGGATAAAAGGAGAACATCATGTACTTGAGATAGGTTAGGTGGGACTTCTAGTAGATAGACAACAACTCTGATGTGATCAGGAAAATCAAATGTGTCTATTTATCTTGGACTATATTACATTACATTTAAAGCCTCATAAATTTCATTCATGAAAATACATGAACCAATACCTTATGTCCTAGCTCAAACTTCAGGTATCAGTGATGATTTTATTTAAAAAATTTCTATCGAATATGTCATGAATTCATATGATGTTAAATAGATTGAGTCTTATATATAATTTATTGGATAAGATCAGGTCTCATAAGATTCTACTCACAAACATAATCCTAGTATGTTGGATTTCAACACTTATACCCTACAAATCTTTATAGGTTACATTTGAAATCATGAATTGAAATTTTTGTCACATGATAACTCTTCTAAGGGAAGGTGATGATCCGAGAATTGGTGGAAATATATCAAACCCGATCTCAACATATCCTTCAATGTTTATATGGAACTTTTAGAATTACCATCCATTTTAGGGTGATAAGTAGTTCTAAAACATAGCTCCACATCCCACACTTTATGATTTATTCTCAAGAACTTGAAAGTAAATTGTAACGTCCCAGAATTCCATATAATTTTTATGAAAAATAAATGGGATTATTTCTATACCAGGCTATGAGATGGAACGTTATTCAGAGACAGGAGTGGTGGTAATGTATTTTCGAACTATTTTTGAAGTCTAGAAAATAATCATGAGTGTGGATTTTTCTATCTTTTAAACCAGTGCATTGATCAAAAATCCAAGGGAACCATTGAACTCAGAGTATCCTAATTTTCTTAGTAAAGGCATAACATCAATCGGTGCATGTTGACTAAAAAATATAGTTTTCAAGACATAGATAAGAAAAATAAAATAAAATAAACATTTATTTTACTGTTTTTTCTACATCAATACGCAAAGACACGTTAGTGTTGCGGTACTACGATGAGGTGATGTTAAATCCATTAATGAACCTCATTAATGAATCTATATGGAAATTATAAAATGCACAATATATGTTACTTATTTAATTAAACATGGATTCAGGGTTGATAAACAACTCTATAATTCTGTTGATGAGAGATGAAGTAAACCTCTCCAACGAAAAAAGATGGCGGATAGGAAAGAGATGACGACATACTTGGAGAGCAGATTCGGGACCGGAGAATGACAAATGATGAAAAATGATCATCGTCAAAAAATCCATATTTTACCAGGTAGGGGTTTGTTCTCGTTGAATCTATATCCCAATTTTTAATTGTTAACAAGGAACTCAGATCAACCCACTAAAAGGTTGAGCCGTGGGTCATCTGTTCTTGCGATATTGGTTTGTCCTTGTAGGAAATCAAGGGAGTAGAATTTGTATGATTTTTTCTTCCAAATTGAACCATATATCAACGAAGAATCCACGGTGACACAAACAAATTCTACTATCATTCTTTTATGATTCCTTATGTGTTATTATCCTCCACTATTTATTCTCCTATTTGTGGATTATGAACAAGTGGTCGTTGTGTCATCGATTAACGACGCAACGACATGGGACCAATGATATGACCATGTGATGAAAAAGGGGTGGTGTGATGATGAAGGAATGGAACATCAATGGTGACATGGGGCTGTCATCTTGAAGGAAAGTGGTGAGGGTGGCATGCGGCAGTGGCCTTATGTGGAAATTGGTGAGCATCAGCGGAACACCACCGTGGAAAAGGCTGCGACCAGCAGGGGAAGTGGCGGAGGCTACAACGAGTAGGGGATGCAGTAGAGGTCATGACCAGTAGGTTTAGTGTCTTTTTTGGGTGACTGTGTCTATCGGGAACCATGTCAAGGGGATTGGCCCCAGGGGTAGGCCCCAGAGTTTTCTGGCACACGGTCCACACTGGACCACTTTCGGATGGAGGTGGTTAGCCTCAGTCGGCCGCGTCGCTACATGATACGGATTCCAGTGGGAATATGGGTTGGATCCAAGCATGCATGTTGATGTGGGATGTGCTAGTGTAGAAAACTGAGAAGCGAGGCAGTGTAACTGATCAGAACTGGTCCGACTAAGTTAGACAGGGCCGAATGAGTACCGGTTTTCTCGGTGACCCGGTGGGATGGACCCACGGCCTAACAGGGCTATGTCTAGCAAGGACTAATGGTACAATCCAAAACAGGTCTATCCAGACCCAAATGGGTTAGTTTTGGTTAGATAAAATTGATTAGGTCATGCTGGACCCCCCGTGTCGGGTTATTCAGACCAGTCTAACTATGTCGGACCGGGCCTAGATGTAGTAATTCCCTATTTACTAAAACACCAATATATTTCAGACTGGGCATCCGATTAATGCACCGTATGCGTCATTGGGACCCTTTCAATGAGAAGGTCCTTTGGTTTTACTATAAGTGTTTTTCATGGAAATATAGAAATGACCGATGACTTGAGGATGAGATTCTGTTAGAATCAAGCACATTGGAGAGTGGGAATCCTCCAGTTTGTTGTGACATGAAGTATATGATAAGCAGAAACTCAGAGGTCATGTAGATGAGTGGACATCAATGTTTTAGTATCTAATAAGATCATAGTGTTTCAGTTGCTAAGTGAACCTTAGTGACTCATCAGAGATGAGTCCCTCAACAGTACAACATGATTTTTCTTTACAAATAACAATATTACCTTCTATATTCTGAGATATACATGGTGCAAGTGATCTTGGATTTTTGGTCTAGAATTGGGTTTTTTTCCTTTGTGGTTTGGGTTCCTTATCGATTATTGTGTGACTCACCCCAACACAATAATTTATTACTTGTGTCATGTCTCGTGTAGGAGATCGATGCTTCGATGAAGACCATGGTTGTCTGAGACCAGGTGGTGCTCAGTGAGACAGGACAGATTAGTGTACTTCAACAACTATAGGTAGCTACCCTTCACCTACCCTATAGGTTGGTCCTCGAGTGTACAAATCATGTTAGTTGTAAATTACTTTGTTGTTTTGTTCTGGTATTATTTCTCTTTGTACTTCTAGTTTGGATTGTAATCTCAGTAGTTTTCTTAGTGACAAATGATGTTCACTTTGTGTTTAATTTCCATATTTTGAGCTTTGTCTATGTGTAAAATTTTGAATTAAAATGGCTTCAATTTTTGGGAGATGCCTGCTCTGTTCTAGTCTCTAGCACTTATCCTAGGAAAGGTAGTCTTGGGGTAGCCATAGAACGGGAAATAGGGGATGGGTCATTATATAGTGGTATTAAATGGGGTTGATTCCACCAAAAGTTATATGATTGATTTTTTATGGGGAATGAGTGTTAAGGGTTTTGAGATCAGATTTCTAGCCATGGAGTCTAGTGTGGGTGTGGAGGCTGATATATCCATACACTAGGACCCTACACTGTGTTTTCCAACTAGATTCATGAAAACAAAGGTTGCATGCGTCTTTGGAATTTTTCTCATGATCTTTCTGAGCTAGAGTCAGCTCACCAGGTATAATATATTAATCATGATTCATCTTGATATCTATCAGGATGCCTCAATGTAGACAGCTAGCAAGGATTCTAGTGCGTGACAATAAGGATGGACCACAATGTAATAAGGCATTAGTATAAGGACCATAACCTGAGGATATACATTCTGGCAGTGTCCCAACGATACCACTGCCCATTGGTCAACAGTTACTACCAGTGCTCGAAGTAGAGGACACACATAGGATCAGTTCCTTAAACATGTTTCTGAGAAAGTGTCCTCCCATTCTCAGGGGATAGATAGATTCTTAGGGTGATGAGGATTGTCTAGGGGCAGTGACGCGAGTCATCCTCTTAGTGAGGATTCCCCTTGACCAGATGAAAGTTCTAGCTTTGAGCCTTCTAGAGGGAACGCTGTAGATATGTTGGAGATTTGAGATCCAGATGCATTTGGAGGTGACCCTCACTTGGGCTGACGTCGAGCGAATTTTTAGGGATGAGTTCTTGCTCATGACATTGTGATCTGTGTGCAAAAAGGAGGTACTTCACGTACAATAAGGAAGCTTGATAGTGGAATAGTACTATGCGAGGTTTGCAGACCTCTCCCATTACACTACGAATATAGTATGAGAACCTTTATTCAAGTATCAGACCCTTGAGGAGGGACTCCAAATGGAGATCAAGGAATCGATGACTTACCTCATCTTCCCTATTCAGGATAGGGTTTTGGAGAGAGTTATATATGTTGGGAGAATCCTCTTAGAGTAGGAACCCATGGTGGGAGCTACCACCAGGTGACAAGAGGCTGAGTCATCTGTGGGAGGTAGTGGAAAGATGATGCCGAGGCCCAAACGGGATAGACCATTCAAAGGAAGACCCCCCAACTCATGGACGACAGTACAAGGCTCCCATGGTATAGAGAGTCATCATAGGATCATATTATGATATCCAAGCAGTGGGTAAAGGAATACGAATCAATATTTCTCAAATCACTATGCAGAGGACCGATAGATGGTCGGGGGACTTCCAGGGCATCAACAAAGATAGGAAATGAGAGGCCCACCATGTAACGAACGTGTCAGATGAGCAGGTAGAGTGGTAGGAGGTGGGAATATATATGAGGTACTACCACCACCACCTCCAAGTGGTCCACCATGGGTTCCATGAGCTGATGGATAGGGGTGATCTCAGCTTCAGGAAAATGAGACCTATAATCCTAATGTCCAAGAAATGATATGAGTTACAATCTATGTCTTCTTAGCCTTAGCTATCATTCTCATAGAAATAGGTTTAAGTCACTCTTTCCTTGAGGTATAACTAGTTCAGATCTCAGAGATACTAATCAAGCCTTTGGATTGATCCCTACCATTAAATAATCCTACAAGAGGTGATTTGGAAATAACACACTGGTGTTGGTAGTGAGAGCTTAATTTTATAGGCGAGAGATTCATCTAGGATCTCTAAGTAGTGGCATCGAGGCCTTACGACATCATTTTGGGTTTGGACTAGTAATCCATAGTCCACACATAGAATTACTATTTTATTTTCAGAGTACGATGTGTCTGTAGAGATGGAACTAGGTTCCCCTTTACCATAAAAAAGGGAACGATCACAGTGCATGAGAGACTTTCTCAAAGGAGGGTATAGCCGATCACAAAACATTTTCCTATCCTTACCCTCAGTGTCGTGGATGAGATGAGCCCATATTTTCTTACAATGGTGGAAAGTGCAAGGAAGTATTTCCAGTGGAAGTTCCAAGATTACCTCCTCAAAGATAGGTTGACTAATGCATTGATATATACCCTGGATGAAAATGGTTTCTACACTTGCAAATCAGATGGATTTTGCAGAGCTCTGATTTTTGAGGTTACAGTAGGAGGAATTTCAAAGGAATGGGTTTATAAGGCCCAATGTTTCACCATGGGATGCCCCTGTGTTGTTTTCCAGGAAAGCATACATAAGCTTGTAGTTAAGTGTTTACTTCTGGTGATTGAACCAGGTGACCGTGAAGAACATGTATCCTCTACTAAGTATTAATAACCTCTTCGGTTAGATTAACGGAGTGAGATGGTTCACGAAGATAAACCTCAGATCAGGCTATCACCATATTTGTGTACAAGATGAGGGCATCTAGAAGAGGGATTTCAAATGATTCAACGACCACTATGAGTAATTAGTGATGTTTTTTGGCATGAAGAATTCCCCAATAGTGTTCATTGAATCATGAACATGACCTTCCAAATGTACTTAAACCAGTTTGTTTTTGTCCTCATTAATGACATCTTAGTGTATTTTGTGTTCGAGGAGTAGCACAATATATACCTGAGGATGGTTCTAGACACACTATGAGAGCACAAAATTTATAAAAATATCATTATGTTTATGTTCTATAAATTAAAGGTCTATGTCTAAGGACATTTCCTCCGAGAGGCTGGATTTTTAGTAGATCTAGTAAAGATCATGGCAGTGCATTATTGGTAGCTGCTGAAGAGCATTACTGAGGTACAAAGTTTCCTTGGGTTAGCTGGGAACTGTTAGATTTTTCCCCAACATTTCTAGTAAGGAAACACCCATGAAAACTTATAAAAATAACAGAAAACCAATCATGTGGATAGAAAGTTTCCAGAAGAGATTTCAGTAGCTAAGGAAGAGCATGACGAGTGATCCTATCTTGAGGCTGCCATAGGAGGGAATAGACTATGTGGTGTTCTGTGATACAACATGAACTAGGATTGGTTGTGTCTGGATTCACGGTCAACCATTTATTACTTATATATCACTATAATTGAGACCACATGAGTAGAATTATTTGAATCATGATGTTGAGATAGCAGTGGTAGTGTTCTTATTGAAGATATGGTGACCTTACCTTATGGGAAAATGATTCATCGTCTACTATGAAAACAAGAGTATAAAGTATATATTTTATTAGAAGGACCTAAATATGAGACAACAACATTGGCTATATTTCCTTCTATACTATGACTTCGTGATAATCTATACTCATATGAAGGGGAACGTGGTGGAAGATACTCTCAGTAGAAGATCGAGTTCATAACATCTGAATGAGGCCTTAAAGATATTGGACTTGATTCAAATATCCATTTTATATAGAGAATATATATATATATATATATATATTTTATTAGATGGTATTTAACCATTCACTCTTACAAAAAGTTAGAGAGGAACAACTCGGAAATGCCAGCTGTGAGACTACACATGCCCAGATGTTCAGAGGGCATGCAAGAGATTGACATCTGAAAGGTGGTTATTACGCCATCCTGTTAAGAGGATACACTATAGTACCAGTGGCGTTACAAGAGTATTGACCAAAGGAAGGGTAATATGGTTATCCTTTACACTAGCAGTGATCTAGAAAATCAGGCATAGGGATTGACCCTTGAGAATGTAGTTAGTAGACCATAGAACTTGTAAAGGTTGTGATCTTGGGTATAAAAGTGATCTATCATAAACCTTGTAATTTGAAAGTGAGCCTCAGTTTATTTGGTACATTGGCACATTGTTATTGAATTCTCTTTATACATAACCTAGTGGGGGTGAAATAAGTAAAATAATAGTTTCTCATGCATGGTTTAAATTTTCTTTAAACATCGCACCAAGAGAGATATATATAGAAGAGTGTTTTCTTAATAATTAAAATATATGTTATGGGGAAATTGTTATAATACATCAAACACTGATTCACCCCCTTAGTGTATTTAACCTAATTGGGATAATAATTTCCTTTCTCTTTTGAAAAAATCACTTTTTTGTCAAATTAAAATTATTTCATTGGAAAACAACCATGAAATATAGTAAAGGATTAATCAAATCAAATAATATCAATGAGTGGTGGGGGAATTATTTTCATCCCATACACTTTAAAAAAATAATTTCTTTCATGTTTTTTGTAAAATATAAATGTGATATTTTGGAAAATAATATGATGATTCTTTTCTATATTTTCTATAAAAATTAATAAATGGGTATTTCTTTTCAATAAATAATTTTATGTATTTTAATAAAATTGAATCGTTTTTATAAAAATCATTTAGAAGAAAAAATGTTTTTGACGAAATAGAGAAATCAAAATGATTTTTTAAAATAATTTTTTTTTCTATTGAGTACATAAAAAGTGGAAAATGAATGGGAAAATGAAATATAATGAAATAAATATATGGGAATCAAATAATTTAGATTTTTTAAAGGTTGATAATAATAGTTTATCTTTATAAAGATAATCACAAACAATCATGATAAGCGATGAGATTGTGTCATAAAAATATTACAACTTTGGTAACATAGAATTGTAATCCACCTGAAATAATAACTTAAATTAAACATATAATATAATTTAAATAGAGATATCCTTGGTATATTATGTAAAATCTGATTTATATACATGTGATAGAAGAATATTGGTGCATTACATAACTTATGTCCCAAAGAAAGAAATTTGAGAAAATAATTCCTTATATCTTTGGAGAATTTTGAACACAAAAAACATTAAAGAGATATCATAAAATGTATATATAAATATAAATAAATTTTAGTAATATAAAAAATAAAATTCATTCATGTTTATTATATACACTACATATAAAAAATTGTTGTGAATATGGATTGTCTCTCAATGAACATAAAAGTGAGAACAAAAACCATTTATGCTATAGAAATATTTTGAATTTTATGACCTAATAAAGAAAAAATTACTAATAATCATCAAATATAATGGAAATAAGGGGACTAATGATATAACATGTGAAAGGTCAGTATATATAACACATAAAGAAAACTAGTGGTAAATTTTGATATGTCTCTTAGAAATAAAAGAGAAACTAGATATCCCATACCATAAGTCTCAACCACCTTCATAGACATTAAAAACACCTATGTAATAAATATAAATTTATTATAAATATATTACAGAACTATATATATATATATATATATATATATATCATAACATAAATTATTTACATAAAATATTTTATTAATCATTTATTAACAATTCAAGGTTAAAATCACATTTCCAGCAATAATTGATTTTTATTTCATGTATGGTTTATTTTTTATATTTTTCCCACACATTGATAATGATTAAATAATATGTATAATTTTATTCATAATATAAATATCATATATATTCAGTATAAATTTATTTTAAAGAATCTATAAAATATAGATATATAAAATGAAATACATTGTTCCTTGATATGGTATGTCGTTCGTACTCATGAACGTTGCTTCCATTTTCTTGAAAGGGTGAATGAAATAAATGAAAATAATATATTAGAATTATATAATAATAATAATTATTTCATATATAATTTTACTTATTTATTTAAATTCATATTATCATCCATTTTATTCATATGTAAAGAACAAATCACATCGTTTCACGAGGTGGAAGTCCTCCATACACATGAACACTGTTATCAAATTCCCACTGAATAAAACAAAAGAAATAATATGATATATAATTATTATAAATTCATAATAAAATAATTAATATCATATATAAACAATAAATACATCATTATTTTTATTATTGAGAGGTGGTTATAGTAAATGAATAACATCAATTAGTGTGGGGGAAGTCCTATCTATAAAACAAACAATGATTTCATCACCCATTTATTAGAAGAGGAGAAATATTTTGGTTATAAAATTAAAATAATAATATATCATTATTTTTAGGATACTTAGGATATTATATCATCATGTTTTAATAATAACAAAAGGATGTGATGAAAGAAATATAATAAAATGCTAGTTTTGGGACATTACCTTATTTTCGAACAACTTCATTTAGATTGCATCAAAAGTATTCATAGGTTGGATTTATGATCAATATAAGGATTATTGTATGTTATTTGGGATGTAATGAAATTATGTGCCTTTGTATTTTAAAAAAAATAGGGTTTTGATGTGTGATGAGAAGAGGAGAGTGTTTGACCTTTTAAAAGTGAGGTTAGAGGCACAATTTTAATCATTAAAAACTAAAAGGTGTAACCACATTTTTCACAAAAAACTTGTCTGTAAAAAGGGAATTTATGAAAATCAGAAGCTTTAATTTCTAAATATCTCCATCCAATGGGATTTAAAATATATTTAGGTTATTTATATTCCTTATCTTTTTATTTTAACCCCATGGTAAATCCATTTTTTACCATATTCCGAGTAAATAATTTTTTCTGTTTTTATTATACAAGTACTTCCAAAAACTAATTTAAACATATTAAACAATAAAATTATCATAAATACCATTATATAAACCATTATTACAAATTCCATTCATATAAGTCTAAAATTTAAATTTACAATGCATCTCTCAGATGCAATGAGAAAGTTGGGTTTCAAAGAGAAAATGACCAAATGCTCAAAAAGATATTATCATAAAAATTCAATATAAAATTACTAAAATGAAATATATTATATTATTAGATATATAATTGAACAATTTTTTCATATTATAAAAAATTATTAGTTTTTAAAAACTATAAAAAAGATGAAAATTATTAACAAAACCTAGCATTATTCATCATTAATAAAAAAATTTATTAACATAGAGAATATTAAAATATATAACATAAAATTATTTTGACATGATTATACATGAAATTTAATTTATTATATTAATAATTTTTTAAAAATTCCCCCAAATTTTTGTTAAAACATTATCCCAAAAACAGATTAGAATGCTTCATATAAAAATATAGTTTTTATGTGTAAAAGTTGATGTGGTTTTATCGGTTTCCTACAAAAAACATAAGATGAATGGTAAGCATTTTATTGAATATATAATTTAAAATTATAATCAACTTAAATGACTAATAATTATAATTTTTTAATTTATTTTTATAAAAGGGGTTTGTGTTTATAAAAATAGTTTTCCAGAAAAATATTTCATTTATTTTCACATAGCTTTTATTTTCATTTATAATTAAATGGTTACCAATATATTCATTTTATATATATGTGTAAACCATATATTTTCAAACATTAGTTAATAATATTAATAACTACAATTTCAATGACTAAATGATAAATATTATATTAAGTAAGAATATTTAAATATTATTACATATTTAATTTATTCTATTTGTTTCATGTAATGCGTGCTAAAATAACTATTGTGTATAAATTAAGTTAAAATCATTGTTATGTGTAATAAAATATATTGAAATGATTAAATTAATTTTAATAAAAAACTTTACAAATTCTTGGGGTGTTCCATTTATAAGAGTGCGTGCAACCCCTTTATGGTTGTGAGACCGAGTTGTGTGAGAATGGTGATCTCACAAATTAAAGATCCACACATACAAGAGTCACGTCCTATAAGAAAAGTCATTGGTGTGAAACAACATAAAATTCAATAATATAAGAAAATGTCATTAAGAAATTCAATGTTTTACGATACAACCAAAATGCATATTAATATATAATCTGGCACCCATTTTCTTGGAGGAACTCTGAGATTTGTATTTGAGAGCTCTCGCACATGCATCTTCGGGTTGCATACATCATGAAACCCCCAAATCCCAAAAATTCCAAAAATTACCTCATGATGTCCCACAACACATAAGAATATACTTGAGTTGTTTTTCTCCAACTTTCTCAGTGGAAATCCAGATGTCACATAAATTCCAAATTTTCATATGAATATATTTGAAGGAAATTACAACATTATGAAGCATAGTGATTTTCAAAATACATTTTTCACGAAATTCCTTTCAGAAACTCATTTTTATTGTAAAAAAATAATTTTCCTAACATAATGACAATGTGTGTGATAAAGTTTATTGTTGTGAGAAAAAACACACAAATTCATGAACTAGTGGATTGTTTTGTGAGCTGGTTTTTTTATCATGATTTATCACTAGTCTAAGCCATGGGGTCTGCAACCCTACACCCGAACTCAAGATCAGTGTCGAGAAATGGTACCAAGCCTCTCCCCCAGTTCTTTTACAACACTTGCTGAACCCCATGAAAAATTTATATTCACAGCATGAACATTTTGAGCTAATTCAGAGGAATTTTGGGTTTCTATATATAAAATCCAACACCTAATATTAGATATCATAATGATTTTAAAAAAACTTGTGGTTCCCCAAAACACAATCAGTTGAGTCATCCCTCTTGTCCAATTCATTCCACCATGAGTATAGATAGTACTATTGGTTTCCATAAATACCTTGAGTAAAATTTCTCCTCATGGAATTCTTAAAATCCCACCAAATGATTCTTGTGATATTTAGAACGGTAAAGGGTATCTATAACATAAGACCCACTATATCCATTTCTAGGAATATCCCCTAATATGGTCCAAGCTAGATGATGTTAATTTATAGTATACACTACATGAAAATAATATTATGCCTTTTGTGTAAATTATTCGATTCCTTACATATATAGAGTTTGGTTCTTCAAGTAATAATCAATAGATGATCCTAAAGTGACCTCCATGGGATTCCTCCTCTAGTGTATTCCAAGTTTACATTCGTCGACCACATAGAAGGTCAAGATTCCTTATGAAAAAAAATGAGGAGGAAAAATATGTTTCCCTTGAGTTTAAGTCACAAATGTAGCTTTGTAGATCCAAAATATTACATATAGTCATTGTACTTAAGTTTGAGCCTCAATAATATTCATTGATCCATTAGTAGGTAGATATGTATTCACAAATCGATGTGAAGAAGAAATAATGAGCATCTAAACACATAATAGAAACACAAAAATTCCTATTACATTAGGTTAAACTATATATTTAACCCATGAAACAAACATAGGATCCCATACTCAATAAGATCCTGAGGCATCGTGTGATGAGGATGATATGCATCATGCAATAAGCATGAGATGATACCCCTTCCTTCAGGAATATACCCTTTATAAGTCTTAACCACAAAATCTCTTCTACTCAACAGCACCATGACGAACTGATTACGTAATCCCCATTCCTAGCATTGCTACTCCATATAAGCATACATGTATCCCAACTGCATAATCCCCAATCATACCATTGTGTATTTATAACAAAACCTAGGTATCCTAGAAATATAAGCCCCATTAATACCATTACATCCCTGGTAGAATCACACTAGAAACCCATCCATATATGTCCCATTAATTCCACCACCACATCATAGAATCTACCAGGGAAACCATCATTTAAGACCCATTCAAAACATTTTTTCACTATGTCATCACCTAGAGAGCCAAGCTTCATTATAAAAATTCATTACATTGATTCTCTATAGTTTTACCTCGGTATCCCCAATTTATAATCCTCATTCATACCATCATTGATTTATAGTTTCACCTAAGAAAAATAGCTACATTATACAAATTAATACCATCCTTGACCCATAGAATAAACTATGAAACCCAAATTTGTAAGCCCCATTCTATACCACCACCACTCAATAGTACCACCTAATATTTTTAGATATGTAATTTTCATTCATTACATCGTTGTTCCATATTAGCAGCCATGAATCTCAGTAGTGTAAGACCAATTCATACAATCATTTCTCCATAGCAGTACCCTAGAATCCCAACTGCGTAAACTGCATTCACACCATCGATGTTTCATAACATCATCCTGGTAGTACATCATTATAAGCACTATTTATACAACTTCTGCTCTATAACATCTCATAGTAACCCTAGCTATGTATGCCCTATTCATATAATCACTTCCCCAAAGCATTACCTAGGCATCCCAACTGCATAATCCCCTTTAATAACATCATTTCTTTAAAGAATTACCCTAGCTACCCAGATATATAATTCTCTTTCACATCATTGATCCTATGAAATAGATATCATGAATCCCATATGAATAAGCACCATACTATACCTTAGTAATGCTCCTTAAAATACAAAAGTGTCCATTCTTCATGATGTTATAATGCATAGACCAGTCCTGTCACATGAAATTAAACTGTCCACTAAAACTATATGGGTTTTGATCCCTATCTCCAAACATGGCACATTAGGTTCCATCCTCATTTCTAATCCTAAAAAACCTTGGATGCCTCCCATAGGTTCAATTTAGATCCCCCAATACCACCATCAAATCTATATTCATTCCCCATGGAAGGTAACAACTTTGAAGTGTAATAATATACCCCATGTGAACACTCAATTAACCTGACCTATCCCTAAACGATGTTAAAATTATTACCAAATTCTCTAAAAAAGAAGATGAATATGTGACCAAACTAACCCTTATAAAATTTTGAACCTATTACCAACATGTCCCAGATGATGTTAAATAAATTAAAAACCTATTTCCATAAAATATTACACCCATAACCAACAAATCCCCAAAAGAAATTAAATATTTGACCAACTTGTCCCCACAAGATGCTAAGACTATAAACCTCATCAGATACATCAATATCTCAGCCTCATGTGATAAATATGGGATCCCTGACCCAACAAACCACATAAGTTTTATGAACCTATATTAAATTACCCCATTAAAGAAATGGGGTGCCTTGTTTTCTAGGCCTATGAAGCCTCCGACATGATATGCCTTCGTCTTTGAAAGAGGAATAATTTATAGTTTCCAAACACACCAACGTCAACATATTTTTAGATGTATCCAAAATCACCCTAATCAAGGACCATATAAAAATTATCTATCATAAAAGAAAATGTGTAATTAACTGGAATCCTCCTTGATATGGTATCGAGAAAGAGATTCATAAACATGAAGCAAATCTATAAAGGTGACCCAGACATAGAAACAAGCTCCAAAGAGTAATCTATGAAAGGAGGAAATTAAATTCCATCACCCAATTTATATTAAGGATCCAAAATTACTAGTCATGGTAGAAGAGAAAGAATCAATTTGGAAAGGGAGAATGTGGTGAAACCAATTATCCACCCTAGTGGAGGAGTGAAAAATCCATTAAAGAGAACTACTTGAGAAGAGGAATGGAAAGAAACAGAACATCATCATCATCCTAATTTGTGACCCCAATATGAAAGCATCAAAAAACATGGATCATATAATTTCATAATAAATATTAAAAAACCATTTTTGAACAAAATTATTCTTTCAAAACCCATTTAAGAAACCATTTCAGAGATCTTTGAAAAAATATTTCTTTTACCAATAAAGAGGAAGTCGATATTCAACAAAAACAAATTACACACACATATCAAGAAGAAAATGGATCATTATATTCATTATTTAGATAATAATTTAGGAAAATATTGAATATATGGTTCACCAAAAAAATTCTATAGAAGAAATCACTTACCTCACACTTGGGGATTCATGACAACAATAATGAGATCAGTGAATTGGAAGAAAGGGAGTATAAAAAATAAGCTAGAAGAGGTTCTATTACTTGATTACCATAACTTTAAATAATGTTTTAGTAATCACATGGTTGGATGAGAAGATATGAGTTCACACACCTTAATGAACACAAGATTTTTACCCACACATTCACGATCATCCCTACAGGAACCAATAAACAATGAGATCCGTTGGAATGGATCGACAGAACCTAGCCACAAAAGGTAGAATATTTGACTAATGATACACCCAAAAAACAAACCAAAACACCATATTCAAACCCAATATTAATAATAATTATGTAAGGGTTAGTAAGGAATAAAACAAATCACATAAAAATACACATCATAATTATCCTCACATTTTTATGAAAAGGAATAAGTCCTCTCTAAAAAATGTATGGCAGAAATTACCATCTTAAATTAAAAATCAGGAAACACCAAGGCATGGTGGAAGTTCCCTATGACCATGGTGGCCTTTTTCATACATCTCCAGTAGATTTGGACCCCCTCCTCAACACACCATAGTGAAAAAATGAATTAGAATTTTGGACCATCCCAGAAATCCACTATTCCAACAGTGAGGTGTATTCACCATGTAGCACATTGAAACCACCAGAAAAAACACCATGCATGACAAACTAGACTAGGTGTGGTGTCTCTACCTATAGTTAATAAGTGCCTCATAGGTAGACTACAACCTATACAATAGAAATGGTACTACCCCCATAGACAAAAAAAATCTCCACAACCCATTTTCATATTAATAATTCATTCAAAATGTATCACAAATACAGAGAAATATATAAAAACAATGAAAATAAAACATAACACAAGTATGTATCACTAGAAAGTCATGTATATGACTGAAGATACAAAATGGTTTGAGGAAATTACTGTATGATAAATGACTCATGCACTCAATTCATGTGAAAATATGATCAATGCTGCTATAGTTCATTGAAAAATGAAATAGAAATCCTATATAGAACATTCATATGAGAGTCAATGATCTCAATTGGATAATATAATATAAAAAAATCTTGTTCAAACTCAAATTCCACCAAATATAAAACCTATAAAGGATCGAGATGATAAATTTTTAGCTACGATATTTGGAAAAAATCAGGGATACCTATCAACTAAGCCATTAATGATAACTAATAAGATAAATTCCCATCACGAATAGGGAACAAAGAAGATCCAAAATATCGTATATCCAATATTCCCTGTTCTTCCAGTATTCAGTGGCCCAAATGAGGGAAAAAGTTTTAGAACACCTGGTTACTAACAAAAAAACACTAAGGGATTATATTGATGCTCAACATTAGATCTCTTATAACTCTAATGTACAACTAAGAATCAATCAATATCCTTGATACTCATCAATATATCTTGAATGATACTTGAACCCAAGTGAGAGGCCTCACCCACCTCTATTTAACTAATTGGTGATTTTCATGGGAAATAATACAAATGTTCCAAATGACACATTATTATAGACCAACCATATCTATTATTATAAAAACATTTTACCAATACCATATAGATATCCCTAGATTATCTAAAATCCAAGAAATATGAAAATATTATATCCTCAAAAATCTAAATAACATACACCATATATGTATAAATCTATTGATGATAAGCTTTAATCAACCAAAATAGAGTCCCACTTCCGTCTTGGAGACCTTTCTACAACCACGAATTAAAGATAACGTCTCTTTTAGAGAATATGGAAGATGGAACCCCATGAATCATAATGATTTAATTCCCGTATATCTTACCAATATCATCAAATTAGATGGTGACTCTAATGAGAATAAAATGAGCATATTTTTTAACCTGCCAATCACCACCTTCATAAAATTCTTTCCTTGGGGATATGTAGAAATAAATCTATTATTTACATGAATACCTCATCACACTAACATACTACAAGTAGAGGATATTGAAGAAAACTTTAAAACTTCATGTGGTTTCCTGAATCTATTATAATGTATAACAACGAGATTCATAATAAGTAATTCCATGTTTCAAACCTGACCAACAAAAATATTGTCTCATGTAATAACACATCTTCAAAGTTATATGATGAATTACCCTTGACGAACTATGAAAATCAAACATTGCCAAATTCTTAATTGATGAAGGGATGATGAACCAATCACTGAGATGCACAAGTGCCTCATAGGCACACGACGACCACCACCATGATCATCATGATCCCTTTGTTTCACAAATATAATGAGAAACCCATTTTAAAACTAAAAGGAAATTTATATAGCATCCTAGACCCATAAAAAATAATCTATAGATAAAAAGATAATATATCTCAATCTATAATGTTAAAACCTCCCCACTATATCACTTTCTATCCTCAAAAAGACATGTATAAGAGGAAAGATTCAAAAAGGGATGAGTGAACTTATCCTACATCAATGAATCCCACTCCCTTGTCTCTTGAGAATATAATTTCTTATACCATAGAAAATTAATGAATAGAAAATACATCCCATGTAGATATTTTATATTAGTGTCAATGATCTCTACATGGTGCTCCATTGCTAAAATGTTTTGTTCTGAATCAACATCCTCCCAATTCAAAAATTGATAAGATAAAGATGATACTTCTTGACATGATATAAGTTGAAACCATCATGGATACATATAAACTATGAAGATAATTACTATAGATAAGGTACCATCCCAACCTAATAAATGATTTTAAACTATCCAAAATAAGTTAGAGAAAATTCTAAATGATTCTCAAACTGATGGTGAACCAACCAAGGGAAAACATTCAATAAGACCTGGTCACCAAAATAGAACTCCAAGGGATATAATCGAAGACCGAAAATATATTTCTACTCACTCTAAGCTATAACAAGGCATTAGTATCAGTGAAATATCCTCACTGATGTATCCTAAATGATATTATGTTCCAATAGTGAGTCCACACCCACTACTATCTCAAAATTATGTGGCCTATATGGGTGACCATACAAATCATCAAATGGATCCATTCTGATAGTTGGCTATTAGCTATTATTAAATGAAAACATAAATAGATCGTGATAGTTATACCGAGATCCTCTAAAATCTAATCCATAGATACAGATTATATCTTTTAGAATCTAAATAACACACTCTTTCTGGATATCTGTATATGGATGCTAATTTTTAAAAATCTTGTATTGTGTCCCCATTGCCTCTTAGATACCATTCCAATACTAGGATGTAATCCTAGATTACTATTCTGAGATGATGGAAGATGGTACCCCATTAAAACTCAATATTTCATTCATATATAAGTAACCCAAATATCTAACCTTGGTGGTCTCCCAAATCATAATAACATGATCTTCTTTTTCAAATGATAAATCACCACCTAGATATTATTATTTTTTTGATTCCATGGTAATCAAACTATGATATAAATGGATACCACATCCGATAATAATACCTATACTAGACATGGTTCATGGAAATTATATGTCTTCATATATCTTTCCTTAATCTATTTGCTGGAATAATAGTGAGAATCATTATCAGTAATGTTTTGATTCACATCCAACTATAAAAAACTATTTAATATCATTATACATCGTTGTATTTATAGGATAAATAGCCCAGGAATAACTTTAGAAATATTTTATCATTATATTTATGGCTAATAAATGGTTTACTAACAAATAATGGAGGAAAATAATTAAATCCTAGTGGATATACCAACTGGAAATTCTCACCCCAACATATAAGGATTATCTAATTCCATGAAAAACATCATCCTTCTATTGTTATTTCTTAATTGACTGAAGGAAATTTGATGATAATTGAAATCTATTCAGAACCATACTCGAATCATTCATTTAAAAACTAGATGAAATTATGAAAAGATAAACATAATATTCTAATCCTCTTTCTGATATAGGAAATCATGAAAAGGGAAGATCCAACTGAGAGCATCAATAATAAAATTACCCCACCCATGGTTTTAGGTGATGTTAAAATCAAGAATCCAATGGTAATCCACTAGAGAACCATACAATTATTATATAAGTAACACATCTTATTAGATTAATATTTATCAAAAAAAATTATGATCCATTCCAAAACCAAATAGGTTTAGTTTATTTAGATACCAGATAACGAATATTATTATTTAATGAATGATCTTCAACATCACCACAATGATATTACCATATATAGTAGTCTTCTTGATAATAATTTTCATAAAACATATCTTCATAAAAGGGGGAAATTATATGTAAGAAATGATGAGATATAATACTTAATAAAAGTAAAAAGGGAGATACCAATAATAATTTAAACAAAACATGAGTATAAAGGGTATACGTACATTTGATTAACCATAAAAAATAATACCCAATAATTCGTAGATCATATAACTTAGTTAGAGAACATTTCTTTTAATTTCATGATATATGAATCATAAGTGAATCAACGAAAATTAGTCATAATAGAAAAAATTTAAATAATATATAATTTTGTGGAATATAGTCAAGAATAGAAAAAACGTTTTTTAATACTCAAGGTTCACTACCATTACTATCATTAAGGATTGATTTCACAAAAAAAAAACAACATATTATAATTCAAGTCTCACTCTTAAGACCATCATAGTGGAAAAATTCCCTTAAATAATGAGTTTAACTCCCCTTTTTATTTCTTATTATTTCATGAGATATCTATCTTAACACAAAGAATTTGAGGGATATATAATTATGGGCCCACTATTCACATACATGAATCCATACACATTGTAACACCCCGAGATTTTATGAAAAATATTATTTTAATTTCATTAATGTCTTATGTTGTATTCTACACCAAGATTACCTTGCACTATACGCAACACCGTATTAGCTTGCAGTATACGCAACACTATTCTTGGACCGTGTTACACATAATTTTGATAATAGTTATTCTACGCAACATTGAGTATATATATATATATATTAAATGAAATATGGTTGGATTCTGTTATACGAAACAACGAAGGATTCTTTCACAACACGCAACCCTGATCGCGACCTTCCTCGATAGCGTGTGTTGTACGCAATACCGAGTTTTAATAAACAATGTTATATTATTATAATATTGTCATGAACTAGACGTTATGAATAGTATTAACTAAATTTTGAATTTTATAACATTATTATTCATCTTACACATTTCTAGAACATGGTATAAGAACAAAATAAAGTTTTCGGGTAAAATAAGTATTTTTCAAAAAATGCAGTTTTACCGCCTTTTGATGGCACACCCACTTTAAATATAGTTTTTGACATGTTTATATGTTCAATTTGACAAAATAATATTCTTATTTTGAATCAGGATATAAAAATTTACATTAGATAAAGTTTTGATATTTTTCCGATAACTTTCATATTTTAATGAATAGTAAAAACACGCTATATTTTAATTAAAAACAACTTTTTTCATCGTAATATCTTATGTGGTGAAATTATAATATTGAATGGTTTTAAAGTATAAACAGAATATGTTTTTACCATTTAATATAATGTATGTCATTAGCATTGATTTTACCTTGAATTCGTAGGTTAAATCAATTCAATCTTTTGCAATGTTTTAAAGAAAAACCCGTCTTCTTTCGACAACGGGATTAATTTTAATTTAATTTCTGCATCATTTGTGTATTGAATTTGGAAAAAAGGATTCCATATTTGGATTCAGTGGGTCCAAATTATGTTAATAAGCTACTTTTTATTTTTGGGAATTATGAATAGTAACTACGGTAAATTTTATTTACCATAGTTAAAGGTAAATCGGGTAATTAAGGGTAAATATAATATTTTAAAATTACCCTAACAAATTTCAAAATCCTATTGGATGACTAAAAGTCGACACATATCACCTAAGGGTCGGATTAGAATCATTTAATGAACATTTTTCCATGAAAATAACTTAATTATTATTAAAACCAAAGAAAGTGACAACATGTCACTCTCTTAAATCTTATAAGTATATTAATTTTAATTTAGTGATAAACTTCATGAAACTTCGAACATTAATAGTCTCCAAAAATCTAATGAAATTATCTACATCATATAAATTTATTTATAATTTTTAGGGATTAAATAATTATCATTAATTATGACACAATAGTTATGGAGAAATTGTTTATCTAGTGAAAAATCAAGAATATTGTTTTTATTAAACTAATATTGACCATAAAATGCACAAATACCTAACCAAAATTTATTGTCCATGTAAATATAAACCATAAGCATCCAATCGTCGAATATTTGACCATTTGGAGCCTTATAAAAGCGATTATGACACTTATATTATTTTATTTTAAATGATGCCAAAGTTGTCACCTTCATAATTTAATAAATATAACAATTTAAATATTGTGATTTTAAGATGATAAATTCGAGTAAAAGTATTATTGTGAAAGGTAATATATTTATTTTCATCATAGGATTTTATTTTTATTTTTTATGCAACAAATAAGTATATTAAATAATTATACAAAAATTTTGTAGTATTTATTTTATTAAGAGATAAACCAAATAAATGGTTTCAAAAATAATAAAATAAATATTATATGAACTATTTAATGTGCTCCAAAATTTTTTAAGATACATATGACATTTTATGAATCTATTAAAACTTTTAGTTCGAACATATCTTCTGTATTTATTTTATTTAAATTCAAATAAATGAATAGTGTCAAAATTGACAATATTGTTATTTTATAAAAAAAACATATTATAAAATTGATTAAAAATCACAAAATATTTCAAAATTATAAAATTAAATTTATATGATCTAAAATTTTATTAATAATCCAATTATGGACAATTCACAACAAATAAGTAATTATTTGTTATAAGTTAAAAATTAGAATGTTATTACCACAAATAAAATTAAATTGATTAAATAAGGATAAATCATGTTGATAAAATTTAAAATAAATTCCTAACATGTCTAAATTATATTGGTTGATGATATTACAACCTTATCATATCTAATATTCGAATATGAGTCATTTTTGGAGGTTTTTATGTGGGGTTAGATTTATTATAAATTAATATTTTTAAGAATTCCAAAGGTGCCCCTCTCCTCCCTTATAAAAGGGCACCTCCTTTCCCTCCTCCTCACACCAATTTGAGCACTCAAGCTCGGCCAACCCCTGCCAAAATCTCTTCTCCACTTCCCTGGAAACATCCTAGAGGTTCTGGTCTTCCTCAAAGACCAATTTTAGTGCCCTAAGAGGAGGTCTCAAAGAGGCGCTTCAAAGAAGAGGAGGTTCGGACACATACGAAGCAAATCGGACATAAGGTAAGGGAAATATCACAATCTCATTTTTATCCGAGATTGTTTATTCGTAAGTATTTACTGGGGTGTATTTTATCATCCACATCCATGTTTCATAAATATTTAATATTATTTCCATCCACCTACAATTGTTTAAATCCATTTTTACCCTTCGGTGAGTTTTTAGTAAAAGAAATGAAAGGAATCTTTTGTCGTTTTTCATACGAGGTACTTTTTGACTTTTCCGACAAAAGTATGAAGAATGTTTTTTTAGCTTATACAGCATGAATGGATTTTTAAAACATTATTTCCAAGAAGCTTCCTTTACAAGTTTTCAAGTTTATTTTTAATCAACTTCTTTTATTTTAAAGTCGTATGACATGTTATGAAAGGAAAAATGTTTTTGAAGAAGAAAGGATATTTTCCTCAAGAATGGAGTTCAAGTGTTTTATAAAAATTATTTTCCATCTAAGATAATAAAGGGTTCTGTTTTTATCCCTATTATTACATTGATTTGATTATGTTGTGATGAAATTATTTTTATGAATTCCTTTATCTTATATGAATTGTTTCATGATGTCATGTTGTTTAAGAAACCCATTTTTATTCCATGGGTTATGCAATGATGTATGATTTATGATTTTGTGGCACACATAAGAATGGTATCATTATGAGATGGGTGGGACCTATATCTCCCTCCAATGCATTGGGTAAAGATTTTATATCTCATGAGATAGACATGGATGGAATGGTAGGTTATACCGGTTCAGTGAAACAGGACTGAAACGAGGGTTACTCGATTCAGAAAGGGACTTTGTCCACTAAGATAGTCTTGGAAATGAGTATTGACTAACAAGAAATGATTCTCTATGATTATCTGTGTATGCCACAAAGTTTCATGTTTTATGTTATTATTATTGGGATTACATTTCACTTCTATGATTTATCCCATGTTATGATATTATGAGCTCTCTTTTTTGCAGGTTAAGATTTCCAAAAGCTATGTTCTTAAGTATATGATGTGATTGATATTTCTTTTGTTTACCCTTACTGAGAATTTGAGCTCACCCTTTTATGTTTTCTTTTCCCCAGGATATAAAGAAAGGTTTTAGGTAAAAAAAGGGAAGATCTTTATGGGAGATATTGAATATCTTTCACAAGGATTAGAAGATTACGTTCCGAGTTTCCAAAGACACTAAACTATTACGATCCTTGTGTGTGTGTTTTTGTTATGTACCAAGTATTCCGCAAATGTAATGTAATGTCAATGTATGTCAAGCTTCGGGTCTCTACAGTTGGTATCAGAGGAAAATTTTAGTCAACCTTTGGAAACTAGGATGCGAAACCGTTAGTAAGATCCCTAGAGATATTTCTAAGGTATGTCCAGGGATGTCCCTAAGGATAAGTATACGTATAGGATACAGTCCTAGAACTACGGTAACGATCATAGAATTTAACCTAAGATGTTAGATATTGAGGATACTCCACCTTTATTATGTTGTTTTCCCTAGAATGATTTTTTCCTCTCACACTATTTTTTTTGGGGTTTTAGAAAATGGATGGAAACAAGGTGATTCACGATAATGGAGGATATGCTGGACAATGGAATGATATTTTTCATGAGAAACCAAATGAAATGGGATTTGGATGTCCAAACATCATTATTATGCCGAATCAGCAATCTCATAATATGATTAATAAAGTAAAATTTGGTAAGTTTCCTGACTCGGCTAATAAGAGAAAGATGGAGTTTCATGATGATCATAGAGGAAAGAAAGTTCAATTTACCCTATGTAAATCATGTGGGAAGAGGCATCAAGGAGAATGTTTCAAAGGAACTGGAAGATGCTTTGGGTGTGGAAAAGAAGGACACAAAGCCAGTAAGTGCAAAGGAAAAGTTTCAGTTAACACCAGGGATGAGGATAATGGTATTGCTACGACATCAACAATGATTAAATGTTTTAAATGTGGAATGTACGGGCATTATGCAAACCAATTCCCTAAGGGAAAGTCTCATGAAGATAATCAGTATGGTCGTATGGGAAGTATTTACTTTGATTATGATAAAGAGACTACAAATGATATGTGAGATGAAAGAATTGTTGAAGCTCGGTCAATGGTTGAAGAATGTAGTGGAATGATTACATGTTTATCATGTGTAATGTTGTATAAGAAATCTCATGGTACTATGGAATAAAGAGACATCTAAGGATTGTTACACTGTTGTCTTTCCTTGAGTTATGAAAGTGTATGATTAATGTTACCACTATCCATGAAAGGTTATTCAAATATTTTTGGAATTTAGATGATATGCGCATAATGAAGGAATAATAAGATAATGAGGTGTTTGATTGTATTCAGGAGCTCATGACTGATATAAGGAGAAGGTTATATCATGGTTTGAGTATAAAGAATTTTTGGATTTTGGTATGTGGAAGGTGTTAACTTTTAACTACATTCAAGTTTTCACTATGGTTCAATGGGTATTCAAAAGAATACATGATTAAGGACTTTGAATGTTTGGAATGTGACCAACAAAACATATCTTATGATATATGGGGATCGACGATGGTGTTAAATTTCTGGTAATCGTTTTCACTATGTTATGAGAGTGGGCTGCAGTATTATGGATAATCCTAAAGATTGAAATGGATTATGTTGGACATAAGTTAGTATTGTTTAAGGATATAAGTTTTTTTTCGATATTATTGATGGGATGTTATAGTATTATAGTTTTAGAAAAAGGACAACCTGCAGAACGGGCGACAACCCATCGCGTCGGACAAGGCTGTGGGAATCGAACCCACAACCGAAGTGCGACTGGCCTTTATCTCCTACCACTGGCCTACAGGAAGTCCCTGTTTAGTAGAAACTAGTTTTATTATATTAAGCAGTATGATATATGAAGTATAATTCCATTTTAGGAACCATATATGATTAATCTCACTATAGAATGACTTATGTATATTTAATAACTTTTGCTAACCTTTTGTTTGAGACAGATGGAATGACCCGTCATTCTATCACATGATCTGCTAACACTTCATGAATAACAAATTCAACTTCATTTATTTAAGAGATGAAGTGGAAATTGTTCAAGGCACGAACAAAAGTGAGATTGTACCAAAATAAAGTAAGTATTTATTCTAATTCAAATTCTTCAACTTTAGGGAAACGATCTTGAAAACCAAAAAAAATGTTGTCATAGTGACCTTATATCTGATTAATCAGATGGTACCTTAGATCGTCACAAATTTATGGATTTGTGATTGCTAGGTTTTCCATATCCATGTTCTCTACCACTCTCCATCAGAACATGATGGTTAGATTTCTCTTCCATATCCATATTTTCACCTATGTAGAAACCCAGTGATTAGTTTATTTGGGTAACCGTTACGTTTCATACTTTTGTTTTTAAAGATTGGTTTTGGTATTCCTTTTTACGATGTGGGTTTCTATCAAAGAAACTTTCAAATAGTAAACCATTTATAACCCCAACGAATTTCAAGGGTGAAATTCATTTTAAGGGGGGTAGAATGTAACACCCCGAGATTTTATGAAAAATATTATTTTAATTTCATTAATGTCTTATGTTGTATTCTACACCAAGATTACATTGCACTATACGCAACACCGTATTAGCTTGCAGTATACGCAACACTATTCTTGGAGCGTGTTACACATAATTTTGATAATAGTTATTCTACGCAACATTGAGTATATATATATATATATATTAAATGAAATATGGTTGGATTCTGTTATACGAAACAACGAAGGATTCTTTCATAACACGCAACCCTGATCGCGACCTTCCTCGATAGCGTGTGTTGTACGCAATACCAGGTTTTAATAAACAATGTTATATTATTATAATATTGTCATGAACTAGCCGTTATGAATAGTATTAACTAAATTTTGAATTTTATAACATTATTATTCATCTTACACATTTCTAGAACATGGTATAAGAACAAAATAAAGTTTTCGGGTAAAATAAGTATTTTTCAAAAAATGCAGTTTTACCGCCTTTTGATGGCGCACCCACTTTAAATATAGTTTTTGACATGTTTATATGTTCAATTTGACAAAATAATATTCTTATTTTGAATCAGGATATAAAAATTTACATTAGATAAAGTTTTGATATTTTTCCGATAACTTTCATATTTTAATGAATAGTAAAAACACGCTATATTTTAATTAAAAACAACTTTTTTCATCATAATATCTTATGTGGTGAAATTATAATATTGAATGGTTTTAAAGTATAAACAGAATATATTTTTACCATTTAATATAATGTATGTCATTAGCGTTCATTTTACCTTGAATTCGTAGGTTAAATCAATTCAATCTTTTGCAATGTTTTAAAGAAAAAACCGTTTTCTTTCGACAACGAGATTAATTTTAATTTAATTTCTGCATATTTTGTGTATTGAATTTGGAAAAAAGGATACCATATTTGGATTCAGTGGGTCCAAATTATGTTAATAAGCTACTTTTTATTTTTGGGAATTATGAATAGTAACTACGGTAAATTTTATTTACCATAGTTAAAGGTAAATCAGGTAATTAAGGGTAAATATAATATTTTAAAATTACCCTAACAAATGTCAAAATCCTATTGGATGACTAAAAGTCGACCCATATCACCTAAGGGTCGGATTAGAATCATTTAATGGACATTTGTCCATGAAAATAACTTAATTATTATTAAAACCAAAGAAAGTGACAACATGTCACTCTCTTAAATCTTATAAGTATATTAATTTTAATTTAGTGATAAACTTCATGAAACTTCGAACATGAATAGTATCCAGAAATCTAATGAAATTATCTACATCATAAAAATTTATTTATAATTTTTAGGGATTAAATAATTATCATTAATTATGACACAATAGTGATGCAGAAATTGTTTATCTAGTGAAAAATCAAGAATATTGTTTTTATTAAACTAATAGTGACCATAAAATGCACAAATACCTAACCAAAACTTATTTTCCATGTAAATATAAACCATAAGCATCCAATGGTCGAATATTTGACCATTTGGAGCCTTATAAAAGCGATTATGACACTTATATTATTTTATTTTAAATGATGCCAAAGTTGTCACCTTCATAATTTAATAAATATAACAATTTAAATATTGTGATTTTAAGATGATAAATTCGAGTAAAAGTATTATTGTGAAAGGTAATAGATTTATTTTCATCATAGGATTTTTGTTTTATTTTTTATGCAACAAATAAGTATATTAAATAATTATACAAAAATTTTGTAGTATTTATTTTATTAAGAGATAAACCAAATAAATGGTTTCAAAAATAATAAAATAAATATTATATGAACTATTTAATGTGCTCCAAAAATTTTTAAGATACATATTAAATTTTATGAATCTATTAAAACTTTTAGTTCGAACATATCTTCTGTATTTATTTTATTTAAATTCAAATAAATGAATAGTGTCAAAATTGACACTATTGTTATTTTATAAAAAAAACATATTATAAAATTGATTAAAAATCACAAAATATTTCAAAATTATAAAATTAAATTTATATTATCTAAAATGTTATTAAGAATCCAATTATGGAAAATTCACAACAAATAAGTAATTATTTGTTATAATTTAAAAATTAGAATGTTATTACCACAAATAAAATTAAATTGATTAAATAAGGATAAATCATGTTGATAATATTTAAAATAAATTCCTAACATGTCTAAATTCTATTGGTTGATGATATTACAACCTTATCTTATCTAATATTCGAATATGAGTCATTTTTGGAGGTTTTTATGTGGGGTTAGATTTATTATAAATTAATATTTTTAAGAATTCCAAAGGTTCCCCTCTCCTCCCTTATAAAAGGGCACCTCCTTTCCCTCCTACTCACACCAATTTGAGCACTCAAGCTCGGCCAACCCCTTCCAAAATATCTTCTCCACTTCCCTAGAAACATCCTAGAGGTTCTGGTCTTCCTCAAAGACCAATTTTAGTGCCCTAAGAGGAGGTCTCAAAGAGGCGCTTCAAAGAAGAGGAGGTTCGGACACATACGAAGCAAATCGGACCTAAGGTAAGGGAAATATCACAATCTCATTTTTATCCGAGATTTTTTATTCGTAAGTATTTACTGGGGTGTATTTTATCATCCACATCCATGTTTCATAAATATGTAATATTATTTCCATCCACCTACAATTATTTAAATCCATTTTTACCTTTCGGTGAGTTTTTAGTAAAAGAAATGAAAGGAATCTTTTGTCATTTTTCGTACGAGGTACTTTTTGACTTTTCCGACAAAAGTACGAAGAATGTTTTTTTAGCTTATACAACATGAATGTATTTTTAAAACATTATTTCCAAGAAGCTTCCTTTACAAGTTTTCAAGTTTATTTTTAATCAACTTCTTTTATTTTAAAGTCGTACGACATGTTATGAAAGGAAAAATGTTTTTGAAGAAGAAAGGATATTTTCCTCAAGAATGGAGTTCAAGTGTTTTATAAAAATTATTTTCCATCTAATATAATAAAGGGTTATGTTTTTATCCCTATTATTACATTGATTTGATTAGGTTGTGATGAAATTATTTTTATGAATTCCTTTATCTTATATGAATTGTTTCATGATGTCATGTTGTTTAAGAAACCCATTTTTATTCCATGGGTTATGCAATGATGTATGATTTATGATTTTGTGGCACACATAAGAATGGTATCATTATGAGATGGGTGGGACCTATATCTCCCTCCAATTCATTGGGTAAAGATTTTATATCTCATGAGATAGACATGGCTGGAATGGTAGGTTATACCGGTTCAGTGAAACAGGACTGAAACGAGGGTTACTCGATTCAGAAAGGGACTTTGTCCACTAAGATAGTCTTGGCAATGAGTCTTGACTAACAAGAAATGATTCTCTATGATTATGTGTGTATGCCACAAAGTTTCATGTTTTATGTTATGATTATTGGGATTACATTTCACTTCTATGATTTATCCCATGTTATGATATTATGAGCTCTCTTTTTTGCAGGTTAAGATTTCCAAAAGCTATGTTCTTATGTATATGATGTGATTGATATTTCTTTTTTTTACCCTTACTGAGCATTTGAGCTCACCCTTTTATGTTTTCTTTTCCCCATGATATAAATAAAGGTTTTATGTAAAAAAAGGGAAGATCTTTATGGGAGATATTGAAGATCTTTCACCAGGATTAGAAGATTACGTTCCGAGTTTCCAAAGACACTAAACTATTACGATCCTTGTGTGTGTGTTTTTGTTATGTACTATGTATTCCGCAAATGTAATGTAATGTCCATGTACGTCAAGCTTCGGGTATCTACAAACATGCATTCCAAAATAGTTTAAATAATTAATCTATGTAGAACTTCTAAAAATTTATTTGGTTTCATAAACATATCATCATTGTATCGTAGTGTAACTAGGGGAAAAGAAACAAGTTTCATAAAGTTTTCTCATAAAACAGCTAACCCATGGGAATGAAATAGGTTTTACAAAATCATTCATAAATCATCATCTTTATATTCTATCAATAGAATTAAATTAGATAGTATCATTGGATCATATCCCAAATAATTCGTAATTAATGTTAATGGAATTCATATTATATGAAAACACCTCTAAAAGATGTCTGTAATATTTCATGAGGGAAATTACATTTTAAATATGAAATACCTTCTTCAAAATATAAAAATTTACCAAATATTTAGAAAAATTTTTTATTTGAAAACAACCAATTATAATGTTCATGAAAGATTCAACGAATTTAGTGATCATGATGATGTGAAATTTGTTTCATGTTGTCTACAATAAAAAACATTCCTTTCACATAGTTTAAGAAGTATAAAATAATTGATCAAAAAAATTATAGCAATATTCCTTTTAATTTTTTTAATATGTAAATCAGGGTTGATAATGAATTTGAAAAATCATAGTAGAAAAAAAATTGAATTTTTTTAGAGAACATAGACTTTGAAGAAAATGGAATTTTTTTAAAAATAGAAATGATGTTGATTTTCCCTTAAAAATATTTCTGTATCATAAGTACATAAATAGATTTAAATAAATGGAAAATAATTATTCTAAAGAAATAATCCAAGTATAAAAAAAAATATGTGATTCTTGATGTATATCTTGAATTTTTTTTGAAATAAAATAGATTCATAAACAATCCGAGTAAATTGTTATATTCTAACACAAAACATATAGTGTTTTACAATCTTTTAAATCATAATACCCACAAAATTATGACATTAAATATAATTGTAATATTACATACCATAATTAAATTCATGATATATCATGTAAAAATGGATATATATAAACCTCATAAATAAATATAGGTGCATAATATATCATATCTTTCAAAGAATACAATTTGAGATAATAAACTATTACTTCAAGTCCCATTTTCATTGAATGTTTTCTAAAACCAATTATAATAAATTTAATTCTTTTTATACATATATACTAGAATTAAGTAAACTATAATAATATCATATATTATACATTTTTTTATTTTTTTGTTCTTATTTTATATTTTCAGTTTTTGAACATTATAAACCCTTTCAAAATCCTTAAACTATTCTGTGTGAAATTTTGTTCTAATGATCTCTCTATATTTTTAATATATGTTGAGTTCTAGTGATTGTATTTTAATAAATAATATTTAATATTGAATATAATTAGATCATATAAATTTTATTTGACTCTGAATAAGTCAAAATTAATCTGTAGAATGCTATCTTTTTTTGTCTGAACATTCTACCCATCTTTAGTTGTATTTTTTTCATTGTAATGAATTTTAAAGTTCTCTGTTGTTATTATATTATAACTTGTGTTATATAGAACAAATTATTTGAGACCCTAATCCATTTGATATAAATTTCATTTATTTAAATTTCCATAAAGTATGTCAAATTCTGAATTTGTTTTTTGTATAGCTTAAAAGTTTCCCGAAGTACCTTCAATAGTTCTGAAATTATATATTTTGTATATATACTTTTCTATTATATTAAATCTATTACTATCATGATATAAATCAATATCAAATGTCATTTGGGGTGGGGGTTGTAAATTAGATATTTTATTTTAAATTTCATTAAACTAAAGGGGTAGATAAAATGGTAAATTAAAAACCTTAATACTATCCTAATATATCAAACATTTTCATTTTTTTTCAATATTTTTCTGATAGTATATTTCATTTTTGAAGTTATATAATTCTATTGATGTTATATCAATGTTTTTGTGATATTTTGGAATTATATTCCATTTATATTTAATTTATTCTAATAAATATTAGTAATATTTAGAAATATAATGTCATTAAGAAATCAAAAAAATTCTGATATTAAGTAGTTTTTTGGTTTTTAGTGTAATCTTATAGCTTGTGTGAACTACCTACCATGATAATTTCTCCAAACCTATATGAAAATATCTCAACCTATCCATGATATCTCATTTATATCTAACGTTACCCTCTCAAATACCCATCGTTTAATTTGTACAACAAACCATGGAACCTAAATTCTACCTACTCGGAATCCATTTATCATATTACAACATAAAGAAAACAACCTACTATAAACTTTTCTAGTTACCACATAAAGAGTTACCACTAATGATTTTTTGTTCAAGATACAATGGAATAAATAATATTGAAACAAGAGTGAGTTTTTTTTGTATTATATATGAAAATATCATTATTATTAACATAAAAATTCATGGTAGCCTAGTTATGAAATATACATGGACACAAGATGGAGTCCTGCCACATTTTTCCTATAAAAAACATCTAAATTGCAGCATCACATCACACACTAAATCTCTTATATTCACTTGATATATAAAGATTAATATTCAGCAGCACCATTATCTTGATGAATCTACCATGAATGATCTCATTAGGTTACTATATAGGTTTTATTCTAATAGTTCATAAGTTTTATTTGAATATTCCTTAGATAATCAAATTTACTATACCAAACACAACTCAAATTTTTTCTCACTATTAGTAAAATTGCAAGACTTTTTTTAAGGGACCATACATTATTCACACAGTCATTATAGTGACTCCACGTTGCATTTTTCACATGTTTAGTATCCTGACCACCTAACAACTTCAACTGACCACAAGAAACTGTATGTATACGGACCAAAATTACACTTCGTGTGCAAGATTAGTTCAAAACTATAATCATTTTTTCATTAATAAAAATTTTAAACATGCTCTATTTTTTTTATTATTTTTGGTAATAACATTAACTTAATGAATCTTTTAATTGATTTATTTTTTTTAAATATATAGAATTAAAATATATTATATCAATTCCATGTAATGTGTTTTTGAAATATTTTAATTTTTTTCCGTGTTATTAATTTTTTATTTATTCAAACATTTTCATATGACATATATTTTCAATAATTAAATTTTTATTTTTTGAAATTATTTATTGGTCTTATTATATTTTGAATTTATATTTTCTTCTAAAAAAGTTATTCAAAAACATTTTTTTTTATTTTCAATATAGTATATTAAATCTCATTATTACATGACACATTAAATTCTTTTGAAAGTGGAAATTAAACCCTAAAATCATCTTTTGAAATATAGAGTTTTTATATGAATCATTTGAATGAAGATTATTTGAAATATTAAAATAGTTAATAAAATTGAATTTAATTAGTCTTGAACCTTTTAATTCAAAAATCTATTTGTTTATAATATTATGGAATATAATTTTCTCTCAAATTGTTAATTATGTTATTTAAATTTCAATTGTTTCACCAGGTTGAAGTTTGGTTTCTTATATTTTTTTCAATACTTTTGAAAAGATTCTAAATGCATTTAATGTAGACAGACTACATGTACATGAATAAATTTTTTCAAAAATCAATGTATCTCTTCTCTGAATATTGAAGTGTTGAACTTGAGTGATCATGTTTTCTTCTGATGGATGATATCTCAATTAATATACCGAATCATCTATGAATACTACATCCATGATGATCTCACCTGATACCTTACTCAAAAAAATTACTTATTCCTTATTTGATTATATTCTACATCATCCTATTTTCTTATGTCTATAACACTTCAACATATATTTCATATACGATCTATTTTCAATATTTTATTTTACATACAAAATAATTTCTTTTTCACTTCCTCAGGTTGAGACACTTGTATTATAATTTTGTGATCATTCAGGTTCTGGCTCCCATTTTATAACATCATTATTTTATTTTGGGTATAACAACCAATACAAAACTCAGCATTTCTATGTGGTTATTATTTCATAGGGATAGGATACCCCATAAAAAATAAAATATGTTTAAAATGTATCTCTCAATGAGTACACAGGGATAAGAGCAGACTAAGTCCACTTTGGATGAATCATGTTTAAAAAATCCTTTAGTTCATTATTTTATTTCAAAATTAATTTAAATTTCATTAATAACATTCATAATTAATATACATAATTAATTCATTTCTTAAAAAAAATTATCTAGTATATTCACCCCCTCTTGACCATCTACCATTATCCTATCTAACTAACCAATTAGTATCAAATGAGAACATTTATGAAGGATTGTGTAAGTTGACCATTTTATTACACCAAAAAATTAGTATGAGAACTAGTTACTTTGTTATTTTTCAAATCCTTATATAGAGTATGTTATTTATCTTTTACTGTAATAAGATAATCTTAGACTATAAAGTCTAAGGAAATCTTCATTAATATTAACAGAATTAACATAAATGACTCTTGGATTCATCAGAATGGACCATATTTTTATAGATTTGATTAGGATTATTGTAGTTCAATAGAGGAAAACCATAATAAACTAATCATATAACATGGGCCCATCATGGAAAAAATACATACACTACTAGAAGATGAAATAGATAATCTTCTTTGAAAAAATACATATAAATATTTTTTAATTAAAATTGTTAGAATATTTTATATTTGGATATAAACAATATTTTTTGTCATGTGCCTACATATAAGATGAATTAGGATATTTGGAAGATTCTACGCATCACTCACCATGGATCAGATAAGTTGATATAAACCCAACATGGTATTCTTGGAGCTGTATACAATGAATTCAACATAATTGAGGAAGCAAATATACACCAAACATTAAACAAATTCAAAATCACTCTGAATAAAATGAAGTAACTTATAAAATATCTAGATATCCCCAATGTTTTCGAACATATTCCAAGAGAAGTACCAAATAAATGACACACAAATAATTTCCCCGTTATGAAATGAAAAACATTAAAGTATTCACTCTTGATTAATTGATTGGATAAAAACATCAGTTTTTACAAGAAATAATAAAATATAATAATAAGAGAATACCAAAATAAAATGTATAACTTTAAAAACTATTAACATTATTTCTACTAAATCCTATAATTCTGGACTACTTTATAGTGAAAAAGAAGATATGGATCACATTATGATTGTAGTTTATAGAGAAAATAAAAAGATCAAAATCCTGAATTGATTTTGGGGAATCCATAAAAAGGAAAAGAACACGGGTGATAAGAATAATAATTAAAATTATAATAAATTAGGTGTTACTCTTTGGAGTGTATAAAGAAATATGATTTCAATCATGATTGTCTAAAACAAAATAATAATGATATAAACATAAAACGGGGAAAATTAATTGTTAGACAATTGGAGTTGTAGGAATTAATTTGATTTTTTTAAACATCAAGGAAATGAGAAATAATATCATAAGATGTGTTTTATTGATTCCCATAAAATGGATAGTGATTTAGGTTCTTTATTATTATAATTTTGAAATACAAATTTTTCTTGAGATAAATGAGGATATTTAAGTAGGATAAAAGATTTTTTCAAAGCCACAAATTTATAATATAATAATAGGAAAATTAATGAAATACTTGTTTATGAAATTAATCTTATTTTATAAGAGAATGAATAACTAAATACTTTTAATTCTACTAATCATTCTACAGTTTATGTTAATCTGAAGATACTCAAAATTTGACTGAAAATTTGAAAAATGAAGTTAAAATTCGCAAGCAATGCTTGTGTAAAATTATTCATGGTCATGAAAAATATTCTAAAATTTTATATTTTAATAATATAAATAAATAAATTATTATATTAGATATGATAGGAGATGTCCTATTACATAACAGAAATCATTTTTTGAAAAGTCAAAAATGATGTTCTACTACTAATACATGTTTTTAATTGTATATGAATGGTCACTATAAAAATTATTGTTTTATTTGATTCAAATTTTATTTAAGATTTAAAAAGGCTCATATTTATAAATATTTACTTTATATAGTACTATAAAATAATAATTTAAATTCTGTTCGGGTACTTAAATTTTTTATTACTACTTTTAATTGACCCAAATTAGATTGGGTCCCAAAAATGTTGTTTAATTTAATTTTATAGGAAACTTGGATGGGATGTATCAAGAACAACATATAGTACATGGAAAGTGTATTATATAAGAAAATGACTAGGTAATGTTCAATTACTATCACTTGAAAACACGTGTTAGAGGAAATGTTACATTTTTTGACAATTTTGAAAGAAAAAATAATGTTTTTTATAATGTTGGTAACATTTATTATACTTTTATTTCTAATGTTTATTATTCTAAAAAACTAAATTATAAATTAATATTATATTTCAATTATGTGATAATAAAATGATGTAATATTTAAAAATGGTTACTGATTTGTTTTTTGGGAGGTTAATTTATTATTTTATGCTAATCCAAAAGAAAAATATTTATATTATTAATTTTTCTGAGCCAAATTTTCATGATGTAACGTGTTTGAATGTTGTGTATAGTGATAACATTATTTAGAATCAGTGATTAAATCATGTTAATTTTATAATGTTATTTAATATTTATAAACAAGATAATTTTCTATATTTACCTAGTATGAATAATGAAAAATTTCATGTCTTTCATGCTTTTATTAAATAAAAATAAAGGGATGTATCTTTCTGAACTATAAGTCATATAAGTACAAATTAAACTTAAATGTTAGAAATTATTGATATATTTTGTTTTACTCAAATTTCTATCCATGAGGGATGGAAATATACTATAGTTATTATTGATAATTATAGTACATTTATATGGGTTTACCTTCTAGTGCATAAAAATAATAATTTATCTACATTTATTTCTTTATATAATTTAGGTCAAAAAGCAATATATTTCATTATTGTTTCTATTCGTACTAATAAAGGGGCGAATTTCATAATTTAAAATTTTATTTTTTTGAAATGAATGGTTATTTTCACATTTTTTTTATATTTGAACATTAGACCCAAATAGTGTTGTAAAAAAGATAAATATACCTCTTATAAAATGGCGATAACTGTGTTAAGTGAATATACTTTAACTAGATATTTTTTTCTTGAATATTTTTCTATTTTTTCATATTCAAAATATAATTCTTCTCATTTAATTATTAAAGAAAAATTCTTATTAACAATTTAAAGGTAAAAATTATAGATTTGGTTATATTTTAGTGTCGTCCTGTATTTTTTTTTATTCCGAAATTGATGGATAAATTCGATAAATTTGATGCTAAAATTGATGATTTGTTATTTTTTGTTTTATTAATAATATAATATGATGAAATTTTTACAAAAATCTAATTATGGTTATTGAATAATCTTTTCATGTTAGTTTTGTAGAAAATAACCTGATTTTGTTTTTATTTTTTATGATGATTTTATAGAATGTAATTTTGTTGAAGAAAAACCTCAAGATATGAAAAAATCAATAAATAGCGAAAACAAACCTTCTAAACCAGAACCTTGGTCATGAAATATTCCAAGATATCAGGTTTTTGATAATTTTATTTCTAATTATGATTCTATTATTAAAACAAGAAATTCAGTTTTTAATTTTTACAAAAATTAAGTTTTTATTTCTTTTCATGTTACAAATAATGTTGATAATGATTTAAGTGATTTATATCTGATTGTTATAATGAAATATGAGATTAATTAGTTTTTTAGATAAAATTATTGGTATTTATTTGATTTTCCTGTTGATATGATAGAAATTGAAAATAACATTATTTTTAGAAACAATATCGATGAATATGGGCGGATTTTGAAAAATATATCCAGGCATGTTCTGTAAGATCCCATATTTCTCCATAAGGTATGTTTTACTTAGGCTTCAATTTAAGCCCTTTATTATGGTAAATTAAGGTTTTTCAAGTCCATAAGAGGGATTGGGGGTTTTTTGGGGGGGTTCGGGACATAAAAATGGGAAAAAGTTTTTTTTCTAAGAAAGCTAAACGTTCTACATACATTTTTGTCAAAATCATGAGAAAAGACTGGGTAAACCATGAAGAAGATGGATTTTAGATAGTAGCATCCAGATGATCTATGCATGGTTTTTCAAACTGTGTGGGTAAACTGTGCAGCCCAGAATTTTTTTGGAAAATTAAAAAATTCAATTTTGGGGAATTATGTACCAACTCAGGATTTACCTCTTCCACCACTCATTCAACCCATGAAACAAACAAATGCTCCTAAGATATCCCAAGGGCTATTCTCCTTCAATCTAAGGTTGTTTTACAACCTTCAGGTGGGAAACAATGATTCGGGTAAAGCTAAATCCGTCCATGCTTCTCTTTCATTTTTAGGGTTGATATCTTTCTCTTCTATCCATGATAAGATCTAAAACCTTTCTTTTCTGGTGATATATAGGATATGGCTTGAAAGGTGCGTTGAATCAACATCTAAGGCCTTGATTAAGGGTTTGTTTGCCAAAGAATTCATGGTATGTGGTCTAAAAATTATATACCTTTGTTGTTGCGCATATTTTTGCATGTAGGGTCTTTATTATTTCCCTCTTTTGATGAGTTCTTGGTGCATTTCGAATTATGTGAGGTATTGGGTGTCTAAATAATTAATTGAATGCCTCTTGATCCCCATGGGATGAATAGAAGAATACTTGACCATAATAGGACAACCTATGGGGTGTGTCGGCCTTTCTAATAGGGCTAATAGAAGTATAAGTTTTGAAATTAACATATGACGATTTAGAGAAATAGTGAGTGGGTAATTGGTCTAGGTAATAGGTTATAATGGATGGTGAAAAGTTTCTCCAAGAGAGGATAACAGATAAAGATTTTTTTGGTAGGCATTTTATTGGGTTAAATGGGAATATTATAAGAAATCATTTTTATACATGAAGATATTTAATGAGATAGGTGTGGGAAATGGTAATGGGGCTAAAGGGTTAATTAATGTAAATGGTGAATGTGTTAAAGGATTGATGGAAAATTTTAATTTTCCATTTATTGATATTGTTTTATTGTTGTAAATGATATTTTCTTTTCTTGTTGTGATATTGTTAATTATGGTGAATGAGAAATAACCATGTGCACATGGCTTGATAGAGTGGGGTATATAATTGAGGTTCTATGCCCATGAGTCGAGTTGGACTAAGGATCAAGATCCGCCCTAAATGTACAGGTTAGGGAAGGGGACAAGGTTCTATTCCCCAAATAGTTGCATTCCACCTAGATCGAGGCTTCGAGGTGAGCATTATGAGGTTATTATAATGTGGTTCCTAGTGAAATAGGACTTCATTTTTATTCCCATATTCTTGATAATATTGAACTTGACTATTCCATTTAACCCATGAAAAGGATATTAATCCATGAAATGTCTATGTAGTGAACATGGATTCAATAGTAGTATAATTTAAAGGAGCATAGTCTAGAATGGCATTTGGAACTCTTTACCATTATTTTCTATTATTTGTAACTTTCAAGCACTATATATATTTTCTGGATATTTTGTAGACACCATTGGTGGTGGCCTATTGAGTTATACATACACCCTACTCAGGCCACTATTGGTAACTCAGGCATATTTCATTCTTTCAGGTTATGAAAAGGGCAAGGGACCTATCTAGGGAGTGGAATTGGACATGGGACATGCATGGAATGACATATTTAGTATTGTTTATGGTTGTACCCACTTTTATAATTGGTTATTTAAGAATTTTGTTGTTTTATCTATATTGTTTTCTCTATTTAAACTTTTTTATTTTGTGGCATATGATGGTAGAGAGGGTATAGTAACCCCACATATCATATTAAACCCTTGATTCTAGTCGCCAACCACTATTGTACAAGGAGGTTCACTTGAGGTCATGTGGTTACCTTACTTGGGGAACCCGTTTAGTGGCTTCTATTTCATTGATGTCACAATGTGGTATCATAGGAGTTATTTTCACTTTCATACTATTTGGTGAAGGTAGTATAGAGCTTAATAAAGTTATGGGCCTTTGAAATGAAGTCATTCTTTGGTGTAGCTAACCCATGTATGGGGAAACCTTAATTCACCATAGGCGGGATTGTTGTTCTTTTTATGTGTTGTTATATTTGATGTTATTCCACCATCAGGTGATGAACTTGTTGTGTGATTGTATAGTTTAGTGATATTTATCACGTGGCCGGAAGGGTACAAGGTTTTTCATTCACGCATAATTTTAGGCACCTATGTAGGTAAGTGACATGCATCATGATAGGCGCACACACACAATGGGTATGTGGGATATGAAGGTTAGGATGTATTTTTTCTCTTAAAAGTGATGAAATTGTGCCTAATAATAGTATATGAATGGGTAAAAAGTGGAGTGAAAATTTCATGTAGTAATTAAAAAATGGTTCTTGATAAAGAATTTTATGTGGATTAATCTATTGTAAGTGTAAATTGGAATATAGAAATGGTTTTTAATGGGAGAAAACTACGAGGCTTGTAACCATTTGAATTAGAAATCGTGTTAGCCATGGCCATAGGAGTGATGGACTAGGGTAGTGATCAGGTTGTGAGTGGGATCATTTGGGTAGAGTATGAGAACTCATTTGGTTATAAAAAATGATGAGCGTAGATACCTATATATATACCCTTCCATAAAGGTGGTATGGCTGTGTACTAAAGCTCATGTATGCTATGGTAGAGAATGGAACCTCGAAGACATGTGTTGGTTGGGTGAAGGAGGATGATCTAGATAATGCTCCTCCAATAGTGGAGCAAGAGAACATGGTGACCCAAGAAGATATGAATGGACAATTTTGGAAGAACATTTCTCAATTTAAGAAGATGATAGAACAAGACCCAGGGTTTGTTTCACCGTGTACATTTGAGATGACCAGGGAGTTTCAGCTGTAACACCCTCAGACCTTCACCGGTGTGGGTGGGCCAGAAGTAGAAGTTTTCTAGATAGAGTCCATACAAACTATTCATGATCTTATAAAGAATCCCCTCAATATACGATTCAAGTTGTCATCTTATATTATGAGGGGTAAGGAAAAACATTGGTGGGACATCATGGTTTGAACGGAAAATGTTGAAGGGATGATGTGGAATGAATTTCATGAGATGTTTCTTGAGCACTTCTACCCAAAAACCTTGAGGTACAAGAAGTTTGTGGATTTTATAAGGTTATATCAAGGGACAGTGTTGGTAATGGACTATTACTATCATTTAACTGAGATGATATGATTTTTTTTGATTTTGAAATAAGATGAGGTAGCCATAAAAAATGCTTCCAGGACGGGCTGAGACACAAGATCAGATCCCAAGTGAATATCTTTTGACTGAGATGGTTTGATGAATCGGTCGATCAATCCCTTATCTAATAGGGGAACATGAAGGGAGCTTTGAGTAGTGAACCTTTGGATCCCACTAGGTGAGAAAGTGGTGCAGCTTCTGATAGTAGGAAGTGTCACTTTTAAAAGTTTTAGTTTGATGAAAGTGCACATAAAAGTTCGAAGAGGGGGTCAGCTTCTCCAGGTGGCGACCATGTTTTTTTTATTAGTGTGGAAGGCTGGGGAACAAGCATGGCCAGTGTCCCCACCCACCGGTTAAGTTATGATCATGCGGTAGGGTAGGCCACGTGTAGAGGTTCTACAGGAACCTGTGATAGTTAGGGAATGATGGAGGTCAGAGGCAGATGTCAAGTGTAGGTAGGGGGTAAGTAACCCTGTATCAGGCAGGTAGCTGGAGCACTATGGATCATAATGGTAGGGGCGGTGGATGTAGAACTCTAGGGAGAGATCATCCTAACCAATAGAGCAATGGGGTAAAAGGTATAAAGGATAGATCCCAGGGTAAAGGGGAAGGTCTTCTCCATGAAGTTTAGGTTACACCTGATGTTAATGAGGCTTGACCAGGTACTATTTGAGGTACGATTCTTGTATATTTCATGCTTTCTAGTGCATTATTTGATACAGGTGTTGCAAATTCCTTTATTTTTCTCAATTTATAGATTTTTTGGATTAAATATGGAGACTTCATGAAGGGTAATGTTACTTGATACTCCTCTTGGGGTACATGTTTCGAGAACATGAGGTAGTGTAAGGGTTGTGCTCTAGATAATTGTGGGTTTTAATTCTTATGGTATTTCTTTTTCCTTGTAATGTAATGTTTTGACATGGTATTGTAAATTATTTGGTTGGATTTATATCAAACTCATATTGACTGTTACTGACATCAGGTAATGTTAACTTATCTGGATGGGAGCTCTTATGTCCATCGTGGGGAGTGGGATACATGAGCAGGACACACAGGGCTGCTCTGACAGCAGTTTGGGGAACTCAAAGCCCAAGTGTCATGCCAGTCTTCCCTATTGTTTTGGACCAGTTTTAGGCTCTATTTCCTAAGGAAATATTATAGTTACCAAATGAGAGAGATGTTGTTTTTACGATTGAAATGTTATAAGGACTAGATCCCGTTTCCATTCCACCCTATCAAAGGGGTCTAGAAGATCACCAATAAATTAAGGTCCAATTAAAGGAATTGGAGCATAAGGGGTTTTTACATCTTTGTACATCACCTTGGGGACTTTTGATGTTTTTTCCTAAAACGGATGATGGATCGCTGAGGCTATGAGTAGATTATAGGAAGCTGAACTAGATGATTGTTAAGAACTGATACCCTCTTTGAAGAATCTATCAACTATTTGATCAACTTAGAGGTGCCTCAATGTTTTCCAAAATCTATTTGTGATCAGGGTACCATCAGTTGAGGGAGGGACCATCTAATATACACTCAACGTCTTTCCGATGCAAGTATAGGTTGAATGAATTTTTAGTGATGCTGTTTGGATTGACCAATGCACTGGCAGTGTTCATGGTCGTGATGAACCAAATAAATTACCCATATCTGGATCAGTATATATTTGTATTCATTGATGACATCTTGGTGTACTCTAGTACTAATGACTATCATGCCAAACATCTTTACATTGTCTTGAGTATATTAAGAAATCTTAGGATTTATGCCAAGCTATCAAAGTTTCAATATTGGATTAATGAGTTTCACATTCTAGGACACTTCATTTCTGATTTTGGTGTGTTGATGGATCTATAAATGATGTAGGTTGTGATGTCTTGGGAGAATCCCATGAACGTCTTCAATGATCTGAGTTTTTTGGATTTTTCCAGTTATTACTAATGTTTTATTAGATATTTCTCTCATTTGGAAGTTCCTCTCACATGCCTAACAAAGAATTTTGTAAGTTTGATTGGTCAAAGTCTTTTGAGAAAATATCTTTAGGAGATGAAAAATCAGTTGACTACTGCATCGATTTTGATCCTACCTAAACTAGGTTAGAGGTAAAACTTGTTCTGTGATGCATCCGGTGTTGGAATTGGGGTAGTGTTAATGAAAGATGATCAGGTTGTAGATTATGGGTCAAGACAGTTCAGGCCACATGAATGGAATTATCCTACTTATGACATGGAGCTAGCTATTTGGGTTTATGCCTTAAAGTGTGGGAGGTATTACTTATTGTGATAACCCTTTAATATTTATACAAACCTTAAAATATTGAAATACATATTCTCTTAGTAGGATTTGAATCTTCAATAGTGACTATGGTTATAGTACCATTAGTGTTTTGTTTTTTAGTTTGTGTACATAAGAGGGAATGGAAATAGTGTCAATGATGCTCTGAGCTGGAATAATGAGAATCCGGTAGTTCAGGAATCCAGTTAAGAGTGGGTGATGAAGTACATGTTTAATGAGATGCATTTGGAGGTACATGATGGGAACATGATGAAGAACCTTGCATCTATAATAGTTGTTTCCATGATTTTGAGCTGAGTAATAAAGAATCAGCTGGTAAACTCACAGTGTTTGGTTATGAAAGAACTTCTCAAGGGAAGGGATTCACCTTCTGATTGGACATTCATTGTTGATGGAGTGTCTTATTTTTAGGGTTGTGTTGTGGTGTCAGAAGATTTACGAGAGGAGTTGATGCGTGGGATTCATGAATTGAACTAGGTAGCGCATCCAGGCTTGACTAAGATGTTCAATGATCATCGTAGGTTGTTTTGTTGTCCGTGAATGGATAAATTAGTTGTGAGTTTTGTGGCATGATGTATTACCTATCAACAGGTGGAGGATGGAAATCAACGTCCAGGTGGGTAGTTTCAGTCATTGACTACTCAATAGTGGAAGTGGAATAACAACATGATGGACTTTGTAGTGGGTTTTCTGAAAATGGTTTGGTAGAATGATGCCATTTGGGTAGTGGTAGATTAGCGGAAAAAGTGGTTTATTTCTTACCAATATAGGAGAAATATATAGTGGAATTGTTGGGGGGTAATATGTGTTTAATAAATAGTTATTTTCATGGTGTGACAAAAACCATAGTTTTGTATCATGATCAACATTTCACCTTATGATTCTGGAGGGGTCTATAGAAGGAACTTGGTACCCAGGTGTTTTTGAATACAGTTTTCCACCCACAAACTGAAGGGTAGTTATAATGTACAATTAAGGTATTATAAGACATGTTGAGAGCATGTGTTCAATTATTCAGGTGTTCTTGGCAAAATCACTTGATGCTAATTGTGTTTTCATATAACAATAGTTTTCAGGAAATAGTTTAGATGGAACCTTTTGAGTCACATTGTGGGAGGCCAGGTAGATCTTTGTTGTCTTAGTTAGAGGAATGGGAGTCTGAGTTGTTAGGACAGAGTCTTGTGCATGCGATGTCAGAGAAGGTTCATTTGATTCAAAAGTTTATGAAAATAGATTAGTGTAGACAAAATTCATATTTATATCGGCATTGTAGTCCTCTTGAGTTCATGGTGGGTGATAGTGTGTTTCTTTGGGTGTCTCCAAAGTTGGGTCAACATCTAATTTGAAAGTGGGGCTTGTTGCCACCTAGATATGTGGGGCCATTTGAGATTGTGGAAAGGATTGGACCGATGGCATACTGATTGGATCTTCCATAGTGGTATAGTGGGAAGCAGGATGTTTTCCATGATTCACGACTCTGACATTATCATCCATATCCATCACATATGATAAATACCAAGAATGTCAAGTTTGAGGATGATGTGTCCTTTGAGGAGAACCTAGTTAATATTTTGGATCATAGTGAGTAGATCTTGTGGGGAAGGTTAGTCACTTTAGTTCATGTTCAATGTTATGATGTAAATGTTTAGGAAGAAATAGGGGAGAGAGAATCATATATGTAGGTCCATCGACCCAATCTCTTCTTCTTTGGGACCATAATGATGCTTGAGAATAGAGGTTGGATGACGATCTATTATAAAGCAAGGAGGTTGTAAAATCCTATATTTCCTTGTAAGGAATGTTTTACATACTTTTCTATTTAAGCCATTTATTATGGTCAAATAGTGGTTTTCCAAAGTCATTATGATTACTTGGTGGTGTTTTCGGGGTTGGGACACGAAAAATTGTGGAAAGGAGATTTCTGGGAAAGCCATATGGTCGGTGCACGGGGAGTTCTATCCATGTGGACAGCCTAGGTAAACCATTCAAAAAGGGATATTTAGATAGTAGTGTCAACATGATTGGCGCATGGTTTTCAAAATGTTTAGGTAAACCATGAGGCCCATAAAATTTTAAAAAATTAGAAAAATTCCATTACAGGGAATTAAGTAGCAATTCAAGATTTACCTTCTTTTCCCCTTCTACAATCCTAGGAAAAACCAAATCTTTAAAAAGATTCTAAGGGTGATTCCCCTTCAATCATAGGCCATTTAGAGTGACTTCAGTTGAGAAAATAATATATGGGAAAGGCTAAATCACTTATTTCTTGTTTTTCTTGTTTAGGGTTGGTATCTTTCTATTCTCTCCATTTAATGCTCTAAAACCATTATTTTCTAGTGAGATCTAGGTTGAGTCTTGGAAGGTGCGTTGAATCTGGATATATGGCCTTGATTAAGGATGTGCTTACCAATGGAATCATGGTAGTTATTCTAAAAGTTATACCCCTTGGTTGTTGTATAGATTTGTTCATATAGGGTAACTATTATTGCTCTATTTTGATGATTTCTTGGTGCCTTTGGAATGATATGATTTATTGGGTGTCAAAACTATTAATTGAACCCCTATTGTTCCCCATGGGATGAATAGATGCCAACTTGTCCAAAATAGCGCCACCCAGGGGGTGTGCCAGCCCATCCGATGGGGCTAATAGAAATATAAACTGTGATATTGACACAAGATGACGTATATACATAGAATGCAGGACAATGTTTCTCGGGAATGGGTTATAATTGATGGGGATAATTATTTCTTTGAGTGTTTAAAGGCTAAGGGATTTATTTGGTTGACATTTAAATGGGTTAAATGGGAAAAATGATAATATGATAAGGAATTATGTTTATACTAGAATATCCTTAGTGAGATATGCCTAAGAAATGGGAATAGGTATAATAGGTTAAGTAATATAGATGATTAATGTTTTAATGTATTGAGTAAAAATGTTAACATTCCATTTATTGATATTTTTATGATGTTGTAAATGATATTGGCTATGCTGGCTGTGGTAGGGTTAATTATGGTGAATAAGAAATAAGCATGTGCACATGGCTTTGTAGAGTGGGGTATGGACTTGATATTTTTTGACCACAGGTCTAGTTGGATTGAGGTAATATCTCAACCCCCAAATACATGTGTTTGGGAATTGGACAGAGTTCTATTCCCCTAACGGTTGCATTCCAACTGAACTAAGGCTTCGAGGTAATGATTATTAGGTTGTAATAATGTGATGCCTAGTGAGATAATACTTTCTATTTATTCCCATATGATCTAGATTATTGAACATTCCTAACCCATTGAACACATGAAAAAGGTAGATTAAACCACAAAATATCTATGTAATTAAGCTTGATTAAATAGTAGTATAATTTAATGGAGCATAGTCTATCATGGTCTTTTGAACTGTTTACATTCATTTTCCATTATTTATCACTTGAATGTATGATCTAATATTGACAGATATTTTGTAGACACCATTGGTTGTGGGATACTAAGTTATAATCACACCCTTCTCGGGTATCCATTTGGTACCTGAGTAGATTTTATGCTTGCAGGTTGGGGAAAGGCCAATGCCCCTATGCTAGGGAGTTCAGTTGGACTTGGGACCTATATAGATGAAGTTCGAAACTCAGAGTCTAAAAAAATTTGGGGGATCCTGTATTTTTTCTTTAATTTGGGGTTATGTTCACTTGGAACTGTGGCATGGAATGGCATATTTACTATTGTATATGGTTGTACCCAGTTTGGGAGTTGATTATTTATGCATGTTATGGATTGTTATCTTTTTTTTATTTATATAAACTATTTTATTCTCCATCTTACTCTGGTATAGAGGGTATAGTTTTCCCACCTATCCTATTAGACCCTTGCAACTAATTGGAAACCTATAGAATACAAGGAGGCACATTTGAGTTCATGTGGAAAAATGAATCACGGAAATGGTTTAGTGGATTCCAGGTCAGGGATGGTGCATGTCCCCCTGGATAAACATAAGAAGAAGGTATGGGCATTTAAGATTTATTTTCACTAGTTTTTAGGTTATATACTATTATAATCCCTTTATATTTTTTTTAGTTTTTATGTTTTTAAATTTTATCAAAGGTATGAAAAAGTTCATTCACAAATGGTTTTATAAATGAAGGTGTTTATGTTTCTCATCCCCTTTAATTTGAAAATGAATAATTTCCTAATTATATTATTAAATTGTCTAAATAATTTAATGGTATCAAAAAATTGTCTAGGTATTGGTATAAAATAAATTATTTATTTATATTGAATACTGGTTTTAGGAAAGGTAATGTTGATCCTTCAATCTTTATTAAAATTATTTTTTTGTGATATTTTAATGTTAAAAATTTATGGTTATGAAATATTTTTTGGTTATTAGTATATTTTATATAATAATATTTACCCTTTAATGTAATTTAAATGAGATTAAATAATGAATTAACATTATTTTGTGGAAATAAAATTTCAATAATAAAAGTTGTGACCATTATTAATCAATATAAGAATATAAAGTGTTATTTAAAAGGTTTGGTTTTAATTAATCAAAGTCTATGACAACAATTATGATTACTAGTTATAATTTAAAGTTGATTAATCTTGTAAATATATTGATATTAACATTTATGGTTTCATTTTAGGAAGCCTGGTTTAATAAAAAAACATATAGATGCAATATTAGGCTTATTGTTTTCTTATGCACAAGATTTCAAGATGACACAAAAGTGAGTCAAATTAATTATGTGAAATGAATTATTAGGTATTTTAGTGGGAAAATTAACTCTGGTTTATTTTTTCCTAAATATATATGTTTTACTTAAATAATTATTTAAGGATTTTTTGTAGTCTATTTAATTGATTGAAAAAGAAAATCACATATGTGTTATTTTCTTGAAAAATGCATAAATTATTGGACTTATATGAGCAAAATTTCTATTTCTCTATGCACTATAAAAGCTCAATATAAATTTTCTTCTAGTTTTTATGCTAAAATGGTATGGATTATGTAAAATTTATCGTTTTTTGGTATCTATCTAGTTAAATTTACTTTTTTATTGGGATAAAACATCTCCAAATTCTATTTTTTTACAACATTCTATAAGAAATAATATTGATCATTTATTTAGTATTATTTAGGATAATGTGAATAAGTGTTATATTTTTTTAGAATTTATCTATACCCAAAATAATATTTAGACATCTTTACTAAGACATTATAAATTGTTCAATCTGAGAAAATTAAATTTGATGTTTTAATGTTATAAATTTAGTTTGATTTTTTAAAATCTGTTATCATTATTTCTATAAGTGTGAGTTTCACTATTTTCAAATTTATGTTCATTATATTTTTTAATAAAAGTATTTTTGAAAAATTTATTAAAGGGGAGATTATTGAAAAATCTTGATTTTTTTAAATTTTCAAAAGGGGAATTATTTTTATTGGTTTATATATTTTGTTTGTGAATATTAAAAACCCTTTCAAAAACCTCTAGTTATTTTATGTGTAATTCAGTTCTTCTTAGCAGTCTATATTTTTGTTATAACATCAGTAATACTGATTCGATTTTGTTAAATAATATTTGAAATAAAATATATTAAGTTTATATAACATTTAATAAAATATGAAAAAGTATAAATCAATATGTAGAGGGTTATGTTTTTGATTTGATCATTATACTTATTAGTAGTTTTATTTTTTATTTATTACTTTATATATTTTTAACAATTACTTCAGTTAGTTTGATATAACGTGAGTCATAAAGCCAGTATCCTCATAATAATTGTTCTGTTGGATAAATATTTCATTTATTTAAATTTATATAAACTAAATTGAATTCTAAATATGTTTTTTAGTAGTCTATTAATATTTCGATGTATCTTCAATAGTTCTAAAATTATGGAATTCCCAGAATTTAATTTATTATGTATTATTATGAAAACATTCGAGATTGAAATTAGAATCACATGAAGTTTATTTAGATAGAATGAAAAGAAGATTTTTGGATATTAATTAAACTATGTGGAAGGATGATATGGTTGTTTAGATGCCTCCTAATGTTTAAAAACATTTGAATATTTTTATGTGGAATTTTTATTAGTCTTTATACTCTACTTTCCATTATTTTTAAATGATTTCCCATCTAATATGTATTTTATCTAAGAGTTTTTTGATGCATTGGAAAAAAACTAATCTTAAATTTAGTATTCTTGACCATTTCCTGATTCATCTATTAAGAGGCTATAAAAAATAACCAAATTTTGATATATCAAGCTGTTTTCTGGTTTCCAGCACAATCCTACAACTTTTTTGAACTACTTATAGCGTGACTATCTCTGAAATACCATGATAGTATCTCTAAAATGCCATGATTTACCATTTATACCTACCACTTTTCTATAATGTAACTGGAATTAATTTTTTCCAAGTGGCCACAGAACCATACTTCAATAATTCATGAATCTTTTTAACACCCACCCCATTAAAGAAATGACATACCATGAAATGTTGTACTTACAAAATGAAGAGTTTTAAAATATGATTTTATTTTTTAAAAGATACTAGGGTATGATATATCATAATGAAATAATGGATGCTTTGTTTACAAGAAATTGAATATAGCTCTCATTCTTGTTGATATACAGTTTTACTGTAGCATAATTATATATTATTCAAGAACTCAAACTCGAGTTGTGACTCATATACCCCATGCACTAAAACTAAAATAAAGTAGGGTATCATTTAATAAATCCCATTTATTTACCTACCACATGATGAACCAATCTTGGTAGAAACATCTAGATGGTGAATCTTCCATGACATCATTCATCAAGTTACCATTTGATTTTCATTATAATGGATCATATTCTTTATCAGAATATATCATGTAGTATCATTTTATCATTCACTACAAACCCACATATTTATTATAATGATTAGAAAAGTGGAAAAAATTTATTCTATGTGATCAGACATTGTTCGTAGGGTTATTATGGTATTTTCACATGGCATTTTTTACATTGTCTGTATACTGACCATAAGAGTACTTGAACCGACCACATGAAATCATACGAATACCAACTACCTCTGTTTTTTGTGTGAAAGGACCTTTCATAGTTTTATTCATTCTTCTTAAATTTGATTTTAAAAAAATTCCATGTTTTTTTTGTTTTTGATTATATCATTAACTACATGATTTTATTAATTTCTTATGTGTTTATTGATTTTTATAATTCATATATATTTTAAGAATTTCATGTGATGTCTTTTTAAGAAATCCAATTTTTTTTAAAAGTATATTAATTTACCTATTATTTATATGTATTCCCACAACATATTTTCCAATATTTAATTTTTTTATTTTTTTATTGATATTTTTTTCATATTAAATTATAAATTTGAATTTTTTATTCACTAACTTATTTAAATAAATATTTGGTTATTTAATTTATTGTATTTAATTTTATCTTACATGCTACATTAATGTATTTATAAATCTAAATTTAAGAATTCAAATTACCTTATGGAATTTAGGGGATTACCTAAAACTATTATTATAGAACCAATTTGAAATACTTTAGAGGTAATTTTTTTTTGTATTAATAGGCCTCTAAATGTTTGAATATAAATAATTAATTTTATGATGACTCTGGATGATAATTTTCTAGGACCTAGATAATTGTTTCATTTGAATTTTAATTATTTTACCTAGTAATATTTTATTTTTTATAACATACATATTCTATTTAATGAATTTAAGATGCATTCAATGTAGACACATAACATTTATGAGAACAAAATATTTCAAGAATCAAAAAAACTTTACTTTTAACATTGTTTTTATACATTTATGATCAAGTTTTATTATAAAATATGATCTGTCATGGATTTTACCTAATCTTCTATGAATAATTATTCCTTGAAGATAATTCCTGATACCTTTGTCCTGAACCAATATTTACCCTTTGTTTGATTATCTTCTACTTCATACTAGTTTCTTGTGTCTGTAAAAGTTTTTTTATTCAATCAGACATACTCTAATTTATATTTTTTATTTTTCAGATAAAATAATTAATTATTATATTACTTAATTTTAGACATATATATTATAATTTTTTTGATTATTTTGGTTATGTATCCTATTGTGTAATGTTAGTGTTCTATTTTGGTTGTGACTCCTAATAAATTAAGTGGGTTGGTGTTTCTATCTCTCCGATTTAGAAAAAAATTTTGGTAATTAGGTTAGGATTCCATGGACTAAACTTGATTACTACACAAAATTACACTCCACGTGTATTGATGTATAATATTTTACTTCGTCAATTTTAGAATGAACTACTATAAAAATATCATTGTGTTCATTATTTTATTTCCTCTGCAAATAATCTCTCATAATTAACATTAATAATTTATATATATAATTATTCTATTTATTTAAAAATTCAATTTACTATATTCAACCCCTATGGACTATATTCTGCATTAATATACAACCTAACACTTACAACTCACATTTATTAATAATTCCTTATCAAAATTATCATTTATGTTTGTTAATCATTCTGTTTCATCATGAGAATTCCGATTTGTTAGTTTCAATCCTTGTACCATTATTATTGTTCCATCATATATAGAATTTATATAATTATATAAATTTCTTATATATTCATTATATATATTTGTAGAGTGATCCATAATATATATATATATATATATAATAATTAATTAAACCCTTTTTTGATATAGCAGGTCATACGTAAACATGAACACTGTATTCATGATGGATTGAATGAAATAAAGAAAATAATAATTCAAAATTAAATAATAATTATTATATAATATTTTTCATATTTATATTCGTAAAATTTATTGTTATTACCATTAATGTAATGCAGATTTGAAAAATGAATCAGATCACTTCATGGAGGTGGCAATCCACATTTACACTCGAGTGATGTTGTTGTTTTTCGGTGTATGGGAAGAAATTGGCATAATAGGGGTTTCATGATCATATTTACATTTAAGTATATTTATTATGATAAAATATTATTTTAGGATGAATAAAATTTGTGTATATTAGTAAAAAAAATAAATATATTGAAAAATATTGGGTTAGATGATTATCTCTTCTTCGAAAGAAAAACACCAGATCCCTTTTCAATGACCCTTGTAATGATATTTTAAGAATATCAGAACATATATTTCATAGATATTTAAGAATAAAGAAAATTAGCGGAATTTTATCATAGATGGACCAATGTGGGGTAAATAATAGAGTGAGTGTAACACCCCCATCTTTCACAGTACGTTTCCCATTGAATAATGAAATACTTTGCATTGTATGCAACATCGAGATTCTAACAAACCATGACCAATCAAACTAGCTGTTCTGAATAATAATACCCACTTTTTGAAATTTTATAAAATTTAATCATTGAAAATGGACTTCCTTTTTGGATTCTGAATTTTGAAATTAGCTTAGGTTGAATTTTTGGTATTTTTCTGAAAACTTTCAATTTTTGATGAATAGTGAAAAACACTATGTAATTGTTTAAAACCGACTTTTTATTTGAATAATTAATTATTTTATTTAAATTTATTTTAGGTTAAAATAGATACATATTACCTATATATATTCAATGTAATTCATTGGAGTCATTTTGTAATAATATTAGATATATAAAATTTTATTGAACTTTTCACCGTCTTTTACCCACCTCCTAAAAGTATTTACAAATTTGTATAAAACATAATTTTACCACTTCTGTGAGTTGAATTTCAAAATTCTGATAGAAATAGTTAATATCAGTAAGTAAAATGTGGTTCAATAAGATGAAAATTATTTTTGGTGAATAATATCTTTTTAATTTTTATTTAACACGGTTAAAAGTAAATAGGGTAATTAAGGGTAAAAATGATATCATAATTACCCTAACACATGTCCTAATTATATTAGATAATGGTAATTCGACCAAAAACAACCTTATGAATTAAATATAATCCCCTTTGGTCCACTTGGAATAGATTACAACATTTATTATTATTTTATTTAAAGAAGAGTTAAAAGAGTTAAATTCACAGTTTAATACCTAAACCATTTTTAATATAGGGTTATAAATAAGATAAATTAGAATATAAATATTAATTAGAAAGATAAAATGATTTACTATATAATGTTATTTTATTTTGTAATTTTCAAACATTATATAATTAAATTTATTGATGACACAATGATGATGAAATAATTACCTTATTAATGAATGATTAAAATAATTGATATTATAAATATCCAAATAAATATAATTTGAGATTTTTAATGAATTAAATTAATTTTCAAGGTTAATATGACATGTTAGTGTTGTTTAAATGATTTTTTTCCGATGTAATAATGCTTTTACGAATTTAACAAAAACAAAATACCAAATAGTGTCAAAATTGACATAGAAGAGGTTCTAAAACAAATATTATATTATTAATCAGTATTCTATTCCTAAAAAACTAAGGTTCTATCATAGAGATTAAATAATATTAAATATGTCATTAATGAACCACTTGAGGTTATCTTAGTAGTTTATAGTAAGTATACTAACCATATAATATAAAAATACAAAGAGACATGGTAAATATCAAACAATTTAACTAAAGGTTAAATATAAAAGATAAGGTTAATATGATTACATCAACCAGTATAAAACCTATTGGTTGAGAGGATTTAGACCCATTACTACCATATCCTTTAAATAATTAATTTTGGAGCCAGTAGAAATAGAAAATGATATTATTTTAGGATAATATTTCAAGCTTTTCCTAAAGAGACCCTCACCTCTCTTATAAAAGCACATCTCCCCTTCTCTCAAATTCACAACATCAAAGCCATTTGGAACGACCAACCAATGCCCGATTATCCTCTAAACAGTCATGAATTCATCGTAGAGGACTTTAATTTGTTATAAAGCCATACTAAGAATCCATTTTGATCATGTCAAAAGGAAGAACCCAAAGAATAGGTAAATATATCATTACATATTTCAAGTTCTTTTCTTCTTCCACTTCCTCTTTCTTTGTTGTTTCCACTATAAAATAACAAATATATTATCTTCTATATAATGCGATAATATTAAAAATATGGTATAACTATATTCATTATTCTATCCATCCTATAATTGAAAAAGTCACCATACGTACGTATGTACGGATTACCGTCTCCACATCGTGGTGTAGTTTGTTATTCAAACACTTCATCATTTGGATGGATATAATAATGAGTATAAATTATGTAAGTAATAAATATAATATGGTAATTATTATGTTTATATGATATATAATCCAATTATATACTATTTTAATATCAAAAGATTGATATTGTCGATCGTGCATACGTACGGATTACCGTCTCCACAAACGGGATGAGATTCATTCCCCATCGTATTCATTCAAGAATAATTATCATTTTATGATTAAAAATAATTTTTATGAGAATAATATAATTCTTTATTTATCAAATACATCCAATCCATAACAAAAATGGCTTACGTAACAAATCATATAAAGTTAAACGAATCAGTTAACACCCGGAACGATGATACCACTAAAATATCATTATCAAAGCAATATTAGAATATCATATATGATATCATATTAGTGTATATGATCTTTCATAGTTTAATAACAATTATTTTACCATTATATAGAAGGTTAACCTACCCTATACCAAGGAAAAGTATAAGGTTATGGTTAATTTCACAATCTTTTTATTATCCAAGGTTGTTTTTACGTAAGTATCTATTGGGACCTCCTTATCATACAAACTAATGTTTCATAAATATGTATTACAATTTTTTTACTATTTATTGTTCTATAGGGTTAAAGTCATTTATACCCTTGTTTTAAGATTTATAAAATGGTTTTAAAGGAATCTATCTGTCGTTTTCCGAACAAGGTACCATATGACCTTTTCAAAAACAAATTATGGTGAGAATGTTTTTTAACCTATACGGCAGGGGCGGGTATTTTCCACCGTTATAACATCGTTGAAGTTCCCATTAAAATATTATAAGAATATTTTAAAAATAAATGTATATATTTATAATTATATGACTTTTAAATGATTTCAAAATAGAAATATTTATTTCTCTATAAAAATTAGATTTCATCTATGTCAATATCCTTTGATGGATTGTGAGCATATTTGAAGTTGATTTATTATGATACAAAGCAACCATATTTTATATAAGATTTTGTGATATGTTTGACTGTGGATGTGTTATTTTTATACCATTCATGGTTTATGGATAAATTATTGACATTTTGTATGCTAGTTTTAATACAAATGTTTATGTTATATTTAAACCTTTTCATATGAGAAATGCATTGGACTTAGTAAGTGATGGGTGGAGCCCGCTTTTGCTCCTTGATGCATCGATAGGTCACATGAGACAAACTAGTGTCTTGGAATAAGGCCTTGACAAAATATTATTTGTATTCTTCATACAAGGCCTTGACTATGTGGTTTTGAAGTCTGGCATTATGCCTTCCATCATTATGAAAGTCGCTATTGATATTGCATGTAACTATTTAAATAGTAGAATATCCATATGAATAAGTAAATGAAATTATTTGATTTTATATTTGACATGTTATTCTAAAAATCAAGTTTAAAAAGCTTTTTTTCTTCTTTTTTACATTGCCTTAAATATTTATACTTATTTATGAAAGTTTCTGCTATATTGTTATCCTTACTGAGCATCTGAACTCACCCCTTTCTATGTTTTATTTTTCCCAAGATGCGAAGAAGAATATTATGACTGACCTATAGGGATAGTATATGGGATATGAGTGTGGCTTATGGAGACTATTTTGTTGTAGTTTTTCAATTTATAATGTATTTTAAAACTTATGAATGTATCTAGTATTTCGAAGGCTACTAAACCAATTGGTCTTTCGAGACTTGATCTTTTTTTATCATGCCAATGCTATGTAATAATGAACCAACTCTGGGTAACTAGGGTCAGGGTGTTACTGTTTATATTAGAGTAATTTTAACACAATCCATGGAAGCTATATTTAGAAAAACTCAGATTAGATAACGTTACCCTAAGATAGACTTTGAGGATTATTATATAAAAACATCATAGAATTTTGGTACTGTAGAGATTTTTTTAGTTTTCCAAGAAATAAATCCCTATCTGGATATGAGTAGGTAGAGGCATCTCTGGCATAGATGTTCCTAGGGGTAAAAAAACCGAAACACCGCTTTGAGCTAGACTCGAATGGGAATCGGTGCACGGAAACATGCCTTACTACACTCTTAGTTACGACACTCATAGGGGATATGCCTATGATTACTCTCATTATCATTACAAACCATTATGAAGGGTTTATGAGTATATACTTAATTAAAGAAAACATTTTTATGATTATGGATTATATCCATTAACTGTTTAATTTATGTTATGTGTTTTACTATTTTGGAGTTATGTATTGTGATTCATAAACTAATCTAGTGTATGCCATTGTTTTGAAATGGTGACTATTGCAAGGAATGGAAACTATATCAATGCACGTAATCCATGTAGGGATTTACCTCCTACTCAAGATAATTATAGTATATCTGGTGAAGAAACTGGTGCTGATCAGCTTATCACCATACTGGATAACTCACTCAGGTTATGGATAATAACCTTACCCGTATGAAGCACCCTAATCCACAATGTGGAGGATCAATGTTAGACCGCTTCACGAAGAAAAAACCCCCAACATTCAATGGGAGTAAAAATCCATTAGTATTTGAGAAATGGATAAATTTCTTAGAGAAAATATTTCATGCTTTGGGGAGTGAAAAAAGGGAGAAAGTTGTCATGGAATATTATCACCTCACATGAGATACAAATAAATTTTGGTCATTGATTCAAAACAAAAATAAGGATGATAAAGTATAAAATATTGAATGGAGGGAGTTTAAAAAGCTTTTATTAGAAAAATACTTTCCTCTTGACCATCGAGAAGATTTAGAAAGACAATTTCTGAGTCTAATGAAAAATGAAGATGAGAATGTCACAAAATATGAGGATAACTTTACAGGGTTATCAAGGCATGCTGCAGATTATATGCATAACCTAAGAAGTATGATTGATCATTTCATTGATGTGTTAAAAAAAATTCTCCGTCAAGCATTAGTCTCACAATCTATCTTGTCGTACGAAGATATTGTCTCAAGTGATATCGGGACATAAAAGTATTTCTCTACGTCTTATGAATTTAAAGCAAAGAAAGAGAAGAAGAGATCTGATTAACACTCTAGAAATGGAAATATGGGGAAGAAGGAAAAATTTGAATATCTATCTCGTAGTAAATGTGGGATGAAACACCCCGGTACTTGCATGAAGTGAATGGGATTCTGTTACATGTGTGGTGAAAAAGGCCACTAAGCTCGTGATTGGAAGGGGAATAAAGATATTGTCAATGTTGAATGCTACAATTGTAGATAAAAGGGTCATTATCCAAATGAATTTCCTAAGCGCTAAGGGGAATTACCTCAGAAAATTATTTGGGAGAAAGGCAAAGATTATGTGATCACTACTGTTGAAGATGATGCTCCGAAAGACGTGGTGGCAGGTAATTTAATGGTTTTCTCAAGTTTAGAAAATGCATTATTTGATTCTAGATCTTCACATTGTTTCATATCATCCCAGTTTGCTACGAAAATTAGATATTTTAAATTTGACTTAATAAGGGAGTTTTCAATCAAAACACTTAAGGGATGTATCATCGCAACAATGTTTTGTGAATCATTTCCCATTAGGGAATATAAATGTTCTTTATATGCTGATCTCATCATCATACCCATGATTAAATTTGATATAATCCTCCACATGGATTGGATTTCAGACCATGATGCGAAAATCTATTGTAAGAATAAGGAGGTTTCAATTTTCGATGTTGATAAAGAGTACGTTATCTTTAGAGCAGAAAAATCCGCACCTAATTATTATCAAGATAGACCCCCAGTAGCTCAACTAAATTTAATTATTGGGGACGATGAGAATGAAACAATTATGGGAGAAGAAAATAATGTTCAAATATATGACATACCTATTGTTCAATAATATGTTGATATGTCTCTAGAGGATTTACCTGGACATCCTCTAGAATGAGAAATTGAGTTTTCCATTGATTTAATTCCTAGTTCAAGGCCCATATCGAAGACCCCTTATCAAATGGAAACATTATAATTAGGGAAACTAAAGAAACAACTATATTAATTGAGAAATAAAGGATTTATTCTCCCTAGTGTTTCTCTATGGGGAGCCCCTATCCTTTTTGTTAAGAAGAAAGATGGATATATGAGGTTGTGCATTGACTACAGGGAGATCAATGCTATAACAATAAAGAAAAAGTACCCCTACCTCGCATTGATGATTTATTCAACTAACATCATGGAGCTAAATATTTTTCAATGCTGAAATTAAATCTAAATATCATCAGTTGTGTGAGAATAAGGAAGGCATTCTAAAAACAACATTTCGAACCAGGTACATGCATTACATGTTGATAGTAATTCCTTTTGGATTGATTAATGCACCCTCTTTTTTACTGGATATAATGAATAGTTTTTTCAAGGAATATATTCATGGTTTTTTAGTGGTATTTATTGATGATATCCAGGTATTCTCCAAATTCTATGAAGATCATGAAAATCAACGGCGCACCATCCCGAAAACCCTCCGAATAAATGAATTTTATCAGAAGTTTAGAAAGTGTGAATTTTGGCATCAAGAGATTTCTTTTATTGGACATTTTATCTCTATGGATGGAATATTGGCTGATCCTTCAATAACCAAGGAAATCCAAGAATATCTAGCACCGAAAAGTATAACTAAGGTACGAAGTTCTATTGGTTTAGTAGGTTATTATTGGTGTTTTGTCTAGAATATTTCCTGATTGGAAACCCCATTAACCAAGCTCACACACAAAGGGGATAAAATTTTTTGGACAAGAGAATGTGAAGTCTGTTTTGATGAACTGAAGAGAAGATTAATCAATGATATTATCTTGACTCTACAATCAGAGACTGATGGGTTTGTTATTTATAGTGATGATTCAAAGAAAGGAATGGGTTGTGTCATTATGCAGAATGATAGAGTTATTGGATATGCATCACGATAGCTAAAAATTCATGAGAAAAACTATCCTACTCATGATCTTGAGTTAGAATCTATAATATTTTCTTTGAAAATATGGAGACACAATCTATATGGTGAATAATGTGGAATTTAAACTAATCACAAGAGTTTGAATTATATTTTCTCACAAAAAGAAATCAACATGAGGAAAAGGCGATGACTTTAACAACTCAATGATTATGATTTCACAATACACTACCACCCGGGGAAGGAAAATAAGGTGGAAGATTCTTTGAGTAGAATAGATCATGATGTTTGAACAAGATGAGAGTTGAAAGGGATCCCATTTTCTTGGATCTAGTGAAAATTAATATGGGAATATTCATGGAAGGTGAAACATCAATACTTTTTCAAATGGTTTTCAAACCATCTTTAATAGATAGAATAGAATGTTCGTAGGCTGAAGATGAGGAGTTTCAAAAGAAGATTAATGCTATGAGTGATGGAAGATTGAGTGACTTCATATATGAAGATGGGATTTTGAAATTTGGGAAGAGACTTTTTATTCTCGATATACCAGATCTAAAAAGGGAATTATTATATGATTCTCATAGCTCCAATGTTTCTATACACCATGGTTGCACCATGATGTATATATATTTGAAGGAACATTTTTGGTGGGACAACATGAAGCAGGAGATTTCAGATTTTGTGTTAAGATGTATGGTTTGTCAACAAGTGAAAGCTAAAAGGCAACATCCTGGAGGAGTCATGCAACCAATTCCCATACCAAAGTGAAAATGGGATAATATTATGATTTAATTTGTCATGGGGCTACCAAAGTCTCCTAGAAGAATAATGAAATATGGGTCATTATTGATCATCATACCAAGTCAACATGTTTTCTTTCTATAAGAGATGATTTACAACTTGAAAGTTTAGAAAGACTGTATATTAATGAAGTTTTATGACTTTATGGAGTACCATTATCGATTGTTTTAGATCATGATCCCCATTTTAAATCAATATTCTAGATAAGTCTTTAAAAATCCTTAGAAACTAAACTTTTTTTGAGCCCTACCTACCACCCTCAAACTGATGGGCAATCAGAACGGACTATTCAAACCTCAGAATACATGTTGAGTTCTTGGTCACATGACTTTCATGGTATGTGGGATCGATATTGACCTATGGTAGTATTTTCCTATAACAATAGCTTCCATTAAAGTATTTATATGGCACCATATGACGCATTATATGGAAAGAGATCTCTCACACCAACTTATTGAGATGATGTTTGTGAAAAAAAACTCATAGACCCAGATCTTGTTAAGGAAACAATGGAAAAGGTGATGATTATACAAACCCACATCAAAGCATCCCAATGTAGGCAAAAGATCTATGATGATAACCGAAGGATAGATTTGGAATTTCATGTAGGAGACAAAGTTTCCTTGATTGTATCTACATGGAAGGGTGTTATATAATTCGGTAAGAAGGGTAAATTGAGTCCTAGGTACATCAGAGCTTTCAAAATTCTAGAACGAATTGGTGTTGTTGTTTATCATTTGGAAATGCCTTCAAATCACTTCAAAGTTCGTGATGTGTTCCACGTTCCACTGTTTAGAAAATACATGCCTGAACCAATGCATGTACTCACCTATGAAGAAATTGAATTGGAACCAGATCTATCTTTTTGTGAAGAGCCTATCAAAATTCTTGATACAAGAGAAAAAGTGCTGCGAAACCGGACGACTCGTCTTGTAAAAGTTCTATTGAGAAACCATAAGATGGATGAGGCAATGTGGGAACCAGAGAAACTTATGATTAAGAACTTCACGAATATTTTTTTGTAGTAGTATTATAGAAATTTTGAGGATCAAATTATTTGATGGGAGGAAGAATGTAACACACAAAGCTTCCATGGTACGTTTCCCTTTGAATAATGCAATAACTCTTATGCTATGCAACTTCTAGATTCTAACACACCACGCCGAATCAAACTAGACATTATGAATAGTAATACCCAATTTTCGATATTTTATAAACTTTATCCATCAAAATGGTCTTTGTTTTTTGGATTCAGGGTATTGAAATTAGGTTAGGGTGAATTTTTTGTATTTTTCTTAAATTTTATAATTTTTGATGAATAGTGAGAAACACTGCGTCATTGTTTTAAACAGAATTTTTATTTAAATAATTAATTATATTATTTAAATTTATTTTAAGTTAAAATAGATACATAATATCTATATATGTTTTATTTAATTCATTGGATTAATTTTTTAATAATATTAGGAATATAAAATTTTATTGAACTTTTCACCTTCTTTTAGACACCTCATAGGAGGGTTATCAAATTTGTAAAAAATATAATTTTACCAATTCTGTGAGTGGAATTTTAAAAATTTGAGAGAAATAGTTAATATCCGTAAATAAAATTTGGTTTAATAAGTTGAAAATAATTTTTGTTGAATAGTAACTTTTTACTTTTATTTACCACGATTAAAAGTAAATAGGGTACTTAAGGGTAAAATGATAGAATAATTACCCTAACACATGTCTTAATTCTACTGGAAAAGTGTAATTCGACCAGAAAGAACCTTAGTAATAAAATATGATCCTCATTGGTCCACTTTTATTAGATTAGAACATTTATTATTATTTGAATTAAAGAAGAGTTAAAAGAGTTAAATTTGATTTTTAATTATTAAACCATTTTTGATATAGGGTTATACTTAAGATAAATTCGACTATAAATATTCATTATAAATATAATAATATTTCCTACATAATGGTATTTTATTTATAATTTTTAGATGTTATATAAATGAATTTATTTATGACACAATGATGATGTAGTAATTACATTATTAATGAAAGATTAAAATAATTGATATTATAAATATCCAAATAAATTTAATTTGACACTTTTAAGGAATTAAATTATTTGTATTGGTTAATATGACATGTTAGGGTTCATAAAATTAATTTTTTCCAAATTAATAATACTGTTATGAATTTAACAAAAACAAAATACCATATAATGTCAAAATTGACATAAAAGAGTTTTTAAAACAAATATTATATTACTAACTAGTATTCTATTCTTAAAAATATATGGTTCATCCAAAAGGATTAAATAATATTATATATGTCATTAATGAACCACTTCAGTTTTTTTTGGAAGTTTATAGTATGTTCATTAACTATATAATATAAAAGTACAAAGAGACATGGTAAATATCAAATTGTTTAACTAAGAGTTAAATCTAAAAGATAAGGTTAATATGATGACCTAAACTAGTCTAAAACATATTATTTGAGATTTTTTCAACCCATTTCCACCTTATCATCTAAATAGTTCATTTTGGATCCATTAGAAACCGAAAATGATTGTATTATAATATAATATTTCAAGCTTATCCTAAAGGGACCCTCACCTCTCTTATAAAAGGGCACCTCTGATTCTCTCAAATTCATATCATAAAAGCCATTTGGATCGGCCATAACCTACCCAAATATCCTCTCAACTATCCTACCTTCATCATAGGGTCCTTATTTTAGTTATAAAGCCATCCTAAGGAGCCCTTTTATCAAATCAAAAGGAATAACCCAAAGAAGAGGTAAATATTTCATCACCTCTTTCATGTTTTTTTCTTCTTCCACATCATCTTTCATTGTTGTTTCATTTCTAAAATAATAACTCTAGAATCTTCTATATACTGTTATGTTATTATAAAAATGGTACAACCATATTCATTATTCTATCCATCTTATTAATGACAAAGTCACCATATGTGTATACGTATGGATTACCGTCTCCGCATCGTGGTGTAGTTTGTTATTCAAACACTTCATCATTTAGATGTGTATAATAATGAGTATAAATGTTTTAAATGAAAAATATAACATTATAATTATTATTTATATATGATATAACATCCAATTATGTACGATTTTAATATCAAAAGAATGATATTGTCACTCGGGCGTATGTACGGATTATTATCTCCACGAATGCGATGAGATTCATTCCCTATCGTAATCATTCAAGAATAATTTTCATTTTATGATTAAAAATAATGTTTATTAACATAATATAATTCTTCATATGAATCAAATAAATCCTATCCATAACAAACATGTCTTACTTAACCAAGCATATAAAGGAAAACAAATCATTAACACTCGGAACGAAGATACTACTAAAATATTATTAATAAAGCAATATTAAAAGATAATATATGATATCATATTAATGTATATGGTTCTTTTATAATTTAATAACAATTATTTCACTATTATAATAGAGGGAAAACTACCCTTGACCAATGAAAAGTACAATGTAAGGGTCAATTTCATAATCCCTTTATTATCCAAGGTTGTTTTTATGTAAGTATCTACTGGGACAATTTTATGATCCACATCCATATTTCTTTAAAAAGTATTCCAATTTTTTTTTATTATTTACTAGAATATGGGTTTAATTAATTCATACCCTTTTTTTAATTTTTATAAAATGGTATGAAAGGAATCCTTTCGTTGTTTTCCATACAAGGTACCTTATGAACGTTTTGACAAAATTAAGGGAAGAAAGTTTTATAACATATATTGCGGGTGTAGCTATTTTCTGCCATTATTACATTGTCGAAGATTACCTTACAAGATTATAACATTATTTTAAAAATAAATGTTTTCTTCTATATTTATATGACTTTTAAATTATTTAAAAATAGAAAATGATATTTCTCTAAAAAGTTTTGATTTCATCCATGTCATCATCCATTGATTGATTGCGAGCTTATTTGAAATTGTTTTATTATGAAGAAAAACATTAATATTGTATTTAAGGTTTTGTGATATGTTTCAATATGGATGTGTTATTTTTATTTAATTAATGGTTTATGGTTAAATTATTGACATTTCATATTCTTGTTTTAATATGAATGTTTATGTTATGTTTAAAACTTTTCATATGAGGAATGAATTGGACTTAGTAACTGACTGGAGGAGCCCACTATAGATTTTGATGCATTGGTAGGTATCATGAGACAAACTATTGTCTTGGAACAAGGCCTTGACAAAATAATATTTTTAGTCTCTCCGTAAGTCCGTGAATATGTGTTTATGAAGTTTGGCATTATGTATTCCATCATTATGAAAGTGGTTATTGATATTGATTATGATTTTTCTACTAGTAGAATATCCATGTGAATAAGTAAGTGCAATTATTTGATTTTATCTTTTTTATATTATGCTTAAGTTCATGTTTAAAAGGATTTTGTTTCAACCTTACATTACCGTAAATTTTAATACTTATTTATGAAAGTTTCTGCTATATTTTTATCCTTACTGAGCATATGAGCTCACCCCTTTCTATGTTTTATTTTTCCCCAGATGCGAAGAAGTATATTTGACTGACCTATAGGGATTGTATAAGGGATAAGGGTGTGGCCTATGGAGACTAAGTTGATGATTTTTTTCATTTTATAATGTAATGTAAAACTTATGAATGTATCTAGAATTTCAAGGCTACTAAACTAATCTGTCTTTCGAGACGTGATATTTTTTGATCATGACAATTTTATGTAATAATGCACCGAATCTGGGTAACTATGGTCGGGGCGTTACAGTGAGTAGGTGTCATTTTATAAGGGATGGAAAAAAATAGTTGAAATTAGAAAAAATATTAAAATATAATTAAGTCATTCTCTATAAAAATTCTTCCAAATAGCTAAATATACAAATAAATAGAGGAAAATTTATACATATCAATATCCAATGATATTTAATTAGGTTTTGGTGTCATTTTAAACCATATCATTTTATTTAACTCATAGTTTAATGGATTTTTATTTTATCCTTGTTAATTATTTTAATATTAAAGGGTTATAATTTTATTTATAATGATTTTTTAATAAATGGGAAATAGATGAAATTTTAGATTATTTATAATCCTACATGTCTTACTGAAATATTTTTATTATTTTCAAATAATTTATTAAATTATTTTAATCCTATAATACTATTAGCGTAATTCATAGAACTATTACCATTATTTGAATTAGGAAAAAATATGATCGGAATTAAATTAAAATAGAAACATTAAAACATACCTAATATGTTATATTAGTCTTCGAAATTTATGGATCTTCATAGTTCATCCGTATTGTATTTATTTCAATATTTTTAAAATTAATTATTTTATTATTGTATTAATGGAATAAATATTTTATTATGATTTCATAATAATTTATCGTATTTATTATAGAAAAAAATTTAAAAAAAATTACCAAGATATAAAATTATTTTACATTTAAAAAAATTTTAAAACATAAATTATCTTTTTTTATCTTTATGTCCAAATTGTATAAATATTAAATTCATGAGAATGAAATTCTTTATTTTTTCTATCGATTAATTAATATGAATGTCATAAACAATGAGAAATTTCACCAGGATTCAATATATTCATTATTTGGATATAAATAGATAAATTCCACTCCAAAGAAGTCTAAAGTCTTGTGTTGGAAACATTTTAAAGCCTTATCCAAATGTTATAACCATTGTTTACCTATTTTAACCTTACTGAGGAGACAAGTATTTACCAAGGTTACTATTCATTACCAAAATAAATAAAAGATCAAAATTTAAAAAAATTATCCTTAAAATTAAAAATATTGTATTCATTTTCCAATTTTAAATGTAAAATTAGGCAAAAAAATTAAATTTAAAATTATTTTACAAAACAAAATGAAAAATGTTTGTAGAAAAATACATTTGTAAGCATAAAACTAGCTTTACTATTATTCTATTCCTAGAAAAAAACATTATAAAAATTTTAAAAATTTATATTCAATATATAATATATATATTTCATTAAAATTATTCACTAATTCTGATTAATATATATTTTTATGTAAAAATGAATATCTCACATGTAATATATTTTTATAAAGACATCTCTTTTACTTTCAAATGACTTTTTATTTTATTTTCAAATAAATTGCTGACCAATGAATTAATTTTACATATGTTCATAACCTATTTTTTTAATTTATATAGTAATATTCAAAACCTCCAATCAAATGGTTAGGTGATAACATTCAAATTAAATAATAATATTTTAACAGTATAACACAGTTCATTTAAACTGAATGTTGTGTGCGAAGAAAGATATAAATAAAATCATATTCATTTATTGAAAAATATATAATAGAATATTGGGGGTGTAATATTATACCCCTAGAAATGAATTTATCTCTTCAAATTACATCACTATGATACATTAAAATGTGTAAATCTATGTTTCATCACATCATTGGGTTACCAAGTAGCACCATTAAATTTCTTATTCCTCTAGAGAACATTATCTTGGTCGGTAGTCTTTTTCCATATCACATTATCTCTATGAAAAAATATTGATCCTATTTTTGCATCATAGAGAATATAATTATCTTTTGTTATAACCTTTTAATTCAATACATCTAAAGGTTGAGGTACATACTTCTTCAAGAGAGGTACATGAAAGTTATTGCAAACTTGAGAGAGGTTCGGTGGACTCAATAGCCATAGGATAATTTTTATACTTGATTAGGAATCCAAAAGGGGATAACATTCATTGGGCTCAAATATCCTTCATTTCCAAATCTAATATCCTTATTCAAAGGATACATTCAATATAATACATTCTCACTAACCTTGAATTCTATAATTCCCCACCGATTATAAGAGTAACATATCTGTCCACTTTGAGCTACCTTGATGTGAAACTAATTAGTTTTGACTTCCAATGAAATTTACTCATCTATATCATGTACAAATAGATTTAATTACACAAATATGTACAATGATATTAGATTTCTACAATTTATTATATTTATTACTTCATAATGATCCATTTGAATGATCAAGTGAAAGAAATAATTTCAATACAAATAGATTAGAAGATTGTGTTGATCCCAACCAAATGTTAATTGCAAAGAACATGATCTCAAAATATCATCAAGGATTTTAATAGTTCTCTCAGAGTAACCATATATCAAATGATGATATGTAGTACTAAAAATGAACTTTCTATCAAGATATAACATGATACCTCACCATAAGTTTGAGGTATACCTTATATCTGAATAAGAAACAATAGAATGTGTCACTCCATTCAGCCTTACCACATCCTTAATGTATATCTTTAAAATATTTCAAGAGTGAAATATTATGTAAGGAAATTAATTTTGATTAATTATTAAGGATATAGAGTATAAACTAAATAGAATTACAGAGTTTAAATTCTTGGGGGTGTCTAATGATAAAATCCATGGTTATGTTTTCCCATTTCTATTCTGTTGTCGGTAGTGGTTATATACATATGATTATATTTATTTTTTCTCATACATTTATTTTTAATAAACCAAGAACCAAGATATATAATCTATTATATATATTTTAAGATATTCTCAATAGAAATAATCTTCTAGATTCTATATATCCTTATACTTCTAGGATGAATTGAGACTGATAAATTATGGACTTTATCCCACAAATCCCTCTTCAATAATGGTATATAAAAAACACATACACATTTATTGAACAAAATAATTTTATAATAATCATGGTTGAACTGAATTTCATTTTTAAAATTATTCTATTGTTCTAAATTATTTTTGAGTCCTCTTTAACCCACACATTATTCGATGGGTGAACACTAATTTGACCAAGTTTATATTTCCCCACTTCTATTAAGATTTCTAAATCCGTTATTTTTAAATAAAAAATATTGGATCTTTTTTTATCCTTACCAAACATATTATAGGATGATGAGTTTGAAATAATAAATTGGTTATATTGTTTTATTTCTTAGAGTAGTAATGAATGGAACATTCATAATCATTAATCCCATACAAATATCTTCTCTAGTGTGTGTTTATCACTAGTTGAGGGAATAATAACTCTAAAATTGTTATTATAATAATATGTATATATATATGTAATTTCTCTAAATATTATGCATCTATATATTTAGTTAAAAAATTAACACAGATAAATTGAAATCATGATTTGGGTGATTTTTCTAATAAACAATAAATTTTAATATGGAAAGAATTATCACTAAATAATTTTGTATTTAGATAAATACCGATAAATTATTTGATTCATGACTATAGATATAAAAAAATTCTCCACTACACGTTATTGTAATCACATTTTTGTTGATAAACTGCCTCTTTAGTTCCTTGAAATTTTCATCACGTTCACCATTAAAATGTAACATGGCTCCCATATGAGTATACATAGTGGATGGATTAGATAACCTTTCTGAATTATCTGCAAATAATATATAATATCTTTTTAAACCAAAACAACTACAAATTCTTATCTAAAAGGTTTGTCTAGTCCGGCGTTAAATAATATATTTCTTTGATGGATCCATAAATAAACATTTTCTTGAAATTATATAACATTAAAATAAGAAATTTTATATCCAAGATTCATAAATTATAAAATTTTAATAAATATTCTACTTATATAGGGCCTTCAGTATAATGCTAATTTTATATTCATGTACTTCCCTTCTCTTCTAATATATAATAATATCATCAGAAATGTAACCACAAAATTATTATTGTATTCTCCAATGATTTTATTCATTTATACGATGAAGAGAGTGTGTGAATTTTTTAAAAAAATATAATCACTACAAATTCATTATGTTGATAAATTTTATCCAATGCTTTATTTGGTATATACACCTTCATGACCCTCTAATAATGAAATCTAGAATGAATGTAAATATTTGAAAATTATTGACCTCACTTTTTTTAATCAAATATTTCATCAATGATGAGTAGAGGAAACTCATTATTGAAAATTTTATTGTTATGTTCTCAATAATTAATACGTATTTACATTAGTCCATCATTCATATTAACAAAAATATAAGGTGCACCCCAAGGTAAAACACTTGTCCAAATTAATACTTTGTTAATAATATCTTGGAGTTTCATCTTCACTTCCTACAACCTAATGAAATCCATTATATTGGGAGTATTTAATTTAGTGGTATCATTAAGTATGAATTCTTGTGAAAAAAGTCACGATTCAGTGGAATACCATAAAACTATTATAGAAATACAAGAATAAAAGATCGTATAATTAGAATACCTTTAATGTTGAGTTTCTCCCCCACCATTGGAGATAAACAACCATGTTGAATAGGAATGAAGACCCATATAATGGATTTGATTTCTTTCATATGTTCACATTTATTATCAGAATAACCAAAAAGCATATATTAGTACTAAATATAAAACAAAAATTTTATTCTTCATAAATTTAGTTTTTTATATGTAATGAAATTTAATATATTCCCAAGGTAAAATCAAATTAAACCGGATGGAGAATAAATAAATATAAAGGAAACATATTCCCAAAAAATTTTAACTAGAGATGAATCATAGACATGAGATGAAATCATCATAAAATTTATGGTTTTCACAAAAAATTAAATATCTAAAAAGTGGGGTGGTATTGTTATACACTTAAAAATTATTTATATATAAAATAGATGGTATATCCAAAATCAAATAAGACATTAATAGCTCAATAGTGGATGGTAATTTTAAGTTTTACCACATTCTTATCATAACCATCATTTGGAATAATTATTGAATGAGATTTCCCATTTTTTTGGATTTAGATTCTATTTATATCAATAATCTTAATTAACATTCATTTTTGAAAATTGGTTAGAGTAATTCCCATACTTCTTTAATTTGAAACACTGAAGTATGTGTGATGAATTTTGTGGAGATTATCTTCCATAATTTGATAGATTATTCCAATAAATATGGAATTAAATTTCCCAATGAACTTAATTTACACCCAATTAGAATTTATGATTCCCCTAAAAAAATTTCTTATATGCCTTCATCCACACTTCAAGAAAAATGGGGGATCATCTTTTTCCCTCCATAAATTTTATTACTATAAATTTACTTTAATCCATATAATTTTTAAATACAAACAATGAAATTTATAGGTTACTACAATCTCCATTTATACCTTGATAACACATTGAATTATTACATCATATATACTGAATTTTTATATATATTACTCCCTATAGGCTTGGTTTTAAGCCACTAATGAATCAATTAACCTTGATTTTTTGTTGTATGATAATACTAAATGTGTACCTCACAACGATTGTAACATTTTCTTCATATTCAATAATGGATTTCCTATCCTTATAATTTAGATCTATGAATTCCTTATTGAATTTCAAAACAAAAAAATACAAGGAATGTACTTATTGAATAAATTAACACTTAAACTCATCCCACTCAATGGAATAAATTTCTCCTTCTTTCATTATCTTCTTTAAAAGATTCCCCCATTTATATGCTTCATTATCCAAATGATAAATATATAAAATAAATTTATCAGGTTCTAAACACAATAAAATAGAAAATATATTATCAATGGTATGAAACCATTTCCCCACAGCTAATGGATAAATAGACACACTAAAATAAGGTGAATGTTTCCTTGTGAAGGACTCAATATAACATTAACTCCCCATTTCCTCATTCATAATATCCACCTGACTTATAGATTGTTAATGTTATGTAACAATATAAACATGAATTTTCATTCCCTCTCCAATAATATTTAGTCTATTAGGTGGGAAATCATTGAATAGTTCATCACATTCACCATTAACATGGTTCCTCCTAGTTCTAGTCATTAAATAAAACAAAAAATGATAGTGTGTGTAACAATTATCATTCCGAAAAAAAACATAATCATGAAAAATCGTTTATAGGATGACTTTATAATGAAAACTTATTTACATCCTTTGACACATTTGGTTTATCCCAAGTAAACAATGTTTCTCATCTATTAAAATCATTAATAACTATTCAAAACTAAATTGTAAATTATTAGAAACATTAATCCCTAAAGTGTAAAAATAGGTGAACAGAAAGGGAACACTAATCATTGTAACATCTAGGATCTAGAAACTACCCAAAGGTGCCCTGAACTCGGTTAGTCAGATAGCCTCATGCATGTTTCCCAATGTTCTCGAGGCTGCCAACTAGTAGTGAGGGCCTTGGGTGAGATAGTGGGAAAACTATACCCTCATTGTCAGAGTACTACAACTGAAATAAATAGATAACAATTTCGGAATCAGTAATAATAACATGAAATTAGTGAACAGTGGAATACTGAGGAAATAAACAACCGGAGAACATATATAAATGATGCATGATACATATGTCTAGGAAATAATCCAAACAAGTCACAATGATGTAATATAGTAGTAAACCAAAGTACAAAGAAAAAAAATAAACTCCAATAGCATCACAAGCCTCAGCTTGTTCCCAAGTTCTCCAGCTCCATAGCAATCATGTACTTGAAGTAGAAGGGCGGTTTCCCTTATCTATATCCACTAAAAATAATCTGTTTGGGCTCAAAGAATGACCCAAATAGGGTGTGAGATGAATCCCAGTAGGAAAAAACTCAAAGATCTATGCCTAATAGTTAGTGAATATATATGGTAGGCTATATACCAAATGAAGAAAAAAAGGAAGTAATTAAAAGTAAAAATCCTATAGTTTCAAATACATACATTTTCATTTATTTGTTAAGAAACAAAAAATCATAAGTAACCCTTTGGGAAGTAATCACAGCCTAACCCCTTTCATTCAAACAATCAAACACAAGAAACCCTCTAAGAAGTTATCATAGTCTAACCCTTCTGGTTCAGCTTTAACATAGACTCTCTGAATAAGAACTCAGTATCAATTTCACTTATAGTCTTGTATTGATAACTATAGAAACTATGAGAAAGCAATCAACATCTAGTTCCTCATTTGGTCTCACAACGAGTAACTAAATACACTTTGAGGGAGCGAAAAGTCCACCCCCTATGGTCTCGCAACGTAAAAGTAAACATACACTCTGGGGAATCCCACAACATCCATTACCCCCGTGGTATACTACATAGGGTTCCCACATACTTGTGTTAGTAAATCATGAAAAATTAGTATATGGAAGCCAAAGTAAACATCAATAACTAATTGGCTTAACATTCTATAGTATCCCACAACATGTCAGATGAAATTCACTCCACCCTAACAATACTAGGAATGTAAAAAGAATCATCCTAACAGGAAAATATAGATGAAAAATTCAACATTTAATAGCATGGGTAACACATCCATAGCAAGATAAATAACCATATTTAAAATCATATATCCTCTACTCAGACACACAAGGAATAAAAGACAATAACATGGATAAAAACCATAAACATCCAATACCCCGAACAAGGGTATTGGGAACATTTTCACTTGTAACTCCAAGAATAACTATAGAAATTTACAAACCACATACTTCAACATTGTATGGATGATATCTGTGAGCCTCATTCCTTGAATCCCCCTAGAAGATCGTAGATCTAAAAAACATATAAATTTTTCAACCAATTATATGTCATGAGAGTGGAGAAATCAGGATATGAGGCTATAGTATAAGGAATAGATTATCATGGTGATTCAAGAGAAATCAATATTGGTCGATTTGGAGAATGGATGGTGAGTTAGGGGATCATGGAAGAATTGGAGGGCTCGTTCACTCCTGGACAAGACGAACCTAGAAGAAGATCTTTTTACAAATGAGACATGAACTGATCCGTTTAATGAAGTAAAAAAAGGTACAGGGTGTGTTCATAAAGGGTAAATGGCGTGTACTTTCTTTAACTGGTCCCCACTTTAGGTGGTATCCATGTCACCCCACACAAACATGTGCTAGGACATTACACGGTCAGTAAACGGTCTCCCACGACAACCGGGTACACGACGTGTAATTCAAAGTACATGGTGTGTACTCCTTAAATTTCTAGATTCTACTCTTTTCCTAAAAAACCACCTAAATTGAAAGAAGTTCATGAAATAAAGATCTAGGTTCTTACAATATTCTACTCTCCATGAAATCCATACCCAAATTTCCCTAGAAATGAGACATAGAAGAATAAACCTCAAACGGCCCCAGCCACTATGATCATACATCAAACTCTCTCTCCTAAGTCTCGTCCTGTACTCACCCATGTATCCATAAAACTCATATTAAAGGAAGAGACTTACCATGGAGAAACTTCTCATTTGATCAATAATCTAGATAGGATGCTCCTCGAATGATGCATCCACCTCAAGCTCAACCTCATCAGGTTACAAAACACGAGACAAGTCTGAGAAGTAACGATTTAGCTATGAAATGTGGAAGCCATTTTTCATAGCACAGTAACTCTGAGCTAACTGCAACTGATAGGAAACCAGTCTGAAAATCTCGAAAAACTCTAACAGTCCAACATATCTCGTTAAAATCATGCCCTATCTCCTAATACTCTTGTGTCCCATCCTTGGTGTGACACATAAGAAAACCTGATCTCTATCCTCGAACTCCAGAGGTCATCGTCATCTGTCAACATAAGAATTTTATCGTGACTGTGAATTATTAATTCTCTTACTAATCATCTCTATATACTCTGTGGTCTCTGAAACAAGACAAGGTTCTAGCATAACTACCTCTCTTGATTCCAGCCAACATTTGTTTGATCGGATGGCTTACCATACAAAGCCTCATAAGGTGTCATCTGAATAGTTTCTTGAAAATTATTACTTTCGTACAACTCAACAAGAGGTATGTGGTTCTCCCAAGAACCTCCAAAATCTAGGATGCATGCTCTAAGCATGTCCTCTAGCACCCGAATCATACGATCGGACTGACCATTTGTCTGGGGGTGGTAAGCTGTACTCAGAATTACATGTGTACCCAAAGCCGTCTATAATCCCTGCAAGACCTAAGAAGAAAAATGGGTATCCCTTTCTAAAACATTGGAGTGTGGAACCCCATGTAGACTTATAATCTCCTGGATGTACAACCTTACCATCTCACCTACACTGAAGGTATCCTTGAATAGAAAGAAGTGAGAATCCTTCGTGAGTCTATCAATGACAACCAAAACTACATCATTCCCTCAAGGTGACCTTGGTAAACCGATCATGAGGTCCATCATGACATTGTCCCACTTCACTCAGGAATAGGGAAATGCTGAAAAATCCATGATGGTCGATGATGATATTCCTCCACCTACTGATAGGTGGAACACCTCTTCATAAAACCAACAATATCACTCTTCATACCTAACCACCAATACTGAAATTTTATATCTCGGTACATCTTGGTGACACCATGATGAACAGCCCAAACTAAGGAATGAATATCCCACATCAGCTCCTAGCATATGTCTGCTGACACCAATACGCACCCATGAAAATGCCAAATATCATCCTCACTTATGGTCCATCCAGGAATATTTTCCTATCCTATGACACTTTCCTATATTACTAGGACATCTGAATATGATAGCTTCCTCATTCTCACTTGATCAAATAGAGTAGAGGTAACCACTACAGATGAAAGGAACGTCTAACCATGTCTATGATGAACCTCCAAATAAGCCTTAGAGAACAGAACCATACACTTCCACTCAATACTGGCATGCTGAAATACCTGTATCTACATCCTCCTACTCAATATATCAGATATTTTTATGCCTTTCCCATGCATGTTGGAAATCTCAAGGTCAAAATATTGAAGGTACTCAACCAACCTTCACTGTCTCAAATTAAGAACGCTATGAGTAAAAATGTACTTGAGACTTTTGGGGTCGGTGAAAACCACAAAATGATCACCCAACAGATAATGTCTCCAACAACACAGAGTATGAATAGCTGCAGCAAACACTAGATTGTGCATCAGGTAATTCCTCCCATGTGTTTTCAACTGTCGAGACTCGTACACAGAAACTCCTTCCCCCTGAATAAGCACTACTCCCAGGCCGATACCTGTTGTATCATATTAAACTGTATATCTCTTTACCGGATCTAAAAAACCTAGTATCTGGGCTGAATTTAACAGTTCTTTCAACTTCAAGAAGGTTGACTTAGAAGAATATGTCCTACAAAAATATACACAATTCATTGGCAGGCCTGTTAGTGGTCCTTCTAAGCATAAATATACCTATATGAAACACCTTTAGTATCTAGGAATCCCTAGAAAACATTATACGTCAATGTCATTCTTCATATTATCCTAGGAAACTACTGATCTCAATTTCTATGGGTATTCTGACACTCCTGTATCAGAGATAACATGACCCAATAAGTGAATATTGTCCATCTAAAAGTGGCATTTTGAGAATATAGCATATAGCTAATGCTCTCTCAATGAACTCAAGACTTTCTCAAGATATTTGGAATTATCACGTAGATTGTGAGAGTACACCAAGATGATGTCAGCAAAGACTATCACAAAAGAATAGAAGTATGGATAGAACACTTGGTTCTTTAATTCCATGAAAACCAAAGGCACATTCGTGAGATTGAATGACATATCCACATATTCATATAAGCCATACATGCTCTGAAAGGATATCAGCGATATATTTGACGGTCTAATGCGCAACTGATGATAACCTGATATCAATTCAATCTTAGAGAACACATGGGCTCCTTGAAGCTGATCAAATCGATCATTATTTTTCAGAAAGGGATGTGGGTTCTTGACCGCCAAGTGTTTTAACCTCTGATAATCCACAGAATGTATGAGGGTACCGCATGCCTTCTTCTCAAATAGGAAAGTCGAACCCCAATGAGATGTACTTAGTTGTATGAAACCCTTTTCCTATAATTCATTTAACTACTTCTTGAGCTTCTATAACTCTGGTTTAGCCAACCTATAAAGAGGAATGGACATCGGTGTCGCTCCTGGCATAAGATCAATAGAAAAGTCTACCTCTCACAACAGAGGAAAACTTTAAAGTCCTCTAGAAATACATCCCTAAAACAATCCACCACTAGAGGGAAGTCCAACCATGATGTCCCCATGTCATCCAGATATTTAATAGAAATATAGGAAGTAACTCCACCCAACCCATGATTCTCGGGTCCTTCTGTGCTCGAATGGACATCTTGTTTGCCATTGTTTAAAAACAAACCACCCCTTGATGTCGTGAAACTCACCCAATGATGATAATAGTCGATGAATGCCAGGAATGGAGCTAACCAGCACATCCTAAGAATGAAACCATAACATTTCATCTCTAACATAGAGAGGTCCCATATGAAGTGACAACCACCGACCTTGAGAGGGCCCTCCTTGCACTGATGTACAATAGCCGTACTTGTCCCCAATGGAGCGTCCATCATCCAGGCATCAGTAGAAGCAAAGATATAGAGCCCAATGCTCTCCACAATAGAAATAGATATGAAACCAAGAGAATCCCCTTTATCGAAAAGTAGAGAAGCTAAAACTGATTCAAATATGATCATACCTCGAACTATAGATGGTCCGGGATCCTGCTCTTACTGGGTCTGTTCCACTACAAAAGTTTGGTATATACCATGGCCATGTGACCTTTCCTGAACACCTTGATTTGATACACCATGTTGTTTATAAAATCCTGGTGACCGACTATGATAGTCGTAACCTCCACCTCCGCCTGATTGGAAGGAAAAACTCCAGTTCCCAGAATGATGAGAAGATGATGGTGCTGATCCTGAATGTGGAGTCATTGGAGAACTCCTATCACTAACTACTAATGAGAAAAACTAATAGAATTGATTAATATGTCCCATATTGCCACAAGATCGGCACTCAATGGGGTATCTCGGGAAATGTGTCCTCATATTCCCTCTCTTCCCACACTAGTAGCACACCACCTAGCTACCAAAAAAAGTATCATGTCTACTATGATCTCTGTGTGTAGTCTCCCTGCGACGCTTCATGCCGTCAGTCTGAAGGGTAAAAACATCAGATTCCAAATTACCCTGGCTCACAGCCCTAGAATTCCTCATATTTCACTTAGTGATCAGTTCTTGGTTGACAATAGAGGGGATGGAAGTCATCATAAAGATCTTCACATGAGATAAGAAGTCAGGCCTGAGACCATCCTCCTACTTCCTTTCCAGAAATACCTCATCTCCTTCTGGAATGGGTGTGATGTGTTGTCGCTCTATGAAGCGAGAAGAGTACTCCATGAAGGAAAGAGTACACTATTCAAGGTTCACGAAATCTTGGGCTTAGTCAGGCCTCAAAGTCTTCGCGTAGAAATAATCAAAGAAGGTGAGATGAAAATCATCCCAAACCATGTCCTGCTGGCATCCTGCCTATGAGATCACATCCCACCATCTCTTGGAGGTGTCCCAAAGCATACACATAGCGAGCTTTAAAATCCTATCTTAAGGCATCCTCACATGCTCTAAGATAGATATCAAGGCTTCAAACCAAGACTCTACAGCTTGAGGTCTTCCATCCCCTGTAAATGTTGGAGGATGTTTCTACTAGAAAATTCATATAAGATCTTCCATAGAAGGGGATAGGTGTGGCACTCCTTGGAAGGTCTGTATGAACCTCATGAACCCCCTCGGAAATGTGCATCGACACCACCATCGAGGATAATGATTGGTGGCAATAATTTCATGACTAATGGATCATATGGATGTTCTTGATCCCCCTTGTCCGGTGTCTGATCACTACCCAGTAACTGGCGTACAACCAGAGGATTTCTCGGTGGCATGACTCAACAAGGTCAAGAACACAGTTAGTTCAAGACTATGAAATAATGAATCATAAAAGTGTAGAATGAAACATGAGATGGAAATAATTTGATATTTCAAAAATGTGGATACACGGAATGTACAAATCCAACACGGCGTGTTTCCCTTAATCTTTCACATGGGTATGTACTCCTACCAACCCTGGTCGTGTAACACCCTATACACACTGCGTGTTCTCCCAAGACATGGATTGTACTTGAATCATGTTCCCATTCACGAGTTATTTTACATGACTAACCCACATGATTCTCCTATAACTAGACTAAATGACATGTTTATTCCAAACAAGGCATGCACTAGATGATCTTCACCCAACCGTGTTTTTAATCCCATGAACGATTACCCAGCTAACATTACATGGCATGTTTGTTCTAGACACTATGTGTAACAACTACCTATTATCCCCTGTGTCAATATTTACACAGCTGGACACATGGTCTATACAACACAGTGTGTACGTCTGGTACATGGTGTGTGGTACCAATGATTTTACAACCCCATGTCTATACCCACACATCCAATCACATGATTATGGATTACACATCATGTACATGTTGTACACCTTGTGTACTTAGGAAAAACATTTTCTTCCCAAATAGAAGGATGCATGGAGTGTATATACCATTACACATTGTGTATTATGGGTTTTTTTCTAAAAGTAAGCCTCAAAATCTACTAAAAAAACCATAAAAACACTGAAACGAACACTAAAGAGTCAAATTATAATCTCTGAGGTCCCACACACCCTATAAATCTAAGCTTGGCATCTTCTACATTTCATATACTAGCATAACAGTGCGATGATCCGCCAAATTCTGGTCCATGAGGGCCCATAACACCCCAAGAACCAAATTTTGGCCCTCATTCAATCAAATCCTTACATATTCACAATACCCTATCCGAAAATAGGTATAATATCAAGGTATCTTTCACAACATCATGAATATCTTGCAAAACATCTGTCACAAAAACATGCAATCTGTAATGCACCCTATATGGAATGGAAAGAATGCATGACATGTGATCTCTAGAAAGTGCCTATATGATGCATGAGAGGGAATACCCTCATATCATCAAGTTTTAATAGATATAAAATATCAATAATATCAATAAAAAAATAACAAAACATGTGAATCACCAAATGGTGAAACAAAATCAACTGTAACAATTGACATACTAGAAAAATTGTAATATAGGATGTAAATTAGATATTTCGTATATATGGGTTGGATAATCTCGATCATAGATTATTACCAAATACCAATTCCTTCATATCCCATACTATAGGCTCCAAACAGTATGACAAGAAAAAAATAATCCCTCTGATACCACTTTGTAAGGTCTCGATTCCAGAAGCCACCCAAAGGTGCCCTGTACTCGGTTGATAACATGGCCTCAAGAACATTTCACCAAACTCCATAGGCTACTGAATAGCAGCAAGGTCTATGGGTGTGATATTAATAAAAATATTCCCTCATTACTTGAGTAATATGAAAAAAAAACAAATAATAATAGCAGAAGAAATAATAATAACATGCAATAAGTGAAAAATGGAAGACTGAAGAAATAAACAACTGTATCACATATATAAATGATGCATGATACATATGTCAAGGAAAGTAGAAAAAAAGTTTCAATAATAGTTTATATTACTAAACCAAATTAAAAAAACTAAAATAAACTCCAAAAGCATCACAAGCCTCAGCTTGGTCTCTTGTTCTCCAGCTACACTACAATCAAATACCAGAAGTAGAAGGGTGATTTCCCTTATCAAGACCTACAAAAATATAATCAGTTTCGGTCCAAAGAATGACCCAAACAGGTTGTGAGACAAATCCTAGTAGGCAAACACCCAAATATCTATGAGTAATTGTCAGTGAATATATATGGCAGGCAATATTCAGAATGAATCAATAATCAAGGAAGCACTCAAAACTAAACAATCCTATATTTTCAATTACATCAATGTTATTTATTAGTTAAGCAACCAACAATCATATGTAACCCTATAAGAGGTACTTGCAGCATTACCCCTATGGTTCAACCAATCAAACACATATAACCCTATATGATATACTCATAGTCTAACACCTCTGGTTCAGCTTTAGCATGGTCACTCTGAGGAATCAATCACTGTTCATTCCCCATGTAGTATCATATCCGTAACTATATACATTATGAGGAAGCACTCAATGTCCAATTACCCTTGTGGTCTTGCGACAAGAAACTATAGACACTCCGGGGAGCACAAATTCCATCCCCCCTATAGTCTCGCAACATAAAAGTAAATAGACACTCTGAGGAATCCCTCAGCATACATTCCGCCTATGGTCTACAACACTAGGTTCGCACAACCCTATGTAAGTAAATCATGAAAAAACGGTATATAGAATCCAAAGTAATCCTCAAGAACTACTTGTATAAATAATCTAAAATATCTCGGAACATGTTAGATAAAAATCACTCCATCATAACAACACTATGAACGAAAAAAAGCTTCCGAACATGCAAAGCTAGACCAAATGGTCAATATTCATTAATATGGGAAACACATCCAAATCACGTTAAATAACCTTATTTACAATCATAAATCCTCAACTCATACACACAAGGCATAATAGACAATAAAAAGGCTAAAACCATAAACACAAAATACCCAAAACAAGGGTATTGGTCATTTATGCACATATAACTCAATGAAATACTACGGAAAGTCACAAACCACATACCTCAACATTGTATGATCGATATACGTGAGCCTCAGGCCTTGAATCTCTCAATAATTTTGTATATCTACCAAAAAATCTAAAAAATTCAACTGATGATATCCCACAAGATAGGATAAATCAAGATATGAGGCTCTAGAAGAAGGAATAATATACCGTGGAGATTCCAATGAAATCGATGACGGTCAATTCAGAGAACGGACAATGAGTCAGGGGCTCAGAGAAGAATCGACAGTCTTGTTCACTCCTAGACCAGACATACCTAGAAGAATATCTTTTTGTGAATGAGACATGAACCTAGACTATTCAATGAAATAAAAAGAAATTACACTGTGTGTTATTCAAGGGTACACGTGGTGTACTTGTTTTAATCAGCCCCCACTTTAGGCGGTCTCTATATAACCCCACACGGCCATGTTCTCGCCTGTTACATGGTTAGTACATGGTCACCCATGGAAACTGGATACACGACCTGTACTCCAAAGTACACGACATTTACTCCTTAAATTTCTAGATCCTCCAATTTTCCTAAAAAACCAGAAAAGAAATACATTACAGAAAAGAAGATCCGAGTTCTTACAATCACTCACAAAAATAGTGAATGAGATATACTTTATAAACTATTTTCAGGGTTATTACCCCAAGATTCATATCTTAGAAAATGACATATGATTTAGTATCTAGATATGTATTTACTACTAGGAAAACAATATAATATCTTCCTTGAAAATAATTTAGAATATTATCTTATACATGGACTTGTACACAATGTTTTAATGAAATTTATAGAATATTAATCTCAATACTAATTTATAAAATGTTATAAACTATATTGACCCGTACATTTCATACATAAATAATAAATATTACTATATAAATAATCAATACACAAAATTAAAATCCATGTCAGATCTATATAAGTTTGTGAGTCTTTAGATACTATTTAGATGATGTTCTTATTTCTAGAAACATCTTCAATATGTTTAATATATATCTTCCAAAATATTACAATTCATAGATAAAGCCTAGAAAAAAATTTCTTTATAACCAAGGTGAATGAATCATAATAAATTTCTAAATTATATGCTCAGTAATTTTATAAACGGTAGATATCAACAATCATTTAAACATAATAAGATCATGAAGGTTATGTCTGCAAGATATTAAACTTTCAAAATTGCAGACAACAATTTTCATATAATAGACATGATTCAAGGAAAATATTTTTTATTTCATAGTATATGAATTATAAATGAATTAAAGAACATGATCGATTAGAGCATAAAATTATCATAAAACATAAGTTTGGGGAATACACATAAGCAAATAAAATAATTTCAATAGTAGTATAGGCTCACTACCAAGACTATCATTGTGGATTGTGTTCACACCCTAAACAATTGAATCATTAGTCAAGGTTCACTCCAAATACTATTATAGTTTCAAGTTTCTCACATAGAATTATTCCCACTCCCAAATAAAGTCTCTACAATGTCATGATATATCCATCTTTACCAAATGTTCTGAAGACCTATATAATTTGAGAAACACCTATAAAATATTGATAAATGTGAATATGTTTTCCAAAAGAATACAAATAATTCATTATATCATAACCCCTATAAAGGAAATGGGATTAATAAAAATTTTAATATAACATCATAGGATAACCCATAGAAAAGAAATGGTTTTCATAAAGGTTTCATCATAACATAATTGTCCTTTAGGAATGAAATGGGTTTCATAGTATTATCCTCAAATAGTCATTATTATAATTCATCCAAAGAATGAAATTGGATGGTATAATTGTATTATATCCCCATTAAATAATAAGTGACATTATAATGTGTTATCCATGACTAAAATATTTTTAAAATATATGAGGGATATTTTTTTGAATAACAACCTTTATATTTTGAAAATATTTATTTAGAAACTAAATATTTACTAAATATTATGAATTTGTTTTTTGAATAAAACCATGGGAACCTATAAATAAATCTATAACTCATTGATTTTTCATGATGGTGTTAAATTCATTCCATGTTCTATATGATAAAACAAATATTCCCTTAACAATATTGGAGAAATGTAAAAAGTAAGCAATCTATAGAATCATAAGAAGATTCCCTTAAAAAAATTTTAAAATGTAAATAATGGGTAAAAATGAATTCATAAAATAATAGTAGACTAAAAAATTTCAATAAATTTTTTTTATAAAACATGCACATGGAAGAAAAAGGATTTTCAACTGAAATGTGAAGAAAAAATGATTTTTTCTTTGAAAACATTATTTAAGTCTATCGACTAATTAAAGAGAGCGAAATGAATGGTAAAAAAGTATTCTATAGAAATAACAAAATAAAAAAAATTATGATATTATTTTGTGGTAAAATATGAAATTTTTTCATTCCAAATATAATCATATAAAATCAGGATAAATACTTTGATTTTAATTTTAAACAGTTACCAACATTGTAAATTGTGAATCATAATCCCCATGAATGAATAAATTCAAATGAAACATTTTGTATATTGATCATAAGTATATCCCTAATGTTACATTCATTTAGGAAAATATATATACCTCATAAATTAATATATTTGAATAATAATACATATATATCAAATAAGACAATTTGAGATGTTATACACTTACCTAATGTTCCACATTCTTTAAAATCACTCTAAACACATGTATAATAAATTTAAATAAATTATAAATATATGACTAGATTATTTAAAAAAATTATAATATAAAATATTATCAACTTATAATATTTAAATATATATTAAATATAAATTCTTAATTAAAAGGTTTTTCCCTTGTGTTAGCAGTTTTATTTTTTCATGAGAATTTCGGTTCAATATATCCAGTCTAGGTACCTCGATCATACTTGAATAATCTGTAGAGTATTTGTCATGATTTATATATCATATATATATATATATATAATATAGATTAATAGATAAAATATATATAAAAAATAATTAATTTTACTGTTCAAGGTGAGAGTTGGCCTTACATACCCATAAACGATACTTTCACTTTTTGACGGATGGAATGAAGAATGGAAAATAAAAATTCAACTTTTTAAAATAATTATTTTAAAATAATTATAATATATATTATTTTAATTCATTATTATTTTAAATCATTTATCATGGAATTGAAAAACTAATTTCATTTCATTTTGGAGGTGGTAGATCCCACGTACTTACTCGTGACGATATCATTTTAGAACAGACGGTAAAAAGGTGAATACTGATGTTATAATGATCATAATTTTTTTGTATACTTATGATATGTAAGTTATTATTTTATGTATAATTCCACATATTTAGAGGATTTATATGAAAAAATAAATTTAAGGAGGTCGAGTAAGATGATTAACCATTCTTAGAGAGATCCCCTTTAGAACCGTTGTTAAGGTCCCTTGTAATGGTATTTTAAGAAATCCATAACCTCTATTTTAAGGAGATGGTAATTAAGAAGATAATTGGATAGGTTTTGGTTGAGATAAATGTCTTAGAGTGGTGTGAAGAAGAAGTAGAATGAGTGTTATTTTATAAGATATGGAAATGACACACATACAATCCCAAAAAATATTAAACTACAAATAATTTATTTCATGAAAAATTGATTACAAATAGAATATTATTTTTATAAAATGATTATGATTTCTAAATATCATCATAAAATAAAATTTATATAGGTTTTTGATCTATATTAAAAATATATTTTTGTTTAACCCCCTGGTTGACCAATTCTACTCTTAATTTTAGTAATGAATTTAAAAGTTAAAGGGTTAACATTATATTTATAAAATAAAAATTGGAAAAAATGAAAAGAGGAAAAAATTTCAAACCACTTATCATCATAGTTGTGATATTTAATTATTATTTATTACTTTTAAATAATTTAACAATATATTTTTGACATTATATACTATTAATTTTATTTTAATAGAAATTAATATAATTTGACATTGAAAATAACATGATTGTTATAGAATTATAATATAAAATTTTAACACATCCCTAATAAGTTATATTGATATAAAATATTTTTTAATGTAAAAAGTTATTACATATTTTTTTATTTTCAATATTTTTAATATCATTTGTATTATTTTTATATTAATTGAATAAATAACGTGTCTGTTTTTATATATTTAGAAAAGTTATCATTTTTTCCACCATGTGTCACCTTCATAACATCTCACCTCACTACCCCATTTAATTTTGTCTATTCTCCCAACACTGAATCAGGATCCCCGTCTTGATTTACATCTCCCCAATCTCCAATATCTGCTACTCCATTATTTTCTCCTTGTCGTCCACTACCTTCAAATTATTCAGGCTGAAAAATCTAGGGTTTTAGCTACTTCTCCATTCTCCCGCTTCCTTCCTCGAGGTCCTAATTGATTTCTCCATGACCATTACCCCCATCAATTTCCAATCCATCCCTTGATTCTCCTCCCCTAGACCCTAGGGTTTCAGCCAACCTGCCATCCAGCTTCCTCCATTCCATCAATATAATCCAGACTTCCCTTGTTTCCTTCCAAAATCCTTGGTTTCTACCTTTTATACTTCTCTAAACTCTCCTCCTTACTTGAACATCGACACCAGAGCATACATATTCTCATATATTTGTGACATCAAACTACATGACATCCTCTCATTATTTCTTCTATGAGACAAGAATGGGAACTTGATTCTATTGAAAATCACCTTTGATATTCTTCTCAAGGATTCAATCCTATTTTACATAGGTTATTCCTTGTGAATACCCTCACATCTTCCTACGGTTCCTTCATAACAATGCTGGGATCGAGCTACTATTTCCTAATATATGCACTACCTCTAGAAATAGTGTGATAGCTTCATCACCATTGACCAAGGTGGATGTCAACCACTTAGAAACCTATTTTTGAAGCTCTTGCATTTTGATTTTATTTAAATGATAAATTTTTAGTATTTCCCTTTTAATTCAATTTTTTCATACATTCTAACAATACATCTATTTTTAAGAATATGAAATATGGAATCTCTTTCATTCAAAAAACCAGTATGTATTCACCTTGAAATTTTTTAGGATGCATAAATATATTCTCCACAAATATATATCTAGTTTTGTAAATTATACATCATATTTTTTCTCCAAAATTAGTACATGATTCCCCTCAAAACATTGACTCTTCGTCACTATACCAATTTCTTCTTATATGTTTTTCTACTTTGTATTCTTTGTCTTCTTACATTATGTCGATGTTCTAAAAAATCAATATTCATGGTTTTAAAAATTCTACAACCAAAATTTTCTGAAAAATCGTAAAAAATGTAGTATTAATCAATAGTGATACATGTTTTCACTTTTTTTTGGTATTTCTTTCCAAATCCATACTGATTGCCAAGAATTGGGGCCCAATGGGATGCTATTTTGACTGATTTGGTATTTTTTAGGGCTTATATTTTTGAAATATACTAGGTCGTGGAAGGGATTCATTATAGAACAGGAACATAAGAATGTGTTTCATTATATTGAGTATAATGAAATTACATTTTTATTTGAATGATACTAAAACAGATGATTTGAAAGAAAAATGAATCATCCTATCCATTTAGTTGGTAATGACATATGATTATGTTATTATTTTCATTTTATTATAATGAATATTGTCTTTAGGTGTTTGTGAGTTATTATTCTATTCATAAATACATTTCTCTTTTTGTATGGGCAGATCTTCTAGGAATTACAGGGATGCCAACTAAAATCTACGGAGAAATATGAATCTTCTGGTACAAATTAGTTGTCGAGGAATGTATTTCATAGGAACCTACTATCTTTGATACATCTCCATCCCCGTTGACTTCACTCTATAGTTCTACATACCATATCAGTGAACTTTTTGGAGGTAACATGTTTTTCCACATACATTCAAATTGGACTGATGTTTGTAAAATTATATACATATTTTTGAAACATAATAGATTTAAGATTATTTCTATGAAACTATTTATTTATTAGTTATCCATAAATATTTATGGATTTCTTATTGAAGTGTATACCAATTGTAAAAAACTTTTTTTATAGATATTATATATATATATATTTCTGGAATTCTTATTAGCTTTTTCCCTTTTAGTCACACATAGCATGTGCTATTCTTAAACATTAATATATGTGAAAGTAAACATATTGGATGAATGTGTACGTGATTTTATTCTATCTTATTAACTATTCGTTGGCCACTATATCTCCTTCTCAAAACTAAAAACCTAGGTATGAAAAAATTGTAGTTTTCTAGAAATTTTTTCTTATTGGTCATCAAGAATTCATCATCCAAATATTATTAGTCACTATTACGTTTACTAAATCTTAGTTTCTATGTTACAAGGTAGTAGATATTATTAAACAACAAAATTTTATATTTTTATTTATTAGTAAATCATATATTTTATTTCAGCAGTAGATCATTTTTTAGAGTAGTGGAATGGATTTTTTCTTATAGCATGTGAATCATTCAGTTTTTTTGGTGTACTAGAACATGTTTTTTAATTGAGGAGTTGATCATGTGTTTTATAAGAACAATAAATATTTTTAATAGAAAAGAATCATATATTTTAGAGAAATGTCGGTGTTAAGTGACCAATGGAGAATTTTGTTTTTAATAAATATTTATGCCTCAAAATTGAAAATTCATGATCTTTTTTAGAAATTTTAATCATATAAATTTCAACATCATTTTTATTTTCCTCCATGTTCACACTTTTATAGAAATTCATTTATTTAATTACATTTACAGATTCTTAGTGTTTTTATCAGTTTTATAGAAAAATCGAGGATTCTATCAGTCATCAAGATGTGTTGAATATACAAACCATCCATGAGTGGTCTTTTTATTCACCCTAATATCATCATTGTATGTATTTTCTTCCCACAGTGTATTAGTAAAGAAAATAAATTTCAAAAAATTTATTCAATAAATATCATAACAACATAATGTTTTCTATCTTCTATGTAGGTTTTTTTTCTTCAAATTGGATAATTTTATTATATTTTTATATACTTTTTAGTTTTTGTTGTAGGATTGGATCATGTTTTGTGATATATTTCCCATGATTTTTTCTATGGGTTGATTTGGTAACATTCTTGCACCAACCAAGTCATAAAGAAGGCCTTCTATGGTACCGCATCATCGTATACCAATCAAATCATTAAAAAAAATTCTATGGTAAATAGTTTTTTTAGTATCGAAACATATGATATTTTATTTTCTATTAGAAACATGTTAAATTATTCATATTCAATTTGTACATTCATGTTTTAATCTGTATAGAAAATGTGGTCATTAGAAGATGTTTTCTTTTCCCTTCAATGTTTATCATCTAATAATCAAGGAAATGTTTCCTCTCATTGTAGAAAAATGATCAATAATATATTTCATTAGTTTGTACATATTCAAAGGCTAAACAATGGAGATAACCCATTAAACACAATCTATGATGATTTAATTCATATAGTAGGGATTGTTTTTAGAAATATCAAATATGTATTGACTTATATGTCTTTGAATATTCTACATGCACTTATTATTTATATATCTTCGAAGTTAAATTGAATGGAGATATTTATTCTCTTGGTACAAACATATTCAATCTGTCTTTATATATATATATATATATATAGATAGATTTCAAGTTGTTAGGTATTCTAATGTGATTGAGAGATCTCTGTTGAAGTTTCTTAGGATGGGCGAATGTCTCCAATTAGTGAAAAAATTGGGCATCCCCTCCACTTTCCCATTATATTTCTTTATTCAGTCTTGCATTAAAACCAACAACACAAATCTCTTTTTGTCGAGTTAAGAAACATCAAAATTCAAAATTTATTCATATATATTTTTAATTCAATTTTATTTTTTATCTCTTATTATGTGGTTGATGACACTCTGATGATGCATCTTATCATGTGTGATTGTCTCTATTAGGGGAAATTATAATTGGATTCCCCTTTTCTTAACTTGGAATGTTCTCTGTTCACATGATAAATAAAAACTACAACCTAGATAGATGTGTTTTATCTTCATTGTATTTTATTTTCCTTATATCTTTGGAGTAGACAATAATTATTTTTTTCAGTACCATTTTTATTGTATTGTTAAGACAATCTGTATTCTTTCTCTCATTTATCAATTCTTAATCATCAGATTAATTCTTCAATGGTTATAGTGATCATTATTTTGTGATTTTTGTTGATATAATTCTTCTCTTCATGTACAAAAATATATTTAATGAGTTTGATGCTGATGATGTGGTCCAACAAATAATTATAATGTCTTGAGATGATGTGTCATCAACACATCATGACCATGAACTGTATCTACATTTAAAAGAAAACATAAACAAGAAGACTTCCAAAATTGACTGAAATTAAGTATCGCATTTTCAAGGTATCGCAAAAACTTTATTGAACCTCTTTATTTTAAAATTAGATAATACATTTTTACTTCAAATATGGACTCTAATTTTATTATAAGATACATGTAACCAGTTATAATACATATAACATACACAATTATCCATTCTGATTTGTATAGGCTATAAAATGTATAATTTTCAAAGTATCTTTTTTATCTGTTATATTAAACAGGTGTAATGTATATCATTACTGTTAACCACTATCCAGAAGTGGTCGTCCAACGCATCGTAGATGTGCACTTCTAAAAGGCTTAAAGCAAGAGGGAGGAACTAGTATATGTCAGTCTGACCTGCACACTAGATATAATTAACATATTTTGTTATAGATAATGTTTTCATAGTTATTTTATCACAAAATTATTCTATGTATAAATTATGTTATATATCTTTACTTTCAAAAAAAATCATGTTATGTTAGAGTCAGAAATTTAATAAGTCTATTTCTTTTTAGAGTATTACAATTTATTATTTGAAATGTATGATACTTCATATTTTACTTTTCTCCATCTTGAAAATAAAATTTCATTCTTTTCTATACAAAATTATTTGAACTTCTATTGTGATTATGTTTGATAAAAATCCACAACTATTCCATTGAATTACTTTATTATGTCTAATTCTTGAACTGATGAAACTAATAATTGGAATCATGACACATAATAGTGTGAGGATAATATATTACAGTCATGCAACATAATAGTGTGATCATGGAGAAGATAATAATTCAGAGGAATTTTTCAAAATAATAATTATCTCACATTAAAATGACACCAAAATAATTTAGTTCTTTCTAAATTCATTTCTTTGAATATATTTCATATACCTTCATGGTTATGATTACTTTTAGAAACATTTTAATTTTAGTAGATTGAAAATATAAATGAGGTAAATTTACTCTTTAACATGATTTAAAATAGAAGAATCAAATATTTGTATTTTTTTGTTGATTTCCGTTCCAATTGACTAGCATAATCTTTTCATTTTCGATTAATGTATTCTTTGTTGGTGTTAAATTAAAATTTTAATTATAGATATTATTCTCTATATTCACACATCCTTAAAAAATTCATAAGTGTTTGAAATTCCTTTTTTTTTGAAAACACGATGAAAATAAATTTTTTAAAAAATAAATTCCTATGAATAAAGATGGATTAATTATTATCACATGCCTAGAAAAACATTAGATTAATGTTAAAACATTTTTATGAATATATAATATAATTATCTAATTAAAATCATTCAAAAATCGTGATTAATTTAATTTTATAGGGGTTAAATATATTGGGCAAAAAAAATAGTTTCTTCAGAAAATCATCTCAATTAATTTAAAATGATTTATATTTTCATTTATTAAAATTTTATAACTAATGAATTAATTTTATATATTATTAAAATATAAAATTTTCATAATTTATTTAGTAATATTCAAGGCCCTAATCCAATGACGAGGTGCGAAAATCGCAAAATAATAATAATATTTCAAATAGTGAATATAGTAATTTAAAACTAGATGTTTCTACAAAATATGATATAAAATAATTCATTTTTATTTATAGATAGATACATGATAAAATGTTATGATGTCAAAGTACACCAATCAACTATTCATTTGGTTAAGGTCCTTCTTTTAAAAGATAAAAATCAAGCTCTTATAATGAAAATATATTATGATCTTCTCCCCCAAAAGATAATTCTATAAACACCTCAGAGCATCCATAATAATGAAGAGATCAATGTCATGAGTGAATTAATTATTCTCATGATTTTGATCCTAATGAAAACCATAAAACAACAAATTATCATCATCAATATGAGTGATTCCTATACCCACACTAAAAGTATAACAATAAACCGCATACCCTTACTGGGTTTACAAAAGTTTAGAATATGAATTGATGTTTTATGCCCTTTCAACTCATAAAAAGTGTCTTAAAAAAATACCATGACAATTTGAACCTTTTTTTTGTGTAGTTAATTTTTATATAATCCTTTAAAAATATTTTAATAAGTATGGATAATTCCCATCTTGGCTAAGGAATAACCATATTTAAAGAAATTTAATTATTATTCCTAGAACTGGTAAACCATCTTTTTTTGAGGATCAAATAGTGGATATGTTATGAAATCACATAACCCATGAAATTTACCTCACAAATCCATAAAATTAATTATGATATCTTTACATAGAAATGATAACTCATCAAGATTCAAAAAAATGATCATGGTACCCATTCCCATGATTATTTCTTAAATAGACCATGATATATTCCATGAATAAAACTATAATGGAATCAATATACTGGTGGAAATATTGGTTTATAAAATCCAAAAAAATATTTATAATATTAGTTAAGGAAATATAAATCATATGATATTAATTGTGTACATACCAACTCATAAATGTGGCTTCAAGATGTAAGAATGCTTATGCTTAAGAAAGTGATAAATGAACAAAATATTGATACTTGAAAACAACTTTTACCCATTTAAATGATCAAATAGGTCATCCACATTGGGTAAAGAATATTTATTATTTACTATTACATTACTTTTCTTCCGAAAATCACTACAGAGATGAAGAGAAACACTTTAATTCATGGAAATATGAAAAGAGGACCCCAGGAAGAAACACTACCGAAAACAAATGCCTTCTCTAATAGGTTTTTCAATATGATTTAAATATCATTCAACTCACCAGGAACCATGTTATATGAGATTATATAAACAAGTTGACTACCAATAACTAGATTAATAGACAAATATACCTCTCATTCTATAGGGAGAAAGTATAATTCAGCTGGGAAAACCTCACGAAAGTCTCAAACAACTAACAGAAGATCAAAATGGGATGATAAAAAATATGACTGAAAGGAATCAATAAAAAAATATTATTGGGATATGGGTGATAAGTTTCTTCTTGATTATACCTAAGATCCCACTCTCCCTAAAATAAATAAGAGCTCTCATATATAACATATAATAAAGCAAGCTAATGATAATAATCAATCTCATCATGGTGAGTAACCAACCTTCAATCTTGGTGATAATGTTTAAATTATTGAAATCAATAACCAGAAGTCCCAATCTATCTAGACATAATTTATCAAAAGAGAACACAAAGGATAAAAAACAACAATTATTTCCCCATTACATGAAGTGATTCCATCTCTATATAAATGGAAAATATTTCCATGAATGTTTTAAAAGATCAATAAAATTATTAGATACAAATGAGTTATAGTAACTGATACCAAACAAGTTAGTTTTTAAGGAATATACAATAATAACATTACCTCTCACTATAGTTAGAACCACATCAAATATCGACAATAGCTCTTTCACTATGTGAAACTGATTGGCTCTAGAAGAATATGGCTAGAGCCCAATTGAATTTGAAGCATTATACTTCCCAATATTTCCCATTGTAGATGATCATCCTTGACTATATCAAGGCATTAATAGATCCTAGGTGAATCTTCGTAGATGACCTTGGTGAAGACATGTCATAAAAGTATTCAATATTGTGGGGTGTAAGATCCCATACATTTATAGAAGTGTCTTGATTTTGGTTTTAGTTTTTTTTCATTTCATTGATAATTTTTTTGGGATTTATCTTTTGTCTGATGGGGTGAAAAATTGTGAATATTGGAAGTAATAATGATAGTTCATGGTTGGACTAATTTTTTTTCCAAACGATGCACCCTTATCTTGAAAACTATGAAACCATAGACAGACGGGGATTTCATGGGTGGTGAAAGGTTTGTTATATTGTGCTACCTCTTAGAAGAAACTATACACCCCCTCTAAGTGGAATAGAATTTTACAACATATTCAGGAAAATCATGCACCCCCGTTCAAAAAAGCGTGAACACGTTTTTAATTAACACGAAAATTATGTTTAAATATTATTATCCCCCAAAAACTTTTAACTCAAAAAGACGCTATATAATATATATTTGATTCATATCATTTTTAGAGTATCTTGGAAGAATTCTTATGTCCCCAAACCTCTGTTCATCATGACTCAATGGTTGGAATCAAGATCTGCACCTCCCTCAGTATGTGAATCTTATCCCATGGGGTTTCCTCTATCGTTCCTTTATTTACCTTATCATATATCAAGTTTTTTTTCTCACATTATGATGGTCATGGATCTTATTTCTGGTTAAATGTAATATATATAAATATTGAATCTCAAAATTGAAATAATATGTTGTTCTATGTCTTGATTTGGGTTATTTTGCTCAAACGTGGGATATATGAGTGGGATCATTCATCACCATTTTTAGGTAAGTAGTTTATTATTAAATCAAAAAAGTATTTATATTAATTAAATTGAATTTATTTTTGAATTTCTTTTAGATTATTTTTTATTTATTTATATAAATTTAATTAATTAATTTGGTAAATTAATTAATTTAGGTATTGTAAAACTTTGGATATTTGGATTTTGAAGTTGGAATAATTAATTGTTTAATTAAATATGGGGATACTAGGATTGAAATATGATTATGGGATAAAAATTATGCACCAAATACCCATATGTTTCAATGTGATTTAATGAAAATATTATTGTATGGGACAAGGACTGATGCTCTAAATACTAATGGGGTGTGGGATGATGATTGATGCTCTAAACACACACAAGGTACTTGACACAACATTTAATGCCCATCAAACTGGAACTGGACTATAGTTCCAATTATTAGTATTATAAACTGAAATTAAATGCATAATGAAATCCCATTTGGGATACTGATTTTAGATTTGATAATGTGATATGGTTAAAAATATGGCAAGGGAAAAGACAATTATTATGGTTTTGGTTTCCTTTGGAACCTATGGGTTTATGTTGTTTAATAATGGATAATTAAACTAAAGTAAAGTGTTATATTTATTAATTGTATTTCATTATGGATACACTTGTGTAGACTATTATTTGATGAATGTTTTTTGGAGACCATTGGTGGTGGCCTACTAAGTTGAATTCACACCCTAACAAGAATGCATAATGGATATCTGGATAAACGTCATGTTTTTAAGACAATATAAGTGAAAATGACCTATATTATATGGATGATTTGGGGTAGAGAGTTGATGAGGGAACTACAAAAGGTTCAAGAAACACATAAATGTTTTTAGTTTCTTTAATTTTTTGTTTACATTTTGACATTAGACTTGTACATTAGACTATATTATCTATTTTTTAGTTTTGAAATTGTTTTTCTTATTTTGGTAATCATGTGATACTACTATTATTCTGGATAATGTTATATCATTTTCTTTTTGTGTATTTATTTCCACTGGTGTATTAATTTTGTAAATTGGGTATAGTCTCCCTATTATTTATAATATACCTTCACTGCTAGTGGGCTGCCTCTAGCATATGGGAAGGAATACATGAGGTCAAGTGACCGACCGACTCATGGCCCCAGTGTGTGAAACCTAGTTTGGGATGTCACAAAATGGGATAAGACCCCGGTTATCATTTAATTTCTTTTTTTTCATGTAATTTGATGAAGTTACATTGAAAAATACAGTGATTCGGGACTCAATTATGAGCTTGTGAATGGGAGTATCTCAACAATTAATGGGGGAAAAACAATGTATCCTAGGTATGATTATTGAAATTTTTATTTTTTATTATAGTTTGATGTTATTTATACATATTTGATGAAAATGTTGTCTGATGTGATTATTTACACTGAGAATTTATGAACGTTGACTCACACTAGTGGCAAAAATGTTTAACACGTCAGTGTTTTTCACATCGGTTCAATATAACTGATGTGAAATGCTATAAAAATTGATTTATCACATCAGTTATTTTATAACTGATCTGATAAATCGACGAGAATAAATTTTTTAGGTTGGCTATAAAATAACTGACATAAAAAATAATATTATTAGATTTATCATGTATGCTATTTTATAACAGAAATGATTGATTGAATCTGGGAGCTTTATCACATCAGTTATAAAATAACAGACATGATAAAGAAAATCTCGGTAATTTATCACATCAGTTATAATATAACCGATGTGATAATTCTATATTTATGACATCAGTTATAAAAACACCGACGTGATAAATAATTTTAAACATCTCTTATTAAAAAACCAAAGTTATAATCATAAAAAAAGTTTATATGGTTGGTTATTTAGTAAAAGACATGATAAAACTTTTTAAATGATTTATTGCACCCCGTATTCAGTCATTCTATTTTCTTCGATCAGGCGACCTGTGATTAGTCTATCTCACGTGGAAAACCTATAATCTATTCTTAGAAGTCATGTCTTCTGACCTAGTTTTTCCAACATCAATCATCATCTTTATTATCACTATATCTATAGAGTTCAATCGCAACCCTCAAGTAAGAATCACACGACTAAGTTTCATTTTTTATTTTTCGCAACGCCCTAAACATATGTTTTGAGATTTTTTTTCTATATTTGATCTTTCTATCATGGAAATATTCATAGTGTTTTTTATAGCATGCTAAATTCTTTTCTGGTATAATAAACCATGTATGTGATATCATGAATGTATACGATTTGTGTGTGTTCTATCACGTGTGTGTGCGTGTACATGGGGTGTCAAAGTGGATGGGTGGGGGGGGGGATGTACAGGGGTGGGGTGTCTATGGTGGTTGGGGATGTCCAAGGGGGTTGGGGTGTCCCAAGGGAGTCCAATGGGGTGGGGGTGGTGTACAGGGGGTGTGGGGGGTGTCCAAGGTGGTGGGGGGTGTCTAGGGGGTGAGAGGCCATCCAAAGGGGTTGGGGTGTCTAGGCGACGAGGTTAATGCTCAGGGGGGTGAGTGGGATGTCCATGGGATTAGGGGGTACCCAGGGGGTGCAGGGTGTCCGGGGGGGGGGGTGTCTAGGTGGTAGGGGTGTCCAGGGGGTGGGGGTGGTGTCCACGAGGTGAGTGGGTTGTCCATGGGGTAGGGTGTGTCCAGGGGGTGGTTGTTCCCTGGGGGGATTGTCCAAGTGGGTGGTGGTGTATAGGGGGTGTCCAAGGGGTGGGGGTGGTGTCTGGGGGGGGGGGGGGTGAGGGGGCTTTCCAAGGGGGTAGGGGTGTCCAGGGGTAGGGTGGGGGTGTCCCGGGGGTGAGGGGGCTATTCAGGGGGGATGAGTGTCTAGGGGTGGGCTGTTTAGGGGGTGTACAAGGGCGTATGTGGTGGGGTGGTGTCCAGGGGTGTGGGCGTCTAGTAGGGTTGGGGATGTCTAGAGGGGTGGAGTGGGTGGGGGTGTCTAGGGGGGTATCCAAGGGGGTGGTGGTGTCCATGGGGTGTCGAGGTGGCGAGGGTGTCGATGGGGGGGGGGGGGGGGGTAATAGGGCTTTCCAAGGGGGTGGGGGTGTCTAGGGGGTGGTTTCCAGGGGTGAGGGGGCTATCCCAGTCTGTGGGGGGTTCCCAGGGGTGGGGTATCCAGGGGGTCCAAGGGGGTAAGGGAGGGGTGGTGTCTAGGGGGTGGGATGTGTCCAGGGGGTGGGAGTGGTTTCTAGGGGGTGAGTGGTCTATCATAGGGGGTTGGGGGTATCTAGTGGTGGGGGTGTCTAGAGTGGTGGGGGATGTTTAGGGGGGATGTCCATGGGGGTCGGCGTGTCCGGGGGGTGGGGGTGGTGTATAGGGGTTGAGTGGGCTATCCAAGGGAGTAGGGGGTGTCCAGGGGGTGGTGTGTCTAGGGGTGGTGGCTGTCCAAAGGGGTGGGGGCTATCTAGGGGGTGGGGGGGGGGGGGGGCTGTCCAATGGGGTAGGGGGTTGTATATCCCCCTCACCCCCTAGAAATCACTCCCCCACCCCTTGGACACCCCCACCCAGATATACACCCTCACCCCTGGACAACCCCCACCCCCTGGACACCCCCTACCCCCATGGACACCCCCATGGTATATATACATCCCAATGATTTCATTGAAACCATTAGCATATATTAACTTAAAGTAGTCTATACCAATAGTTCCTGTAGAACCATTAGTATAGGGCTATTGAAATTTCAATCATGCCAATGGTGTATGAAACCATTGGGATATTCTATCCCAAGGGTTTCTAGGGCTATCCCAATGGTTTCAAATCATTGGGATAGGTGTAATTTTTAGTAGTGAATGTATGCATATTTTAATATTTATTCTTCATATTCTTTGTTTACGGAAGGGTGAATTTGGTATCAAGTTTCCCCAGGATGTATTATTTGTGTACCTTAATAAAGAATTATCCAAGATGAATTTAAAAATAATATATCTAAAAATATTTTCTTTTTAAAATCATTTTCATGAATATATTTTTAAAATATGCAAAGATTTGTTTTATATTTCAAAATTGTTTTACATTCAAATTATGATATTTTTATATATAAATATAAAATTTTCTTATCTCAACAAGATGTATAATTTTGATATTTGTTATAGGTAATAACGAGTAAAATATGGAATAAAGAAAATCTAATTAGTAATGAATATGAGGTTGGTGATGATGCCTTTTTGGAATTTTATAATCTAAATGTTCCAAGCAGTGACATGTTTTTCTCTGAATGCCTAAAATGTTTGAATATGAAGAAGTTGAAAAGTAGAGACACCAAAGATCATATGATTTTTCATGGTTTTAATATGAGTTACAGACCTTAAATTTGGCATGGTGAAACTAGATATAATTTCAGATCTACTAATGATGATGGTTTGCAGGATGGTAACTCTGATGGAATTGAGGAAATGATTCGTGATATTAAAGAAGAACAAATTGAGATAGAACCGATAGTAACACATCTATATGGGGATGCTGAAAAACCATTATATCCTGGTTGTATAGATTTTACAGTTTTTTCGGTGATGTAAATGTTGAGTAACCTGAATGAGAAACATGGATGGAGTGACATAAGTTTTACATAGTTGCTTCAATAGTTGAATGAAATTCTTCCAAAAGACAACGATCTTACAGATTCACATTATAAGTCCAATAAAATATTATTCCTGATTGGATTAGGATTCAAGAAAATAAATGCCTTTCTGAAGGACTGTATGATATATAGGATGTAATATGAATTTCTGTCAGAGTGTCCTAAATGTGGGTTATCACGATATAAGATGAAAGAAAACTCAGAGGCTAATGTAGTGATTACAAAGATCACAGCCAAGGTATTTTGGTTTATTTCTATAATTTAATGTTTTGAAACGTTTATTAGAAAATTCACATGATGAAAATATGTTAAGATGGAAAACTGATGAGTGGATATGGGACAAAAAAATATGACATCAAGCTGATTGTCCAAAATTAAAGAAAATTGATTAGGAATATCCTACATTTGGAAATGAAATTACAATTCTCATACTTTTTGGGTTATTCACCGATGGAATGAATCCATATTGAACCCTCAGTAGCACACATAGTTCATGGCCTATTTTATTGGTAATTTACAACCTCTCTCCTAAAGTTTTTATGGATCTCAAATATGTCATGTTGATTATTAATATCACTGGTCTGAAGAAACCAGGAAATGATATTGATATTTTCATGTCACGATTGATTGATTATTTGAAACTTTTATGGGAGGATGTTATTAGGGTGTATGATTCTTATAAAATGGAATATTTTAAACTTCATGCAGTTCTTATGTTCACTAGAAATAACTTCCTATCATATAGGAATTTTTCTGGATTTAGTGTTAAGGGGCATAACACATATCCAATTGGCGAACAATAGACATCATATTTTCAATTGCATCATGGGAGGAAAATTGTATACATGGGTCATAGAAATTTTTTGCCTATGAATCACTCTTTTAGAAGACTAAAAATTAATTCAATGGCTCACATGAATTTGATATTAATCCAAAACCATTATCCCCTGATGTGTATTTTGAGTGGGTGAAAAACTGTGATGTGTCGTTGGGAAAGACACATAAATATGGTAATGACAGACATTTCTGGAAGAAAAGTTAAATATTTTTTGAGCTACCATATTGGAGATATCATGAAGTGAAACCTAATATAGATGTAAAGAACGTGGAGAAGAATATCTATGATAGTTTGATTGGAACAGTTTTAGATATTAAAGGAATTAATAAAGATGGTTTGAATGCAAGATTAAACATACTATCAATGGGAATACATATAGAGTTATCTCTCACTCCTAATGTAAGACGAACATGTCTTCCCATGGATTTTCCTACATTATTCAATATGGAGAAAATTATATTTATTTAGTGTCTTCATGATATTAAAGTGCCTCAAGATTAATCATCAAATGTAAAAATTTCTCTTTCTTTGAAGGTTTTGAAGTAGATACGTATGAAATGACATGATTGTTACGTCATGATGCAACAAATTCTACCAGTTTCATTTCGTGGAATATTGCCCATCCATGTCAGAAAGACTATAATGAAGTTGTGTTATTTTTTCAATTCAATTTTAAATAAGGTTATTGATTTGAATTCCTCAATTTTTTTGGAAAACAATTCAATTTCTATACTTTTTGAGTTGGAAAAGTATTTTCCTCCATATTTTTTTATATAATGGTGTATTTAATTGTTCATATGGTTTGAGAATAAATATTTGTGGACCAATTTATCTTAGTTATATGTATCCTTTTGAAAGGTATATTAAAATATTGAAGGGGTATGTTAAGAGTCCATTTCAATCTAAAGCCTCCATTATTAAAAATTATATTTCTATAGAGGTTGAAGAGTTTTGTAAAAGCTACTTGGAAGTAGTGGAGCACATAGGTTTGCCTCTATCTTTCCATGAATGAGTTAATAATGAGGGTTGGGAAATTCATTGCATGAAAGTAAAATCATTTTCAGCTGAATAGATGAAGAAGGTAGAATTATTCATCTTGAATAACCTAGAAGATGCTTAACTATATATCACATTGCATATTAATGAGTTGAAACAATATCATCCAAAGAAGAATGAGCACAAGAAAACATTTTTTCCCATGTTTTAATGAGACCTTTCTCGGTAGACCAGATGTAATGGTGAAATTAAGATGGTTAGTAGGTGGTCAATGTTTAAATGTGATAACATGATCCAAGTATGACATTAGTGGCTACACATTTCATATGAAATCTCAGGACAAAAGAAGGGTAGTTCAGAAGAGTTGTGCATTGGTGTTTTTTATATGCAATAAATGTTTCAAGTTTTAAAGACAAAAACTCAATTTCTGTATCAAGTTAATATTATGGAGTCATTGAAGAAATATGTGAGGTTGATTACATTAAAATTAAATTTCATGTTTTTAAATGCAAATTGTTTATGAGTAACAATAGTGTCAGACATAATAAATTTGGAGTGATATTTGTTAATATGAATAGATTGGAAGACACACCCGATTCTTTTATAACTATAATACATGAGAAACATATTTTCTATATAATTGATCAATTGGATATGAAGTTGTCTATTGTTATACAATGGAAAAATAAATATGTCCATGAAGATCAGCTTGATGAAGATATTGATTTATACTATAACCCTACTTCCATGGAATGATTATAAGAATATAATAATGAGCATGTTGAAGACATGGTTTGTGACATAAGGAACGATCATGAAAAAGAAATTTTGGAAAACAATACATTTGAACATTCCTAATATTACAGATAAAATATTTTTATTTCTTTTTTACACTTATTATTTTCATAAAATGTAATATATTGTAATTTTTTTCATTACTAAAATGTATATTAAAACAAATAAGTAGAAATTTTTTCTAATTTTAATTATTTTTCGTTTATTTTTTTTACCATTACATAACTTATATATCTCTTTATTTTCTTGAATGAAAAATATTTTTCAATGTCTACCATGTCTACCATGTTTAACCATGTTTACCATTGTTTAAATTTACGTAACATATATATTTATTGATTTTTTTGAATGAAAAATTCACTACCATGTTTACAATGTTTACCATCTTTAACATTTTTTTACATACTTACCAAATTTACCATGTTTAATATTAAATAACATATTTTAGTTTTCAATTTTTTACATTATTATTGTACTATTTGAATTTTTATATTTGTGAACTAATTTTTTCTTTTTTGATTTGAAAGATAACGAAAAATTAATCAGCTAATCAACCACATGATTCTGGAGATGATCATCAAGTTCATACCTCTGGGGATGACCATTCCCATGCTCTTCTTGATATTCCTCAATCATTATCATGTGGTCCCATAATGATAATGCAGAGTTCAAGAGTTGGTAAACATGGATACACACATTTACAAAAATCATCACTTTCCTGAATCCCGGACCAGAGGATACTCGTTGAGATTGAGGATAATTATATTCATAGAGGATCAAATGGAAATGATTTTTAGTGTTTTGTATCAACTATTGGGAAATTAAATGTAAGAATTTTGTATGATGATTGGGTAAGTGTGGACGAAGAGGTAATATCTCTGTTATGGGAGACAATTTTGGTAAGATATATTGTTATTGTTTGACTAATGATTAAATTTTTCTAGTATAATATGTTTTACCACTTCTTTATTAGATGAAATTTGATATTTTTTTGACACTGGAGGAGTTAGAATGAAATGTTTATTTATGGATTCGAGGAGATGGAGGGATATAAAATCAACCCTCAAATTTGATTTCATTTTTGGTCACTAGAATCATGATAATCCATGTTATATATATACCCTTTCATAGATGAAGAAACATGGAGGAAATTTGTTGAAAGTAGAAGAAAAGATTCATTTTTGTTAAGGGAAATGTAAAATTTTATAAGATTTATTATAGAAATGATTTTATTAATGTTTTGTTAATGATTTATTATTAATTATTTATAGAAAAAAGTACATCTCATCAAGAGATACAATCTAAAAAAGTATACCCTTATAGTTTATCTCAGGGAGGTTATACATTATTAGAAGAACAAATGATAGTGTAAAAATTAAAAAAACTGAGAGATGAATCTTCAAGCTCTGGAGAGGATTCCCCTCCATCCCCTCCATCAATCCATGAAAATGGAAGAGAGATTGGATAAAAAAAGGTATAATATATTTCAGAAAAATCGAGAATCGAATCTGAGAGGATTGTAAGATATATTTTTTATTTATATATGTTAAGTATATCAGTTGTATTATTTGAATAATTACAGGAATGTTCAATTAATTAATATAGTATTATCTTGTGGAGTAGATCTCATATGGGTTATTTATAGATGTTTGGGGGAAAGTTATTTTATCTACTGCATTGGGAAATACCGACCACCCTGGTCGTGTATGAGGATATGTGACTACTGTATCGGTAAGAAAAGTGTTTCCACATTCTTCAACTTATTCCTTTGAGGGTGTTTATAATAAAATTAATCCTTGGAGCCTAAAGTTCATAATATTAGTGTGACGATGGAGGAAAAAATTAAAGCATCGATATAGTCTATGGTTACAGACATGAAAAGACAATTTCAGATGGCAACTCCCACTCCTCTACCTCCTCTACATACCCCATTATTTATCCCCCACCTCTTCCAGTAGCTCCCAATCCCCCCACCTCAACCCGAGGGCCCCATGTTTTATCTTACTCCTCCACCACAACTTCCTAATTATTGTGAGTTGTATTTTTACGATTCTTACCATCATATATTTGAATATGGGAGGGTTTATTATATACGATAAATAGTTTATCATCAATAATTAGAGGTAGAGTATCATAGGGTCACTGTTCATGATATTATAGATAAATCAGCAAGACATCCATTACCAACGAATGAGGTAATGATAGTTGGATATAGTATTGACACTTTTTATTTTGGACATCATGACTTTTTCAACTCATTACCATTTAAGTATATATGTTTTATCTTTTATATTATTATTTATTAAAGTTTTAACATTTTAAAACTAATATATTTTTCTCTTTATTTTTACACGAGTACAGAAAAAGTAAAGAAATACTACATAGACCAATGGATATGGAATCAGATACGAATTCTAGTTGTCTTTACAGATTGTCAAGATATTCAAATTTACTGGCATATCATTATGATTTTCAAGTGGATGCTCATGTTTGGGGACGTGCATTCAATGTAGGGATTGTAAAAAATGATATCATGGAGCTTGTTACTAGAGATAAGTTGGGAATCAATGGGATGCATATTTTTTCCATGTAAGTATTAAAACTGTTACCTGTGTAATATTTATTTTAAATTTATACTTATGTCTATTTTTATTAGGTATATTTGTAACATTTGTGATAATAATGACCAGAAAGATGTATATGGATTAATAGACAGGAAATTCACTTCCCCTAAAGGTCATGCATTTGATGAGGAACAAAGAACACATTATATTGCTCAATGATTTAAAGAGAATATAATCACGCAGTGTTGGATGATGCCTTTTTGTGAATGGTATGAATCATATATCTGGAAAATTGTTCATTATATTTTAACATAAAAACCAATAACTGTGATTTTTTTTAATATCTGTGATCATTTGATGTTAGGTGTTTTTTTCCAAGGGAGAAAACACTTTATCGGATATGCTCTATCCATGGAAATGTGTTGGGAAATTTTCAGAATATGTTGGAAAAGTATGATTCCATTTTTTAAAAGTTTTTTATAATATAATGAATTTAAATTTATCCCATTTGTATTATTTTCTAATAGGGTATGGTTCTACTTTTGAAAAAAACAAAGAAAAATAGTTCCAAGATCAAATATGTAAAATTGAAGGTAAATAACCATTTATAAATTTTAAATTTCATTGTATTACATAAAAAAGATATTTTGGATTGACATTCATTTAAACATAATTTTCATGAAAAACAAGGCATTTTTGAATTAGGATATTTTATGTGATGATTTATGTTTGAAATAATTACAACTGAAACAGCTGTGATGTTTTACCTGGTATAATTTCCTTATAAAAATATCCATAATATTTCATTTTATTTATTCATTATACTTGTTAAATATTGTACTTTTAATTTATAGTTATTTAATGACCCTCAAACTTATAGTACTCTAGAGTTCAAACACGTACAAGTGGAATGGTCAAATTATTTTACAAGATTGATTGGATTTTAGTTTTTTTGTAGTGTTAAATATAATTTGGAATATTTTCATTATAATTGTGTATTTGATTGTTTTTTGTTAGATTTAGGTTATTTTTTATTGAAATTATATGTTTTGAATGTTTTATATTTGAATGATTAATTATTATCTAGTTCTTCTTGTTTTGGTCAAGTTCTGATGTTTTTAAGGCTTGGATTATGGGCTGGTTTGTTCTTTTTTTGGTTGGGTTTATGCTTGTTTCATACTTTGACATAACATAGTAAAGGTTTCATAGGGGTTGGGTCGTGTTCAGGGGGGTGGGGATGTCCAAGGGGTAGGAGGTGTCCAGGGGGTGGGGTGGCCAAGGGGTTAGGGGCCAGGGGGGCTTTCTATGGGGGATGGGAGTGTCCAGGGGGTGCGGGTTATCTAGTTGGTGGGGGTGTCCAGGGGGGTTGGCAAAGGTGTTAGGGGGTGTCCAGGGTGTGGGGTATCCAGGGGGTGGGTGGCTGTCCAAGGGGGTTAGGGGTGTGTAGCGGGGTGGAGGTGGAGGGGGGGGGGGGTTCCAGTGTGGGGAGGGTGTCCAGGGGTGTGGGGGGTGTCCATGGGTGTGGGGGTATCCAGGGGTGGGGTGTTGTCCAGTGGGGTGGGGTGGCACTGTCTTGGGGGTGGGGGGGGGGCTGTCTAGGGGGTGGGGGTTCCAGGGTTGTGGTAGGGTGTCTAGGGAATGGGGACTATCCATGAGGGTAGGGGTGTCAGGGGAGGGGGGCTCTCCAGTGGTTTTGGCTTGGTTTTTTTCTGTTTAAAGCTTATTTCCTATCTTCTTTGGAAATGCATTATGATGGTTAAACTATTTTATTAAAAAATTTGGTTTTTATGCTGGTTAGTTTATAACCGATGTAATAAATGCTTGTTAATGGTTTTTATATTGGTTATTTATTAACCGACATAGAATATATGTTTTCAAATCAGTTATTTTTTAACGGATATGGAAAAATGATTTGCAGACTAGTTTATCACGTCAGTTATGAAAATAATCAATGTGGTTACAATTTTCTTCACATTAGTTTTCTAATAACCTATGTGAGAAATGATTCAAAGGGGTTTTATTTATTATTTTGGTTATTTGATCACCGATGAAATAAACAACACATTAAATCAGTTTTTATAAAAATGACATAATAAATCATGACACTGAACTATTTTCCACATCGGTTTTTTAGGAACCAATGTAAAAATGGATTCCTATTTCTGTTTTTTACTTCGATTTTTAAATAACCGACATAAAAAAACTATATTCATAATGTCTCCTGCAATAACGTCAGCCAAAAACCTAGGTAAAAAATAAAAAATAACCGATGTATAAATTTTTTTTTACATTAGTGTCTTGACATTGAATGGAATGAGATTTGGGAACCCATGCATCATTCATACAATAAAGGATTATTTTGTATCATGAATCAATATCAGAATGCACAAAAAATAAGGTTTCTCGAATTGTTGTTGAAATGGAAATTATTTTTTAGTTTTTGTGATGTTTTAATGAAATGATTGCTTAATGTTAATTTAAAGTGGCCACAATTATGAAAAATGTTATAAATTAGTATATCACGAGTCTTGAAAATAAGAAAGAGTTTACATTTTGTTAAAAATAACCAAGATTTAGGATGGGTAAGGGGACTGTTAACGCCTTTGTTTTTACTATGTGGTTGGGGTTGGGGGAATGATTTTTTTTGGATTTATGTGAATAAATATAAATGTGATAGTGTTGTGTTATATTTCAAAAGACGTGTTTTTCGTTGTAGAGATATGACTCCCTGAAGATGTTTTTTGAGAGGACAACAAGTGGAAATTGCAAGAACAGACTCTCTAGAAGTGGGACCAAAGGTACTAATATATCTTGGTGAGGAAGTCAGAGAGTAGTTCTGAATGAACTATTCTTTCTTCATGTAGTAAATGGAAAGAGACACAGGAAAGGTTGTGAAAATCATGTTTGATCTGAAATGATATTTTTAGTTTCAATGCCTTCTTACATTCACAATAGAGGGTGGACCTGTGGGACTTGAGTTATGGATTGAGTATATCTACAAAATAAATGACAACTTATAGACTCATTATGAGAAGAGAGTAAAATTTAAAGATTACATGTAATGTGTTCAAGAAAATTATTGGTGGGATATTCATACTCCAGATGACCAACTGAATAATATAGTGTGAATAGAGTGTGAGGAGATCCTCATGGAGAAATTTTACACAGATATTATGAGACATGAGAGAGAAATTGAGTTTAATAGGCTGACTCAGGGGATAATGTCCATGATATGCTATGCTGGACATCTTATATATTGGAAGTTATTCATTCAAACATTTTCATAAGATGGGGATACTATGGAAAAGTAGTTTCAAGATGTACATAAATGGGAAATTAATCCCTCTGTAAATATCTTCAGACTGATGTAGTTTTTAGAAGTGGTAAATCATGCTATCATATCTAAGGGGGGCCATAATGAGGATTCGAGAGGAGAATGGTGGTTTTTTTTAAATGATTAGGTGGTATAAGATATGAGAGGACGAATCATCATTACATGAGTGTTATACAAAATAGATGATAAAAGTGTGTCTAAGGGGAATAGTTAGTAATAAAAGATCTTACCCAATTTCATTTTCATTGGTGTTGAATGATGATCCAATTTTGTAAAAATTTTCCACAAAAATATTTAGAGAGATGTTTCTGTGGTAGGATGAGTCACCTACATAGGTTATACAAAAACCCACAACATATGTTTAATGATGGAACAGTTATGCAGAACAAAAGTATGGTTACATTATCTTTTACATTTTACCCATATGGTAGTTGGAGTTTTACTAGACATGGAGGTCAAGCCAGTGGATGAGGAGTTTTTGAGAAAGACCACCCATATTAGTAGATTGGTTCATCCCAAGAGACTCATGATATGTTATAGTGAAGTGGGTCAAGATAGTTTCATTCCATTCATCCTATACTTTTGGATAGCAAGGCTAGACCGTCAATAGTTAGAGGTACTATTCTAATATATTATATGTTAGCTGGTTAATTTTTTGATGGAGGTTCCTCTCATTCAATTATATCAATAATATTTTATAATGGTTTCAGACTGAAAGTTTGGTTAATGGGTGGGGTGATGATAATAAATACACCATTGGAAGTACGATCTAGCGACTTCTACTTGTGCAATGGGTTTCCTCTCAAGGTTGGGGAATATTGTTTTCTGTGGTATTATATCCCTGAAATTTATGCTTCACTTCGATCTAATTATGGGAATAGAATGGTTAGTAGATTATTTAGAACACATTGATTGTTACTATAGGAGACAAATTTTTAAATCGCATGAGGTTGACAAATATATTCATTATGGAGAGTGGGACATCAAGGTAGGCCATATATATCTAGTTCACTAGAAACTAAAAGATCTTACACCCATGTTTCATGTTTGTTCCTAGATGAGGGAGGTTTAAAGAATCATGTATTTCCACTTAGAGTGGATATGTACCAAGATGTGTTTCCTAAAGGCTTATTAGGGCTTCGACCTGGGAGAGACATGGAATTTACTATTGAGCTCATGCCACAGGCTGATCCAATTTATATTCCACCATACACAATGGAGCCAACAAAGCTCTAGGAGGTTAAGAATTTATTGGATAAGTTGAAGGATGAGTATTTTATCCATCTAAGTACTTTAGCATGTGGTTATATTGTGTTTTTCATAAAAAGGATGATGGAAATCTACACTTGTGTTTTTATTACCATATGTTGAACTAGATGACATAAAAAAACTAACATCCACTTCGGTGAGATGATGATATTTTTGAGTAGATGAGTGGATATTGTGTTTTCTACAATATTTAATTTAGATTATGGGTTAATCAGAAGACATTTTAATTTTTTTGATCTATCCTGGAGTACTTTTAGAAGTAGGTATGGCCTATATGAGTTCATTTTGAGGTCATTCGGGCGGACAAATAGACTAACAATGTTTATGCACTTGATGAATCAAATAATCTATATATTCCATGATCTGGTTTATGTGGTATTTGGGGATTAAATCTTGGAGTACTCCAAGACTTTGGAAGATATTTCCCAACATCTGTACTACATCATGTGTACATTTATAGATAATTGGTTATATGCTAATATATCTATGATTTATTTCTGGATGGATAGGATACACATTAAGGATCACATCATCTTAGAGAAAGGGGAATCAGTTGACCCAATGAAAGATTAGGTAGATGCATATTTGGAGTATCAAAAGAATTTTTTTGATATTAATATCTTCCTGGGGTTAGAAGGATATTATAGAAGTTTTATTACGGACATGTACTATATTCTAACACAAATTTGGGGCTTCACCAATAAGGGTGTAAAATTTTAATGGTCTGGAACAAGTGAGTCTGATATAGAAGAGTTATATAGGAATTTGAAAATGGAAATAATATTGATCATACCCAAACCACATGAGAAGTATACAATGTTTTTTGATTCTTATAAAATGGGTCTTGGGTTAGTTTTGATGTATGGAGATTGATTCATGGCGTATGGGTCTTAGAAGTTGGTTCCAAATGAATGAAATTACCATACACATGATTTGAAATTGTTAGAAGTGGTTTGTGATTTAATGTGTTGTAAGTATTACCTATTGGTAATTTTTTTATACCAATCACAAGTTTTAAATGTATATCATTAGGCAATAAGAGTTAATCATCTGGTATCAGAGATTTGTTGAGTATATACATTCATTTTATTTTGAGCTAGAATACACACCAATGTATGTAAATAGTGTTGCTGAAAATTTAAGTTGGAAAACCTAGACTATGGGAGTTCAGGAGTCCAGTTATGAGTGGAAGATGGCGACTTTATTGGCCGAAATGCATGTTTTGGTCCATGAGTTCTAGATGAATATTACTATTATATCAATTTAGGTGGATTATTCACTTTTGAAATGGATCATTGATATAAATTTAGATGATATATAATTGTTATCCATGAGATAATGCCTTGAAGGTGGGGAGTCACATTTAAATTGGAGCACAGATGATGATGAGATCACCAATGTCAATAATCATGTTGTTGTGGCTATGAGTATGTGGGGTGTGATGATTTATAAAATTCATGCCTCAATATGGGTGGTCTATCCAGGTGTGACAAAAATCTACGGTGACCTAATAAAATAGTTTTGGTGGAAAGGTATGCAAATGAGATTTCATTGATCTTGACATGATGCCATACCTTTTAATATTTGAGGGTTTAACATCAATGAATAAGTGGATTATTATAACCATTTCCCATATAGTAATTGATGTGCGATGATGTTACTATAGGAATTTTGGTGGGTCTCCGAATGATATCATTGAAGAATAATACTATTTGGGTGAATGTGGTTATTTTGACAAAAGAATCAAATATATTACTGGTACAAGAGACATTTTAAGTGGATTAGATGAGATAAATGTATGTTCAAGAGATATTTCAATGGCATAGGGTACCATGGACTATAGTTTTAGATTTAAAATCAATAATTACAACATTTTTCTGGCAGGTTCTATAGAAATCATTCTTTATATAGGTTTTACTAAGTATATATTTCAAACCAAACATATATGGGTAGTTGGATCATACAATAAATGTGCATGAGGATATTCTTTCAATGCGTATCATAGTCTTTGGTGGGTCTTGGAAGAAGAACCTAGAAATTGCAGAGTTCAACTATAACTACAATTATCGAGAGACAATAAAGATGAAAACATATGAGGTTCATTATGATAGGCCATGTAGATCTTCGCTATACTGGATGGAGGATGATAGGTCAGATCTTTTGGGACCATGTCTCAGGTAGGAGATGTCAGAGCATGTTCATTTGATTCAAAAGCGTAAGGCTATGGACCAGAGTAGAAAACATTCATATGTTTATAGATGTCGATGACCCTAGAGTTTACAAAGGTGATCTTGTATAATTTTAGTTTTCACCTAGACTAATAGGTCACTTCATGATACTGAGATAGGGAAAGTAGGTACCCAAGTTCATTAGACCATTTCAGGTTGTGGAGGGAATCATTATTATGGCGTATTGACTAGATCTTCCATAGTGTTATAGTAACATGATTAACATTTTTCACATGTTACAACATCATTGGTATCACCTGGATAATTCTCATGTGATCAATGTGGATGATATTGAGTTTGAGAGTGATGTGTCCTTTGAGAATAATTTGATATGTGGGATGGATCACAATGATAAAGTGATGTGGGGAAAGAATTTGTAGATTTTTTGTGTATTTTGGAAATATGGGAATGTAATGGAAAGAATGTGGGAGAGATATAATTTTGTAAGGGTGCATTGGAATAATCTTTTTTACTCATAATGTTAGAGATTCATTTGAATACAGATCTAGGATGATATGTTATAAGGTGATGAGATTATAAGATCCTGACCATTTATGGAAATGTCTCACGTTAGGTTTCAGGTTTTAATTTATCTTTTATTGAATATATGTTGTGTGGCTTTTATATAGGGTTCATTTGGGTTAAAATTTGGGAATATTGGAAGGATGAATGTAAGTTCACTTTTGGAAGATGGTTGGTGAAAACCGTACACCCTATACCATCAAATCGTACAACCCAAGATAGAGGTGAATTGCATAGCTGGAACATGGGTTTTCAAAATGTCCACAATCTTAGTAGAAATCGTTCACCCTCTATAAGATTCACATGATCTAGGAAAATGGTTTGGAAAACCGAGGGCTCAAGCCTATGAAACCATGAACATGTATTTAACTAACCTAAAAGTAAGATTTAAATATTCAAAATTCCCATTTTAACAACAATTTAATTCTAACATGGACCTAATTGATTCATCTCATTTTTTTGAGGTTCCCAAATTAATTCCTACAGCTCCTGACCTAAATTAATCATGATTTACGGTCCTGAATGAAGACCTCCACCTCTCCTAGAAAGTGAAGCTTATCTCATGTGGATCATCCCTCTTTTTCTTGAATCTACTATCTGTTTTAGGGATGTTATAATTTATTTTTATTGATCTAGATGATGGTTTTTGGGTATATTTAATTCATTTAAATCATTAATATAGGAATTCAATAATGATATAATTTAACATAGTGATTAGGGTTATTGGCCTCCAATTGGGGATATCTGTTGGTGAGCATTCATCACCATTTTCAAGGTAAATGGTTTCTTATTTTAATTAAAAAATCATTTATTTCAATTAAATATATGTAATATTTTTAATTTATAATTGATGATTAGAAATGTTGTTTATTAAATTAAATTTATTTCATTTATTAAATGAATCAATTATGGGATTGTGAAATTGGGGATATTAGGATTTTGAAATTGGAATAATTAATTGTTGAATTAATTATTGGAATATTGGGATCATTAAATTTGATTAATTAATTGTTGAATTAATTAATGGAATTTATGTGATTAGTTTATTGTTTAATTAATTAATTCAATAGTTGTGATTAATAAATTTTTGAATTAATTAATAGAATGATGGGAATATGAAATAATTTTATTTGAATAATTCATTTTTGAAAAAATTAATGGATGTTTTGATTATAAAATGTGTTGATATTCTTAATGTTTATTAAAATTGAGTGATGAAAAATAGGTGATACCAATGTGATTTTTGTATATGATTGTGGGACACAAACGGATTCCCCAAATACCTATATGTGATTCATTTATATTTTAGTGTGAGACACGGACAGGTTCTCCAAATACATATAGAGTTCTATATGTATTAATATGAATAATATTTTATGGGAGGGGGAAAGATGTTACAATTAACCATGGGGCGTGGGACATGTTTTGATGATTCAAATAACCATAGGGTGCTAAACATGATGTTTTGTGACCACTAGATATGAATTGGACCATGGTTCTGATTATTCTTATAATAAATTTTAATGAAATGGATAATTAAAGTTAGTTTTTGATAATTATTTGTGAATTTAATATGTGACATGGTTCAATCATTAGAATGGGATGATGCCGGTATTTTGGTTTGGGTGTCCTTAGGAACTCAGGGGGGTTATGTGGTTAAATTAAGGAAAATAACATAAAAGAAAACTCTAAACTTTATTTCATATATTTTATTCATTAAAAAACTACATACACTATTTTTAATGGATTTTTTATATATTCCATTGGTGGTGTCCTACAAAGTTATAATCACACCCTACTCAGGATGCTAAATCATTCTCCAAGTAGAAATTAATGATTGTTAGATAGGATTAGGGAAAAGGCCATGTATTCGATAGATTTTTTAAAATAGAGCATGCATGAGGGAAGCAACATGTGGTTCATGACACAATTGGTATTTTTTAGTTTCTATATATTAGGTTTTTCATAATGAAAATTTACCTGTAGTTTGTCATGGATTATCTGTTATTCTATTTTCTTGTTGTTTTTCCTATTTTGTTCAACTTGTGATATTTGTATTATTATGGAAATTGTTATAACATTTTATTATTTTGTATTTATTTTTTATGGAATATTAATATAATAAATAGGTTATATTATCCCAATGATTTATAATATACCATTGATGCTTGTCGGTATCCTTTTGAATACCATGGGGTGTTCCTGAAGTCATGTGACTAAACAAATTGGGCCACTGATGCGTTCCACTCAGGCCAAGACATGACACATGGAATTTTCATTAGATTCTACCTACATTAACAATAGTTAAGAAGATAATGGATACACTATTTTCATAGTGATAATGAATTAGAAAATTCTTAACATTGAGAACTACCTCCACCATTGTTGCAATTATTAGGCTGCTTTCTCATCTTACCATGTGTCCCATTGGAATTTCCAAAATACATAAAAAAATGTCTAAAAAATCCATAATTCCCCACTTTATTACACTCAAAAATTATAGATCCATAAACTATTTCTATATAGGTAGTGGGATTAAATATCAATACTTGTGATAAAAAACTAGGTGGTAATCCTTGTAGGTATTTTAGGGCCTTCATCTTAACATTCATCACCACCTTGTGATAAAAATGAACTATCTCAAAAAAATTGTTAGCATGATTTATCACCGCATTATATCCATACTAAATGTAAATGAACTCTATAAACATCACCATCATCTAGGTTTATAGGAAAAATAGCTGATATTAAATGGTATTTATTTCATTCCACTCAAAGAACACATGATGATTCACCAAAACAATAATGTCACACAACCTATTTCTTGGACCCTCACGCATAAATTCTATAAGCTTCACCTTGACATATTCACATATATCTCAAAAAGAAAAAAATGATCAATTTTTTCAAATCTAGTAATCCTCATCATGAGTTTTTTTAGTAGCCAAACAATAGAGGGGATTTCATGCATAATAACTTGTATGCTTGATCATTGTCTACTCCACCTCCTCTATAAGGCCTCAGCCTTAAACCTTACTTAATCTTGAGTTATTACAAGATTACACATTGGGGATTTTTTCAGGTTTAGAGTTTTAGAGAATTAGATCATGAAAATTGCATTACATTCCACATTTAAGCAAAGTGGTTACATAAAAGACAGTATTCATTTTTCGCATCAACGGAAACACATTTAAAATAAAACATGGATTCTTTCTTGACACATCCTTGACACTATCATCATAACATGTACCTTTCCCTTGAACTATGAAAAACATTTCAAAAAAACTTGGGATGAGTATAAAAAGCTCAGTAAGGGTTATAAAAAATATGGAAAGGAAACATGAGTTCATATATACATAAGAATGAAATCATTCTTTACCCATAAAACATAGGCACTTCAACATACCTCATCAAATCATGAATAAATCATAGAAATCATAAGACATAAAAGGTAACTTGAGGCATTCATAACATTCTTAAATAGGGAGTAACACTCTTGGTTATGTTTGGAATAACCACCATAGTATATTCCCTAAATCTCTTCGGAGAAACCTTAACGTTTCACTCCTTCGCGTTACCCAATGCATTGGAGAGCTATATCGGGCTCACCCGCCCTTAGTTTATCACAAAACCACCCATTTTCATAACAATTCCCAAGAACCATAACATAAACGTATCACATAAAACATGCATAAATGAAACATAACATTTCCACATTTCAATCACAATATAACATTTTAGTATATTGAAATAATGAATCCATTCAAAAAGAAACTATTTCCTAAACCATTTAAAACATTTAATAAAGAGATTTTTGAATCAAAGTGTCCCATACCACCTTGAAGATTTTTAAATTTTAAACTATTAATATCAATATAAATAAATCCTTAAAACCATTTTGAAAACATGGATATTAATAAGAACAAATAATTAAAACATTTAAAGCGATATTTTGGTTAAAGGGGTTTTACCAATATTAGAGACACTTGAATACAATAATTGAGGAATAAAATTTAATCAGAACCTTAAAATATCATGAGAATAAATGGATTAATTATATAATATTCCAAAGGATAGTATATAAACCATATAAGAGTGAATTTGTGCATAACAACAATTAATTCGCAATAGAAATGTAAAATGTGATGAAATACCTTATAAAGAAGGTATCCTTAAATTAAGGATAAATCAGTCTCAAAATTATGTGTGACAGATATAAATACATCCAATATAAGTGGATATTAAGTGTAAAAAAATAAAATGTCATTTAAACATATTCAAAGGATGACATATTCAATAACTACATGTTGAACCCAAAGAAATCGAAATTGGGTTAAAATGTTCCCTTGGTAAAATTCGACAGCCTAATGGCGTCACTTCAAAATTCAGAAAATGAGTTGATGAGAGATAAAAAGGGTATCTCATCACTTGGACATAAAATTTACATCAATAAGGATATAGAAGAACATATCCCAACATAATAGTATGTGAATTAAAAGACATAACAAAATAAGTCTTCTAAAAGAGGAGGGTGAAAGGTTCCTTTACCGACATGGGTATCTTTTGAAACATACACCCTGCGAAATAAGGACAACAAAACATTGATTTAAATACTAATAAATGAAAGTATGTTACAAAATGAGTAAAATAATGGGTAGTAGATACACCACTAAAAGGAAATTGTGGCAAAGGTAGCATAAATCTCATGGGAATAAAAGTGAGATGAAAAATCCCTTACGAAAACTCGACAGCCTAACAGCGCCACTTAAAACTTCTAAAATGGATTTATGAGAGATAATAGAGTTTCTCATCATATGAACATTAAAATTACAGTAATATTAATATAATATAACATCCCAATAACAACAATGATGATCTTTAAAAGTAATGACATAAAAGAGTGTACTTAAAAAGAAAGAGAGGAGTAGGATCCCTTACCTCAAGTCCAATTTGTCTTGTTCGTTTCTTCATATTCCTGAATAATAAACTTTGGTAAATTTATAATTGCGTAAGGACCTCCTATAAAGATTATTATTCAGTTCATATCACATATTTTAATGTTATAATAATTGGTTAATAATATGATTCATATCAGACGTTTTTTTCGATGTTTGGTACATGAGTCAGAAATTGAACTTGTTGGAAAATAATTTTCCATGTAGTTATAGGTACATCATATACAGAATAGTATTTATGTTTTAAATATCATATATATCCAGTATATATTCATTTTATACTATTCCATAGCATTTGGAGACAAAAATTAAAAGCACCGTTCATGGAGACGGTAGGCCGTACGTACGCATGAACGCTAATTTCATTTTTTGTCATATTAATGGAGTTAAAACAAAATGAGATATATATATATGTTATAATTACAGAATTATATCCATAATTTAGATGTAATATATTACATATATATCCATTTTATATATGTACTTATAATAGTACATAACATTTTGAGATAAGAAATGGAATGTACCGTTCATGGAGATGTTAAGCCGTACGTACGCATGAACGCTACTTCCATTTCTATTTCATATTTAATGGAATTAAAACATAATGATACATAATAGTATTTTAATTCCAGTATGGTATCATATATAATATCATTAAATATATCCTTTATACGTACCACATATGGTATTAACGAATCAAATCACTTTGAGGGGGCGGTAGTCCGCACTTCCTTAAATGAAGATATCGCGTTTACCCATAATGGAAACCATAAAGGTATGCCATAAATTAAAAATACATAAGCTTAAGTAAAACATAAACATATTATTTATCATATATAAATATAGTGTCATCTTAATGGCCACCTTTGAAGGTGTTAGAAGAATGTTGAACAATCATCGTTTCGTGAGGCAAAAATTCGCCATCCACAGAAACAATATGTTCTTTAACCATTAGATGTAGGTGTGTGTAAGTGTAGCTCAAGTACTTCTTATAAAAACATCCTAGTATATTGAATATACTTGATTTGTTACAAAATAAATGAATAAAAAGAGTTTAGGGGGTTGGAGAAGCAAAATAAAACGAAAGGACACAAGTGAAGACTTTACGTTAAAATCGGGTAACTCCCTTTGGTTTGAGCTCAAAGGCTTACTTGGGAAGACTTATGCCCAAAGTGAGGCTTAAAGGAGTTAGAGAGGGATGCGGAGAGACAAAATGGTCATGGTTTTTCCAAGCAAAAGGCTTTGGAAGTGTGGGTAAGGAGGTAGAGGTGGGGTCTTTTTATAAGAGGAGAGGAGGGCCACTCTTGGAAAGTAAAGAAATGTTACTTTATTTTAGAATGAATTTTGGATTTTAATGGTCACACATTGATGTTTTTGGAGGATAAGGTGATAAGTGTTCGAAATAAACCCATCCAATAGGTTTTGGACATGTGTAGGTCTTATATTTTACATTATCTTTCCATTTTATTTAAATCGTTAAATAATGAGGTCATCGCTGCATCATCATGATGTCATAAATAATTTAATTTATTTAATGTCTAAAAATTATAAAAAAAATAATATGATATAGTAAATCTTTTTATATTTCCAATGACTATTTATAGTAAAAAATCTGACTTGTATAACCCCATGTAAAAATTGTTTTATTAAAACATCTCATGTTTGTGTCAATTTTTTTACTTTAACATTAAATAAAAACGTATTTATGTCATTTTCCAACCAAAGTGGCTCCATGGGGTCCCCAAGTTGACCGATGAATTTTATTGGTCGGACATGATGCATCCAATAAGGGTAGGACATGTGTCAAGCTCATATCATATTATTAAAACATTATTTTTACCTTAAACTACACTAATTACCTCTAATCACGATTAAAAACATAAAAGTTACTATTCACCAAAAAATTATTTTAATCCCATTGAACCACATTTTACTTCTTAATGACAACCATGTATGTCAGATTTTTTAAATTCAAAACACAGAGGTGGTAAAATTTCATTTAAACGAAAAAATCAGTTTTTATAAGTACCACTTAGTGGTTTCACTATTCATCAAAAATTTAAGTTTTTCAGAAAATTACCAAAAATTCCCCCTAAGATAAATTTGATATTCCGAATTCAAAAATGATGTCTATTTTAAAAAATTCAAAACATATAAGTTTCATTAATTAATTTAAAAATTAATTCCCACTGTCAGAGCAAACATCGTGTTTTTATGAAACAATAAGTATCAAAAGATTGACACTAGTTTAAGTCCAATTTCAAAGTGAAATTAATTCCAACGACCACTATTGGATTAAATGGTAAAAATATATTCTAATTTTACTTTTAAAACAATTCAAAATATAATATAATAATATAAATAAATTAGATTAAAAATAGGTTTTGAATTAAAATACAACATTTTCATTATTCATTAAAAAATTGAACTTTTTCGGAAAAATACCAAAAATTTACACAAAGTAAATTTTGATGTCCCGATTCTAAAGAAGAATTATGTTTTCTCAAATATAACACATAAAATTGTCAAAAAGTGGATTTAAAAGAGGTTCTCCATCAAAAGGTGGTTAATCGACCATTTAAAGAATATTGGAATGTTTACGCTTAAAATTGGATTCATTCGCATTTTTAATCCTATAAAATTTATTGTAAAGAGTAAAAATATTTGACAAACATATATAATAATTTTTTAGTTAGTTCTGTTCATTCTCGCCATTAAAACGGCTAGGAATTAACTACCATTTAAAATAATATTATTTTATTATTAGAGTGCAACGTAAGATTCCCAAGAAACTCGTTGTTGCGTAATGTGTACACCATCGAGTATAGAATCCACTTTAAAGTAATATTAATATTTTATTCACAAATATGGATAAATATAAAAATGACATATTCTTTATTTACCTGGGGTGTTACATCCTCATTGTGCCTCTTATTCTTGATTATAAATAGGGAGTACTTTTTTATCCTTGAAATTAACTTCACACTTGATAATCATGAAGAGATTATGATCAATGGTGGTATTACCATGTAATAATTTCCTACTTCACCATCCTTAGGAATAATTGGAAGATGTCTCAAAGGAATGATTCTAAAAAAAGAGAATTAAAAGATCATAAATTAAATAAATTTAATTTTAAAATAAATTAATATAATTACAAACTGATGTCTTGATCGAAAAATACATTAGAGGCATAGAACCTAACATACACTGGAGACTTAAGGGTCTTTACGATTAGGATTTTCTAAGAAATCACTCGCATCATAAAACTTATGTCCCTATAATGAAATTACTTACAGACCAAAAATACTAGGAATAAATTACATTGTATATAACTACATTTATTATAAATATTCATGAAACATCCTAGAAAAATCATGAAAACTAGGTTATAAACCAGACCATGAAAAGAACGAAAGGGTATTCTCGATCCCCGTAGGCCGGTGACTAATAGCTAAAAAACAAAAAATATCATTAAGGAATGATTTATCCAATTTGAAACCTGAAGAATATCCTAAAATAATAAATAATAATAAGATAAAAATAAATAAAAATAAATAGGCAGTAGTTTCTCTAAAACTAATGGAATAGGTGAAAACCACTGTACATGACCAAGATAAAATCAATTTGAATCCGAAAACACTGAAAACTAATCTATGTGATATGTGGGATACACAATACTATATCACCAGTAGGTACCCATTTCTAACTAATATAAAATCTCCCCACCTCACTTTTGTGACATTCATTTTCTTTTTCAACCAGAACACGGTCTATACACCCATAAGGACGTGTATAGGGTGTGATAAAATAATTCCAAGTAGGATACCACCCATTAGTTCAATCAAAATTATGTGTCAAATAATCCCAATATTCTCAAGATATGAAAAATGTCATGGTAAAATATTTCTGACATTCATATCAAATGAAGGGATATATCATTATCTTTTTTACACTATTTAAAACAAATACGAAATAAAACATTTGAAAGAAAAGTTCTGGGAAAACATTTTTTATTTATCAAATCGTGCATCATATATCTATATTAATACCATACCCAAACAAACAAATGAATAGAACAATGGAGATCACCCATAGGATAACATAGACATGTGATTTCTAGAAAAAACATACTTAAAAATTCATGTTATGACATAGTTCCCTAAAGAATACTCTTTGACAGATGGAATAGGGAAGATAGGGAAACCCCAATGGTGAACCAATATAGTGTCAAATAAATAAGCCCCTAAGACATATGGAATTTAGAATGGTGGGACACTCCATGAGTGAACCCCCTTTGAAAAGAGACATGAACCGACACTATAATCTCATTAATAGGTACCAAAAGATCCTAGGTTCTGTATATATTTAATGTTTCAAATGGATCTAATAATTTTATAAATAATTTACAAATAATTATTTTTCAATAAATATCATTATTTGAAAAATTATTTCATAAACAAATTCAATGTTGTTTGAAATAAACATTATTTCTCCAAAATTTGTGAGAAACTATTATTTATAGAAAATCCATTTACACATTCATATCATAATGAACAATGAGCATGCCATCTATCATTTAGAAAATAGGTTAGAAAAATGGAGCATATATGGATCAATAAAAAAAGGCTAGTGACAGAACCACATAACCAATATGGTTTTACATGATAAAACAATTAGGATCCATACACCAGAATGAAATGGATGATACTAAAGAAGAAATAAGAGGCCTTAGACACTTATTACCTCATATTATAATTGATTTTACATAAGTAAAATGTTGTAGGAGAGGATAAATGACCACATTCCTTAAATTAAAAAAGACCCATACCCATCCACACAATATCCAACCTATATGAATAGACAAATAACATGATCCATAGGAACATATCAAGTTAACATAATTATAGAAGGTAGAACATATTCCAAATTCTTTCCCCAAAACTCCTCTTAGAATACAAGATTCAAAACCTGAGATCGTGAAATTATAAGGAAGTCTTAATGGAGTATAAAAATTAATCAAATACTATTATATGATAGAATATAAATATCTTTGAGTTTTCATTAATATGATTAAATCCTTGATTAAAAAATATGAATTCAAACATCTATTCGATATCCTAAATTAGGGAAGACCATGATGTGATGGAAGTTCGGCATGCTTGTGGGGAATTCAGTCACACCTCACTAGTATCCTGACAAGACCACATAAATAATCCCTAGAATAAAAGGTTGAGGTGCTTTGGAATAACCACGACTTCACCATGTATATGATGAGTATTGAATGTGATGGTGTATAAGGTGACTTCTGATGATACACCCCATAGAATATAGTTTTTTCTAAACATGGTGGCCCTACCCGTGGTGCATAGGTGCCTCATAGGTACACCACAACCTCCACCATGAACATGGTTCTTCATATTTTTCCCCAATATCCCAAAAAACCCATTTTAAAACTACCAATAGACACCAAATGGTTCCTAGAACCAATAAAAATCATTTTAAATGGAAAAAATAGAACATTCTTCAAAATGGGATGTCACAACTAACAAGCTAAAAGAGATAATTAAATAAATATATAATATTATAAAAGAATTTCTTTTTTATGTTTATTTAATCAACACATATCAAAATAAAGGCTTTAAAGTGAGTTGTATTAAATGGGTGACCCACCATGATCATCCACAAACCTCTAAATAATGAATTTTGAGATGTATCCAAAACCCCATTTATTTAATTTTATAACTATTATTCCTTTGTAATGTTGGATTAGTGGGTAGTGGTTGTATAATTTCCATTGGGTGAAGACATTGTAATAATATGAGTTCATTGTGAGAAAAAAATCTGGAATGTCATAATAAACTAGACAAAGATGTTGAAGGTTAATAGAAAAATATTAAAAGTGTGAAAATAATTTTTTTCATTGGTAGTTGTGTAGATCTAAATCCTTATATGAATATTAATTAGTTTTTGTCCATATTTAAAATTTCAAATTGAGGTAGTGTCGTATAATTAGTATTATTCAAATTTTGATAGAAGGTAAATGTATTATCATTCATTATTTAAAACTAAAGGCACATTATTTCTTAAAAACCAAATATAAATATGAATAAATTCAAAATACATAGATTTTTTTGGATATAAGAATAAAATAATGGTTCAAAATCATCAATAAATAGGAGGTAACAATTATTTTGATAGAGAAAAATAACCTATTTGGTGTTCATGTTTTATTTATTATGATTCAACCAAAGTCTATTGATTTTGATTTCCTGATTCTTGAAGTTATTAAATAAAGTGTCCACAATTCAGTATCAATACAATTATTAATCCCATTTTCAAAATATTTTTAGGGTTTCATGAAAATTACTGACACCGAACATTTATAATTAAGAAATTAACTAAATATAAAATTATGAAGATAACTAGAATTATGGGTTATGGATAAAACTAATTGTGTATTAATTTTTATTTTATGGTGATCTTGAATAATTTGGATTATGATCATATTTCATTAGATAAATATTTTCCTTGAAAAATGTGTATTTTGGTAATGATATTTGATATAGTGATGCAGAAAATAATTATTTTTTAGCTTCATGTATTGATTCATTTACATGTAATTGATGTATTTGTTAGAAAAAGATTTTTTATGAATCTTTTGGATGTGGAATGTTACCTAATATGAAATCATTTATGAGAATAAACATTTTTGAATGAGGTTTTAATTAATAATTAAAAATCTTGTATTTTTAAAAATAGTTTTTACATAGTCATATGTAATATAAATTTTGGTGTTAATCATCATGATAACAAGATACAATAATGTGATGTATAAGAACCAGAACATGATGAATAAAATGTTTATAAATAACTAAGTAATAATTGAGTATGATTTAATATTTTTGGTTTTTGAAAATGATAAAAGGTGGATGAAGGTGATAAAAGAGATTTTATATGACTATAAGGGAGTTCAACTCTATAAGTTAATAAATTTATATTTATTCATAAAATCATTTTGAGGAAAATGAATATCACATATTTCCATGATTTTTTTGAAATTAAAGGAGGGTGTGAATCGTTTATTAAAAATCCACCAATAGAAAGAAATCCAAAAGTGTAACAGAAACAACAAAAAACCCAAGACAAGCAGCTATCTACATATATTTTTCATCATTCCAGCACATAGATTTTTTTCTTTTTGAATTTCATGCCATTCAACCCTTCCATGACTGCAAAAATGACCCCGACCTCTCGATCTACCTCTATTTGTAGGAAGATCTTTGAGACTTTCCAAAAGTGTCTCAACATCAGTGCTGTCAAAATTAGAGTTATCTTCTCATTTCTTTTTCCCTTCCTAGGAGTAAGATTTTCTTCCTTTGTGGTCATCCGGTCTAGGATCTCCTAAGTCTCATCAGGGGAGCCCGAAGTGGATCCCTGCATCTCATTGGAATCATCTAAAGGATTACGAATAGATGGATTGGATTTACCTTTAATCGACACATCTGATGACTTTGTCGTCTTATAGGAAACATGTTGAAAACCTTCGTTATCTACAACATGATTTGAAGAATACTGACAAGGCTTAGAATTGACCAGGGAGCCAAAATCAAAAATTTGTTTACCCTTTTTCTTATTCGAAGAAACCATCTTATTATATGAATGTTGATGATAAACATCTTTATGGATTTTATCTTACGTCTCATGGTCAAATCATAAATATTCATCAAGGTCTAACATTTATGGTGTCGAAGAAATCTGAATTTTCTTCAAATCAACACACTAGTATCGGCTACTGAAATAAACATTCACTTCCTCTGAAAGGATGGCAGCCCAAGAGTATGGATTGTTTTATGAGGTAGAGGCATATATATTAGTTGTGTTACATGTCTTCTCACCCTTATCATCCACTATAGTTTTGAAAAGAACCTCAAAAACACCTCCCTGCATTTCTTTCCTCATATTATCAGCAGGAAATGGTGGTTCTTCATGACCCTTGAAATATTACTTGCAATCCTCAAGCTTCCAATCTTGTGTACTTTTGTTCTTACTGGTAAAATTCCTCATCTCATGTCCACATGAAGAGAAAAGGCTACAAAATGTTGATCGCCTACATGTAGATGTGTCATGACCTATAATGTTATATTCCTTGCAGAACTTTGGCATTTTTTCATAAATAATCTTCCACTCAATAATGTTTTCATCAGTTTCCAACATAACCTTATCAACCAAGGTTGATCCGAATTCATCATCAACCAAGAAACGAGGGTTGTGACCAAATCGAGTCACTTCTATTTCCTTGTCAATTTTGATAGGGATGCCAATTGATTGAGCTATATCATATAAAATTTTGGGGTTCTAGAGTATCCAATTCAACCCATACACTCTAACCCATAATTGTGTGGTGGTGTTACCAACTTCAAAGGGGTTGAATGTTTTATCCCATTCACGAAGGTGAACGATTACAAGTAGGAGATAAATGGAACCAAATCCCCCAAGCTCTAACTCTCATTTCTTATGTGGGGAAGAGCATATGGAAATATCCCCATCCTAGCGAGAAACATTTCAAGGATGAGAAGACCCAAATCCATGATATATGCCTCTTTAATTCTTCTATTATCAGGGGTTGTGAGCCTTTAGAAAGAAATAATCTAGCAATTATCGAGAACTCACACATTTTAAGTTGTTTAGAAACCGTAGTAGGGTCCGCTTTGATGTGTGCGATGTCCCCCTTTCTTCAAATAGCAGTATCAGGTACTCTTTTAAAGCAAGAAAATGATCTGTTCAAAGAAAACCCCTCATTAGAAATAACATGTCTGGCATGATTCTGATTATCTAGAACTGCAACAACATTTTGGTTGTACTCCTTTACCAAAACCACCAGTACGTATCCCTGATGTATTGATGGATCCAATTTTATAGAGAAAGATATAGATGAGCAAACCCCATTCAGATTTGTAGGAACATCATGACTTCTCTTCGCATCACACAACACCACTGACCTAGGAACAACCACATGCATTGCAGACTTCTAACATAAGACATCTACTCCAACAAGTGAAATAGAGACCTCCGAGGTGGGAGCCCCATCCGATGATGTGTTCAGAAGTAATTTGTGGCCAAATTGAGAAACTATCATACTGCCATCACCGGTCTTGATATATCCACATGCTCTGATCGTACCGCCGGCTTCAACGAACATCGACATATCTTCTCCTGCGACACTCGCATCCCGCTTCTATCGCATCTATCAATGGTCCTCTATCCCATTTATCAACCGTCGTTGTGACACTACCCACAGTAGTCACAGATTCCACAACCACACTGGGCACCACCATCACTGATCTCTCATCTGCACTACCAAATCTGTAGTTGTCGATTATCCATGAGGAAACTTAATCGGTGCCATTAAACCCTAGCAGCGATGGATCAAGGTGAGTCTTGCCGCATCGTTTCTCTCCCTATATTACCAACTAAATATTATTCAACTAATATTACCTTGATAATGATGGATAATGATGAAGAAACCTAGTAAATTATTTTATTTTTATTATATTATCATTGGGATTATAATTTTACAGGTTAAATATCTATAAGTTTCACTGTATTTATAGATATATGGATAAAGTAAAGTTGTATATCAGGAAATAAAAGTATTCGATCAGAAAGATGGATTTTTATATTAATTGATAAATGAAGAAAATATTTTAAAAATGTTTTTATTAGAATAATTATTAATTGATGTTGGGTTTTCTAATAATTAAAGAACAAAAGTAAGAATAAGATGTATTCTATAAAAAATCATGATAGTTAATAGTGTGAAATATTGTTTTTACATGATGAAATAAATATAAATGATAAATATGTAAAGTATTTTCAGTCAATGAAGGAGGATAATGTATTTACCTAGAAGATAAATTATTATAAAATAATATAATATATATAATATTAGAAATTAGAGTCTCTTACAACCCTAGAAATTAAGAAATTTTTTGTTATAGCGTATCATGATTGATCTTGGATATAGATTTATTACATTGAAACCAATATTGTTTAATCGTTCATGGAAATGATATTAAAGGAACTAATATATGATGATACTTTGATGCATATGAGAGAATGTGAATGAGTAAATCATTGAAGTTATCATAGTAACTACATAAATTTTAAGAAAAAAAAGAAATTGAATTTTTATAAAGAAAATGGTAAGGAATAATATTTTTATATGTGGAAGTGTTCTTAAATATTTATATATCACTATTAATTTGTGATGAATTAATAATTTTTATTCTAATGTATAATGATATTAGTTGGAGTATGGATTGTCTTAATGGTATTTGGATATGGTCTGAATTTAGTTTAGAAAAGAGTCATAATATATCACATAAAGCATGTTAGAACCATCCAACACAATATATAAAATTGATGATGTAATCATAGAGATAATTTTTTTGGTGATAATTTATATATGCTATGTTTTTTATTTCCTTATATTCTATGGTAAATTATTGAATAATCACAGTTTTTGTCAAAAAATTAAGGATATTATAAATGTGTTGATGAGATATTTTAATGTCTATTAATGATTAATAGAAAATTTTCATCTATGCATGAACATATCATTTTAATGTTCATGATTCTGGAAATTATCTTGAGTAAGTATAAATATATATTTACACACAGTTTGAGGTCTAATATTAGAAAATTTCTTTTATAAAATAAATAAAATAGGTAGATGAATATTATCATGTGTTAAAAAAAGTCACGATATTGATGAGGTGTTTACAAAATTCTTGTTTATAGTAGAACATAAATTTTAATATATTCTAACAAAAATATTCAATCAATGGTTCAATATTAGTTTTCTATAGGTGTTTTAAATTATTGGTAGTTCTCATGAATTTTGTGATAGACTTGAGAGAAACATGTCATACTAAAATATGATATAATGATTTGAATTCCTATGATGGTCAAATTTATAGATATATGATGGTTTGAATGTTTTCATTTCTGGTGAAAAAATATTGACTAGTTATCTCTATATCTTTGTGGATTAAAATATTTTAAAATTGATGATTTTTTATGAAAAAAAATATATAAAATGTTTTTTATAATTTTGAATAGCCTATTTGGGAGAATGTCGCCCCAATAAAGTTTTAGATTCACATGGGTAAAACCAAGTTCATAGTGATAATAAGGATATATCCCAAAAAGAGATTAAAAATTTTATAGATTTAAGAGATCTATATATTCTTCTATGATTGATCAAGATAGTATAGATATTTCCAGATATATTTTGTTTTTAAAAGAAAATATGAAGACAATAGTATCTTATACAAGATTCATTGGTACATTTAATTTATCAATTTAAGTGCAAATATTCATGAAATTACAATTATATTTTTTTTTAAAATTGGAGTTTAATAAAAATTTCATTAAATGTAATTAAATTTGTATAATTATTATAATTATTTAGACTAATTGATGATTTTATAGATTTCATGTGAAGACTAATATTATAATGCACTTATTGAAAATTTTATCCAATATGACCATGAATCAGGATGAAATCAAATATGGTATCATCAACACATGAAATAATTAGTTTCATGATGTATGATGTAATAGTTTCATATAACATTCTTCAAGAGACCATTATATATATAATTTAAGTAATAATTAATTGATTCAATGTTCATATAAATATTATTTTTAGGGGTAGGTCTATAATGGTGGGTATCACCTATGTTTCCATGAAATAGAATACTATGTATGGTTAATATAATATGATATCATAGTGTGTGTTGTAATTTTTTGATTAAACTGATATGAATTATTATATAATATGTTTCTATGATATTCCTATGTTCAGTATTGCTGCTATAATACTAGAGTGGATATTGAGTAGATAGAAGAGGGTCTGGCTTATTCTCAGAAACATTAGTGGTTTTTATGGAATAGGTTTCTAACCCATTCAAACAATGAAATCTTTGAAAATATGATCACGATTAATAAGACTCAATTTTTTTTGTGCAATTCCTAAAAATACTGTTATTAGTGATGAAATTTGAATCTTATTTTACTAATTTATTTTATATTTCATTAAATATATACATTTCTATGTCTATAAAGGCTCATGTTTTTCAATACTTCAATGATAACAATTTAATATTTTTTTACATTTTATTTTATTCTATATAATTTCATGTATTAAATAAAGGGATCATTTAAAGGATATATATACAAGTTTTCTATGGACTATAAATATATTTTTTATAGATCCATTGGTTTTTAGGAGAAGATTCATAAAGTGATATGACTGGGATGTTAGTACTTAGGACTTTAGGCTTAGAAAATAACATTTGTTACACCAGAATTAAGTTCTATATTATAGTATTAATATTTTTAAAAGGAAAATAAATCTTAATAAAAGTGTTTTAATGAGTTGATAGAATTCCACAAGTTCAATAAGATGAGGTACATATATTTCTTTCATATGTAATCAAATTGGGTAACATTTTAGATGAGTTTCACTATGGATTCTTCTAAATCATATTTTTTTGACATTTTTGAACCCTATCATGTGTGTGTGAAATAATTGATGGTGAAACCCCGAACATGCTTCCAATTAAGGTAGGGCCATGTGATAATACCAAACTGTATATGTCACCCACAATGTATTAATTACACTATTCAAAACTAATATTAAAATTTTTTAATATAAAAGCCCTAAATAATCCTTCTAATATATATAACAATGAGTAAGCTTCATCATATCAATTCATGAAACATTAAAATCATATACATATAACTATATTATATAAATAAAAAATATTAATAATATTGTAAAAAATAAATCCTACTCACTTTTTTAATCCCTTTATATATCCACTTTATAAAAAATACTTAGAAACCACCAGAGAAATATTTTTAACATCACCACATTACAATCTACAATAAAACTAGACAAAAATTGAATCTAATGGGTCATATTGATGTGTGAGACTTATATAATCCATATGATCATCCCAAACCAATATCTCACACAACCAATTTTTTTAAAAAAATGTATCAAACAGTTTAACTCATTTAAAATAGGTTATTCTTCTAGATTAATGTAAATAATCATAAAAAAAATCACTGAATATTTCATCGAATTAACAAATATAATTTTTTCCACTAAGTATAATCACTTAATACTGAAACAAAATTACCTCAATGTGTATAAAATAGATAGAGAATAAATTTTTTTCCATGTTTATGTTCACCATGACTCGTAAATATATCATTCTATAATGTATCAACCATTAATCATATCAAGTAATTTTAGTTCTTTAAAACAACATGAAACACGGAAAAAAATAAAACCAATAAATATAATTATTTTATACATGAAATACATATATTTAGCTAGTTAATGAATATTATTTGATGGAACATATTGATAAATGTAATATAAGGACCCGCTATGTATAAAAGTATATAATATTAATCATCCCACTATATAGATATGTTATCATTGGTATAGAGGATACATTTTCAATGGAATAATAAATAAAAAATATAGATCCATACTCAATAGGTGAGTAAAAGAAAAAATATATAGACCAATGGAAGAAAATTAACTTATGAGAACTCCTTTATGATAAACCACAACTATAAATACTATTTTTATATTAATCCACCAAACCATAATGCATTTTATATAACTTTAAATATCACCATTAATATTGTAAATTCATTATATATGTAAGAGACATTGATACAAGGAATGATGATACAAAATCAATCACACTACCCTCTTATGTTCTTATATTAGATGATCATTTCTATAAATTCACAATAAAGTGAAAATCTATATATCATTTATTGAGAAATCATCTCTTGAATGATTTAAGTAATAAAAACTTTAAATATATCATTTTACACTCACATACTCAGTTAGAAATATAAAATCATTATAAATTCAATATAGTTGATGAACCTAAAATTAAATACATCCTAGAATATATATGTCTTATAAAATAACACTTCATAACTCAATAGATAAACATTATTAGATTTTGATACAATATTATGAAGGGAAATGTAGTTTTTATTTTGTTAAATGGTGATGGGAAGATAGAAAATAATTAATTTTTGTCTGTGTAATGTTTGATTTATTATAAAAAATATTCCATAAACATTTATTATCACAAAATATAATTTTTCAGTTATTTTGGTTTTCAAATATTCATGTTAGGAATGATATTTTGTTTTTCTATGCATAACACACATCACTATTTACTTTTTCAAATTTAAAGGAAATTGATTTTTTTACTATGATTAAAAATTTAAAAAAAAATTCATTAATCACATAATAATATATGGAATTATTATTCTATTTATTTTTATAAATAATTATAACTGGTATCCTATTAATTCTTATCACTTTATATATCTTACAAAATTTAACTTTTTTATATTTCATTATTTGTTGATTCTATTGACACCATCCCACACTTTTGTTCTCTTCATACAATGTCACCACTCAAGACCTCTCAAACGATAACTGGTGAGTAGTTTTTAATTTTTAAAAATTTTATTTTGAAAACATTCCATAATAATGTAAATTATTTTTATTTTAACATCTATTAAATATTTTAAAATACATGTTACTTCATAAAACAATAACCCTTAACTAATTTTTTTCAAATGTAATGAACCAATATTACACTAACACTTAATACGTGGATATTTCAAAGTTTGTTCACCACCATATCAAAACAATATAAATATATAAAAAAAATTCTAATGAAATTATGTATGATTATTTAATGGAAAATATTCCAACAAAATATGAGGAATTTTTTTTGATCATTGTATGAAAAATTGAATAGAAATTAATAAAAAATATTAATAAATCACTCATATCTGTTTTATTAAATTGGTAATTTTATTATTTCTATATTATAGTAATATATTTAATATTAAATACACCATAAATGATTATCTATTTTTTGATAACATCGAAAAAATGATATTATTATGTCACCCAGTAGTTACATGTTTTTAATAAAGTATAATTTCTAAATTAGTTCATCTACAAATCACTATGAATATAATTAATCCCCTTCTAGAATATATGTATATACATGTATTCATAATGTTTTTATGAATTATGTTATCAATAAAACAATGATTCCTTAATGTAATGATGGATGTTAATCTACAGAAGGGTTTCAGATAATATTTTCAATTTTTTATTATTTATAAAAAATAAACCAGTACTTTTTATAATTATAACTACCAAAGTAATTATAATTGTATTTAAATTTAATGCATTATTAAAAATCTTGATTTATATTTTACATATTTATATTCATTATATGGATAGTATTTAATTTTTCAATCAAAAAAGAAATAGTTTAACTCATATATAATTTTTTTTATTAATGTATAAATATTCATTTAATTATTATATTTGTAAATTTTAAAATTTAAATTTTAAAAAATAAACTCTATTTTTCAAATCATCAAATAAAAATTATCTTAATGTTTAATTTTTTAATATTTTTGAAATTATTTATTTTTCATTGATTAATAAAAAATAACAATTTATATAAAACAATCATTCTCTCATTATATAATGTAATTTAAAAGGATTATTTTATCTCAATGAAACATAAGACTCATTAAAATATAAATAATCTAAATAACTTAATTGGATCAATTATTAAACCATATATTAGCATATGTTCACTTTTAGGCATAAAACACAATTTTTTCTACAAAACAACATTTCAATTTTCAATTTAGTATTACATTATTTTGTTCTTATTTTATAAATTTAATCACTAAAAACTCATTTTGTATTTTTATTCTATAAGATAAAATTTGGAAAACATGTACCTTTTTTGGTGATTATGAATAGTAAATGTTGAAGTCATTTTTCAACTCAGTTGGGGTAAATTTTGTTAACTAAGGATAAAAATAATGTGATACAAGGTAAAATTTTCTATAAAAATTATTTATTTTCTTTTATTGGATATTTATTTTTGTATAATGGATAAAATTGTTTGAAAACTGTTTAATTTTTCTCAAATTCCTTTAATAAGGACCTTAACATAACACAAAATAAAGAATAAAAATCTAAATGCCACTATATTTGTTTTAATATCTCTATTTTTTATAGTGATAAAAAGTTTTTATATTCATTTAATCTTTTTTATTTGTAATATAATCAATTTTTATCATTTTTATTTATTCTAAATCTATAGTGATAAAATAAGTTCCATAAATGCGGATGCAACATAGACACAATGCTTGTGCAAGTAGTATAAATATAAATCAACGGATTAAAAAAACCCATAAAGTAATATTTTTTATGTGGTTTATATTATCTCATGAATTATATATATAAAAATAACATATAATAGATTTTTGAAAACCTTATATTCAAATTCAAATTTATCCTGATGACTTTATTGACAAATTAAATAAATAATTCCAAATATTACATTAATGATATTTTATGTTTTTAATATTTTATTAAGTGATTTAAAATTAATAATAATCATATATTTATCCATCTGAATGTTATATCATTTATAATATACAACATGGTCTATTTATGGGATGTTTTTACTTTTATATTATTTTTTTTGACACTTATAGTGTATATAAAATTGAAACCACATAAATCATCCAAAAGATTAAAATTAGGATAAAAAGAATAGATAAGGATGAAACCATCATCTAAAATTATTCAAATTTGATCAAGTTAGATGATTTATAATCTTCTAAATCCTATATCATAAATATATCAATTTAGTGCCATTTATTATTAAAATTTCATTATATTATTTTAATGTTTCAAGTTAACCCATGAGTTCCCCTCCCCTCACTAATAAAAGAGAACATTATTTCCTCTCTTCCTCACACATTTTGAGCACTCTGGTTCAAAAAAATACCAACCCAAAAATTTTACTTAACTTTCTATACACATCATAGAGGTCATGGCCTAACCAAAAAAGTAAACCTATAAGGCTTATGGACTAATCAAAATAGGTATCGAAGGAGTAGGTATATGTCCTTACCTACTAATTTCAAGTTTATTTATTCTTTTTCAAAAATAAAATATTCTATAACATCCTAGAATATTAACATAACTATATTAAATATACTAAAATGTTATTATTGTTATATTAAAACAATTTTTCATCCCATTTTCCTTCTTATGGGTAATGAAATTATCCCTCATTCATATGTGTGGATTACCATATCTACAAAGCAATGAGAGTTTTTTCATCGAAACACCATAAAGATAGTTTTCATAATGGATTTGATTAATATATATATATATATATATTTTATTTATAAATAATTTACTTTATGTAAATATCATAAATCTCTAATTTTATTCATTTCCATCCATTGAAAAATTATTACATCATTTGTGCATACATGTGGACTGCCACATCCAAAATGAGATGTGAATCATTTTTCATCACCTAAAGACATCCTACATATTTATGTATATTTAATGAAATAATATAATTTTTTTATAATCATTATTATATAACGGTAAAATAGTACTTATATTTTATCCCTCATGTTCTTTGATAAATATAAATGTTACTCCAACATTCATACGACATATCATCTACATGATTGTAACATAATTAATTTTTTATAACCATAATTAATGGTTAGTTAAAAATTTATAATTAAAAAATTAAAATGATTATTATTTCATGATTATTATTTTGGATATAATGAATAAATTACCACTTTGACCAGGTTAAACCTACCAAATACATTTTGGGATTGTGATCTAAACATCCTCAAAAGCATCAAACCAAACATAAATGATGAAATAAACAAACAAACCATGGTCAACATTGTTATAAATTTGATAATAATAATGAATTTAGAATAAAAAATTAATAAATAGAATGTATAATTTACATGAATTTATTATTAAAGAATAAAAAACTATGTGTGGGGAGTCAGACTCGAGGTAAGTGGCAGTTTAACCTAAAACTACTTTTTAAAATATTTAATGATTTATTTTATAAATGTTTTCTTCCATGAATATAAAAAAATTATATTATAAATATATTTATATGGATATAAATGAATAACAAAAGATATTTTATGTTTCATTTTTTAATTTATTTTTATTACTTGCAAAATAAATCTTTCAATGCATTTTATATGGAATATTTTAATTTTTTTTATAAAAATGAAATTTTAATATTCAATCTAAATATATAAGAAATTAAATGATTTTACTACTATAAAAATTATTTTATGTTTGAATTCCATGACAAGATTCTAGGTATTATTCAACAAAAAACAATTGTTACTTTTTATAGTTCTTTTAGTTTATCAAAATGACTATTTAAAAGGAAAATGTATTTTGATATCCAAAAATGTTTTCTATAGGAGTTCCAAAGAGATTTTTAAGTGATTTATGATAGAAATTTGAACCATTTAAAATGTTCTATTAATTATATGGTACATGATCATTATAGATGGTGATGGTTGATCCTAATACAAACTATATGATAGTTGAACCCAATAAATCTTGTACGACAAGTGATATCGATACAACTTGTAAGATTAAGGAGCTTGATAAATATTATACGAGGCTTCTAAAATGACCTATGATTGATGTAAATAGAAATATAATCATTTTTGTGGAATAAATTATACATTACAGAACAAATTCCCAAATAATATATTATTTTTAGGGTGATTTGAAACATGGAAACAAAAAGGATGTTACACGAGCGAGCTACATTATATCACACTAGGTTCTAAAAGACTAGAAACCCTATTTGACATATCATAAATGATATATATCTTCCTTACATGGGGAAGGAAATGGAAACATGGGTGATATAAGGTTCTCATTATGGGTAAAAATGGGATAAATTTAAGTACAAACATTAGAATAAGGGTATTGGAATGTTATCCTAAAATTATAAGATCATAACCTACATATTGAATATGATAAACATAAATCACAGAATAACGATGACTTGTTAATAAGACTCGAATCATAAGTTAAACAAGAGAATATTCCATGAAATCCTAACATTATAATAAGACATGTAATTTTGGAATACACATACACATGTAATATCATTCCCTATAAGTCAAGACACATTGTTAGTACTTTTAAGGGATCTTCCGAGGGACTACACCTACTGGGTGGGACACAACACCATCCCCAGTCATAGTTCTATCCTTGTAATGGATTTAGTTTCTCAATCATCCCATAGTGGATAGATGGTTTTTCCCATGTTCTGGGTGTGATGGATTTAATTACTAGTTTTTTGGTGTCTTTGTCATGGTGTATGGTCAGTGCACAGTTAGAGGAAACTGTACAGCATCCTCCAAGAAAATGTGAAATCCATGGAACAATTTTGGTTGAGGGTTCAAGACCTATGAACAGTTTTAAAAACAAAGATAAAACTATGTGGGTACCCAATATCTCATTGAATAGCCATTAAAAATGGTTCTCACATGAGATACCAATCCATGCTGCCAAACTGTGCGTACTTTAATGCATCAATTTTTTTTTTAAATTTACAAACTACACATACAATATTTTAAACCTAAATCCATGATATTATTCCTCTAACTGGTTCGTGTGTCCATATGGTTGGTCCTTCTTGGTTCTTTAAGCCTTTACCCTCTCCCTTTGTATAAATCTAAGATGGTTCTTCATGTATGGGGCTTGATACCTCAAGGTAATCCTATCCTCTATTCTCCATCATCCACTTTTTTTATATCCTCTTGAGATCTTATTCTCCATTGGTCCTAAGGGTATACTATTTCTGTTTTCCTTGATTTAATTTCGGGGTTTTTTGTGTTTCGAATTCCTTCTGGTAGATCATGGTTTATTGAACCTTTGTGGTGTTTATTAATGTGTGCATTGCTGAAGCATCATAAATTTTAGGTAGGTGTCCCTTGAACTTGATTTTTCATTTCAAAATAATTTGTTTCATGATTTCCAGAGCTTTCTTGAATATGTAATAGTTATGTATGATCATTTTAATATTTTCTTACTATGAAAATTCGTGATTTATAGATTATTTTGTGATAAATAGATATTTTTTGTCGATTGTTGCACACATTGTTCAATGAAATGTTTTGTTAGGTTGTTAATGTGAATTATGATACCTAAATCCTGATTTATCATTTGAATATATTTAGGATATAAGAAATGATGATTTGGTTTCCTTGAATGTGGTATCCAAGTGTCTTTTTATTTAAAATATATATGTATTTGGCTTATATAATTTTTTTTTTCACATATGGTGGTGGTAAATGGCCCACTTGGAACTTTATGAAAGTTGAGAATGTGTTTATCATGAAAACTCTACTTAGATAATCTATTTTCTTTTTTATATTGATTGGGTGTGATTATCTCATTGTGGTCTCCTCATAGCACATTTATTTAGAGCAGAATGGGTGATTCGTGGTGTGGAATCCTTTGAGATATATTTGTTTTATTGAAATAGAATGCCAATTGGGGTGACTCTGGTGATACCTATTGTTTTAATTATTATTATTTGTGCATATGATTTGATGCTCATTTAACATCTTTTTTCTCACCCTCTTAATATTTTGACATGGGAACTTGTCATAGTGAAAAAAATTTATGAATGATTATTGAACTAGTCAGATTATGAAATGAAAATTAGACCATATCATAGTGATATATTGAGTATTATTTGTATAGTACATCACCCTTCAGTTTGTAAAACGTAGGGTGTGTCCAAGTGTATGGGAGTTATTAATGTCTTCAAGTGAGGTGTGCTTTCTATGATGAGTCAACATGTATTAATATGTTTTGTATTATTTATGATCTCCTAGGTTCTCCCATGACTATTGGCACATAGATATCTAAGTCAAATAATTGAGATTCATTGTTTATTGGTTACTCTTATATAAAGTTTTTCCATTTCCCTTGTTGTATGTTTTTTCTTACTTCTTGAATTGAGTTTTTTATCCCTAGAATGATGAAATTATTTTTAAGTGTTTATAAGAAATGGTTTTGGAATTTTATTAAACTATTTCTCAATTATAAATGTAATGTTACTCTTTCCCCTTTCTTAAATAAATTTCATATGGTTCCTCTTTAGAAAAGCTGGGTGGTTTTAAATAGTAAAATAGAAAAATTTTCTGTGTTTGATTTTAAAGTGGAAAATGTATTGAAAATGATTACATTAATATATTTTATGTTAAACATGATGTTAATGTTTTTTTATTTTATTGTATGTGCATTGGGAATACAATTTTATGGACCCACCTAAAGATTTATAAGACTAACTCGTGTAGTTTATTCTTGTCATTATCTTTTGGTGTAGGTTTAATATCTGTTCAATCAATATAGGCAACTGTTGGTTTTGGTATCGATGATTGACCCTCGGGGTCACATGGAGATGTGTGTCATTCAGTAAAATTTGAGTTTTTTATATGATGTAATATTTGTTTAGTTCTTTTGTAAAATCTGTTCAGTTTGTAGATGTGTATATAATTTTGGATTCTTATTTTAACATTCTAATATAATTTTTTATTTATTTATTTTGTTATAAATCATTCACTTGACTCTCTGTTGAATCTAGAAACTTTTTTCTTGCCCATGGAGATTGGGAATGCCATTCAAGACTTGCCTAAGATCATAAAATGTGCTGAATTATGGGTAAAACTAGGTTGGTCTATAAAAAATGGTATCATAGAAGTTTGATTCTTTAAGGGACCTATCATTCAGAGAGCCATAATTTATTTGGGATTTCAATGTAGATATAGTATGATTGTTAGAACCTTAGGGTGTATGTATAAGGGATTTTCTGGCCAACAAATTATATCCCATGAATTTGGTTTCCATGGGAATTCATGTTTTATTCTGTCTATTTGGTTTCATATGGGTTTTTGGTATTTAGGATACAAAAAGGGAGTTGGGGTAAATAACTCGGTGTTATCATAGGGCATGGAACTCCTTATAAATCCAAGGATATAGCCTTGAGGGACTCTCTATGATGGTGTCATGTTTGAAATATATCTACCAACAATATAGACAGGTAAACAATTGACACTATTTCCCCCATGTCATTTGTTTTAGATCTTCCTGGATTCCAATAATTGTTTTCAGAACACTTTTTTAGAAATTTTCAAATGTGTTTTTTAAAATTGTAGTGGTTTGGTTTTCTAAAGACAGAAAATGAATTTTCAGAATCTTTTTAAAGAAGTATTTAGAGAAATGGGATTTTGTAAAATGATTTCTTGAAATAAATTGTAAATGTTTTATCAAAATTATACTTTTATAGTCAAAGAATGAGTTTTATGATGAGCTGACTCTTGAAAATAGAAGTTTTCTTTTTTGTAAATTTTTTAAATTAGAAGAAATGAGGTTTTAATCAAACTATTTTGATGAAATGGGACTTTTTTAGCAACTAAAAATAATTTGAAAGGTACTAACAAGATTTATATTTGGAATTTTTTTAATGTATGGTGTTTGAAATTGGATTTTACTGAATGGTTGGAGGTCTTGTGAAAAGATTTCTGAAATTTGATATGGGAGGTTAATTGAAAGTGTAAAAACATGGGTGGATTGTTTATTTTCTTAATTGAGAATTTTTTATTTTGACCTTTGGTATTGTCTAGTGAGATGAAAATTATGATACGTTTGGATTAGTGGGACAATGTGTTCATAGATTGGAATGAGAATATGCATGTGAGTGAGACTCTATAAAAATAACATTGGTGATTTTGGAAACTACCAAGTCCATGTTATTTTAAAAAGGATTTTAAATAGGATAGTTTTTTTGATTTTATTACCGATATTTGTGTGGTTTCTTTTTTTCATGATTGGGAATTGTTGTTCTGGGGGTGTTTTGTGTTTGAGAATTATTATTGATGTGATGGTTCTGATAGAGATGTTGGATTTCTTGTTTCCTAGCTTCAGCCCCCAGAGTGATTCGATAAAATTTATGGTGTAGCTACATGTGGATACCATATAGAAGACCCTCCAGTTATAAGGACCCGACCTTAAACATTACTTATTATTGAATTAAATGAGCAATTCACATATAGGATCTTTTCAGGTTTATAGTTTTAGATAATTAGATCATAAATCATGCACTACATTCCACATTTAAACAATGTGGTTACATAAAATATAGTATTCATTTTTTCCCATCGACGGAAACATATTTAAAACAAATCATGGATTATTTCCTGACACTTCCTTGACCATATCATCACATCATGTACCTTTCCCTTGACCAATGAAAAAATTTAAAAAACATGGTATGAGCATAAAAATCTCAATAATGGATATAAAAGTACGAAATGAAAACATTATTCCATGTATGAAATCATACTTTACTCATAAAACATAATCACTTTAACATACCTCATCAAATCATGAATAAATCATAGAAATCATAAGACATAAAGGTAACTTGAGGCATTCATAACATTATTACATAGGGAGTAACCCTCTTGGTTACGTTTGGAATACCCATCACAGTATATTCCCTAAATATCTTCAGAGAAACCTTAACGTTTAACTCCTTCGTGTTACCCATTGCATTGGAGATCTATATCAGGCTCACCCGCCCTTAGTTTATCACAGAACCACACGTCTTCATAAACAATTCCCAAGAACCATAACATAATCATATCACATAACTTAAGAATAAAGTAAATATAACATTCCCACATTGCAATAACAATGTAACATTTTAAGATATTGAAATAATGAATCCATTCTAAAAACTATTTTCAAAACCATTTAAAACATTTAATAAAGATATCTTTGAATCAAAGTGTCCCATACCACTTTGAATATTTTAACAATTTAAACCATTAATATCGATATAAGTAAATCCTTAAAACCATTTTGTAAACATGGATATTAATGATAAATATTTATAAGAATAAATGATTAAAACATTTTAAATGATATTTTAGTTAAAGGGTTTTTAACAAAATGAGAGACACTTGAATACAATAATTGAGGAATAACATTTAATCAAAATTTATAATATCATGAGAATAATGTAATTCATGATATAATATTCCAAAGGATAGTATATACATCATATAAGAGTGAATTGGTGTATAACAACAATGAACTCTCAATAGAAATGTAATATGATATGAAATCCCATGTAAAGAAGGTATCCTTAAATTAAGGATAAATCAATCTCATAATTATGTGTGCCAAATATAAATACACCCAATATAAGTGGATATTAAATTTAAAGAAATAAAAGTTCATTCACACATATTCAAATGATGACATATTCAATAACTACTTGTTGAACCCAAAGAAATCAAAATTGGGTTAAGAAGTTCCCTTGGTAAAATTCGACAGCCTAACGACGTCACTTAAAAATTCAGAAAATGAGTTGATGAGAGATAAAATGGGTTTCTCATAACTTGGACATAAAATTTACATAAAAAATGATATATAAGAACATATCCCAACATTACAATATGTAAATTAAAAGACCCAACAAAACAAGTCTTTTAAAAAGAGGAGGGTGAAAAGTTCCATTACCGACTTGGGTATCTTTCGAATCATACACCCCATGAAAGAAGAACAATACAAAATTGATGTAAATACTCATAAACAAAATTATATTACACAATGAGTAGAATAATTGGCAGTAAATATACCACTCAATGGAAATGGTGGAAAATGTAGCATAAATCTCACGGGAATAAAAGTGAGATGAAAAATCCCTTACGAAAACTCGGCAGCCTAACGACACCACTTAAAACTTCCAAAAATAGATTGAAGAGATAAAAGAGGGTCTCTAATCATATTGACATAAAATTTACAGCAAGATTAATATAAAATAACATCCCCCAACATAACAAATATGAGATTAAAATAAGTGACCTAAAGGAGAGTACTTAAAAAGAAAGAGAGAGGTTGTATCACTTACGAAAATTCGGCACCCTAACGACGCCAATCAAAACTTCCAAAATGGATTGATGAGAGAAAATAGGGTCTCTCATCATATGAACATAAAAAGTACAGTATGTTTAATATAAAAGAACATCCCAATAATAAGAAATATGACCTTAAAAGGAATTACATAAAAGAGTGTACTTAAAAAGAAAGAGAGGGGTAGGTTCCCTTACGAAAATTCGGCAGCCTAACGACGCCACTTAAAAATTCTAAAAAAAAGAATTTATGAGAGTAAGAGGGGGTATATCATCATATAAAAATAAAAATTACAGTATGGTTAATATAAAATAACATCCTCCAACATAAGAACATGGATCATAAATGAAATGACATAAAAGAGGGTACTTAAAAAGAAAGCGAGAGGTCGGATCCCTTACCTCAAGTCTGACTTTTCTTGTTCGTTTCTTTATATTCCTGAATAATAAACTTTGGCAAATTTATAATTTCTTAAGGACCTCCTTTAAATATTATTATTCAGTTCATATCACATATTATAATTTTATAATAATTGTTTAATAATTTTAGATCATATCAGACGTTTTTGCCAATGTTTGGTACATGAGTCCAAAATGAACTTGTTTGAAAATGATTTCCCATGTATTTATAAGTAAATAATTTCTAGAATAGTATTAATGATTAAAATATCATATATATCCAGTACATATTCATTTTATACTATTCCATAACATTTGGAGATAAAAAATGAAAAGCACCGTTCATGGAGACGGTAGGTCGTACATACGCAAGAATTCTACTATCATTTTTTTGTCATATTAATGGAATTAAAAATAAATGAGATATATATATATATATATATATTATAATTAAATTATAATATATATGTTATATAGGACACATGTGTTCATTAATTTCATTCTTTATAGATTACATGTATTGCATGAACGAGTCACATCACTTGAGGGTGCGGTAGTCCAAACTTCCTCATATGAAATTATCACATTTGCACAACATGCAAAGAATAAAGGTATGTTTTAAATATAAAATACATAAGAATATAGTAAAAATAAATACCATATATATCATATATAAAATACAGTGACATCATAATGGCCACATTTAAAGGTGTTACAAGAATATTGAACAATCATCATTTTGTGAGGCAGTAATTCGCCATCCACTGAAATAGTATGTTTTTAACCATTAGACAGATGTGTGTGTACGTGTAGATAGAATCATTTTTATAACAATATCATAGTATATTTAAGATACTGGTGTTGTTACAAAATAAAGTAATAAAAGGAGTTTAGGGGGTTGGAGAAGCAAAATAAAACATAAGAACACAAGAGAAGACACTATCTTTAAATCGGGTAAATTTTTTTGATTTGAGCTCAAAGGCTTATTTGGAAAGACTTATGCCCAAAGTGAGGCTTCTAGGATTAATAGAGGGATGTGGAGAGACAAAATGGGCAGGGGTTGGCCGAATAAAAGGATTGAGAGGTGTGGGTAAGGTGGTAGAGGTGGGGGCCTTTTATAAGAGGAGAAGAGGGGCACTCTTGGAAAGTCTTGAAAACTAACATTATTATAAAATTATTTTCGGATTTTAAAGGGCCCAAAATTATATATTTCGAGTATAATGTGATTATAGTTAGAAATCCACACATACAATAAGTTTTTGACAAGTTTAGGTCTTAGATTTTATATTATCTTTTCATTTTATTTAAATCGGTAAATAATGAGGTAATCACTACATCATCATCGTGTCATAAATAATTCAATATATTTAATGTCTAAAAATAATAAAAAAAATATCATGATATTGGAAATATTTTTATCTTTATAATGAATATTTATAGTCAAAAATATGACTTGTATAACACCATTTAAAAATTATTTTAGTAAAACATCACATGTTTGTGACATTTTTATTTTAACATTAAATAAAAAGTTTTTATTGTCATTTTCCTATAAAAGTGGATCCATGGGATCTCAAAGTTGACCCATGGATTGTATTCGTTGGCCATTACACATCCAGTAAGGGTAGGACATGTGTCAAGGTCATTTCATAATATTAAAACATTATTTTTACCTTAAATTACACTAATAACCTCTAATCACGATTAAAAACTTAAAAGTTACTATTCAACGAAAAATTATTTTAATCCCATTGAACCACATATTAATTTCTAATGAAAACCATGTATGTCATATTTTTAAAATTCAAAACACAGAGGTGGTAAAATTTCATTTAAACAAAAAATCAGTTTTTTTAAGTACCACTTAGTGGTTTCACTATTCATCAAAAATTGACGTTTTTCATAAAAATACCTAAAATTCACCCTAAGCTATATTTGATATTCCAAATTCAAAAAAGATGTCTATTTTAAAAAATTAAAAACATATAAGTTACATTAATTAATTTAATAATTAATTCCCGCTGTCAGAACAAATAGCGTGTTTTTATGATACAATATATATCAAAAGATTGACACTAGTTTAAGTCCAATTTCAAAGTGAAATTAATTCCAAAGACCACTATTAGATGAAATGGTAAAAATATATTTTAATTTTACTTTAAAACCAATTCAAAAGATAATCTAATCATATAAATAAATTAGATTCAAAAGAGGGTATGAATTAAAATACAACATTTTCCACTATTCATTAAAAAATGAACTTTATCGAAAAAATACCAAAAAATTACACAAGGTAAATTTTGATATCCCGATTCTAAAGAAGAATTTTATTTTTTTTAAAAAAAACCCATAAAATGGTCATAAAGTGGATTTAAAAGAGGTTAGCCATCAAAATGTGGTTAATCGGCCTTTTAAAGAATATTTGAATGTTTACGCTTAAAATTGGATTCATTTTCATTTTTAATCCTCTAACATTTATTGTAAAAAGTAAAAAATATTTGGCAAACATATATAATAATTTTGTAGTTAGTTATGTTCATTCCCGTCATTACAACGGCTAGGTGTTAACTGCCATTAAAAATAAAATTATTTTATTATTAGAGTGCAACGTAAGATTTCAAAGGAACTCGTTGTTGTGTATTGGGTAAGCCATCGAGCATAGCATTCCCTTTAAATTAATATTAAAATTTTATTCACAAATAGTGATAAATATAAAAATTTCATATTCTTTATTTACCTGGGGTGTTACATCCTTCCCCCTTTTGGGAATTGTGTCCTCACAATTTTAAAATTGGGCTCGGAAAATTCATTGAAAGTCCCACATTGGAACAAGAGTCGGTAAACAATCACTTTAAAAGAAATAAAGAGAAGTAAAGAGGTCACCCTAGTTAACCCATACTAGGTTTCCATGTAGGAAAACATGGATATGGAAGAAAAGGCAAAGGTTCATGTTCTGAGGGAGAGTGATAGAAAACCTGTTTAGGAGAAAGGTAACCACAAGAAAATCACAAACTTGTGGTGGTTTAAATGGTATTCAATTCCCAAGTAGGAAAAGTTAATAGAAAACATTTTTGTTTGAAGATACTTTTCAATGAGGAATTTATTTTTTATCTTAAGAAATCATACTTACTTGTCATGTTGACTTTCAACTTTTACTACATTTCTTACACAAACTCATACTTTCCCCAAATTTTGAGTATTTAGGAAGACTTGTTCACATTAAGAGTACTATAATCAACTTCTTGAGAATCACCTAATCCAAAAAAAAGAACTATATATTTCCCATGTCTTTAAACCCTTACCAATACAAAAATTGTTAGAACAAGATCAGATAATCCAGAAAAGGATAACCCTTTATAAAAAGAAAATCTACTCTTAATCTCCAAAATTTGTCCTACAAAACCCAAAGTTCAATGAAGAACATTTGATAAACAATTTGACCATAAAATTATTCAAATTAAACCAAAATAAGATTTAAACCCAAATATTTGAAGGATTTAGTCACATAGTCTTCCAAGGTACAAATTAACACTTATCTCTAAATAACATTAGTTGCTCTAAAAGTCTCATATTGAAAAGTAATTAACCTAATCACATATCCTCCATGATAGGTTAATAATTTAAATAGATAACCCAAAATAAACTTACTCTTAATTCATAAAATCATCTAACTAAAAATAATAAGTCATACTAACCAGGGAATTCACGTAGTACAGTGGTAGACGATAAATACCAGTCACACTTTGGTTGTGGGTTCGATTCCCGCAGCTTTGTCCGACGCGATGGGTTGTCACACGGTCTGCGTGTTTTTCTTTTTATAAAACTCAAAAATAACCCTATCATGTATTAACCTCAATAGTTTCCTTATACCTATCATTTTCATCCAAATTCATTACGATCTTAACATCTTAATTATTGAAGTCTTCTTTCACCACCATAAAATAAAACGATTCCCAAAATGAATAACAGCATACCTTTATCATGGCGTCCACTCAGTTTCATCATCATCTTATTCATATAGGTAGAAGTCCCATGCATTACAACAATGATTTAGAGATCCTTCAAAATCATTTGCTTCCTCCATCCAAATACACCTTGTACAACATGGGTCATATGGGTGTTCACAGAAAAACAGTTTTGGAAAATAATCATGTATGACATATAATTTCAAAACATCTGATAAAACATCAAGTCTATAAAATAGTCAGACATAATTTGAGTTGAAACTTTATATTATTGGTCCTTTTAAAATACCATAAGTATGTGCTAAGAGAATATATTTTAAAAGCAAATATAAATGGGTTGTGCAAGGGTCTTCTTCCTCATCACCATTTTTTAAAATCATAATATGCTTCCAATTCTTGTGATAAGGTAAAATATTTGAAAATACCTTGATAATATTTACCTTTCTTGAAAATATGAGAATATTGTGAAAATAGTATTTTTCTAAATACAACCCATGATCCACGATGATAACGAGGTATAGTGGAGGTGTTTGATATCTCAAGCAACTGCTTTCAAGTGATTTGTATGCTAAAAAAAGTTTCACAATCATTCGAACATGACTTTGTAATAATTATTGCAAGCATGTCATCAAGAAGAGATAGGAATGTTGTTTGGGATCCTCCTCCTTCCATTCGTAACTGACTTTACTTGACCTGAAAAAAAGTTATAAAACAAGGATTTAACTGAAATAATAGATATAGGGACTAACCATGTGTCTAACAGAAACTCATAATCCCTAAAGTTGTCTAAACCGACCTTTGATACCAACTATAAGGACCCGGCCTTAAACATTACTTTTGAATTAAATGAATAATTCACATAGAGGATCTTTTCAAGTTTAGAGTTTTAGAGAATTAGATCATAAATCATGCATTACATTCCACATTTAAACAATGTGGTTACATAAAAGATAGTATTCATTTTTCCCATCGACGGAAACATATTTAAAACAAAACATGGATTCTTTCATGACACTTCCTTGACCCTATCATCACATCATGTACCTTTCCCTTGACCGGTGAAAAACATTTCAAAAACTTGGTATTCACAAAAAGAGCTCAATAAGGGATATAAAAGTACGAAATGTAAACATTAGTCCATGTATGAAATAATACTTTACTCATAAAACATAATCACTTTAACATACCACATCAAATCATGAATAAATCTTAGAAATCATAAGACATAAAGGTAACATGAGAAATTCATAACATTCTTATGTAGGGAGTAACCCTCTTGGTTACGTTTGGAATACCCATCACAGTATATTCCCTAAATCTCTTCAGAGATACCTTAACATTTAACTCTTTCATGTTACCCAATGCATTGGAGAGCTATATCGGGATCACCCGCCCTTAGTTTATCACGGAACCACCCATCTTCATAAACAATGCCCAAAAACAATAACAAAATCATACCACATAACTTAAGCACAAAGGAAATATAACATTCCCACATTTCAATAACAATATAACATTTTAAGATATTGAAATAATGAATCCATTCTAAAAACCATTTTCAAAACCATTTAAAACATTTAATAAAGAGATCTTTGAATCAAAGTGTCCCATACCACTTTGAAGCTTTTAAAATTTTAAACCATTAATATCCATATAAATAAATCCTTAAATTTTTTTTGAAAACATTGATATTAATGAGAAATATTTATAAGAATAAATCATTAAAACATTTAAAACGATATTTTAGTTAAAGGATTTTTAACAAAATGAGAGACACTTGAATACAATAATTGAGGAATAAAATTTAATCAAAACTTTATAATATCATTAGAATAAAGTAATTCATGATATAATATTACAAAGGATAGTATATACACCATATAAGAGTGAATTGGTGCATAAAAACAATGAAGTCTCAATAGAAATGTAAAATGAGATGAAATCCCATGTAAAGAAGGTATCCTTAAATTAAGGATAAATCAATCTCATAATTATGTGTGACAAATATAAATACACCCAATATAATTGGATATTAAGTGTAAACCAATAAAAGGTCTTTCAAACATATTCAAAGGATGACATATTCAATAACTACATGTTGAACCCAAAGAAATCGAAATTGGGTTAAGAGGTTCCCATGGTAAAATTCGACAGCCTAACGGTGTCACTTTAAAATTCAGAAAATGAGTTGATGAGAGATAAAAAGGGTATCTCATCACTTGGACATAAAATTTACATAAAAAAGTATATATAAGAAAATATCCCAACATTAAAATATGTAAATTAAAATACCCAACAAAATAAGTCTTTTCAAAAGAGGAGGGTAAAAAGTTCCCTTACCGACTTGGGTATCTTTCGAAACATACACCCCATGAAAGAAGGACAATACAACATTGATGTAAATAATAATAAACAAAATTATATTACACAAAGAGTAGAATAATGGGCAGTATATATACCACTCAAAATATATGGTGGAAAAAGTAGCATAAATCTCACGGGAATAAAAGTGAGATGAAAAATCCCTTACGAAAACTCGGTAGTCTAATGGCGCCAGTTAAAACTTCCAAAAATGGATTGATGAGATAAAATAGGGTCTCTAATCATATTAACATAAAATGTACAGAATGATTAATATAAAATAACATCCCCCAAAATAACAAAGAGGAGCTTAAAAGAAGTGACATAAAGGATAGTACTTAAAAAGAAAGAGAGAGGTTGGATCTCTTACAAAAATTCGGCATCCTAACGGCGCCAATCAAAACTTCCAAAATGGATTGATGAGAGAAAATAGGGTCAATCATCATATGAACATAAAAAGTAAAGTAAGTTTAATATAAAATAAAATCCCAATCATAAGAAAGATGAGCTTAAAAGGAATGACATAAAAGAGTGTACTTAAAAAGAAAGAGAGGGGTAGGTTCCCTTACCAAAATTCGGTACCCTAACGACGCCACTTAAAAATTCTAAAAAAAAGAATTTATGAGAGTAAGAGGGGGTATCTCATCATATAAAAATAAAAATTACAGTATGGTTAATATAAAATAACATCCTCCAACATAATAACATGGAGCATAAATGAAATGACATAAAAGAGGGTACTTGAAAAGAAAGTGAGAGGTCAAATCCCTTACCTCAAGTCCGACTTTTCTTGTTCGTTTCTTTATATTCCTGAATAATAAACTTTGGTCAATTTATAATTTCTTAAGGACCTCCTTTAAATATTATTATTCAGTTCATATCACATATTATAATTTTATAATGATTGTTTAATAATGTTAGTTCATATCAGGCGTTTTTGCCAATGTTTGGTACATGAGTCAAAAAATGAACTTGTTTGAAAATGATTGCCCATGGAGTTATAAGTAAATAATTTCTAGAATAGTATTAATGATTAAAATATCATATATATCCAGTAAATATTCATTTTATACTATTCCATAACATTTGGAGATGAAAAATGAAAAGCACCGTTCATGGAGATGGTAGGCCGTACGTATGCATGAACGCTACTTTCATTTTTGTTGTCAAATTAATGGAATTAAAAATAAATGAGATATATATATATATATATATATTATAATTAAATTATAATAAATATGTTATATAGGTCACATATGTTCATTAATTTCATTATTTATACATTCCATGTATTGCATGAATGAGTCACATCACTTGAGGTGGCGGTAGTCCACACTTCCTCATATGAAATTATCGCATTTGCACAACATGCAAAGAATAAAGGTCTGTTTTAAATATAAAATACAGAAGAATATAGTAAACATAAATACCATATATATAATATATAAAATACATTGACATCATAATGGCCACCTTCAAAGGTGTTAAAAGAATATTGAACAATCATCGTTTCGTGAGGCAGTAATTCGCCATCCACAGAAACAGTATGTTCTTTAACCTTTAGACGGATGTGTGTGAAATTGTAGCTCGAATACTTATTATAAAAACATCCTAGTATGTTGAATATACTTGTTTTTTTCAAAATAAAGGAATAAAAAGAGTTTATGTGGTTGTAGATGCAAAATAAAACATAAGAACACAAGAGAAGACACTACCTTTAAATCAGGTATCTTTTTTTGATTTGAGCTCAAAGGCTTATTTGGAAAGACTTCTGCCCAAAGTGAGACTTCTAGAAGTAATAGAGGGATGTGTAGAGACAAAATGGGCAGGGTTTGGCGGAGAAAAAGGCTTGAGAGGTGTGGGTATGGTGGTAGAGGTGGGGACCTTTTATAAGAGGAGAGGAGGGGCACTCTTGGAATGTCATGAAAAGTAACATTATTATAAAATGGTTTTCGGATTTTAAAGGGCCCAAAATTATATATTTCGAGGATAAGGTGATAATAGTTCTAAATCGACACATCCAATAGGTTTTTGAAAACTTTAGGTCTTATATTTTACATTGTCTTTTCATTTTATTTAAATTGTTAAATAATGAGTTAATCACTACATCGTCATGGTGTTATAAATAATTCAATTTATTTAATGTCTAAAAATAATAAAAAACTATCATTATGTAGGAAATATTTTTATCTTTCTAATGAATATTTATAGTAAAAAATATGACTTGTATAACACCATTTAAAAATTCTTTTAGTAAAACAACACATGTGTGTGACATTTTTATTTTAACATTAAATAAAAAGTTTTTAATGTCATTTTCCTACCAATGTGGCTCCATGGGGTCCCCAAGATGACCCATGGATTTCCTTGGTCGGCCATTACAAATCAAATCAGGGTATTACATGTGTAAAGGTCATTTCATAATTTTAAAACATTATTTTTAGCTTAAATTACACTAATTACCTCTAATCGCAATTAAAAACTTAAAAGTTACTATTGACCAAAAATTATTTTAATCCCATTGAACCACATATTACTTCTTAATGAAAACCATGTATGGCGGATTTTTGAAATTCAAAACACAGAGTTGGTAAAATTTCATTTAAACAAAAAATCAGTTTTTTTTAAGTATCACTTAGTGGTTTCACTATTCATCAAAAATTGAAGTTTTTCAGAAAAATACCAAAAATTCACCCTTAGATATATTTGAAATTATGAATTCAAAAATGATTTCTATTTTAGAAAATTAAAAACATATAAGTTACATTAATTAATTTAATAATTAATTCCTGCTATCAGAACAAATAACGTGTTTTTATGAAACAATATATATCAAAAGATTGACACTGGTTTAAGTCCAATTTCAAAGTGAAATTAATTACAAAGACCACTATTTGATGAAATGGTAAAAATATATTCTAATTTTACTTTAAAAAAAATTCAAAAGATAATCTAATCATATAAATAATTTAGATTAAAAAGTGTTTTTGAATTAAAATATAACATTTTCACTATTCATTAAAAAATGAACTTTATCGGAAAAATACCAAAAATTTACACAAATTAAATTTTGATATACCTATTCTAAAGAATAATTTTATTTTGTCAAATAGAACACATAAAATTTTAAAAAAGTGGATTTAAAATAGGTTTTCCATCAAAAGGCGGTTAATCGACCTTTTAAAGAATATTAGAATGTTTACGCTTAAAATTGGATTCATTCGCATTTTTAATCCTCTAACATTTATTTTAAAAAGTAAAAAATATTTGGAAAACATATATAATCATTTTTTAGTAAGTTATGTTCATTCCCGTCATTACAACGACTAGGTGTTAACTACCATTTAAAATAAAATTATTTTATTATTAGAGTACAACTTAAGATTTCAAAGGAACTCGTTGATGCGTATTGGGTAAGCCATCGAGCATAACATTCACTTTAAATTAATATTAACATTTTATTCACAAATAAGGATAAATATAAACATTTCATATTCTTTATTTACCTTGGGTGTTACACCAGTAGATCATCCTATGTATTTAATTCTTGACTTTTATATGTTTAATGCTAGTCTTTTTATGGTCAAGCGGATCCTCTCAAAGTATAAGAGTGTGTGTGGAAATCATAAGTAACATTACACTAATTGTGTTTCTATAGTGTCTAAATGTGATTTTTTATACCTTTATGCTTGAAGGACTAACCTAAACGTGATGGATGTTTCTCCCAAGAAACAAGACATGGGAAGATATTACATGGGATTTCTTCAAGGCATCATTCATCCGTCATTATTTATCTATGATAGAGAAGGTGAGAAATGGTATAGTGATTTTATGTTTTCCACATGTTGAAGGATCAGTGTTAGAGTAAATGAATATTTTTTTGGAACTATTACATTATCTTCTGAAGTATATTTCGGATGATCCCTCGTAGGTTCAATAATTTGAGATTTTCCTTCATTCTGATGTTCAATCTAAAATAAGAAAAGTTCAATATAGATTATTTTATTGATGTAGTGAGTTATAATACTTTTTTGTAGCTATGAATGTGGGATTCATTATGTCATTATTTATACTTTCATTTCTTAAATGTTGTTAGAGTAATTCAAGTAAAGTAGTAGGGAAGCAGCCCAAAGTTGTTATTGATGGTCGTGGAATTAAAAAGCCTTAGGATATTTTGTAAGCATCTTCATGGAATAGGATCCTCTTGTGTCATTTTTATGGATTTATAGACCATGATAAGTTGATGTTTTCAAGTGCTCTAAATACTTATCATGATTATGGATTCCTAGGAAACATACAATGGAGTTTCTAGTGTCTTTTGAGGAGGGAACATAGAGCCAGTTCATAGGACTAGAGTACTGTTAGGGCTTCGCTTAAAGTCTCCTTAAATTGTGGTGTTTCATTTTGATATTGAGGTTCAACTTGGTGGTGTTATCTTTTTCTATAATATAAGGGGATATTTTGGACCACTTGATAACTCTTCTTCCAATGGAATAATGTTTCTCTTTATTAAAAAAAATCATCCGATTTTAAATGATGCGATTCCAATGGTGCCTCATGTCCTAAAAGTTTTTCCTAGAATGTTGTGTGTCCACTCGAGTCACCAAAATGAGGAGTTATACACGAGAATCATTAGCTTATAACTTTTAGGTAATAGATGCTTTAAATATCAGTATTCTATCCATAGGACTCAAACGAAATCTCATGCATAGTCATAAATCCCTTGGTTGATGGGGAAAATGGTCTATATTTTATCTCTATCATTTATTGAGGGATAATTTAAATTCTCCTATTGTGTTTTACTCTTATGGGGTTGACCTATGTGGGAATGGTTTAGTTTTAGTTCATTCTCATGAAAATTGGGGGTTGGGTTTTTTTGGTTAGATAATCCATTCATTGGGCCCCTCCGCTCCCTCACCCTTATTGTCAGGGGTTTTCGGTTAGTTTGGGAGATTTGAGATGGTTTAAGATAGTAGGTTCTAATGCATGGGAGTCCCAACATGGGTCTTTTTGAGTTTTATCCTATGATAAGTATATTATTATAATTTATAATGGTGGGAAGTTTGTTTCAGCCTCCATTGTATAAGGATCCATTTGTTTTTATATGTGGTCTGATAGAATATAGCTCCTATTTTATGTTATTTAATTTTTACATTCCATTTAGTTTGGGTAAAAATTATATTTTTGGAGTGTTCCAAATGGTTTATTTGAGGTTGTAGCTTTAGTTTTCCCATTCGTTTTCCATAAATAGTTTATATTATATAAATATTTTTAGGAAAGAGTATTGAATTTAATTAGGAGTTATTTTAGATTTTCATGTTTTTAGAATTTGAATCACCTTATTTGGGAATCCTTATCCATTGATCGATCAATTAGAAGATGTTTGAGATTCCTCAGTATAGATAGAATTAATAGTAGGGAGAATTGTGTCACCAAAGTTTTTTAATTTTTACCTCTGATTTGGTTTATATTTTGTCCATTGGGTATTGGCTCATGTTCTGGGTACAACAATTTGGAATTTTGAATTTTGGGGTGTTTTTCTTATAGCCCACGGTTTTCACATGGTTATAGAAAACCATGTAGTACGCTCCATGAAACAATGCAGGAAGAATTACCCTTTTAGATTAGTGTTCATTGACTATACACTGTTAGAAAAACCGTACGAAAAGTTTTGTGGGGAGCCACAATCTCATGGAATAGCCATTCCGCATAGTTTTCCCACAGTTTAACAAATTGTTTGAGCTTCCTAGAACATAAAAATATGAAATTCTTAAACTACCCTTTTGGTATATTAACCCCATACATTCCATATTCTTCCCCAACTAGTTTCTGTGTCCCTAGGGGTGATCTTCAGTGGATCGTCAAGCCTCTATTCCCTCCCTTAGTGTAGATATAAGGCAGTTCTTCATGTTTAGGGATTGATTTATCAAGAAAATCTTTTTATATATTCCCATTATTTCTATTTCTTTCATTTCCTCTTGAGATCTTAATCTCCCATGGGCACAAGGATATATATTTTCTATTAAACTATATTTATGATGTGTATTTTGTGTGTTTAGGGTTACTCTTAGTAGATATTTGCTCTTGGAGGCTTCGTGGTGTGTTTTCAAGCATGCATTGTTGAAGCGTTTGTAATATTGATGCAGGTTTCCCTTATGATTTCAATTTTATTTTAGGAAACATTAATTTCTTTATTTTCTCACCATCCAAGAATATTTAATGGTGATTTATGATAATTGAAATATTTTCTTTTCATGCAAATTAGTGATTTAATGCTTGTTTTGTGATAAATAAGAATTGTTTTGTTGAATGTTCCACTCAAAGTGATCGATGAAATACCCGATTGGATTTTCAAAGTGTTTTTTGACAGCTAAAGCATGATTTTGTTTTTAAAAGAATTTTCTATTTGGATTTCAAAAAAGGTTTTACATGTTATGGTGGAAAATGGATATTTAGGCACTTTTTCAAGATTGAGGAATTATTTTTCATGAAAACATTCCTTTTATAAAATTAACTTCTAGAAATTGGATCACCATTAAATGGTGGTAAAATTATCTTTTTGAAGAATAATTTTTTTTATTCATAAAATTGGATTTATTCTTATGTTATTAATATCAAATATATTAAACGAGTGTAATTTTTTGTATTGAATAAATAAATTAAACAGAATTTTTTTAGTTTATTGACAAATAATGGTGTTTGTACATTGAAATTTAATGTTCATTGAAATGGAATTAATTTATTTTCAAATTGTTCTTACATTTATTTTGAGTTAAAAGGGCTCATTTTAATCACATTATTCAATCATATCTACTCATAACTTCCATATTAATTCCATGGTAAAAACTATAATAATATTTTTAAATTAATATTTACTGTATGTTTTAGTGTGGTAAAACAGTTCCCTGCATATAATATAGGCTATCTAAGGAAATCTATATTGTTTGTAACATAATTCAAAAATTGTGTATCATGTGCCACAATATTATTTGAGTGTTTAGTAAAGTGTATGGTGACATGGTGTTGTGGGAAAAAAATCCAAACATTGTGATTTCATATAAAGAAATCTATATTTAGAGTTGTGTGAAGTAGAAAATATCAAAAAGATTAAATTAATTAAAAAATATATATTTCATAAAATCTCAGGGTGTTACATTATACCCCCTTAAAAAATTTCTCGCTAGAAATTCCTATGGGTTATTAAAGGTTTAATACTGGAATGTTCCTTTCATAGAAAAACAAATTCTAATAAAAAATAATAAAAAATACTATTAGATTAAAAATTTGTAATCACAATGTTTACCCAGAGTAACACGTATCTAGTTAGACGCATAGGTTATCTTTAGGGGGAATTAAAAATATGGACATGGAGGAAATGCATAAATATTTATAAAAAGTGACGGAGGTTTTAAATCACAGAAATTGAAAGATAAATGTAAATTTTAGGGAGTCAAATTCATAATAATGTAATGATTTAAAAATATATTGAATAAAAAATTTAAGGTTTTAAGACAATATTTTATTTCTAGATTATTTTCAGAATGTTGAAAAATTTTCATGAAAATATATACATTCATGATATATGGGAAACCTCTCCATTTTTTTCATGATAAATTTATACATCACCCTTTATTTTAATAAATGAAGTTAAATTCTTCATTCCCGAGGAATTTTCCTATCATGAGATCCATAAATAGAATGAGGGGTCATTCCACCTATCACAAAAAAGTTTATCACGAGTTATAGAATATGAATAATCCATATATGGAGATATGAAACATTAATATATAAAACCTCATCCAATGTTTGACATATTACATTCTGTAAATGGTTAACATTATAACCCTTCCAGAAAAAGAAAGTCCAAATTGTTCAAAATATGGTCACTAAATCAGCTTAACATTGGTCCCTCATATCACAACGTTGTTATCGGATGCCACATTTCAAACTTGTGCATACATTTATCATATATTTTATTGAGACATGGTATTAAAAAGAATTAACATAGATACATATTGAAAACCTACATGTTTCCTTATTCTAGTTTTTTGGGGTATATTCATAAAATTCAAAGATGATATAAAAACCATTCATGATAGGAAAAAATTATTTGGAAACAAATCTTTTATCTATTCCAAGGTATTTGGTTCCATCCAATTCACTTATTTATATCCAACATTAATCCAGTAAAAACACCATTATCATCACACTAGGAACATGTTAAGTTCTATCTTTCTCTTATTCATATGTTTACCATGAAAATAAACTTTACATTAAATCAAATTTCTAGTCAACTAGAACCATCCATCATAATATTGGAAATACTTAGTAAAAAAACAAATGTAAACAATATTTATATATTTTAATTCACATAATAGATGAAAAAATACATAAAAACTTATTTTACTACAATTCATCCATAATCCATTAACATGAAAACCTCATCCTATTACATAATACCTATTTCCGTTCACATTTCAGTTATAGTCTCATCGTCATCAGCAATATAACCATTACTCATACAACCTTTTTGATTATCTTCTTGATTTTTCTACTTGGGATATATATTTTCACAATTACCATTTATACCACCATTAAAACATTTTAAATTTGATAATTTTGTAGGTAGTAAAATATTTACATCCAATTCTTTAATTGAACTCTCCATTTCTCTATTGTAGATATTTTCTTTGTGTCCTTATTTTCCACAATCAAGACATATTCTTGTTCCTTTAAGAAATTAACTTGGCTGATTATTTCCACATTCTCAACATGTTTGAAATTGAATCCTCGTTTCTCCCTAGTCTCAATTACCCAAACACTCAACTAACCCCTTCCTTATCTTTTCTTGAGTCTGAGAGTTGGTTATCATACATATTGTTAATCATGTTCCACAAAAAAAATTATTAAGAATTATCAAAATATCCTTCACTTCAATGATTTTCTAGTTTGGCTATTCATCAATAACATTTCTATCCAATTCATCCTCAAAATAGTTCCTTGTTGTTTCCTCCATTGACAAAAACCATAAATCATAGTGCGGGAAACATGTATCATAATTTTACACCACATAATTACGAATAATTTATTCATAGGTTTTCTAAATCATGGATCCATCTTCCTTAATTTATGAAACCTTTGGTGAATCATAGTTTATTAATAGTAATTCCTTTCAAAAATCCATCATGATGGCCTATAAAGTGTTTGAGAATTTACAAATCATATCCACTAGGTGTGTTATACCAGGTGTGAAGAAATACCTATTGTAGTATACTAGCTTACACTCAAGATAGGCTTGAAACAAATTTTCGGAGTTGTTACCCCAAGGTACATTTGTGCTAGAGGAAAATAAACTTTTATTATTCAGAATTGGATGTAATTAATGGAAACCAATCACTCTATCCTTTAGAAAAATTAATGGACATTTCACAAAACATTAATTCTGCCTTAGACATATCCTTAGAGACACCACTAAACATCTCCCCATAAATACCCGTAGAGAGATCACTAAATTTCTCCCATAATATTTTCCAATGTTTGCATAAAACCTCAATATGAATAAAAATATAATGACATATTCTTAACAAACATATAAATTTTATTATTTCCAAGGAATACTTAATACAATACAAAAATTATGCCAATAAAACTTATTAGTTTAGTTTCTTCAGAAACAATGAAATGTAAATGCTGGTACCTGAGTGAGATACATTATCTCTGAATTGGTTCACAAAAACTAGAAATCCAATTATAAATATTATATATGTAATATATCTCCATAACACGGGGAAGGAAAAAACAAACGGGGTGATCTCATCTGCTCATGAAGGGTAAACAAGCGTGATATATAAAAATTAGCATAAGAATAAGGGTACAAAAATATGATCACTGTCTTAGAATATCATAACCTGCATATAAAATATCAAAATATGAATCATGGAATTTTGATTAGTAGTTAATGATACATAAATCATAAGAGAAAAAAATAGTGTAGTCTATGAAATCTAATATAATAATAAGGCTCAGAATTGTATCATACACATTAACATGGAATATCAGTCCCCGTAAGTCAAGACAGATTTCTAAAACATATCAAATAAAATAATGGGGATTACACCTACTAGGTAGGATGCCTGGCCATCCCCAGTTAAAGTCATTTCCTTTTAAGTGTCCACGTTTCCCCATCTTCCCATAGTGGATCTAGTTTTCCCATATTCTCCTAGTGGATTGGGATTTCCCATTTTCTCATAATGGATCGGTTTCTCCCATTTTTCATAGTAGATCAAGCCCATTGACATTCTTACCATATTAATATCATGAGATATAAATATTTACCCAATGAATTAGATGTATATATCGGTCCAACCAATCATATAATGAAATCATGCATACATGTATCACAAGATAAAAAAATATGCATAATATCATGACACATAAAAAATATGGGTATCATAAACATCAAATCATAATCAATAAATTGAAATTTATATTATAAAAATTTCATCATATCATTACCTATGTAAATAAGATATGTTTCATAATCATTCCTCCAAATTGTAACACTTGAAAAGAAGCATGTTTAATAAAATATTACCCATATAAGAGAAATGGGTTTCATAAACATAATTCCATTAAAACATTAACCGTTGAAGAAATAATATGAATGATATTCTTATGTTATATCCCAAGTAATTAATATACTATAAAAAACTATGTCAGCGTAGATGGAGAAGGGTTTTGAATTATCACATGATACACATCTTAAAGAATACATAATTTATTTTAAAATAATTTTTAACCAACCATTTAAAAATTATTTTCATATTTATAATTCTTTGAACTTTTATTTAAAATGTTTCCTAATAAAAATATATTTTCCTCTATGAAAAATTAAATTTTTAAAACTTAAAGAATTTTTAAAACCATTTTCTATTAAAATATCTTTGAAGACTTGTAATATGAACATGAAAATATTTGGAAACACTTTTATTTGAAAAAATATTAAAAAAAATTATGGAAGCATGAAAACATTTTGAGAAACTTTTTCGTTGAAAATACATTGAAAACATAAAAAAATGGATTAAAATCATTTGAAAACCTCATTTATAGAAAATGGACATGAAAACTTATAAATAATTACTGATATCATTGTAATAATTTTCTAGGAAAATAACCTTTTTAAAACATATAACGTGCATTTTAAAAATCATTTAATACACTTTTAAAACATAAAAAGTATTTGAAGGATATTTTCTTTGAAAAAACATTGAAAAATTATAAGAAAAAATTGTAATAATTTTTAAAACCATTCATTTGAAAATATGTTTGAAAGCATAAAAAAAATTGAAAACATTTTTAAAACCATTCCACTGAAAAAAATTTGAAAACTTATAATGAAAAATTTGACAACATTTTTAGAAAAAACAGATTTCAGACTGAGGAGAGAAATTAAGTTAGATTTTTTTAAAAACAATTCTTAATTATCTTAAGTATAAATGAGTTGAAAAGTAGAGTTATTACTTGAATAATCTTGACCAACAATCAGAAAAGAATATTAATGGGTCTTTTGAAAAATATATCATAAGGTTTCATCATTTAAAACATAATTATAGAAAATATCAATGAATGATTAGATTGTAGAAATAATCCATTACCACTTCGGTAACATTGAATCATAATAGAATAGATTAAAATTATATGATGCCAAAAACATTTAGGTACTGGGACATCACAACGGAAGTAGGTGGGCCATGAGTTAAAAAATTTCGACATCATAGGAGTGACATAACTCTGTCCACTCTGGTGATCTTGTCCCGGTTCAGTTCGAGGATCACCTAAGGTTTAAACAGAGCACAAAAATAAACTGAACAAGTACATAGTTTGGATCTGAATTGTGAAAGTCCACCGCAGGACACCGATGATCGTTGCTCGAAGACTCCGACATCAAAGCCATCTAGATCATCCACACACGCCTCTCTAATCTTATCGCGTGCCATTCATCGAGATTCAAGTGGTAGCGTGGATCTTCAAGGCTCACTTCAGTGCAACGATGATCAGCGCTAGGCAAGAAACATTGATCTGAGGTGGATGAACTTGATGATCTCCATTCTCTTGAGACACTCTCTTCCTATATATTCCATGAGGAGAGATAAGCTCTCAATCTCAACACATGAATAGTTCATGGGAAGAGCCTCTCTTTTACTTATACAAGGAATTTTTATAACATGCGGAATGCGCTCCCAACCACATTGACTTTTCTATATAAAGGGATATATCGGTAATATTTTATAGTTTCTATTTAATAACCTATAAATATTCCCTTAGTGATTTTGGATACGAATTTGTCACTTGGTAAAGTCTTGACATATGCCTCACACCACCACACACATATGTGTGTCAGACTGGGTTTCATTATATACTATAACTAATATAAATCCCATCTGCAGATTTATTTGTTACTCTGTTAAGGGTATATGTTGTTGTCTACAAGGTGTGTCCGCAAAACGATAATGGAAGGGTTGTATGACTCATCATTTATCTAACCATGTCAAGCAAGGTCATATTATACCTTTCACTAACACCATTCCATTGTGGTGTATAAGGAGGTGTGAGTTGGGATAATATCCCATACTCCTTCAAGTGATCAATGAATTCTTGGTTAATATATTCTCCACCTCAGTCTCAGCGAAGTGCTTTTATCTACTTACCAAGTCAGTTTTCTACTTCATTTTGGTATTCCTTAAAAATCTGAAAGGAATATGACTTATACCGCATTATGTAGATATATCCATAAATACTATAGTAATCAGTAAAAGTAATAAAGTATAAAAAACCACTCCTCACATCTACTGAAAGTGGACCACATACATTTGAATGTATTAATTCTAGTACTGTATTGGATCTTTCTCCCTTTCCTGAGAATGGTTCTTTGGTCATAATTCCATGTAAACAAGCTTGAAATACATCTAAGGTTTTTAACTATACCGAGTATAGATACCCTTCTTGATGAAATCTTCATAATCATTTCGCCATTACATAACCAATATTGAAGTGCCATAGGCAGAAGATATTTGAATCATGTTGGTTGTTTTTGTCATTTATTGTCATTGCTGGATTCTCTAGTTCCATCATATATAAACAATTATTAAGATGTGTCATACCATAACATATGTCATCCCCATAAAAGAGACAAAATTTATTTCCAAACATGAAATAAAAATCCATAATGTCTATACTTGACAAAGAGATAAAGTTTCTGGTAACAGAAGATATATAATAGAAACTGTTTAAAACTAGAACCAAACCAGTCAGTAAGGTTAAGTGAAAGTCTCGTACTACAAAGGATTCCATACTTACAAAATTTACATCTTAAAGATCCACTTGACCTTTTTCAATCTTCTTCAACCTACACTGTTCTTGTATATAAATAAAAATTTGTGAGACACATTCCGTATCCAATACCCAACTTGTATATAAATATAGATTTCAATCAATGACCAAAATAACTGAAGTAGAAGCATCAATTTTATTCTACCCAAATCTTAAATTCCTCTTCTAGTGGCCTTTCTTAACACATCCAAAGCCGACAGTTTCCTACAAATTACTTTGCCTCTGAATCTTTGGCTTTGTTGCAAGATGATGAATTGGTGTCTTTAGCCTTGACTTTGCCTTAGACCCCTTTTCACTGCCCTTGTTTTTCTTGATCACCAGAAGGATACATTAATTGGTATTTATCATATCCTTGTCATCTTGGAGAACTAAATCCAAAAGGTCTAGGAGTGACTTAGTCATATCATTCATCTTATAATTGAGAGTAAAAGTTGAGAATTTTGATGGTAAAGAGGCAATAATGAGATCCACTACTAGTTAGTGGTTTAGTTTGAACCCAAGGGCTTCAAGACTCTCAATATACCCAATCATCTTGAGTACGTGAGGATCGGCTTGATGCCCTTCTTCTAGCCTGCACTCATAAAGATCACTTTATATCTCATAAATTTCTTGCCTAAACCTCTCTTGATATAATTCCTTGAGATGTGAAAGCATCTATCAGGCTTCCTCATCCTCATGCATTTTTTACCATTGGATGGACATAGATGACAACATGATGCATTGTACATCATGCGCATCATCTACATGATTTCTCAAATTATTTTTTTCACCTTGCTTGCTCCCTGAGGAGGCTCAATAGGAATCGAGGATTCTAGCACATATAACTTCATTTCTTAGCATAGTACTATGTGAAAGTGCTTGTACCACTCCTAGAAGTTATTGCCAGTCATGATATTTTATTTATACAAAATTTATCACAGTGATAAAGTACTTGTGGACTATTAGGAATATGTTCCTGGTCTATAGAGGAGGTGAATAACAAGTTGTGAGGGGACACGCTGATGCTAGTTTCAAGACAGAACATGATGATATGAAATCGCATTCAGACAACATCTTTTTCCAGCATAATGGTAAAGTAAGCTGGAGAAGCTCGAAACAAGATGTGGTTGCCGATTATATAGTAGATTCTGAATATATTGCTACATCCGATGCAAAAAATGAATCAGTCTGGATACACATTTTTATCTCAGACATTGGAGTCGTTCCTAGCAGTGCAGACATGTTCCAGTATATTGCGATAATACTATTGTAGTAGTGCTTTCCAAGGAGCCCATGTATCACCAGAGGAGAAACCATATTCTTCAAAAATTTAATCTTTTGAGGGATTTTACTCAAAGAGGTGATGTCACAGTTAGCATAGTAGACAAAGAGCACAACATGGTAGACCCCCAGACCATAGACATTTATCAGCATAAGCATGATTCTCATGTGAGAGCTAACAAATTGAAACCTATTAGCAGTTGGATCTAGTGTAAGTGGGAGTGTTGATAGTGGGTTCACTAGTCCCAACATGTATTATTCTTTGATTATCACTACATGTATTCAATTTTTTATAATACATGTATTTATCATTCTATAATAGTGTATATTATTCTGCATCCACATTGTTTATGGTAATTTCCAAATATTACATGTCGTATTAAGGGGGTATAGCTGATTCAAGGCTATAATGAGAACCTTGAGATACCATGACAATAATCTTAATGTATTGTCCTATGGTCTAGTTACATCATTCTAAAAGTACATATAAGATGTCTGAGTATCAAGTGCTTGGAGCTCATAAACATTAAGACATCATCTCATGAAGTTCTCACTTGATTATCTCTAGTAGTTGAGATCATTAGGACATACCCTCATAATAGGAACACAACATGTTTCAGGTGTCATTGGATGTTCCTATCTAAGGACATGTGTAATGGTTTCCAGACTTGTGATCATTATCAATGAATGTCATTTTATTAAACACATTTTTTGCAAGGCAAAAACAATGGTGGCATAGTCGTGGAGAGGTTGTTTGTATCGGGTAAGTCAATAATGGAATGGCATTGATTGAATGATCGAGAAAGGATTTGTCACTTTCAAGTTCAAGAAGATATATCTCGGGCCTAGTTTATTAGTATGGTTTCACTTTAATTTAATAAATGGAAATGTAAGTGGAAGGTAAGACCGTTCAGACAACTCAAAAAATAAAATAAATCAATATAAAGGATGATGAACCTAGTGTGAATTCTTATTTATTGAGATATTGATGACGAAAAGATTATATTACATAGACTGTGTTTGTAGGAAGGTAGTCATTGATCTAACATTAACTTGTCTCTATAGGGGCCTCTATGGGTTGCTAGACCCCGCTCTTGGTCAGTGGATATTATTTATAGCTATAGAGTTAATGACCTAGAGGGTCACACACAATAGAGCATTGAGAATTTTCCCTATTATGTGAATAAGAATGTAGAACTTGGTGGTCCCCACCAAAGGTTCTGACTACTATCCAAGTTCTATGGATCACCAAGTAATAAATAAATTTTTTAATTATTCAATCTTGTAATAAAGTGTTTAATTTATTTAAAACATGTATTTAAAAGTTATTAGTAAATCCTTACAGAAAAGGGAATGTGGATAACAAAGTGAAAAAGAAAGAGTAGTTGAAGTAGAAGAAGAAGGGGAGTGTCTGAAACGCGTCCTCCATTCCAAGGAAGAAATGTTTGAAAAAGATGTTCGGATCAACACTTCAAAAGATGATATTGACAGAATATATGAATGAAGGCTGCAAGTTGACGCCAAGGAGGAGCAAGTGGCGTGGCTTGAAGAACAAGACCAAATCCTAGGTAGAGGTTTCAACAACTTCAAAATAAACTCTGAGGAATTCATACAGAAAATGGATAGAATGTCTACCCACCTTGAAGAGCTTATCAGCAAGGATCTAGACATCCAGGTTAGCACTGTACACTGGGAATTATATAGAGTGTCTGATTTTAATAATCTTAGTCTCATGTTTAATAAATTTGTGAGTTCTTTCAGTACATTGTGGTATCAATGGTTTTTTGAACTATGGTTTCCCACTTCTCCTTAAGGTGGCTTAATAAAAATTTATATTTAGTGGTTGGTTCCTTTAATATTAACATGAGGCATGAGTCGAGTTAGAGACTCATTTTTTTCACCTAATATATTATATATATAAATATATTACGAGTAATTGAAAAATTATAAATATTATTTAAGGAATAATTTTATTTTTCATAAATAACTATTTATAACACTTTTATAGAAGACGTTTATTACACGGGGGCCGGGAGCACATACCGCATAACAAACGTCTGCTATATAAGTGTTATAAATAATTATTTACAAAAAATAAAATTATGCCATATATAATATTTATAATTTATCACATACTTGTAATATATATATATATATATATTAAATATATTACGTAATAAACTTGAGTGTTTAACTTGACTCACACCTCCTGTTAATATTATACGAACCTAGGATATTAACATCCATTTGAATAATATTTATACTTGTATTTACTAATCACTTGTAAATATATGTTATAAATAAATTCAATATATTATTTCATGCATGAATAACTAAAGAATTTATTTTTTACTTGGTGATCCATAGAACTTTGATAGTACTCGGAACCTTTGGTGGGTCCCACCATGTTCTACATTCCTATTCACAGAATATGGTAGATTCTCAAAGCGCTATTGTGTATGGCCCTCTAGGTCCTTATCTTAATAGTAGTGAATAATATCCACTGACCAAGAGCAGGGTCTAGAAACCCATTGAGGCCCCTATAAAGACAAGTTAAAGTCAAATCAATGACTAACTTCCTACAAACACAATCTAAAAAATATAATCTCTCCATCATCGATATCTCAATAAAGAAGAATGTACACTAGTTTCATAATCCTTTATCTTGCTTTATTATATTTTTATATTTGTCCGGATGGTCTTAAATTAAAATACCATGTCCATGGATTTAATGATGGTGAAATCATCCTATTCTAACATGCCTGAGATATATCTTCATGAACTCGGAAGCGACAAATCCTTTCCTGATCATTCAATCAATTCCATGCTATTAATGACATACCCGATGCAAATTAACTTTCCATTAATTTGTCGCCATGGTTTTCACATTGCATCAAATGTATGTAATTAAATGACATTCATTGATCATGATCTCAAGTCTAGAGACCATTACACATGTCCATGGATAGGAACAACCAATGACACCATAAACATGTGGTGTTCCTTTTATGTGGTTCTGCCTTCATGATCTCAACTATGAGATATCATCATGTGATAACTTCATGATATGAAGTCTCAATTCTTATGATCCCCCAACACCTGATGGATACACATCATCTGTTTCATTTTAGAATGATGTAAGTGGATCATAGGACATTACTTTAAGATTACTGTCATGGCACCTCATGGTTCTCATTATAGCCCATGATCTTCTATACACCCTTTATACGACATTTAATTTAAGAACATTTCCATAAACAAAGTGGATGAAGAAGTATCTACACTATTTTGGAAAGATAAAAACATGTATTATAATAAACAATATACATGTAGTGGTAATCAATGTACAATACAATTTGGGTCTAAGGCACCCACATTCAACATTAATTTCATTAAAATAAGATTTTTCATGACATAACATCTCAATTTTTAGTATATACTCAATTTAGAACAATATAGTGGCATAACATGACATGTGTCTAAAAACAAATAAAATTGAGACAAAATTTATTTATAGATTTTATATCATTCAAAACATAAACCAAATGATATAAATAAAATCAGACGATTAGGTAAAAAATGATACTTATAAGTATAAGAATCATAGTATACATCCATGGAAAGTACACACACCGCATATAGGAAATAAATGTTGAACATAGATTATGTCTGTCAGAAAATAAAAGTGAGATGAGAAAACTCTTACCTTAATTCTTTACTATATTAGAAATCATTAAAAACTAATTTATAATGGATATAAGTTTGTTATAAATATACTAAAAATACATATTATTACATCTAATACCATATATAATTTATTGTAATTTTTTATAATCCACATATAAACAACTCAATGTTAATTTTACATTTCAGTTAATAATCAATTTGTTTTTCTCTAATGTTTGGATTTATTATAATTTTTGTCATCATATTTATATCGTAAACTATATAATTTAATGAATTGATATTTAATTAAAAATTATATGTAAGTGTGAGTAAGTGTATTTATAAAACATATAAAAAATATAACAATATATTTATTATACGTATTTAATAATATAATAATGGAATAATATGATTTTAGGGTCCAGTGATAGAAAATAAAACAAATGAGATTGAGGAGGGATGTTATCTTTTCTTTGGGTAACACCCATCGGTTTAGACCAATGGACATCCTTGAATTCCTTTCTAACCAAAGAGAAGACTATATTAAGTAAGAAAAAATTACAGGAGATTATTTTAGTTGATTTTGGGTGAGTGAAATGGATTTATAGGTGTGAAAAAGTGGGAGGGTTGAGTGCCTTTTTATAGTGATGGGGGATTTACATTCATTTTAATTTTTGAAGTGGGAGTTAAACCCATATTTTTCCAATGTAATCTGGAACCAATAATGAAATAATTAATATAAAATGACTTATATGGTGTAAAAATTTCTAATCAATGTATTTGGGAATATATTTTAGGTCATTTTGGCCCTTAATATTAAGGTTTAGTCTTTTGTTGAGCTTAATTTTACCATTATTGCAGTAATTAATTATAATTACAATTAAAAATATTTTTGGTAAAAAATAATTTTACCAAATGATAAATTTAAAATAAATCTTATTCAATATATTGAATCCATTTTCTAAATTTCAATTAGAGAAGTGATAGAAATTAATTTTTTTTATCTCGTATATGGAATAATGATGCGAGTTTTTAAACTAAAAAAGTTCAAATGTTTGCAATGTTATTATATCCAATTTCAAACTGAAATTAATTATAATTAATTCAATTGAAAAAAAATTTATATATATTATTATCCTATTAAATATTAAAAAAATTAATTTAATATTATAAATAAATTAGATTAAAAAACATGAATTAAAATTTAGTGTTCTATACTATTCACCGAACAACGATTCATCTAAAAAAACACTAAAAGATCCCCGAAAGTAAACTTTAATATTCCAATTTCAAAAATAAATTTTATTTTTCCAAATAAAAATTACAAAAGTGTCAAAAATCATATTTAAAATTGTTTCTCTATTATAATGCAGTTCAATTACCCTTTTGTAAAATACCTCTTGATATTAATAAAATTGAATTTATTCTTATATTACTTATATAAAATATATTAGATGTGTGTAAAAATATTTTATTGAATAAAATAAATTCATAAATAGTGGGTTGTTTAACATATTCATATAAAAGGTTTTTTTATAGAATAGTAGTTTTCTTAAAATCGAATTTCTCTATTTTTAAATTTTTATTACATTCATTTCATGAAAAAGGGTTCATTTTATTCACATTTTTAAATCATATTGTATGCATAACATCCATCCAAATTTCTGGGTGGAAATAATATTAATATTTCTCTATAATATAAATAGTACACAATATTTTTCTAAAACTAGGACTTGCATGTAACAAAGGATGTCAAAATAAATCATCATATCATGCAATACAAGATAACCAGTTTATTGTATGTACCTCAAGCTAGTCTTTGTGTTGAATTTAGTGAAAGATTAAATTTTTGTTGAATAAAAAAGACGCCAAAAATAATTATTTCATATAAAATAAGATATATTTAGAGTCTTATGAAATTAAAAATATCAAAAATATTAAATTAATTTGAAATAAATATTTCAAAAAATATCAGGTTGTTACAACATGAGACCGATTTATATATCCAATGCATTGGAGATTGTTACTTTCCTCTAATAGAGAGAAGGATAGAGTTCAATATGGACGACTATCCAATTTATTTATATAGGATTTAGTTATTCATAACATATTATATGGATATATTTCTCTAATTTACTCACAAGGGATTCTATTTAAATGATATTGAGTGGTTTTATTTTTGAAAAATTATGTTTTTATGGATATGATTTATCCCATATTCTAAATGAATATTGTGATAAAGGTAATAATATTATGGGATTTCATGGTATCACTGGACCAATGTAATTATTACTTTTATAACTCTTAATGAAATTTTATATACTCAACCGAAATTTTAAATTCATTTCATTGGATTTAATAATAAAAATGAAAAAAAATATTAATTCATGAATATTTTCCTGAAAATAAAACATGATTCATTTTTTATGTTTTATAATGTAGGAAAATTGGGAATTGAGTTGACATTTCAACTTTATAAGGAATGTGTTTTTTATCTAGGTGTTTGGTCCTAACTCTCTAAAAATATAATCCAAAATTGTATTTTGGAATGTAAGAAAGGGAATTATATTATAAAGAAACTAGATTATGTAATGCTAATAGTTGGGACCTTGTAATTTGTATCCGAGTGGTCTTATATAAAACATTACAGTTTAAGATAATTTTTATTAAATACCCTTGAATAGTTCTACATTATGGTTAAGCTAAAATGATATAGAATTTTAATATTACCATACTAATTTATCTAATATTTATATACTCATAATTGTTTTTCAAATTACAAATATATAAAATTATGTAATAAGTTATGTAGAAGAAATTTCAATTTAAATATGTTTCCTAGAATATTATGAATTGGAATTGATCATTTTTCTCATTTATGGTGTAACAAAAACAAATATTATAAATTAAATTCCCTTTTTATTGAGTAAACTCTTTTTTGTTAAATAAAAAAATTCACTACATTGTTTATTTTGGAACAATTTTTAAATAAATCTTTTCATATAAATAATACTATTTTTCATATTGACCATTGATAATGTGGAAATTATAAAATTAACAATAATATTATTATATATTAATGGTAATGATAAAATCTAATTTTTTATATATTAAATAAATAATGGCCTCAAATAGTAGGATAATACTCTATAAATCCCATTTAATAGAGAATGCATGTGAGATGGAATCACTAGGATTTTCTCTTGACCAATCCCAAGAATATATTTAATAATCAAAGTACGAATTAATATTTTTTTAAGAAAATCTCAATTTTATCATGATCAAGTCCCAAACCATGTTCACCACCCCCCCTGTGAAACCCCTACCATAACACGCCTTACCCTTAGGGTGTACATTAATAAGTTCTGTATCTAGAACCTAGTAACTTGAAATTTTATATTTTATTTTTTAATAAAATGTTTATATTTATCTCTTTTTATTATTAAAATCTCATATGATTTGATTTAAAGTATATTTTGATATGATGAAACCCAAATTGTATTTTTTGAAAATATACAGTTTAAATTGAAATACTCAATTTTATAAATTCATGAATATTTATATAAAATTTATATTCATATAATAATATATGAAAATAATATTTATATATAAATGATAATTTATCTTACTGTAGTCTGATATAATCTTTACATGGTTTTGAAAATTGTTATTTTTATAAAAACCAAAAAATTTCAACAAAATATAATTTTTATTTATAAGAGTAAATTATCATATTTTTAGAGTAATTTAGATAAAATAAATTTTATTATTGATATAATCACATCAATATAATCCATCGGTTATTTTTTTTAATAATTTTCTGATTTTCGAATGTTTTGATTAAAACTTAATATGGTATAAATTTATGGTATGTATTATTTCATCATAATATGTCAAAAAAGTGATTTCATAATTATTATAATTGGAATCCACACTATAAAATATGTTTAACCTTAATATTAATATGTTTTTTAAGTTATTTAATTTATTTTATAAACCAAAAATGAATCCTCAAAAACATATATCGTATTTTATGAGTTTAAAATAAATTTTTTCTAAACATGAATCACTTGCATATTACCGAGGTTATTAATTTAAGGAGTTGTGTTCTAAGATTTAAAAATTATATAAAATCAATCTTCTTAGTTATAAACAATGGGGAAAAGAATTAGAAAGTTTATGGTTTTTTATTGTATCTTGTAGAGTCTAAAACCTACGTTTATTAATTAGTCACGATTCCCCCTATTTTGTTATAAATACTCGACCTTCCTCCCAATAATCTTCAATAAAAACCTATTTATCTTAAATTAACTATCCATTTACAGATATAAATCAATCCAATGGTTTTAAAATGCTCTTAAGAAGCTTCATTAAGTATTTTAGAAGAACCTTCTTAGAGAATGGGACTCTCTCCTCCACCTCTTTATTCATGCTGTTTCTTTATATTAAGTAATTTTATCATAAATTGTTTTTATTAGAATTTATCTTTTCATATCCCTTTTACTATCGTTAACAGATTAAATTAAATATAGACTACCTTTCATTCTTATTAGGACCTTTCATGAATCATTATGTACAACCATTAGGTTTCTGAACATACCCTGTTATTTTTTCATACTAATCATTTGTGTTGTGAATAGACATCCCAATATCTACTCAATCAAATTAACCAATAAGTTTTTATCCTTAATGTTTTTTGGTAATTTTATTTATATGAACAAAAATCCTTAATTACGGGATTAAATTCTGTGAAATGTGCTCGTATTTTGTATGATCTATGTGGGCCACGAATGCTTGTACATGATATAAATATCATTGATGGGCTTGAAATTATATAGCCATAAAATGAATTGGGTACTATTTTTCTCTCATTGGAATCCAGGTATGGGTATTTACAACTAATCATATGAACACAATGTTATGATATCATGGGGGTTATTCTTGACCAATGCTTATGATTTAATGTATTATTTTCTTACCATATTCCTATGTTTCATTGATATTATCTTCTTATATCATTCTTTGATGATCAGCTTCATGATTTAAACAAATTTTATTCAACCATGAAATTCCACATGAGTAACATGTATTAAATTCATGATGTTATTATTGTATAATTATCTTACTTGACATTATAGCTCATCATATTGTTATGTACGCCTATAGGTTATCTCATGTAGTATTTGAGGATTTCTGGAATATAAGTGATTTTGTAATGTTTATATTTATTTAATAAACTATATATAATCGAGTGTTAAAGAGTATTGTTGTCATAGTTGGTGTCAAAGTGACGTTTATATATTTTTGGAGAGTATCATTATAAATACCCATTAAATCCTCATGGATAATACGAAAAATTGGAAAACACACCTAAATTATGGTAAAGTATCCTGTATGTTGTTTCTAAGAAAAAAAAATTCATTTCAGGACACTACTAGTGGATGTGGATCAAGGATGGTTATACCTGGGGGGTAATAATCACAAAATGGGATCAATGAATATTTAAATCATCATCAATAAGTGAAAAAATTAGATACCTTACTACACATCTGGTTTGAAACTCTTGGGGGGATATTCCGATATAAATTTACAAGCTCAATATGACTATAATTAGTGGAATAAAATGCCATTAAAAAATTATGTTATTAAATAGAGCATAGATAACATAGTTTATAACCTATAAATAAATAGGGTAAAGAATTTATGTAATTTTTGAGTTATCCATTTAATTTTATTATTTTTGCTTTTATATTTCAGTATTTTTAAAAATTTCATACATAACATTCATTCTACTTTAGTCAATGGTTGAAAATAGGAGGAAATAAGACAACAACCATTTTGATGAGCTGTGTAATGGATTACCAAATGGGATTCCCATCTTGATGGGGGTAGGAGTCTAGAAATTAATAATTATACATTCCTGAATAACTCAACTAGAAATTATACAAGTGAATAAATTTTAAAACCCAAATTCTTCCAATGAAATAGAAATATGAAAATGAGACCTTTAGGTGGAAAAGGTCTCTTCAATTTAATGGATCTTCCAATCCATTAATCATGTAATGATTGATAAAATCTATTGAAAAGTTATTCTGTATACATAAATTATATGAGAATGAGAAGGTCATGTTGGATATTTTTTATATAGATAGAGAAGCTAATCAATGGTGGATTTTGATTAAAACTACAATGACTGATGAAGTTATTGAAGTGATAAACTGGAAATAATATTGTAAAATGTGTTTCAATAAATATTTTCCAAAAAATATCAAAATCAAAATATAAAGGAATTTCTATTGTATTAATAAATATTATGATGAATCCATAAATAAATGTAAAGTTAAATTCAGATGTATTAGTTGATACACCTTTATAATTGTGATTTCCCATTAATGAAAAGTTAACCATTTCTTTTATGGAATAAATTCAAGCCTACTAATTTCTATTTGGATTCAAGAATTTTACATCTATTAGGGAATAATATGAATTTATGTCAATGTATAATTATAGATTATAAAATGTATTGGGTCTCATGATTCTTTAGGTATGAATTAGAAAATGGATTTTAATTCTGGTGGCATAATGGAAAAATCTCACGGGGAAAGAAAGTACAACCCCAAAAATGTCAATAGTGTGGGAAAAACCATCCCTGAAATTAGATGAAGGTGACATGTAAATAATTTATTTTTAGGATGGTAGGTTACATAGAATGATAATTATGATGGGAGAAACCCACCAATGTGATGGAATAAATGAATTATTTAGAAAATAATCAACCTATATTCCAATGTTTCAATTATAAAAACAAGGAAACTATGTTTATCAATGCACTATTCCAAGTGCTTTTTATGTTAAAAAATTCCAATAAACCCTAAGGCCTAGAGAGGTAGGGAGAGTTAATTCCATTACTACTACTAAGGGTGATCCCATTATCATTTTGGTGGAAGGTACACTTTTTATTCATTACAGAGTAGAAAACATACTATTTTATTCGGTTTCTATGAATTTTTTTCACATATCACAAAATTTGAAGAATTATTCATAAACCACCTCAATACATGTATCTGGAACTATCTATGAAAATTCAAAATTTAAAAATTATTTTGACCAAAGTATATAAGTGATCTCATATCCATATTTTTGGGTTATACTTCCTATAACCCTTATGATACACCCTTTAGAAGAATTCAATGCTATTTTGGGTTTGAGTTTTATTTCCATTAATAGACCCACATAAATTAACAATAGGGTGAAATCAATCTCCATATCAAAAAGAATCCTTTGATTATATAAAATTATATTGGTTGATAAAAATCCTTTAGTATCTTCTTATAATGTGTGGATATTATTGCCTTATAGGAATGCATATGTAGCTTAAATGAATGAGACTAGGGAAAATATCATTCCCTATGACATTCCCATAGTAAGAAAATATGAAAATGTTTTTCTAAAAGAATTCCAAATTATTAGTATCAATTATAAGGTTCAATTATTAATCAATCTTACACTTGTATATTTTATTATATACAAAACTACATATAGAATGACCACTATTAAACATGACGATTTGAAGAAAAAACTATAGGAGAATCGAGATAAAGGATTTGTATTCCAAATTGATTCACTATGGTTTCACCTATCTTATTCATCAGGAATCTGGATTGGTCAATGTGGATTTGAATTTATTATCATGAGATCAACACTTCACGGTAAAATACAAGTATCCCTAGACATAGATTGACAACGTTTTTGATTATCTACATAGAGAATCGTACATATTTTTAATTCAGAAGAATTATTTTGAATTTTATGTATTTTTTTCTAGAAATATAAAAATATATTTATACTATTGTACTGACTTTGTCTATCTTACTTACTCTATCTATCGTACTGACTCTATCTATCATACTAACTCTATATTTCATATCAACTCGGTGCATTATACCCACTTTTTTATCGTACTATGTTTCCATTGTCCATTGTACTTAATTTTTTTATCATACAGACTATGTTCATCATACTCACATTTTTTATCATACTCACATTGCATTATATCAGTATTTTTCACTAATAAATATTAATAGTACTCATGTTATACTTTTTCAACATGCATGCTTTTATTATTTTATCAAAACACATTCTTTATACCAATTGTACACATCTTATCATTTTCATTTATCTATTGTTTTCAATAAAATGATGTCATAGAGTTAGTTATAAACTAATCAAAATAATATCATGTTTTCTATTTCAATATGACCATTGTAATGTTAGGTGTCCATGTCCCTCCAATTTTTTCAAATAAATATTACCGCTAGAGAAATTATGACCATTGGAACCTAAGGCCTATTAATAGGAGGTCATTTGAAGAAGAAACAACGACTTTGGATACTTCTACACACTAGAGATATACTATAAGACTTCTCTATGCTTTGCACAATTTCCTTGAAATTGAAAAACATGAATGACTCATTCTTAGTTTTTTTATTTCAAAAAGTTATTTGTTTTTCATTCTGTGTTCGATCTGGTGATAAAGATCATGAGTGGGCGGGGATATGTAGATTGTGTGACTGATTATCTTATCGTGGGATTTCAAGTGTTTTAATGATAGAGGTTCCAATTACATATAAAATCAACGACTTCTGGGGAAAGAAAGATAGAACTGTAGATATACATATCAAGGGATTACTGGTGTTGGTAAGACAGAAATATTAACCTAGGTGAAATGATACCTTACTCATTGGGATAAATATTTTTCAAATACCATTTAATTTTAGGATTCTTATTGTAATAGAAATTTAATCCTTTTATTTCCTCGTTCAATTTTATCTCTTTATAATTGTTTTAGTTACAGCTTATAATTTTGGTATTGATTCTATATGCTATTTGGTAGAATCATTTACACATTTTATTAATATGATATTTGTATTCAATCCAAATATAGTTGTTTCATAACATATGGTACTATAAAAATTTCATCGGACATAGGGTATGTTTGATCATTTTTAAGAGGTTTTTTAATTGATTTAGTTTATATTAATAATCTTACTTAATGATTTTAATAGTAGTTTTAATATATAATTCAACCTCTTCTTGTATTTGTGCCATCTCATATCCATTTTTATACCAAAATTGGTATCGGAATAGGTTTTCCACCGCATAGTATATTCTCAAGCTATGTTGTTTTCTAAATTACTATATATACTAACAAATATTAGTGGGAAAATGATATATTTTTATGATTAAAGTCATGAAGAATGTAGGTTCAATTGAATATCATAATCCTACAATATCACCTATTTTTAATGGTAATGATTTTTAATATTAGAGAGATTGAATGAAGGATTTTATCATAAACACTTTTGTAGATTACTTTTTTATGCTTACTGGTGGTTATAAGATCCTCGAGAAAGAAATCAGGACCTTTAATGATGAAGAAAAACTTTAATATCAGCTAAACTATAAGGTAAGAAATACTTTATAGTGTTATATTACTAGTAATATTTATATTCAAATATCTTAATGTGAAGCCACAAATGGAATATGTATAAAATTATATATTACTCACTTTGGTACTTATAATGTTATTGAAATGAGAAGAACAATGCTTAGAGATGACTACCAAGCTTTTCTATTTTCTTTTGTTAAACCAATAGTAATGGTTCAAAAAAGATTTATAAAAATTGTTAATTGTATTCAAGCCATGGGAGGGAGAAATTTAAAAGATGATGTTTTAGTTAAGAAGATCATAGTCTTTATGAAAAATGAATGGGAGTCCAAGAGGACAACATTTGATGAGTATAGAAAGGTTACTAATCTTTTTATTGATGATTTCTTTAGAACATTACTGCAATATGAAGTAATACTGAAGAGAGATGAAGTTAAATTGAAAAAGAATAATGGTGTAGTATAATTCACTACTATATTGATTCATACAAAGTCTCAATCACCTGTAAAAAATATGTCAAGAAAAAGGATGGCTGAAGTCTTATCAGATTCCAGGGATACAGAACAGTCAAGGAATTATCTTCCAATTATTTCTATAAGAATGAATAATATTTTTGGAAAGAAGGATTTCCAATAAAGATATAAAAATACATTCAAATATAATAAGGACAAAAAATATTCTTAAGTCACATGTAATGAATATAAAAGAAGAGGACACCTTCGACCTAATTTTACTATGCTGAAATGAAAGGATAAAAAGGTATAAAATTAATAGAAGAATAATATAAAATACTATAAGTCCAAGGGAATTAATTCCTTGAAATATAATGACTCCTTGAGTTACCGTGGAGGTGATTATTATAAATACACTTTTGGTAGTGATATCTAAATTCTTAATAATATTGGTCTCCTTGTAAAAACTCCTTATTGTTTCTTAATAACTTAGGTACACAGTTATAAATCTCTTACTAACACGTATTTGAGTAAAATTATCCTGATAAAGGTTATTCTTCTGATGAAGAAACATCCTTGTCAGAGAATGATAACTCATTACCTTCTTATGAATAAGTTTCTATATTTGTTAAAAATTTTGAAAATTAAAATTGTAACGTTTCTAGAATACATGAAAAAGATAATACTTGGATTGATATTTTAACAAGAGAAATATTAGATCTCTATAAATATCTTTATTCTAAAACTCTTAAGATTTAAATTTTTTCTAAAAATATTGAGAAAATAAATTTTGATAAGGACAATCAATCTAATGTTATTGAAAATATGTTTTCAGGGAAAACTATTTTATAATGAAAGCATAATTCTAACACTAATATAAATGAGGATAATAATTTAGTCATCAGGATAAAATCTGAAATATTTTATATGAATAAACTCTTAACGGATTTTAATACTAGAAGGAAAGGATTTGATAAAATGTATTCTCAAAATAATCTTCTAACGAATAGTTTTGGAATTGGTTGTAATTATTCAAAACCTGTTTTTTTAATAGCATTTTTGTTCGCCAAAGTTTTTTATTCTGCACCAAATGAAAATGTCATGGAAATTTGGAAAGAAATTTTTCTCCTAATAAAAAGAAATTTTTAGGATTCTATGAACCCAAATATTTAAGACAAATTTGGATTCAAAAAAAAAATTCTTTCTTATAATTCCACATCCACATAGGTTTTTATTACATAAGTATAATTGTTTTTCATTTAGGAAAACAAAACAAGTGATAGTAACAATACATGGTACATGGATAATGGATGTTCTTGGAACATTAATTGAAACATGCACTTCATTGAAAATGTTATCAGGGAAAAAGGTGGAAAAGTTACCTTCATCGACAATTCTCAAGAATGATTTTTTTGAATCGATAATATTGTTTTCCTTTGCAAAGTTTTGATTTCTAGAGTTTTATTTCATGATGGTAATAAGAAGAACCTCATTAGTATAAGTCAGTTATGTGAAGAATGTTACATTGTGAATTTTTGTAATGATAAATGTTTAGATCAAAAATCCAAGGATGAATTTATTTTCTCTGCCAAAAGGCATGATAATCTTTAAACATTGAACTTATAAGAACACAAGATCCAAGACTTAATTTTTTTAAGTGAAATGGAAGAACAATTAGGGCTATGGAATTGAATATGTGGACACTAATGTTAGAAACTTGTATAAACTCTCTAATAAAGGACTTCTTAAATATCCACATGATCTTAGTTTAGATTATACTAATGTTTATGGCCCGTGTCATTGTGGAAAACAACATAAGTCAAGCATTAAATCAATCAGTGAAGTCACAACTACTGATACATTAAAATTTATGTACATGGATCTTTTTGGTCATACAAAAATTTATTGTACCAGAGTAAAGTAGTATGTGATTTATTTATTTGATGATTAAATTAGATTTACATAGGTATATTTTCTCACTAAAAAATAAGAATCATTTTTTTTTCTTTAAAACATTGGATGTTGATGTTCAAAATGAAAAAAACATACCACTGATAACTATCTGAAGTGATCATGGGGGAAAATTTGTAAATTAAGATTTTGAAACATTAGCTACTAAGAAAGGTATTACTCATAAATTTTGTGCACCAAGAACACCTATGTAAATGTGTTTTTTAAAGAATAAATAGAAATCTTCAAGAGATAACTAGAACCCTATTGATTGAATACTGAATATAAAAAAAATTGGTAGAAGCTGTCAATACTTCTTGTTATACTATCAAATGAGTAATAATTAGGCCTTTTATTAATAAAACACCTTATGATTTGTGGAAAGGGATAAAAGAAAAAGATTCATACTTCGAAGCATTTGGTTGCAAATTATTTGTCTTAAATTCAAAAGGCAACTTACATAATTTTTCACCCAAATATGATGAAAGAATGTTTTAGGTTATTCCACCATTTTTAAGGCATAAAATGTTTTTTATAAATGAAATTGTGTATTTGAAGAAGAAATACATGTTTTTTTGATAAAAAAAACCCTTTTATTTTTAAATAACCTTAAAATACTACTTTTAAAGTGTTTTCTAAAACTGATAATCAACCTATGATAGAAGAATATTCAAAAAAATGGAAAATACTCATGATATTGTTTCTGAGACATTTAATCACTAGTACTTTCTACCTTATGTAAATGAATAGGTTTAAAAAAAATCCAAATCAGTTATTTATTAAGAATTTTCCCAGTGATAACATCATTGGTGATGTAAATCAATAGGTAAGGACTAGAAAATCTTTATGAAATGAAATAGAACATCTTAATTTCCTATCTCTATTTTAACCTAAAACTCTAAGTGAGGCCATAGATAATATGGATTTTATTAATGACATGATATATTAACAAACTGAATTCAAAAGGTATAAATTCTGTACCGTGGTTGAAAAACCTAAGGATACAACAGTTATTGGAGAAAAATGGGTTTTGAGAAACAAATGTGATGAAAATGGCATCATTGTAAGAAATAAATCTATACTTGTTTCTAAAGGCTATAATCAACATGAATGTATAGACTTTGAATAAAATTATACTCTAATAGAATAACAAAAGTCAATTATAATTCTATTATCCATCGCAACATTCATTAATTTCAAACTCTTTAAAATGGATATCAATTGTGCTTTCCTTAATAGATATGTACAAGAGAGGATCCATATTGATCAACCCCCTTTTTTTTAAGATAAAAAACATCCTAATTAGGTTTACAAACATACAAAGTCCCTTTATGGAATTAAACAATCCCATAGAGGTTGGTATGATATGACAACATGATTATGGATAAAAAACAGTTTAATTAAGGAAACATTTGATTTAACTATTTTTATAAAGAATGAAAGCAAAAATATTTTTTTTGTCCAAACATATGTTGATGAAATAATGTTCTGATCAACTCAAAAGTCATTAATATATTTATTTGAAAATCTAATAAAGACTGAGTTTGAAATGAGTATGATGGGTGAATTAACATTCTTTCTTGGTTTCCAAATTTCTCAAAAACCCCGAATGTAATTATTTATATCAAAATAAGTATATAAAATACAGACTCAAAAAGTATGGATATGAAAATACTAATATTCTTAGTACTCCCATTGGATCCTCAAACACTCTTGATCTTGATGAAGATGGGAAACCACTTCATCAAACAGATTTTGGAGGTTTGATTAGAATTCTACTATACGTAACAGCTAGTTATAGAGAGTTAATTTTTTCTATATGCCTATGTTCTAGATGTCAAGAAAATAAAAAATAATACCATTTAAAATAAGTGAAAAGGAATTTCTAATATTTAAAAGTAACTTTGGGTTTAGGCCTTTTCATTTCTTCTAGAAATTATTTTGAATTAAATTTTTTCTAGATGCGGACTTTGGGGTTTGTAGAATGTATAAAAAGAGTACTTCTGGTACTTTTAATTTTCTAAGAGTTTCTTTAGTTTCTTTGTTATAAAACAAAACACATTTCTGCACTGTCCACTACAAAAGCTGCATATGTGGTAGCTGGAAGTTATTGTGCTCAAGTGTTGTGGATGCAACACACTCACCGACTATGCCATGAGTTTTACTAAAACTCAAATATTTTGTGATAACACAATTTCCATTGCCTTATATAAAAATATTTTACATAACTCTCTTTCAAAACACAGTGATATCAGGCATTAGTTTCTTAAGGATCTTACACAAAAAGGAGAAATTATTTTACAATTCATCAAAACACAAGAACAACTAGCTGATATTTTTAAAAAACCAATATCTTTTAATATATTTTATTATATTAAATAGAATCTAGAAATGATGACAATAAAATAACTACTCACATCTACTTAATATTTTTACAAATCTCTTTACATTAAAACACTCATCATCATAAGGGGAGAACATCAACTTTTTTCATTGTTTAATCTATTTTATATTATTTTGTTTCACATTTTTTATTTTTTATTTTATCCTAATTGTTTATGTTTATAGTTAAATATTATTATTAGTTGTATTATTTATGTAGTTTGGATTAATTTTCGGTTTAGTTTATTTTTCAGTTTGATACTAGGTTTTACATTTTGTCTTTATGTTTTAATTTTTTTTATCGATTTGACATTCTGTTAATTGGTCTGATAGCCACTTTTCCATCATATTGAAAAACTATGGTAACATTTTTGTTTTTAATTGGCCTGAAAACATATGGTAATGAATTTTTTTCATCGTCTTGGTAACCTATGTAAATGGATTTTTTGTCCATCATCTTGACAACCTATAACAATGACTTTTTTTCCATTGGCTTGACAACCTATGGTAATGACTTTGTTTTCAATCGACTTGACAACTTATGGTAATGAATTTGTTTTCTATTGGCTTGAAAACCTATGGTATTAATATTGTTTTCCATTAGCTTGAAAACCTATGGTATTGAATTTGTTTTCCATAGGTCTGAAAACCAAGCATATACAATTTTCTTTATCAGTTTTATATTTAATTATAGTCTATTTCAATATTTCAACTATTTATTTCATGTATAATATTGTTTTATTACATTCATAATAGTATGAAACCCAAAACTCACTTGAAATATTTTACAAGTTAATTTCCTGTTCCTATTGTACCACTTTTGTTTTGTACTATTGTTTCTTGTTTAAATTTTTTAAATAAAACAATTTTTATTATTTTCATTAATATATAATTTTTTTTCTCTACCAATGGATTCATTATCTTCTAATATCAATCGTAGAAGACCAACAGTCACCCAAATTCACTTATAAATTGAGGACTCCCTTCATCAAACAAACACCGATTCTTCAGATTTCTAGGTGAAGCTGTACTTCTCTTTTTAAGACCCAGTGCGTTGATTTTTTGTCAATCAACATTATATCTCAGTCTTGTTCCAATACTCGTGTGGATATGTCTTCAAAGCCTTTCTCAGAATTTTATTTCAGAGAGAGAGGTTATTTTCATGATATTTTATTGATAGTTATGACTCAATGATCAAAATTGTTATTTTGTTACAAGAATGGGAACATCTTTGTGTCAAGAAATACATATCTCATAGTCCGATTCTTATTGAATAGGATAGGCAATTCTAAGACACTGTGTTGTTTGATAAATATATCACTAATTTTTCTATGTAAAATATAAAGTTTTCTATGTCAGTAAAACAAGTAGAACACTTTCTTAATGTCTCTACTAAAAGTAAATCCTTCTTTCCTCATCATATACTACCTGAGGAAGTTGGTATGTTTAATAATTAAAGAGATGAAAGGTAACCATTTTTTATCAATGAGGAGAAAAGAAAATTAGACCATGTATCTACAGACAACCATTTTATTTTCTTTTGGATGTAAGGGTTTGTTATTCCATGGAAGGGGAAATAGAAACACTTAAGGTTTCTAACATCTTTATGTTAGATTATATTGTGAAACTAAAAAAAGGTAAATTGCATGGGCTAAATTTTCAAAACTATAAAAAATGTGATGTATGGAACAATTAAGTCTCATCTTATCATATATCTAACCATTCTCACAATATTTATTCTTGAAATATTTATGTTTTTCCATATTATGGTGAAAATATAATTGAAAGAACTTAAAGGTTCATGGATAACAAGAATATAATAAAAAAGTTGAATGCTTGTTTTTGATGAAAAGTGAAAACTCTTGGTCCATAATGTGGAAGAATCAACACCAAATCAATTAGCACTACTTCTAACAGAATCTGCTCCAGCATTTTTAGTTTGTCAAAAGATATATCCTCAAATTGGTGAAAGGTATAAGAGGAAAACCAATTATAGTAATGTAGTTATAAATAACTAGAGAAAAGAAAAAGAACAAATAAAAGAAGGTGATACTCATTTTGGTCTTGATACAACTGAAGCCTTAGCCTAGAAGATATTAATAATAGATACTATACAGGATGAGAAAAATAAAAAGAATCTTTTGAAATGAAAATCTGATGATTTTGATTTTTCCAAGATTCTAGAAGGTTTTGATTTAGCACGTTCTCAAATAACAGAGGAAATTCAACAAGAAAAAATTTTAAGGATTCCTACAGAGAAATAAAAAGGGAATGAAATAATACAAGATGTTTTTCAATAGGATTCACAACAAGAAGGATAAGAAGTAGAAGATGTATTTCTTATGGAATACATTCATAGTTCTAAGAAATGTAGAGAAGAATATTATCTTCAAAAACAAAGTGAAGGTGTTCAAAAACATGATTTTTAGGTCGATCAAGAACCATCACAATCTATGGAAACTTAATAAGAAAGGGGTCCTTGTCTAGTTAATAAATGGATCAATGTTCTCATTCCAAGATAAATATTATCATCAAACACAAAGTTGATGAACAAAGAGTTGAAAAAGAAGAATAATTATTTAAAAAGAAAATACATAAAAGAAAAGGAAAAAAACCTTATGAATACTAAATCCAGTCAAATTAACATGAATCCTATGATGATGATACAAATTTAGAGCATCAAATTCCTTTAAAAAAAGTTATTACATTGTTTTGTGTTCGGAAGGATTGAAAAGGCAATTCCATATTTTCCCAGAATTGATGGAAAAATATATTTCCTCATAGAGATTCAAATAAAGGAATTTGATATTATAAGAGAGCTCATATATAAAGTAATGAAAGTAGAGTATGATATAAAGGTTTGAGTGATATCTTTATTTCTCATAAAAATTATTGTAACAAAATGACAATGTGGTCCTAAAAGATAGAAAGCAAAGTTAATTAACATGTGGAATCAATTTAAGGACTAATAAGGATTTCAAATTATATTTCTATTGCTTTCAATAAGATTTATATATAAAATATTGAAAGGTTAAAATTGTTTCAAAAAATCTCATGGTACATATGCTCTTTCAGTGAAAGAGATACAAGAATAGTTCAGTGATTTCCTATTAGAATTTTCAAATGTTTCATCTTTCAATGATGATCTATTTCTATTAAATAAATAAAACACTTTGTGGGATTAAAAAAATATGAATATTCAGGATATGACTAATACTCATGAAGATGTTATCAGAATTCCAGAAGACACCTTAAAAAACCAGGATCAACTTTTTGCAGACCAATAGGAACTTCTCAAATATAAGGGTGTTTCAATATCAGAAGAAAAGAAATATAAAGGCTTTTCTACATGAGTTGATCAATAATGAAATTAGAAGAGAAAAAATGATTTTTTTTTCTATATATTTCATTCATGATTGTAATATTAAATTCTATGAAATTTTGACAAGTCAATGAGGTTTATGTTTACATTTCAATTTTTAAATTTTAGTTTCTATAACCTTTTCAGGAAACTCAAGACTACCCATTATTTTTTGTAAATCACAAATGGAGAGAATGTTTTATATAAGGGGGGGAATGTTTTAAAAGGGGAGATAATTATTAATTCTTTAATCAAATGTAATACATTAATGAAAAGAATAATAGAAATAAAGAAAAATCAATATAATAAAATCATTAGGAATGTATATACCTAAGGGGGAGTTAGTTTTATTCCTTACTTTATTCATATGAGTTTTCATAACAAAGGAGAGATATGTTTTTCTTTCTAGTTTTACATTATTTTTTTGTGCTTTCCAAAAAGGGGGTGATGTGTTAAGTCAAAAGTATTATTTTTAATTTTATGTATTTTGTTTTGGAAATAAAAAATATCTTTATACTATAGAACTAAAATTGTCTATTATACTGGCATTGTCTATCATACCAACCTTTTCTATCATATTGACTCTTTCTATCATACTAACTCCATATATCATACATATTCTAGTCACTGTACCCCCTATGCTTATGGTACTAACTCACCATAGTCCATTGTTACTTAATTTGTTTATCATAATAACAATGTTAATTATACTCTCATTATGAATCATACTCACTTTAAATCAATCAGTATTTTTCTCTAGGTAACATTAATTGTACTAATATTATGCATTTATCACATGCATGATTTTTTTCGTTTATCAAAACACATGTTCTCTACAAATTGTACTCAGGTTGTCATTTTAATTTACCTATTTTTCAATCTAAAAAGATTTCTTGGAGTTGTTAATAAAATAATCAAAATGATGTTTTGTTTTCTATTTCAATATGACCGCTACAATTCTAGGTGACCACGTCCCTCCGAGTTTTCTGGAGAAATATGACTGTTGAAGAAATTGTGACCATCAGAACCTGAGGACAATAAATAGGATATAATTCCATGTTCTAGAGAGAGACTGTGTGATTTTTTGCCTTCTTCCTAAGAAAGCATTGAAATTTCAAAATTTGAGCAGCTCATTCATTGTTTTTGTATTTCAATAAGTGATTTTTTTGTGCATTCGATCAAGTGATAAATATTGAGGACTATCAGGGATGAGAAGAAGGTGTGACCTGTCATCATATCGAGGGATTTCAAGTGTTTGAAAGACAAATGTGCTGATTACATGTAAACTAGAGGTCCTGTGGGGATAGGAAGACAGACCTGCCGATCTTCATGTCGAGGGCTTAACGATGTTGTTAAGATAGACCTATTGTCATAGGTGAAAGAATACCATACTCTTTGGGATAAAATATTTTTAATACCTTTTACTTTTCCACATATTTTTAAATAGAAAGATAATACTTTTATTTATTCTTTCTATTTGTATTCTTTTATAATTGTTATAATTATATCATATAATGATAGTATTAATTATATATAATATATGGTAGAATAATATACACTTTTTATTACTTTGAAATTTGTATTCAATTTGAATACAATTTCTTCACAATTAGTGGTATCATAACAATTTCATCAGATTATGAGTTAGTCCGATCATTTTTAAGAGGATTTTTGAATTGTTTTTGTTTTTGAAAAGAATATTCGTAAAATATTTTAACATAAATTTTAATATAAAATTCAACCCCTCTTTTAATTATTCCATCTCATATCAATTTTTTTCTAACAATTATCTATGAAGATATTTGGTGTGGATTTTATCAGGTAAATGGGAAGGTGGATATCCCCTAGATTTCTTTTCCGAGAAGGAATGAGAAGTATGTGTTTTTGATAATTTCATTTGGAATCAATAATGATCCAATATTATTAATGTACTTAATTAGTGTAGTCTATTGGGATTAACTTGAGATATCTATAGTAGTCCTTATTTTATACCTGAATGTTTATTTTCATCCTTCATTTCAGTTCATATTTGTACCTTTGTGGTTTATCTAGAGTTTTGCGTGTGATGGATTTAAAATTTGAGTTTTGGGATATTTTTCTCATGTTGTATGGTTTATGTGAATAATTAGAGGAAACAATAAACCCTAGATAAGGAAATGGTGTGAGTCTTGGGATGTATCTGGTTGAGGGAACACATCCCATACTCAGTTTGGAAATCTATGTAGAAGACATGCTTATAGTTATAGAATTTTAAACAAAACCATATCATTTGGTTGGGGAACAGTTTACCAAACTATACAGAAAAACAATATGAAATTCCTAGTGTGAATAGTATATGGAACATGATTGACATATATTTCGGTAAACTATAGGGAAAAACTATTCTTAGTTCAGAAGTTATTAGAAATGTTACATTATCTTTCAAAACTCTCTATATTTTACCCCAAAAAACCTCTCCACTTACTCTTTGGGATCTTGAAACCCAAATACAGACCCTTCATTGTTATCTAGGCCTCTTATCCTATCCCATGGTGGGGATCAAGTGGGTTTTTTACATTGGGGGGGGGTGATACTCATGGTAATCTTCTCCACTCTTCTCCAACCCCATTGTTCTTCCACTTTCTCATGAGTTCTTATCGTTCCTTGGTATTTCGGATATAAGGTTCATGTTTCCCTGGGTTTATATTGAGGGGTGATTAATTTTTGGGTTTCAATTTCTGTTTTTTTCTCATGGATCCTTCATGAGGTTCTTTCGGGTAGGCATTGTTGAATCCCATACGATTTGAGGTAGGTTTCTATATTCACTTTTACATTTATTTTATGAATTGTTGGTGTCTTTCATTTTACAACTTATTTTTATTCTAAGTAGTGATGTGTGGAATTTTAAATAATCATTTTTATGAGAAAGGGGGTGGTTTAATAGATTTTTAAGTATAGGATCTTTTTTGTTGAACTATGCACATCCAGTGTTTGATGTAATTCCTAGATGAAATTTTGTGAGGGATTTTTAATTTTTAATTAATGGTTGGATTTATAAATGCATTTATGGAATTTTAAATGATGGTTTGTGGTGTCTTTAAGGGGGTTTCCAAGTGGTTTTGGATAAAAAAGAGTTGATCATTAGGCTTATGAAAATGGTTTGAAATTTAAAGGGGAATGAGTTAGTTTCATTTTTAAATGTAATATTTATTGATGGTGTGTGGATCATTTATCATTTTAATGAATGTGCCTTTTGTTTTCAATGGTGTTGGGAGAGATAAAATGTAAATTTATAAATAGATGTTAAATGAAATAGTGTTTATTTTCACATCTTTAGAAAGGTGGTTTTGGAATATTCAAAAAGGGTAGTTTCATAAAGAGTGTTTGAGGCCTGTTTGGTGCTCTTGTGAAAATTGGATTTGGATGGGAAAACCGTCCTCACCTAATTCTCTTGAATTTTTTATTCAATGGATGAGATATATTAGTTTGTACATTTTGTGATAGATTTATTTTGAGTGGAATGGGAGATTAGTGGTGTGGAATCCTTTCAAATATATTGGTTGGAAGGAAAGCGATGAACCTTAGGGTGGATCAGGGTTATTCTTTTGTTGGTGATATTTTCATATGTGTTGACTTAATGCTTGGATTAATTTCCTCACCCAATTTTTTATTTTTACATGGGAACCTTACCTAGGTAGAAATTTTTCTGAAATTAGTTGTTACAATAAATTAGGATTTTGATCTGGATAGTGTCCCATAGTAGGGAATTGGATTTTTATTATTGTTATTGATACTAGATAGTTACGCTTACTCAGACCAGGTAGTGTGCGATCAAGCATGTCGGAAAAATTGATGTAATTGGGTGAGGTATTAATTTATGATGAATTATGATATATAATATGTACTGTATTATTTCATTGAGTTGTTATGTTCACCCATTTCTTCTAGAACATTGTTTTCTTTGGAGAATGATTGAGATGCTTTGCTTGTTAATTGCATGTGTTAGTTATATGTAAATTTACCTTATTATGGGATAATCTTTATTTCCTTCATGCATGTGGTACTACTTCTGGAACATGATGAGTTGGTTTTCAATGTCTAGTAGATTTTTTGAAAATGTTTTACAATATCTTTCTCTAATTTTTAGTGAAAAAATTATCTATCATTACCAAAGAAAAAATGGTTCTTTGTTGGAAATAATTTGGTTTTCAATGAAAAAGGGAAATGGACAGTGTTGGGTTTTAAATAGGAAAATGTGTGTAAATTATTTTTTCCATAAATTTTATATCAAACCCGATGTTTATGTTCAATTTATTTAAAAGATGTGTATTGGAGATAGATTTGTTTTGGAACTATTTCAATGTTTTAATACTGACGCCCACATATCATACTAGATTTTAGATCTCAGGTAAGATTTCATATAGGTTTTTATCACCAAGGAAAATAACTGGTTTTGGTATCAGAGAGTGACCCTTAGGGTATCATAGAGACATTGTGGTCATCATGTCCAATTTTGGTTTTTTTTGTTCTTTTGTAATAAATTATAATTTGGTACATACGATGTTATCCTTTAATATTAAAGTATAATGGGATGCTAAATTTTTTCCACATTTTATTTACTTATATTGGGTGAAATAATTTCCTTGGTTTCTATATGGATGCATCCACACGATTTTCTATCATGGGAAGATCAAGAATATGTCTTGATCCATGACTAGTGCTAAATTGGGTGACTTGTTCGGGATAGACTAAGGATGGTTAATTAGAAAATTGTGTCAAAGGAGGCTGGTTCTTTTGGAGACTATCATTCAAATCACACATTGTTAATTTTTATGCCATGTTATATAGAATAGGATAGTTGGAACATACGGTGTAGGTATGAGGGAGTGTCTGGCCAACACGTTCTATCATGCACCTTGTGTTTCCATGGAATGTTGGTTTTTGTTGGTTTTTTTTCTTATAGTTTTTTGTTGTATGGGATGTAAAAATAGAGTGAGATATAGGTATTATTGATCTCAATGATCTTGGAAATCCATGTAGATATAGGGATATAATCCATGAAGACTCTATGTGATAGTATTGTTATTGGAATATGGATACCAACCATGTGTCTCAATCACCCATTGAAACTAGTTCCCCTTGTGAGATGAATTGAGTTCCTCATGATTTCATAATTATTTTGAGAACACTCATTTGGAATTATGAAACTATATTTTAATGTGAAAATGGTTTGGTTTGGCGAAGATGAAAATTGGATCATCATTTTTATTTTGGTGAAATATTTTGACAACTAGATTCTTATACAATTTTTTTTGGGATTTAACGATTTAGATTATTAAAATAAAATCCTAGGGTTTAGAGAAATTCGTTATTTGTAATGATGAAATTTAAATTTATGTGGGTTTTTAATGTATTTTCAATAAGTGAAAAAATATTTTATAAAATAATTTTTCAATAAAATGATTTTATTGAATAATATTTGTACAACTACTAATTTTTTATTAAGGAAGTAAAATATATTGATGTTTGGTGTTTGAAAATGGTTTTTGATTTGTGGGTGGAAGTATTATAAAATGGGTTTTCTAAAATTTGAAATGGAAATTAGGTTTGAAATATATAGATTTTGGGGAAAGTGTTTCTGGGGATTTTTTGAAAGGGTTGTGAAATTTTAAATGGGAAGTGGATTAAGAAAATGAAATCTTGGGTTGATTTTATTTTGTATAGGGAGAATGTTTTTCATTGTCTTATGGAATTTCATTGGGTGCTACATGCATTTATATGTGTGGGAATGTGGACGTGTGATGATGTGGGTAGATGAGTGCCCAGAGTGGCATGAGATTGTGCGTATGTGAGTCTCTATAAAACACAATTTGTATGTTTACAACCAACCATGTTTTTTTATTAAAAATAATTTTATATAGTAAAATCATTATTTTTGATAACCAGTGGTTGTATGGTATATTTTATTATTATTTGGATGTGTTTCTGATGTTGTGTTTAGAGTTTGAGAAATATTATTGATTATTTGGATTTTATTAATCCATTGGGGCTTCTTATTTCCAAGGTTATGCCCCCAAAAATATCTAATGGATATTCAAGGTGTAACTATGTGTAGTTTAGAATTATTAGGATTTCTATTTGATCAACCTAAAAACATCCTTCTTGAGTTATAAATGATAATAACTCATCATTTTTATTTTCATACAGATACTGTCAAAGTGGAAGATTAGATTCAGAAATTCAAAATGATCTTCAGTATCCATGAGTTTTAGGAATAATTAACTATCAGGTTGTATACTATTATGCTTTATGTTTTGACATAGAAGTACTAGATGCTAGTCTCTAAAAACAATCCTCTAGAATATCTTACTAGGGAGTTCCTCAAGGATTCCTTAAACTGGAAATATTTATATGAAGTAGGGAAGGTGAGGAATGTAATGTAGTTATCTACAACAAGGGTATTGATTAGGGTTGGAGTTCTTATATTTTTTTGGATGTAATTCCAAACTATTTAGAGTTGGATGAAGAAAATTCATTGAAGGATCTATTTTTGTATAGTTTTCTTCATTTGGAATTATAGTCGATGGTGTCATAGTTTGGTTTAAGCTCTATTGCTGATAGGGTAAGGAGATAAAATCATGTTGAGGTTGTCTTTATGGGAGTGCTTGAGTTATCTATCATTCTTCTTGTTCCTAGTAGTGATGAAGTTAATTCTTATAAGAAAATGGAGAATAGTAATTGATATATTCATGATGGTTGTGGTATTAAAAGGTTTGTAGATCTAAAGTGATATATATCTAATAACAGAATCATTACATGTAATTCATGTGTCATGATAGATCATAGGATGCTATTATGTCAATGTGATTAAAATAATTATCATTACTTTGGATGACTAGGTCACTTGAAAAGGTACCGTCAAGGGTTTTTGAGGAAGCATCATGGATCCAGATCAAATAATTGAAAAGACACCCAAGCCCAATTGTATGAGTGAGGCGCAAGCTTGGGTTTAGTTTGAAGTTCCTTCCCAGGTAATAACTCTTTTTTATAATGGATATGTTCTATGGTTTCTTTAGAGGTTTTATTTTTCATTAAACTGGGGAATTGGATATTGTGGTTCATCAGAGAACTTTTGTTTCAATGAATGTTTTTTTTTTCATTTTTGAAATTCTATATCTTTCAATTATAAGTGGAGGTTTGTTTTGTAAGAACCATGTATTGTATATTTCTCATTGGGATAGAAGAGGATGATTGTGTATATTCTAAATAAACCTCATTGAGAAAGTGACTTATTGAAGAAAAATGTGTATCATGGTTTATCATGTTTTTTTGTTCTATCAGGGGTGTTTTGGGTAAACTATGACACCAAAAGTAGGTCCTCTTACAAATGATTAGAGGATATTGACTGTGAGGCTATGAATGATTCATAATGTCAGGGTACTATCCATAGGCCCAAGAGTGATGCTTTGAGATAGTCTGAAATCACATGGGTGTGGATGATCTTGGTCTAGAATTACATTTTGTGTAGTAAGGGGGATAGCTCAATCCCCTATGTTAGAGTTTCATCATTTGGGAAGGTCCTATTTTGTGGTAAAATGCATAAAGGCCTTGTTTACTTATTGCATTCTTTATGACACGAGAGACCATATTTTGTATTAAGTATCCTTGGAAGTCTTGTTTTCAAGATATTTTATAAGTGGTACCTCTTTAGATACTATCCTTATAATGGTTTCCCTAATGTGGGTAGCCCTTGTGGACCAGTTTTGGTTTTGGGACTGTGCTCTTTTCGGAGATGGGTTCGTATTTTAAAGATGATAAATCATGGTTTGGTTTATTAATCGTTTAGAGTTTCATTAATCAATGGTCTTTATAGTTTTGGATTTATTATGCATGGGAGTTCCATGTTTTATTAGGTTGGGTTTCACATGTTAGTTTGTGTAGGTTAGTTTAATCTGGATAGTTGTTATTAGTGGGGAGACCCCCATGAACTTTTTTATAGTTTATTTCTATGTGGTCATAGCTAGTTTTTTTCTTATATTGGGGAGTTTGTTATGGTATCCAGCTTTGGAATTCTGATTAAATTTCAATTTATTTCATTAAAATGTATGGTTTTGTTTGATTTTATCTAATTTTGAGTTCCTCTATATTTGAGTGAAAGTTTGAATTTTTGTGAGGATACCCATCGGTCCTATTCAATGAAAGGTTTTAGAAGTTGTAGCTCAAGTTTATCCATTTATTCATGATAAGTGGTTTGGGTTTGATGGTCCATTTAAAATATGTCGTATGACTCTTATTTGTTGGTAGTTGAGGTGTCTTTGGTTTGAGAGGTAAGATCATGTAGTTGTGGAAATACATTGTCCTTGGTAGATCAAATGAAAAATGTTGTGTTTTTTGGGGGTAGAAAATGCTGGGGGGGGGGATTATCACACCCATATTTTTTTCATCCCATTTTTGGTTCATTAATTGAAAATAGGTTCTTTTATTTAGTTAAGTTTGATTCTGATCAAAATATTGAGTTTCATGATGTTTTTCTCTTATTGCATGAGTTATGTGCATAGTAAGAGGAAAATGTGTGGCCTTTCCTAGGAAACTATTTGAGCATTGTGATGTCTCTGGTTATGAGGGATAACCCATGAGGAGTTATGAAAACATTATGGAAGGCATGAAATAGATTCTTCCATTTGTGACATAACCATGTCACAAGGGTGGCTCACGGTTTAGCAAACCATGCAACCAAACCATGTGATGTCCCTAATGTACCCAATAAGGGTTACATGGTTAGAAAATAGTTTTAAAAACCATGGGGTCTAACTATTTGTAGATCCCTAGTCATGAGATGTGTTATTTTAGATTTCTACCCTCTTGCTATTTTTACCCCAAAACGCCTATCCTCTTTATCTCATGATTCATGGGACCCAAAGGGCGATCCTCCTTTACATTCCATGCCTCCTCACTTCTCCCTTTAAGTGGATATAGTGGTTTCATCAAAGTTTTAGGTTGATTTCTCAAGGTAATCATCTCCTCTCTCATACCCCTTTATTCTTCTTCCACATTCTCATGAGTTATTCTCCATCCCTGGTCATGTGGATGTAGGGTTCATGTTTCCCATGAATTACGTTGGAGGTTTGTCTTAATAGGTTATCTATTGGTTTTTATTGGATCTGGGATCCTTTATGGATATGTTTCATGTTTTCTTTGTTTAAGAACATGTAATTTGAGGCAGGATTCCTTTTTCACATTCCATTCGTGTTTATGAATCATTGGTTTCTTAATATTCGAAGCTTCTTGATATGTTAAATAGTGATGTTTGATTATCGTAATATTTTTTTGAGAAGTGGGGTTGTTTTGTTGAATTTTTTAAAGTATGTTATATTGTTTTGTAAGACTATACACACTAGTTTTTGATGATAAGTTTGGTGGGATTTTTTGAGTGATTTGTGATTTTTATAGAATGGTTGGATTTTTAAAATGTATTTACGGAATTCGAAATGATGTTTTGGGATTTCATGAACATGTTTCAAAGTGGGGTTGGAAATAAAATATATGTGCATTTAACTTATGAAAATTAAATGAAATTTGAATCTAATTGCCTTAGTTTCATTTTTTAAATGAGTGGTCTATTTATAGTGTGTGGCATGTTAATAATTTTAGTGAAATTGGATTAGGTTTTAAAAGGTGGTGTGATTACTTAAATGGAATTTTATAAATAGTTCTGAAATGATAATTGGTGTATTTACACCTCTTTGGAAGGTTTTTTGGTTTTCTAAAAAGGGTGTTTTCTTAAAGGGTGTTTGAGTCCCATTATGAACACCTATGAAAACTAGTTTTTGGCATAAAAAATTATCCTTGTATAATCCTCTAACCTTTTTTATTTTGAATGTACGGTAAGTCCTCATTGCTGATTATTCATGATCTAATTATTTTAAGTTGAATGGGATATACTTAGTGTGGACTCCATTTAGATATATTGGTTTTATTTAAATTGAATGACCTTTATGGTGTCTTGGGGTTATTCTTGTATTTTTGATATATGTACATGTGTTTATTTCTTACTTGGATTGATTGGATCACACCATTTTTCATCTTGAAATGGGATGATGGCGTAGGTAGTGAATTTTCTAAGAATGGTTACTGTAGTAGCTTATAATTTTTATCTAACAAGTGGCCTATAGTAAAAAAATTTATATTTATCTTTATTATTTCCATATTATTGTGACCATTGGTTAGAACAGGATGGGTGATATTGAGTCTATGTTTGGAATTGATCTTTCAGGATAAACATTCATTTAGGATGTGTCATGATATTTAGATTTTTCTTGATTATGTACCTAATCCACCAGGTGCTCCATTGTATCCTGGTATTTAGTTGTATTTTCCAGATGATTGAGAATCTTCTTTGGTTAGTCAAATTTTCATGTTATAGTTCCATTTTCCTTATTATGTGATCAACTTTGATTCTCCCTTATGTGGTTTATACATTTCGAACATAATGATTTGATTTTCAAATAATTATGTAAAATGTTTTGAAAATTTTTACAACCTCTTTCTCTCATTTTATTGAAAACATTTTCCTTTTTATTCAAAGTGATAATGGTTCATTCTTGGAAAATATTTTGTTTTAAATGAAAATGGAAAATGTACCATGTTCTCTTTTAAAGAGGAAAATGTGTAGAAAAGCATAGTTCAATATATTTTATTTGAAACATGATGTTTATATTTTTATTATTTATTGGAAGTGCATTGAGAATAGATTTTTATGGGCATGCCTAATTAGTTTTTTTACTCACACATATAGTTCTACCCTATTTATATATCATGGTACATGTTCTATATTTGTTTCTATCTCTATTGGAAATGGTTAGTTTAGTTATCAGAGAGTGTCCCTCAGGGTCACATGAAGATGTTGGGGTCATCTGGATCAGTTTTGGTATTGGTATTATTTTTTAAAATTTTAGTTCTGAATAAATAATTATTAGATTTCATATTTATTTATATTGGGATATTCATTTAGTTTACACTATTTTATTCATTTATATTATGTGAAATAACTCCCTTGGTTTCTCTATTGATGCCCTGTCACTATTTCACTATCAAGGAGGATCGAGAAACTTTCTCTAGATTTGTCTTATGTTGACTTAGGTGTTTGGTTCGTGGTAGACATTAGTTGGTTCATGAAATATTATTACTGATATTTTGGTCAACTAAAAAATATTGGAGATACATATGAATAATTTTAATATTATATTATATACCTTTCAAAAGGAAATATTTTATGTCAAAGTGAAATAAATATGAGTTTTGGATATAGCATGTAACATTCGTAATGCATGTTATCACCAACAAAGAGATATCCACTAATCCTTTTAAAATATAGGAAATTTAATGATGTACTCGATAAAAATATATGTTGGAGATACATAGTTTCCTTGTATAAACTAAGAAAAGCAATCAATTTTTTAAATTCTTATAACGACATTCAAGCCTACTAACCTAGATGTCGTAGAGAGAGTAGTTTATTTCTAGATTAATGAATGTGATGGAACATTTAAAGAATTAAATAAGAGTCTAATCACTATATATATGTTCAAATAATATACCTATAGGTAAGGATTTTTTATATATGGTGAAGCATCCAAAAAGGTATTGAATTGGGTTATCATGAAAGATGGAATAGTGATAACCAATTCCCACCAATAATTAATGATACCCAAGAGAAACAACCCAACACATCCTCGAAAATTAGATGTAGTAATCATAAATTTGAGGATTTAGAAAAATTATCACAAGAGGTAGAATTGTTTTATATTTATGGGTCATATAATCGCCAAGTAAATATTTTATCAAAAGGAGGTCTATATATACCAATAAAAGTGGACAAAGATGATAAAAAATTATGAATATTCGATCCATTTTCATCACGGGAAGGTAATTTTTTTTGAAAATGCTCTGAGTATAATGGTTTTTACATATCTGTCTATAATGAGGTTTTAAAGGGATCCAATCTTCTAGAATAAGATATGGATATACACGGCTGTATTACAAGTCTCTAAATTCCACATTTCTCAAATAACTTCTCACCCATATATTATTGTTAGGATTAAGAAGATGAAAAAATATTTTGTGAAGTCACAGAAGAAGAAAATCAATATTCTGGAGGTCAGCATTAATAATGATAGATTTATATGGTTCGAAAATTGGATATTTTTCCCTTAAAAACTAGACCTGAAGAAGGAACATCTGGATGATTCACATTGAACGTACTTCACTATTCATCAGGGAATCACTATGATGTATAAATATTTAGAGAAAATATTTTTTTTGGGATAAGATGAAGAGGAAGATTACATAATTTTGATGTTGATGATTGATATGAAAATAAGTCAAGGATTAATGATATAATACATTTTTTTGAAGAAAAAATTTCCTATATTAGTCTGGAATTTGGAAAACAAAATTTTGAATTTCGTTGTAGGACTCCACATGAAATTTAATGAAAATAACACCACATGGGTGGATTTAAATCACATTAAAAAGTCTATGAATTTCATTGAAATCAAGGAATATTTATCTCCTGACCAACTAATTGTGATATATATAAGGGACGTGATAAGAATTAATGAATTATCACTAACCATTGAAACTGCTATAGACCTAAGGAATAACTCATGGTTTTATATAATCATTTAATTAGATGATTTTTGGATCTCATTATATTACAGGTATTCAATTAAGTGAAGATAAGCATGAAGAAGTACATACAATCATGGGACCATCTTGCTTATGAGGTTGAAAGGATGATGATGGAGGAATCCAACACTCAGGTTTCAGCTTTATCCTGGAAATTGTTTAGGGAAGATGATTTTTGTAACCTTAAGTTTCTCTTTTATGTTTTCTTGAATTGGATGTTATTTGGTTGTTTTGAATGGATTGATGTTCAAGATGTGTCTGGGTTGATTTCAACAATCTATTTTGTTTCTTTGAAAAGTCGGGTGTTTCATCCTCAACACGCTAAATAGATCTTCACCATATGGGGATAAGAGAATTAAGTCTTCACTGAAGCATGCCTTTTGGATCTGCATGATGAGGGGGTATGGCTTTTCCATCACATCTATTTCCATGCATTTTTGCATGAGATTGCTCGCCAAAAGGTTATGCTTATATAAATCTTGTCGTAATGCTGTAATTTCTTTGGAGGAGCTGATCATGTAGTTTGTTCTGGGTTTTTCTTTTGGTTTCCTATGGGTGTTCTTGGAATTTATGGGTTTTCAGTTATCCTCAAAAGTGTTTTTAAAAATAAAGAAGTTATTTTTAGTTAGTCCATTAATTAGAACTCGATACATAGATAAAATCTATTACTAATGATTACCCTTATAAGTTGGTCATTCTAGGAGAACAATTCAAATTATATAGGATATTATATGATCATGGTCGATGGTTTTCCAAGGAAGTTATGATAAACACATTTCACAAGTGGAGTTTTCATATAATAACATCTACAATTGTTGAATTTAAATGGAACATTATGAGGCTCTATAGGATAAGTGGTTTCAAACTCTAAAATTCTAGGATAAATATTGTGAAAGGAATATTATGGTACCTCATCATATCCCTGAGATGACAGAGAAGATTCAAACCATTCAAAATCATATGAAATCGATAGAAATTAGGCAAAAATGATATATAGAAAATCAATGATGAGACCGGAATTTTTTGGTAAGAGATAAGGTGATCCTCTATATATCACTATAGAATAATTTCATGATGGTTTTTGTGTAATGGATATCTTATTTAGAGATACATCATTCTATTTTATATCCTTGATCACTTCGAATTTTTGGCCAATCAAATAACATTACCAGCCAACCTTTCCCAAGTACATGATTTATTCCGCGTTTCCCTCTTGTTGATGTAAATATTGAACCCATATCATGTACTGAGTCTAGAGTTTTCAGCCTTGAATAATTAAATTTCATTTGTGGTAAAGATGTTTAAGAACATAGATCATAGGTAGAATGTTCTATGAAACAGGACAAATCACTTGGTCAATGTATTATAGAGAAATCACATGTTTGAAGATGTAACCTGTGAACTAGAAGAGATGATTAATGTGATGGCACAACATATATTCTATCTTGAAAAATGAAATTTTGAGGGTGAGATATTTTAATGGGTATGGAATGTAATTGACCAAAATTTTATAAATGAAATTTAATTTTTATTGTGTAAATGGTATATAGTTATAAACAACAAATGAAGTAATCTGGTTATTTTGGGAAAATTTTAAAATGCATGATTTAATATTTAAGGAATATTAATAATATTAACCATTGATAATATATAAATTATATAATTATTGATAAGATTAATTTATATTTATTTTTATCATAAAATCTTATTTTCACATATGGATGGATCAGTGGCCTTTACCGATCGGTTAGTACCCTATGAAGCATACTTATTAGAGAATCCTAGAGAGATTTTACCAAAAGTATTTTACCTTGATAAGGAAATATCTAAGACAAACAACTGAATCATGAATGAAATTATTTGTGAGAGAAATTCAATCTTATCATGATGATTCCCAAAACCATGTTCGATTAACCACCCCAGGAAAGCCCCACAATCACACATATATCCCTTTTTAAATTATTATATTTTCCCTTTTAATTAAATATTTATTATATATATATATCCCTTCAAATTATTATAATTTCATATGATTTGATGAAAAATATTTTTTTATATGAAAAACATATTATTTTTTTGGAAAATATATGGTTTTTATTAAACCATTATTTTCTTATAATTTCATTAATTTTAATATAAATTGTATTTTCATATAATTTTTATATTAAATAATATTTATATAAAAATTATAATTTAATTTATTGAAGTAAAAAATTAATCATTAAAATGGTCACAAAACTGTCATTTTCGTAAAAACATTTTTTCCAAAAAATTAAAATATTGATTTAAAAGTGTAAATTATCAAATTTATATAATTAATTTCATAAAATAATATTTATTTTAAAAATGAACCTATCAAAAAGTTATAACGTTAAATTTTTCATAATTTTTTCAGACAGTCGAAGTTATAGGAAAATCTTATATACGATATAAATATACTGTGTGTATTAAGACATAATAATAGCTTGAAGTGATGTAATATATAGTATAAATGGTATCTAGAAAATGATATAGGTTTACCCATTAAAATATTTTGGTTTTATGTTATTTAATTACTTTTTTAGGTGTTAATGAATCCTCTAAAAATCTATATTATATTTTGTGGATTTAAAACCAATTAATTATAAACAAGGAATGTTTATACATCACACAGGGTATTATTTTGATGAGTTATGTTATTGGAATTATAAAATTCTGAAAGCCACAATTATTTGGTCGAAACCATGGGAAAAACCATGATAACATTTTTGTATATTATTATTTTATCATATTGAATGAAAAAACTATGTATAGAACATAATAAAAAATCCCTATCTTTTTCTATAAATACCCTCCCATCCCCCACTCCAATTAACTCAAAACCCATTTAGCATGAAATTACTCTCAATATTCCTTTCTAAATCCTACCAAAGAGTTGTGAAGCTGTAAAGAAGAACCTCCTATGATTTTATATGTCCCCTTTCAAGGTAAGGGATTATCTCTTCTTCCTATTTTTTCAAGCATTGTATTTACATTAATACATTCTATTATCAATTGGTCATGTTGTAATGTTATTTACACATCTCTTTATTATCCTGGTTGTGTACATGTAATTTTATATCCCCTTTCACTCTCATTTTTCCTTTCTCTAAATCATTATGTACAACCATTATGATTCATAAATTATCCTATATTTTTTCATGAAAAATATTTGTGTTGTGAATAATCCCCATATCCACTAAAGGGAATTATTCTAGATGTACCTTTCTTATTTTATTTGGTAACTCCATGTATGTGACCCATAGTTTATAATAATGGTATTAATAGTGTTGAAATAAGTTCATATATATATTGATCTGTGATGGAACACTAATGCATGTAAATGATATGAATGTGATGGTTGGGACCAAAATTATATAGCCCTACAATACATGGGGTAATGTTTTTATCACAAGAGATTCCATACAAGAAGGATGGTTTGTTATCTTAAGTACACTTGGTAATGATGCCTTGGTTGTTATACTTGACTTATTATTATGATATATTACATAATGTTGTTTCTACATTCATATGTTTACTTGAAGTTATCATTTTATAACATGATTCAAAGAATATTGGTTAGGATTCTCAACCCTTTTTTGTCACATTTATATACCTGTTGTCTAACATGTATTATATTTATCCCAATATTCTATTATTAGTATATTACTAAGAACTACATATCACCCTTTTATTATGTACATCCCCAAGGAATCAAGTGACATTTTAGATGATCAATTGAATATAACGGAGTGTTTTCATATTTTTAAATAATGTTTTTGTACCCATGTTTCAAGTTGATATACTATTTACCTAATTTACCAAAGTCACTATGCTTCATTATATTATTAGATTATATTATGAGAATTATTATTTAATTAATAATTAATTAATGTGTATTAATGATATGGTTTTTATAGATGGATATGTTAACACAATTTGTAAATGGGGGGAAATCCATGTTATTGAGAGACCATATATACCATATAGGAACATGTCGATACTTGAGAATTTCATGAAATAGAACCCTCATGACTTCAATGGATATTTAGATATAATTGTAGTTGAGTGATGAATCAGTGATTTAGTAAAGATATTCATATTCAAGTGATGTTTAGAATGTAAAAAACTAATTCCATTTATTGTTTTTAAGGTTAATATGGTTGATGGTGGACATTGGTAAATAATTATATAGATAGAAAATATCTATATATTATTGAATGGGATAAATTTTTGAATCATTTCCCAATAAAATGTTTAATAATATTATTTTACATAGAATTGGAAAACAATTCATGGAAGTGAGGTTAGTGGATGATATATTATCTTCATATGAATAATGTTTTACAAGATTTGACTTATTCACACCAAACTTTATTTAGAACCTTGATGGTAAAATTAATATATTGTACATAGGGTTGAAACAAATATTATAAAGATAATATTTCTTAAAAAAATTTAAATTTATAATAATGTAATTTATTTTTCAATGAATATTGTAGTAACATGTTTAATTTTTTAGGTATTAATAGACCCATTTATTAATCATCAATTGGTTGGGTTTTATTTAAGAGTGAATCATGTGAATTTTTAAAAGCATTGATAATTTCTGGGATACTGCACGATCATCCCATGGTTTTCCCAATCTGTTCTCCCTCACTAAGAAAACCATAAAAACAGAAATAGTGTGTGTTTTCATGGATTGCGAATGGTTTCAAAAACCATGTTCCCACTTTGAAGACACCGAGAAACCCATTTAAAAAGGGAACAAGACCAGTGCGCATGGGTTGGTCTAACTGTGTTTCTTTTCCTAGCTGACCATGTGTACAAGATTTTTAATCTGAAAATTATTTTTTAAAATAAATGAATCCCCGGTTTAATATCACCAGTAGACCAGTACATCACATATTAATTTAATTATTCCCATTATAGCTATCAAGAGTAGTTTTCCCCCTTAGTTCCCACTTTTGATGCAAATCAAAGCTAGGGTCTGACATTCAATCCTCTCCTTGTCAGTTTCTACTCCTTGATCCCATTCTCCTAGACTCTCATATTTTCTCACTAGGTATTCATAGATATCATTTTTGATTGGAGGTTCCATTACCCTCTATTTCAGATATTAGACCTAGGTTTGATTCCCAAATTTCAATGTCTTGATTCTCTATTTGAAAATTGTAATTATGGTTTTGAGTTTCGTGATCTGGTGATATAGAGTATGTGTTACCATTTTGATACCCAAATTTTATAAACCCTAAATTGATTTATATTATTTAAATTTTTTAGTTAAATTCAATATATTTTATAAATTAAATTTATTTTATTTTATTTATTAAAAACGGATTGCATTAAATTAAGGTTTTTTGAAATTAAGTTTTCGGCATGAAATTTGAAAACCCACAAATAATTGAATTGGGTTTTTATGGTCAAATGGTGGTAAATTTCTTATATTCAAATTGATGAATTTAAAATATGAAATTTATTGAAATTATTTCAATTCAAAATTTTCATTGAGTTATGGGAATTGAATTATAAAACTGAATTTGTAAATTTATTTCAAACACTCATTTGGGAATTTAACTAGGTTGATGTGATAAAATAGTAAAAAAATTATTTTATCACATATTATTTCCCACTATAACAAAGGTGAGTCCTCTATTTATGTTGAAAAGGGACATCTCTACACAATTTATTAATTATTACATGACTCTTTGAGGATCCCATAACCTGGAACTATCAAACCTCTTAGATGATGACCATGTATGAGATATAAATGTATGAAAATTTTTGTGAACTATTTTATCAGACTTTTGAATCTATATAATATATTCTATATAAAAATTTTATTTAATACAATTTTTAATGTATTTACATCATTTGGAATGAAAATGATTTTATGGTTAACTATGATTTTGAAGTGTGAAACCCATTTACAAAAAATGGAAAAAAATTGGTTAATTAAATATCGAGATATTTTTATTAAATCCTTATAGAGACCCAACTCAACTTTTATCTAACACCCGACCTATACCTTTTGGTTTTTGAAGATTATCTTCTTTCAGGTTCGAGCATGTGTAAGGCACAACATGGAGGTTATAGTAGGTGTTGATTCATAGGCATGGAGAGTTGTATCCCTTGGGACACGGGTTTTGTTCTTTTTTTATATGACATTACTATAGTACTTTGGAGTTTTTATACATGTTATACTTTTGGTACAACTCTCCCTTTAGAGATTCTATTCTCTACATAGTAGCATGTTATCTTACATCTGTAATATTTGTGGAAAAATCATTCCCACTTTATTTTTATATGATTCGAGGTGATAGTCACCGACTCATGGGGATGAATAACAATCTTCAGTCCATGATAGTTCTAGATCAGTAATCTGTTTACCAAGGTACACTAGTTGATTTGTAAAAAGTTCTATCAAATCATGTTTGACCGTCTTATCTGGATGTCAATAAGTATTTGTGTCATATTTTTGGGATTTATAAGGTAGTTGAAACTGTGTTCTTGGATAGATATCACAGTAATGAACTTTAAGTATCCATTGGTTATTTGGAGAAGTAATTTTAAGGATTATTTCCATGGTTTTTTATAATTTTTATTCCGATAAATTGAAATGAAAATCATTTATTCTATATGATGGGATTCATTCTCATGTTTTTTTAATGAGTGTTAATATGATGTCAACCACATTGTCTTTTGATGTTTTTTAGAACCATTACGCTTAGAAGACATACACGTTGGATGTAGGAAGAAGCTATAGATGCACTATAGGGATAAAATCCTCTAATGGACTAGAGTCTAGTTGAGTAGATTATGTGCATTGTCCATTTCATGGGAAAAGAACCACCACCCTTTTCCATTCATGCTCTAGTTATTTACCCTTAGAAAAATTTTCTCTTGGCTAATTTTCTAGGGTTCTTTTGGTATAATTCACTGTCATTCAAAGGCTCAAATGATCTTCAAAAAGTTTATGAATGATTGAGAAGTATTTAAGTTTTGTTTTTCTTCTTGGAAACACTTAATTAAATAAAGGTGAAATGTGTAAACTTTTTGTTGGAATGACGGAGTAGAAGATGGTGGGACACGATGAAAATAGTGACAAAGTATAAATAATTATAGTGAAAACAATTCACATGTCTTTTCAAAAACCTTCTTTATCTGTAGTATGTGTTGTTAGCCAAGGCATTCTTGTTCTTCAAACATTAGTGCCATAACATAAATATGTAATAATATTCTTACCGTTTGGCTAAGTTAGTGTAGTTTTCACCTAAGGTATTTTCTAATGAGAAGATAAAGACACGATGATTCATAATGTTACATTGAGTTAATATTCATTATCAGATTTCTTTCTGGAGGTTCAATCAGATTATGGTGAGCATGATAGAGAAATGATAGTCCAAATGGGAATGTCTACCAAGTAAGGGTTTACAAGAGTTCCTTTTTCTCCCAGTGCTAGTGTGGATCCCTCTGATGAAAAAAATGATTCCTGAAGATCCTCATGTTGGTTATTAATAGTATGTTTTATATAGAGAACATAATTTTCATAGAAGTGGCCCCATTATTTTATACCAGTATAGAAATCATAGGAATTCAATGAGTGTCTTCATGGAGAAACCCAAGATATGTGGCTCCTGTTGATGCTCATGTCACTTACATAAGTCATGACATATATTTTCCACTCCACACAGTGGAATAAGATCCTTGGCACCTACCAAAACTATGGGGAAATTAGAATCTTCTTTTAAAATATATTCTACCCATAATAATTCAGAACAATGTTTTTTGCATAATGTAAGATAATCCAGAGGATACAGACATGGATATAAAGTTTGTGGGAGGCACTGTCACTATAGATTCATCATTAGTGAATGAATTATTTAATTCTATTAAATCTCATTCATGTATTTAAACACGTGTTGATATTATTTTAAACCCCCTACTTAAATTTTATCTTATGTAATGTATATTACTACTCCCCTTTGTATAAAGATAGATAAGGGTATCCATTTTTCCACATCTGTTTTCCCTCTACCATATGTTAATCTTTCTTGGAGTTTTCTTATTCTCAACATGAAACCTCTTTATAACATTTTTAATATAGATTGCATCATTTTTAATAAATCCTTAATTGAGTGTTATTTGTGATATTTATCCTTCAATACACCTGATGGTGCGTGACATGTCTTCCAAGGAGGATGAGACCTAAGATCAGGAAGAGATGGACCTTCTTATCTAGAGTTGCGGAAAATGATATCATTGTTTTATTTTAATATGGAGAAGTAGTCATTGAGTGGTGATCTCCTTCCATTTTTAGTAGAGTTTCCTAATGTGTTTCCCTTGAACTTCTCTAGATTTCCTCTGGTAAAGGAGGTAGATTTTTATATTGATTTAATCTATGGTAATAAAAATGTTTATATAACTTTATACCATATATCCTCAAATAAAATGAATATGTAAAAAGCTCAATTGGATGATATTCTCTAGCTATTATTTAAACTCCTAAGTGTGTCACCATGGGAGGCCTCAGTATTCTTTATTGAGAATGTTGATTGTACACTCCACCTTTTAACAGAATATTGAGATCACAATCAAATTATGATAAAAAAATATCTATAGCCATGGATTTATGATTAGTTTTATTAGTTGAAATTGGAAAATTGGTTCTTGAAGATCGATCTTTGATCTGGTAATCATCTATTGTGGATAATACAATATGGTAATAAAAAATCACCTTTTAAAGAACACATGACCATTATGAGTAACTTTTTATTCCTTTTGGTATAACCAATTTTCATAAAGTATTTATGGATTTGATGAACATGATTTCACATAATTTTGATAATAATTTTGTGGTTGTATTTTGGATGAAATACACATTTACTCTTAATATTAAGAGTATCATGTGCATTATCTAGAGCAGTTTTGTAATTCTTGAGAAATCAATGTGTTTATTCCAAAATTTCATTATGTGATATATGGATTCTAGAGGTCAAGTTATTAGGAAACATTATGTCGAAACATGGTATATCAGTTGGTCCTAAGAAGGAAAAGGCTATTATGACTATGAACTAACCATAAAATGTTTTCGAGATTCATATATTCTTGGGATTAACTGGGTATTATTTATAGTTTATTGATAGATTCCCAAATTTTTACTATCTGATGAATTATTTTACATAGAATGGATCATTGATTTCATAAAACAAAATATTTAAGAAATACTTTGTTATGATGAAATGTAATTTAACTATTGCACTAGTTCCGACTCTCCTAATGGCCTGGCAGGGAAATGTGGTTTTTTGTAATGCATTAGGTTCTGTAATGGGATGAATTATTATGCAATGTGATCAGGTTGGTTCTTATATATATCATTATATTATGCAACATGCGATGAATTACCCAACCCATGACACTGAACATAAAGTTATGATGCACACACATAGGAATTTTTAGCAATACATTTATAGGGAAAGAATTACCATGTTTTCATACCATAAGAGAAAGAGTTATATCTTTTCTAAAAAAATATTTGAATCTTCTCCGGAGGATTTGGGTGGAATTACTAAAATATTTTATCTTTTATATTTCATATAGACAAAGGTAATGGAATTCCATCCTAGATTATTTTATTATGAATCTTCTGACATAGGCCAGGAATGGGTAATTCGTAAGAGTGGTACTTGATGGTTCTATTTTCATTTTTGCATAATAGAGTTCATGAATCAGGGTATGAGGTTAATTTGGATTGAGTTTAGATAACATGAAATATTATCAAGATGAATTTTTTTTGGAACAACAACATGATGATTAGTTACCTAGAATAAGAGTCCCTCTATTTGGTGGCGAAACTTTCGCTGAGTGGTCATTATCTATAGAAGAAATTCTATGCATTTAGAATCACAAGGTTGTTGCCTTAGCGGTCAGGAAATCCATTACTGTGGATTTCCATAACTCTCAACGGGATATGCAAGTACGATACACAATGATGTTTTATGACATGAAGTGTGGATTTTGGTGTCCTTGTATAAGATATGACATTAATAATTTTTTCTCTCATTATTATATGTTCCAACACGTCAAATATTGAGCATGATAAAACATTGAGTTTGTTTCATCCACTTTTAGTGACTACATGGAAGTGGGATAAGATCACTATTGAAATTTTGGTTGAGTTTCTATACACCCAAAGGAAGAAGAATGTTATATGGTTAGTGATTTATGGGATAACCATTTCATATCAATTTATAAACATTCATGATACATCCAACGTTGAAGGTTTGTTAAATTTCTTTGTGAAAGTTATCATGAATTTTCATGGAGTCCAATATGCAATGGTCTTTGATAGGGATCATCTATTTACTTACCATTTTTTAAGAGGTCTTTTGGAGGCACTAGAATATCTATTCAGTTTTAGCATGACATACCATCCACAGTCAAATGTCTAGAGAGAAAGAGAAATAAGGATGTTTGAGAATATGATTTACTCTTGTGTTATCTAATTTGGTGGGGATTGAGATGACCATTTAAGGGTGGTTTTATTTTCGTATAATACTTGTTTCCAGTCTATGAATAGAAAAAATCCTTTTGAGGAATTCTAGGGATGGCCTTATAGATCTACATTGTGTTAGATAGATATTGGTGAGAGTTCCTTGGTTGGACCGAACATATTCTAAGAGACAAATATAAATATTTAGTTTATTCATCAATTAATATTGAGGACACTGTGCTGGTATAAATTTTATGATGACTTTCATCATATACAATTGGAATTATAAATTGGTGATCAAGTGTTCTTGAAAGTTTCACTCAATTTGGTTCATCGAAGGTTCACGAGGAGGGGGAAACACACTCCTCTTTTTTGGGACCTTTTGAGGCTATTGAGAAGGTGGGAATAGTTTAATAACAAATCACACTACCAACACTGCTAAAGTCAATACATCATGTGTTCCATGCCTCACAGTTAAATGTATCTATCTAATCCATCTCATGTTATAAGATGGAGTGATATTGTAGAGACCCTAAACTTGACGTACTTGGACATTACATTACTTTTACCGAATACTTATTACATAACAAAAACAGACACACAAGGACCATAATGGTTTAGTGTCTTTGGAAACTTGGAACGTAATCTTCTAATCGTGGTGAAAGATCTTCAACATCTCCCATAAAGATCTTCCACTTTTTGTTGCCTTACCTAAAACCTTTCTTTTAATCCTGGGGGAAAATAAAAAATAAAAAGGGGAGCTCAAATTCTCATTAAGGGTAAGCATCTATAAAATAAAACATACCATATACATTTGAACTTAAAAAACATGAACATAAAGGTTAAACATCAAAATCTTGAGCAACGACTTAAAACATGGAAGTACATAAGGCATAGATAATAATGGAACATAAATCATAATAAAATAGCATGGGAATAAAACATGTAATTGTGGAATCCATTAAGCACATGTAATGATTTCCATAGTAGCCAAGGCATTGCTGCCAAGACCATCTTAGTGGACAAAGTCCCTTTTGAATCGAGTTCACTCCTCGTTTCAGTCCTGTAACAATGAACCAGATTAACTTACCATTACAGCCATTTCAATCTCATGAGATATAAAATCTTTACCCAATGCATTGGAGGGAGATATAGGTCCCACACATCTCATAATGAAATCATTCTTACTTGTGCCACAAAATAAACATACATCATTCATAATAACCCAACGAATAAAATGCGTTTTATAAACATCATCCCATTATCACATAATCTATATAAAAGTAATGGATATCACTTCATAATAATAAAAGTGAAACCATGTAAATCATAGAGACATTATACTTGAAACATACACATATGAAATAATGCCATCTTATATGGAAAAATGGTTTTCATAAAACATTTGAAATGAATTCTTGAGAAAAATATCCTTTCTTCCTTGAAATAATTTTATTTTCACAAAAATGTCATGAATTTTTAAAAGAAAAGTATTTTGTTGAAAATAGTAATGAAATATTTTGGAGTAAGCTTCATGAAAACAAGGCTTTATAAAACCGTAAAAATCCTTTCATGCCGTATACGTTAAAAAAACATTGTTCTCGTACTTTTGTCGAAAAATTCAAAAAGTACCTTATAGGGTAAATAAAAGAAAGATTCCTTCCATACCATTGGGTAAAAGTCAAAATGGGTAAAATAGACTTTAAAAATACATGAAACCATTTTTAGGAAACATGGACATGGATGATAACAATAACCCCAGTAAATACTTACGAATAAGCAATCTCAGATAAAAATGAGATTTGCAAAATTATCCCTTACCTTAGGTCTGATATGCTTCGTACGTATCCGAACCTCCTGTATAATGATTTAAATAATGTCATTGACTTATTATAGAATCATATTCCTTGTTATGATATCATATATGGTTCACTTATGTCTTTATATTACTCATTCTTTTGTAAATTCCATGTCAAAAAGCGTTTTGGGTAAAATCGTTTCATTTGTCGTCCGTGTTTTGACTTGTAATTATTCATATGATTAATTAGATCATGATTACTTAATTCCAGAATATAAAACATGATTTATATATAATATATATTCAGAATATACATATATATAATAGATCAATAAATGGAAAGAAATACACCGTTCATGGAGACGGTAGGCCGTACGTACGCATGGACGTTGTTTTCATTTCCTCATTGAATTGAATGGAATTAATTGGATGACATACATATATATATATACGTAAATCCAGTATCATTATTATGTCATATATTTCATTATTACTTATTATATATACTTTATAATCATTTATGAATGGTTAATCATTGATAATGAATCTCATCGCGTTGTGGAGACGGTATTCCGTACGTACGCACGTGCGATGATATCGTTCCCATGATCATGGAATTTTATTGGAGTGTATGTATACTATAAAAGAATCAATATCACATTAAAATAATCATATATAGTTATTATTTACACCATTATACCCATCCATGTAAGGTGGTGGTGGAAAATATATTACACCACGACGTGGAGACGATATTCCGTACGTACGCACGCGCAATGATTTCATTTTCCATAGGATGGATAGATGGTGAAATAGGGTTGTTTCATAATTATAATAATATATCAGTATATGAGTTATACTGATGTTATTACTTCATAATGAAACAACTAAAGAAGAAGATGTTGAAGAAGAAATAAAGATGAAATAATCGGTAACGGACATTGCCTCTTCTTTGAAGCGCTTCTTTGAGACCTCCTTTTAGGGCACTAAAATTGGTCTTTGAAGAAGACCAGGACCTATAGTATGTTTCTAGGGAAGTGGAGAGGAGAAATTGGCAGGGTTTGTCTAAGCATGAAGGCTCAAAGTGGGGTGAGGAAGAGAGGGAGAAGGTTCCCTTTTATAAGGGAGGAGAGGGACACCTTTTGAAAAACTAAAAACATTATTTTATTATAAAGACAAATTCTGTTTTAAATAGATCCAAATTGATTTATTTCAAAGATAAGGTGGGGATGGGTCGAAATACTCTCATCCAATAGAATTTATACAAGTTTAGGTCCCTATTTTAACCATATCATTTATATTTAACTTTAAGTTAGATAATTTTACTTTTACCATGTCTTTTTGTGTTCTTACACTATAAGGTTAATAAACATACTATAACAAGACAAAAGAACCCCAAGTTATTTATTATTGATATATATAACCTTATCTAAGTCATTTGGCCGAACTTTAGATTTTTAAGAATAAAATAACAATTAATAATATAATATTTGTTTTAAAAACTATTTTATGTTAATTTTGAAACTATTTAGTAATTGATTTTTGTGAAACTCATAATAACAGAATGATTAGTCAAAAAAGTTAATTAAATCAATAATAAAATGTCATATTAACCTAGAAAATTAGTGTAATTCATAAAAAGTCTCAAATTACTTTTATTTGGGTATTTATAACATCAATTATGTCAATATTTCATTAATAAGATAATTACTGCATCATCTTTGTGTCATAAATAAATTAAATTATTTAATGTCTAAAAATTACAAATAAAATACCATTATGTAGGAAATCTTTTTATATTTCTCATGAATATTTATAGTCGAATTTATCCTATGTATAAACCTACATTAAAAATGATTTAGTTATTAAACTTTGATTTTAACTATTTTAACCCTTCTTTAAATAAATTAATAATAAATGTCCTAATCTAATCCAAGTGGGCCTAAATGGTCATATTTTATTCCTAAGGTTGTTTTTGGTCGAATTAAACTTATCCAATAGAATTAGGACATGTTTTAGGATAATGATAATATCATTTTTACCCTTAATTAGCCTATTTACTTTTAACCGTGGTAAATAAAAGTAAAAAGTTACTATTCACAAAAAATTATTTTCACCTCATTGAACCACATTTTACTTACTGAAATCAACTGTGTCTCTCGGAGTTTTGAAATTCCTCTCACAGAAGTGGTAAAATTAAGTTTTATGTAAATTTTCAAATTCTCCTAGGATGTGGGTAAAAGACGGTGAAAAGTTCAATGAAATTTTTATATATATAACATTATTATAAAATTACTCCAATGAATTACATTGAACTTATATATGTATTATGTATAAATTTTGAGCTAAAATAAATATAAATAAAATAAATAATTATTTAAATAAAATGTCGGTTTTTAAATAGTAACCTAGTGTTTTCACTATTCATCAAAAAATGAATGTTTTTAGAAAAATACAAAAATTTCACCCTAGGCTAATTTCGATATTCCGAATCCAAAAATGAAGTCCATTTTGAAAAATAAAATTTATAAAATTTTAAAAAGTGGGTATTACTATTCATAACGGCTAGTTTTAATAATATTTTAATAGCATATCGTTGTTTAGCGAAACTCAGTATGTAAAGACCTGTAAAATTTGAGGGATTTTTTTTTCTAAATTTTCTTTGGGATTTTACAAGAATGCAGTTTCTGATGGCGCCTGATTCTGATGCCCGATGTGCCCGAAATCATTTTCCGAAGTTTAGCTTGGGTACGTTCAGTGAGCGAACGAGCAGGTTTTTTCTAACTTCTGAACCGGTGCTCGGAATTGAAATCCGAGGGCACCGATGAAATCGCAGCGCCGATATTTGCTTAGAAATTCCTTTTCCGGAGTTGCGTTTTCTTGGGTGTGTATTTTAATTTTTGGGGTTAAGTTAAGAAATAAAATAAAGTGGTGTGACAACTTTATTTTATTTCACTTAAAGCCACTTAAAAGCCACTTAAGCTAAGTTAAGCGGATAGGGTGGAACCCAAAATATCCTACCCACTTGGTAGGATATTTCTGAGGTGGGTCCCACACGAGCCCCATCGTTTCTATTTCCTCTAAGTAACGAACCCGCACCCCCTCTTAATGTCAAGTAAACTCGTGCGTTTAATAAGTTATTAAACGCCCCTATTAAATTTGGGGGATTAAAGCGTTGCATTTAATTCAATTGAATTAACTGTTTTAATCTTATTAAATGCAAACTTATGACTTGGTTAATAAAATAAGAGATACACTTATTTTGTTTGGGGGGTTAGCTTGTCGAGAGGATTTTGGGAGAAAGATCCAAGGCTTGAAGTTCTTCATTCTTCGACGAAGAACACAAAGAACGCATCGCCACCAACGAAGAACGCCGCCCTCCGACGAAAGTCGACAAAAACGCCGGATCCTCGAAGATCGACGACGTGACGTCGACGATCCCCTACCTACAACGCTTTCTTCCGCGATGAGAAAATCCTCGACGAACCCTCGCTCGACGACGCTTGAGGTAGGGAATTGTTTTGTAAATATTAATGAACCCCATGTTACTTCATTCTAAATCAAAGAATGCAGATCAACTAAACATCAAGTTGATCCGCGAAGAATATGTTGCGGGTTTGGAATTCTTGTTTGCGGGAAATCTATAGGGGTTATTTATTTATTTATTTTGGTCGTGAATCCTACCTTGTCGTTCTTCGTGAAAAACGAGCATTTTCTATCGACTAACGAGAGGGGGCCGGACTGCACAAACACGGCCGACCCTCCTCCTTCGTTGATGATGCTTTTATTGCGGATTGGAACGAAATGGCGTGGTGCCATCGCACCACACGGGATCGTGCGGCAAGGAATGCGCGGCGCCGTCGCGCCGCGCTGTGAAATTGAACCAAGTCGCGGCGCCTTTGCGCCGTGCTGGAGAACCGTAAAAACACTGCGGTTGGAGCAGGGCTACTGTGGAGAGGTGCGGCACCATCGCACCGCACCAAACGAATCAAGGCTGCGGCCGGTTCCGAGCCGCGGCGGAGCAAGGAGACCGACGACCGGTTCCGGGCCACCCGCGTCGGAGCAAGGGGACCGGCCGTCGCCGGTCCCGTTGTGGCAGAAACCGGCCGGCCGGGGCGGGCCCACAGGACAGGAGGATAGCCGGGGGTTCAAACCCCCAACCGGCCAGCAAAACAGCCCCCATTAAAGGGGGGCCGCGGTTACACCAGGGGGGCCGCCCCCCCTGCCAAACGGCGCGGCCGGTAGGCCGAGCGCCTGGCCAGCGCGCTGGGCGCGCTGTGCCCAGGCCGCACCGGCCGGGCCGGGCGGCGCCCAAGCGGGCCGGACCCGGACCCGGACCCGGTTCGGGTCGACCCCAGGGGTATCGGGCCGGGTCGGACCGGGCCCGAACGCCTTAATACCGAAACTTTTTCGGTCAGACGCCCATAACTGATGCTACGGGTCTCCGATCGACGCACCATCAATTGAGATGCGATCCTTGAATCGAGACAGTCGTTTCGGTATATCACACTCAAGGTTTCAGAATACTTTGAGTTATGCCGGGTTGGTTCGTACACGAAACCAACCGGGCCCTCGGAGCGGAAACGCTTATATCATGAGTTCCGTACTTCCGATTGACGTGACATCGACTTTGATGAATTCCTCTAAGTGAGAATGATCTTTTGTCTTACTCCGATCGAGGTTTGGATGCCTTCGGAGTGCGGTCGGGTTGGTTCGCTAATGAAACCAACCGGGCCTCTGGAACGAAAAGGCCAATAACTCATAGACCGGGCGTCTGATTGACGCGCCATGTGTCTCGTTGAATTCCTCTTGATGAGACGGAATTTTTGACAGACATCGCCTGAGTTTTGGTTGCTGTTGGATAGTGGCCGGGTTGGATTGCACCCGAAATCCAACCGGACCCCTCAAACGGAAAAGATGATATCTTTCAGACCAGACGTCCGTTTGATGAATCGTCAGTGGAATTGGTGATCACTTTGAGAAACGGTCCTTTTGAGTTTACCCTATGAGAGTTGGGGTACAGTTGAGATATGTCTAGGTTGGTTCACACACGAGACCAACCGGGGCCCCTAGGATGAAAAGACTAATAAATCACAGACCGGGCGTCTGATTGACGCGCTGTCTGTTGCGTTGAGACCCCTATGACGAGGCGGTACTTTGAGATACTTATTAGTGGGACTTTGAGATACTTGGAGTATTGACCTGTAGCTCATGGAGTGGACCCTCACAGAGACAAGCGTGCAGAGTACGGTGACCGTGTAGCCGACTGAGACCTGACGACTGCTTGACCGACTCGACTTGGAGTGAGTCTACTAGCCTAGTGGACGGAGCACGACTTTGTGAGGTGCATACCCATGGCGGACGGAGCACTACCTGTGTGACAGTTCAGACCCGCGGTACCCGTCCGGAGCGTACCTCTACAGGATACTAGGGGGTGTGCACTACTGTGTTTGGGTGGCATACCCTAGCGGGAAGCACTACTGTATTTGGGTGGCTGGCCCGCGGTACTCAACAGGAGGAGTACCTCAGCAGTCTTAGGTCAGTGAGCAGTACCTCAGAGTCATGACAGGACCACTGTACACTCTAGAGACGGAGCTCTTCCGCAGTTACGGTTTCGATAATGAAAATCCTGGTTTGAGCTGAGACTTTTAACCTTTGTGTTTACCTCATGATTGAGATGGGTTACTTGATAACTTAGGTATATGTTTGGGAATATACCCGGGTAGTGGTTATCCGTTGATTTCATAATCCTTGTGTTTCCTCATGATTGAAATGGGTTACTTGATAACTTAGGTATATGTATGGGCATATATCTAAGTAGAGGTTATCTATTGAGATCTTCTTTGTGGATATCCTTGTTGGTTTTAGTGAGACCTTGAGGGTCTCGGGGTCCCTACTGAGTATCGTTATACTCACCCCTACACGGGCTATGCCCGCACCTCGTTGTGTTGGTTGCATACAATGAGAAGTGCTGACGGAGGCCAAGTGTTCGAGGACTGGACGATACCCGGAGGTGGACTACATGACGAGTTAGTACCCGGAGGTGGACTACACGACGTGTCAGAATCCGTGGTGGACGATACAGGAGCTACGCCATCTGTACCTACCCTTCAGGTAGGATCCGAGGAGGATGACCCAAGAGCCGCTACCGTCCTTACAGCTGTTGTCTTTTTCTGTTGTACTTTGTTCAGTTGTAGTTGTACTTTCTTTTGGGTTTATATTCTGGCCCATTTACCTTTCAACACTTTATTTTGTACTTAGTGTTTTACTTCTGCTTGTACTCTGTAGTGTTTTGTTTACTTTTATAAAGGCAATGCCTTCCCAGTTATCGGGATTTACGCCTTTGGTGCTAGTCTCCAGCCCGTAGCCTATGGAAGGCGGGCTTGGCGTAGTCACGGCACGGGTCCCGAGGACAGGTCGTGACAAATTGGTATCAAAGGAATCAGTTCTACTACAAAACTTATAACTCTGATATTTTCTTTCTATGAAGCAATAGTGTTAAGAGTACCGAGTGTGGTTTTCAGTTCAGGGAGTCCAGCGTTGGTGCGGGCGACCGACGTATCCATACACCAGGACCCTGACAACTGAATTCCGACTTTGTGCACGAAAACACTGATTGCGTGTGTGATTCCAGAAGTTTTTAAATGTCAGCTCAAACCAGGTCAGCTCACCAGGTATAATCGTTTGTCCATGTCACGTTGTTTTTTTCAAGATGCCTTTTCTCGGATGACCAGCTAGAGCCTAGAGGGATGTGCGTACTGACAACCTGTCGAGCGATGAGGCTTCGATACAGGGCCCTCTTGCAGTTGAGGCACCAGCGGAGGCACCAACGGTACTACTATACGTTGGGCCACTGATGCCACCAGCCCCATCAGTAGGCGATTTATGCCACTTGAGCGCACTGCACGAGTTCCAGCACCAGAGACCACCCAGGTTCCGGGGAGAGACGGACCAGCAGGCGGTTGAGGATTGGCTGGGGGCAGTGGTGAGAGTCTTCAGGCTAGCGGGGACGCCTGCAGACTTCATGGTGATCTTTGCTGCCAGCCTTCTTCAGGTAGCCGCCGGTAGGGGGTGGAGCCACTTGTTCCAGTTTTACGACTAGATGACCTTCACATGGGAAGACTTCGATACCTTCTTCAGGTTGGATTTTGTGCCAGTAGCTCTACACTCTGAGCATGTTCAAGAGCTGCTACCTTTTCCACATGTTTTTCGATCAGTATCCGAGTCATCTGTGGGCAGTAGACAGATGATGTAGAGGTCCAAGAGGGCCAGAGCCAGCTGTACGAGGAGCAGGAAGTGTTATGAATGCGGCGGAAAGGGTCACCTAGAACGTGACTGTCTGACTCCTCGTACAGTTGATCCGCAGGATTTGGAGGAGCCACTGAGGCAGAAGCAGTGGCGGGTGCTTGAGAAACATCCGAGTAGTGGACAAGGCAGTAGAGCTCCGGGAGTAGGTAGATAGGAGCAGAACTAGTGGATACGTCCCTTGTAATTCTAGTTCTATGTTGCTGTTGTATTCGTGTCTTTGTACTATGAGCTGCAATAATAAAGAGACACTTATCTTTGTGATGTTTTCTTTCCTATCCTTTTGTTTGGTTGATACTGAGTGGTCCCGGTTAAAACTGTTGACTTGACCCTCACTTTCGAGATTTCTACTGGAGGAGACCCAGTGACCTCGCACTGATGCCGACAGTGTGACTCGACCCTTGGAGGCGAGAGTGACAGTTGGATCTCTTGGTAGTTTCGTCGAGGCCTTATGACGTCATCCATGGAATGAATGCATCATTCATGTCGGGATTGACTGTATTAGGCAATGGGCGTGGTTCATCTAGGGGGTGAGACCGAGTTTCTCTTTTCGGCAAAGGAGAATTTTTAGCTGCACTTTCAGATCGTAGGCAAAGAAGGTACAGATCATCCAGGAGCAGATGAATACTGCACAGTGCGATAAGAAACAGGAAACCGGCGCCAGTCTTAGAGACTCGAGCATGTTAAATGTTTCAAGAAGAGGATGCTTTATGGAGAGATGAGTATGCGAAGCAGCAGACGTGGAGGCAGAGCTTGGAGAGAAGCATGGGGTGGTGTACGTTTTGACATGCTACAACCACCCACCTTAGTTGTCCCCTCTAGGATCAGGGAGCTGGAGGGCGGGGGAAGAGAGTAGCTGCATGCGGTCAGGGAGAGTGACCCAATGGCTCTAAGAATGATTCGAGGGATAGTCTGTGTTCGCTACTAGCTATCGTGGTAACAGACGTAGATACGAATCATTCCTTCCTTCCATGAATCTTGTCCCAGACCTGGAGTTTCCGGTAAGCCGTGGACTTGACCCTCACGTCTAGAGATACCTTGGGAGGAGACTCGATAATCACACTTACACCGATGGTGTGGTCAGACCCTCGAGGCGAGAGTTTCGATCGGAATCTCTTGGTGGCAGTGTCGAGGCCTTGCGACGTTGGTTTGAGTATGGACGGGGCAATCACAGTTCATACACAAATTGACAGTATTAGGCAAAAAGGTTGTGGTTTAACTACGACGTCAGGTTGGGTTTTCCTTGGTCAGTGAAAAGGGAACCCCATGTAGCACAGGATAACTCATGCATAGGGGGGGTGCGACCGAACACTCTTGAGTCGGTCAACCTTACCCTCGTGGCAGTAGTCGTTTGAGTTCTAGTTCTAACAGGAATTTTAGACCTCTGGAGTTCGAGGATGATGATCACGTCCTTATACGGGTCTCACCTCGACGAGGTTTACGGAGATGTGGCCAAGGCGGCAAGTTATCTCCGATGTTCAGTGGACCTTCTTAGGTCCTCAGCTGGGTAGGCGGGGTGGTTTACCGCTTGAACCATCCACCTCAGTTTCACCAGGTGCGCGACGACTTCCACGTATCTCAGCTGAGGAGATACGCGCTCGACCCTTCGCATATCATCGACCATGGGGAGATGGACTTTGGCGGTGGGGTTTCATTCACGGAGGTTCCCGTGGGGATCGAGGATCGACAGGGGCAGATCCTATGAGGACGATCTATTCCTCGAGTGTGCTTTCACTAGCAGTACGGGAACCTCCAGGTGAGCAAATGAGAGATGGAGGCTCAGATTCGTGATCAGTACCACTTTTGTATCCCTAGTTTGTGTTTAAGCTTTACGAGGATGTAAAGCCCTGAGATGAGAGTAATGTAAAGACCCGTAAAATTCAAGGTATTTTTTTTTCTAAATTTTCTTTGGGATTTTACAAGAACGCAGTTTCTGACGGCGCCTGATTCCGAGGCCCGGTGTGCCCGGAATCAATTTCCGAAGTTTAGCTTGGGTACGTTCAGTGAGCAAACGAGCGAGATTTTATAACTTCCGAACCGATGCTCGGAATTAAAATACGAGGGCACTGATGAAATCACAACGTCGATATTTTCTTAGAAATGCCTTTTCTGGAGTTGCGTTTGCTCGGGTGTGGTTTTTAATTTTTGGGGTTAAGTTAAGAAATAAAATAAAGTGGTGCGGCAACTTTATTTTTTTTCACTTAAACCCACTTAAAAGCCACTTAAGCTAAGTTAAGCGGATAGGGTGGAACCCAAAATATCCTACCCACTTGGTAGGATATTTGTGAGGTGGTGCCCACACGAGCCCCACCGTTTCTTTTTCCTCTAAGTAACGCACCCGCACCCCCTCTTAATGTTAAGTCAACTCTTGCGTTTAATAAGTTATTAAAGGCCCCTATTAAATTTGGGGGATTAAAGAGTTTCATTTAATTCAATTAAATTAACTGTTTTAATCTTATTAAATGCAAACTTATGAATTGGTTAATAAAATAAGAGATACACTTATTTTGTTTGGGGGGTTAGCTTGTTGAGAGGATTTTGGGAGAAAGATCCAAGGCTTGAAGTTCTTCATTCTTCGACGAAGAACACAAAGAACGCATTACCACCCACGAAGAATGCCACCCTCTGACGAAGGTCGACAAAAACGCCTGATCCTCGGTGATCGATGACGTGACGTCGAGGATCCCCTACCCGCGATGCCTTCTTCCGCGATGAGAAAATCTGCGACGAACCCTCGCTCGACGACGCTTGAGGTAGGGAATTGTTTTGTGAATATTAATGAACCCCATGTTACTTCCTTCTAAATCAAAGAACGTAGATCAACTAAACATCAAGTTGATCCGCGAAGAATATGTTGCAGGTTGGGAATTCCTGTTTGTGGGAAATCTGTAGGGGTTATTTATTTATTTATTTTGGTCGTCAATCCTACCTTGTCGTTCTTCATGAAATACAACCATTTTCTATCGACTAACGAGAGGGGGCCGGACTGCACAAACATGGCCGACCCTCCTCCTTTTTTGATGATGGTTTTATTGCGGATTGGAACGAAATGGTGTGGTGCCGTCGCACCACGCGGGATCGTGCGACAAGGAATGCGCGACGCCGTCGTGCCGCGCTGTTAAATTGAACCAAGTCGCGGCGCCGCCGCACCGCGCCAGAGAACCGTAAAAACACCGCGACCGGAGCAGGGATGTGGCGGATAGGTGCGGCGCCGTCGTACCGCACTAGACGAATCAAGGCCGCGGCCGGTTCCGGGCCGCGGCGGAGCAAGGAGACCGGCGGCCGGTTCCGGGCCACCGGCGTCGGAGCAGGGGGACCGGCCGCCGCCGGTCCCGTGGTGGCAGAAACCGGCTGGCCGGGGTGGGCCGGCCGGACAGGAGGAGATCCGGGGGTTCAAATCCCCGACCGGCCAGCAAAACGGCCCCCATTGAAGGGGGGCCGAAGTTACACCAGGGGGCAGGCACCCCCCTGCCAAACGGCTCGGCCGGGGGGCCGAGCGCTTGGCTAGCACGCTGGGCGCGCTGTGCCCAGGCCGCGCCGGCCGGGCCGGGCCACACCCAAGCGGGCCGGACCCGGACCCAGTTCGGGTTGACCCTGTTCGGGTCGACCCCGGGGGTATCGGGCCGGGTCGGACCGAGCCCGAACCCCTTAATACCGAACCTTTTTCGGTCAGACGCCCATAACTGGTGCTACGTGTCTCTGATCGAGGCACCATCAATTGTGATACGATCCTCGGATCGAGACGGTCATTTTGGTATATCTCACTCAAGGTTTTGGAATACTTTGAGTAAGGTCGGGTTGGTTCGTACACGAAACCAACTAGGCCCTCGGAGCGGAAACACTTATATCTTGAGTTCCGGACGTCTGATTGACGTGCCATCAACATTGATGGATTCCTCTAAGTGATACGGATCTTTTGGCTTACTCCACTTGAGGTTTGGATGCCGTCGGAGTGCAGTCGGGTTGGTTCGCTCACGAAACCAACCGGGCCTCTGGAACGAAAAAGCCAATAACTCACAGACCGGGCGTCCGATTGACGCGCCGTTTGTCTCGTTGAATTCCTCTTGATGAGACGGAACTTTTGGCATACTTATCCTGAGTTTTGGTTGTTGTTGGATAGTGGCTGGGTTGGATTGCACCCGAAATCCAACCGGGCCCCTGGAACGGAAAAGCTGATATCTTTCAGACCAGACGTCCGTTTGACGAACCGTCAGCGGCGTTGGTGATCACATAGAGAAACGGTCCCTTTGAGTTTACCCTATGAGAGTTGGGGTACAGTTGAGATACGGCCGGGTTGGTTCGCACACGAGACCAACCGGGGCCCCTGGGACGAAAAGGATAATAACTCACAGACCGGGCGTCCGATTGACGCGCCGTCTGTTACGTTGAGACCCATATGACAAGGCGGTCCTTTGAGATACTTATTATTGGGACATTGAGATACTTGGAGTATCGACTTGTAGATCGTGGAGAGGACCCTCCCAGAGATGAGTGTGCGGAGTACGGAGACCGTGTAGCCGACTGATACCTGACGACTGCTTGACCGACTCGACTTGAAGTGAGTCGACTAGCCCAGTGGACGGAGCAATACTTTGTGAGGTGAAGACCCATGGCGGACGGAGAACTACCTGTGTGACAGTGCAGACCCGCGGTACTCGTCCGGAGAGTACCTCTGCAGGCTACTAGGGGGTGTGCACTACTGTGTTTGGGTGGCATACCCCGGCGGGAAACACTACTGTGTTTGGGTGACTGGCCTGCGGTACTCGACAGGAGGAGTACCTCAGCAGTCTTAGGTCAGTGAGAAGTACCTCAGAGTCGTTAAAGGACCACTATACGCTCCAGATACGGATCTCTTCAGCAGTTACGGTTTCGATAATGAAAATCCTGGTTTGAGTTGAGACTTTTGACCTTTGTGTTTACCTCATGATTGATATGGGTTACTTGATAACTTAGGTATATGTATGGGCATATACCTGGGTAGTGGTTATCCGTTTATTTCATAATCCTTGTGTTTCCTCATGATTGAGATGGGTTACTTGATAACTTAGGTATATGTATGGGCATATACCTAAGTAGAGGTTATCTGTTGAGATCTTCTTTGTGGTTATCCTTGTTTGTTTTAGTGAGACCTTGAGGGTCTCGGGGTCCCTACTGAGTATCGTTATACTCACCCCTGCACGGGCTATGACCACACCTCATTGTGTTGGTTGCAGACGATGGGCAGTGCTGACGGAGGCCGAGTGTTCGAGGACTGGACGGTACCCGGAGGTGGACTACACGACGAGTCAGTACTCGGAGGTGGACTACACGACGAGTCAGTATCCACGGTGGACGATCCAGGAGCTTCGCCATCTGTACCTACCCTTCAGGTAGGATCCTAGGGGGACGACCCAGGAGCCGCTACCGTCCTTCCAACTGTTGTCTTTTTCTATTGTACTTTGTTCAGTTGTAGTTATACTTTATTTTGGGTTTGTATTCTGGCCCATTTACCTTTCATCACTTTCTTTTGTACTTAGTGTTTTACTTTCGCTTGTACTCTTTGGTGTTTTGTTTACTTTTATAAAAGCAATGCCTTCCCAGTTATCGGGATTTATGCCTTTGGTTCTAGTCGCCAGCCCCTGGCCTATGGAAGGCGGGCTTGGGGTTGTCATGGAATGGGTCTCGAGGACGGGTCGTGACACGGTATTATGTACAACACACTCTATCGTGGAAGGTCACACTTGCGTGTTATGCAAGCCAGGTCAGGGATGCGTGTTGTGCATGCTCCTTTTGGTGTAGCGTACAACACCAGACATTAATGAAATGAAAAAGAATATTTTTCGTAAAATCTTTGTGTGTTACATTCTACCCCTCTTAAAATGAATTTCACCTTCAAAATTCACCGGGGTTATAAATTTTTTACTACTCGAAAGCTTCTTTAATAGAAACCCACATCGTAAAAAAGGAATAAAAAAACCAATCTTTAAAAACAAAAGTATGAAACGTAACGGTTACCCAAATAAACTAATCACTGGGTTTCCACATAGGTGAAATATGGATATGGAAGAGAAATCTAACCATCATGATCTGATAGAGAGTGGTAGAGAACATGGCTATGGAAAAGCCAGCAATCAAAAATCCATAGTTTTGTGATGATCTAAGGTACCATATGATTCATCAGATATAAGGGAACTAGGACAACATTTTTGGTTTTCAATATCATATCCCTAAAGTTAAAAAATTCGAATTAGAAGAAATACTTGCTTGATTTTGGTACAATCTCACTGTTGTTGGTGCTTTGAACAATTTCCACTTCATCTCTTAAAGAAATGAAGTTGAATTTGTCATTTATGAAGTGTTAGCAGATCATGTGATAGAATGATGAGTCATTCCATCTATTTTAAACAAAAGGTTAGAAAAATTTATCAAATATACATAAGTCCATCTATGGTGAGGTTAATCGTATATGATTCCAAAAATTAACTTATACTTTATCTATCATGCCGCTTAATAAAATAAAACTAGTTTCTACTAACCAGAGACTTCCTGTAGGCCATTGGTATGCGATAAAGGCCAGTCACACTTCGGTTGTGGGTTCGATTCCCATAACCTTGTCCGACGCGATGGGTTGTCGCCCGTCCTGCAGGTTTTCCATTTTCTTAAACTATATTACTATAACATCCCATCAATAATATCGAAAAAAGTTCTATCCTTAAACAATACTAACTTATATCCTACATAATCCATTCCAATCTTTAGGCTTATCTAAAATACTTTGGTCCAAGCTCATAGTATAAAGAAAATGATTACTTGAAATGTCACATAACAATCATGTGAATGCCATCATTTATCCCCCATATATCATAAGATATATCTTGTTGGTCAAATTACAAACATGTGAATACCTTAATCATGTATTCTCTTGAAGAATGAATACTCATTGAACCTTAGTGAAAACATGAATGCAGTTAAAAGTTAACACTTTCCACAAACCAAAATCCTCAAAATTCTTTATACTCAAACCATGATATCACTTAGTCCTTATATCAATCATGGGCTCATGAATACAATAAAACATCTCATTATCTTCTTATCCCTTCATTATGCGCATATCATCTGCTTAAAAAAATATCTCAATCACTTTCCATGTTTACCGGTACCATAAAATTATTGAAAACCACAATAGACCAATATATAAATTTTCCAATATTCCACGATACTATATACAACATTATTTTGGAATCCCATTACATAAGCACTTAATCATTCTACCACATCGTTGTCATATTCAACATCTCCAATAGTGATCGCATGTGACTTCCCTTTGTCCTTTGCCTTAAGTGGTTGCTCATGTCGATCATCATTAACCCTTGGATTTGGGCATTGATTAGCATGATGCCCCATTTCATTGCACTTGAAGCATTGAAGTGTTATTGGTGCGTTATCTGCAGTCTTTTCTTTACTCACACCATTAGCAACCCTTTTTCCATTACTTCGTCACTCAGCTACTTGATGACCTTATTTTCCACACATAAAAAATTTTCTAGTCCCTTTAAGACAATCTCCACCATGCTTCTTTCCACACTTTGAGCATAAGGAAACATTCATCTTCTTTTCGCCATTATTCTGAGATTTCTCCTTGAACTCCATCTTTCATTTCTTTTCAAAACCATGAGATGGATATGTAACACGGACTTACATTTCTACTTTAATAGCACAACGTACAATTTCTTCATAGCTACTAAAGTCTCTTATAGCTAATTCCCTTCGAAGATTTGGTTTTAAGACACTGAAGAATCGATCAACTTTACTTTCAGGTTGGATGATAAAGCCAGATGCATACCTTGAAAGCCTTGTAAAATTCGCTTCGTATATACCAACAGATTCATCATCCTTTTTCTTTATTTCAAGAAACTCCTTCTCCATATTTGTTCGAAGAATACGAGGGACGTACTTATTGAAAAATAATTTCTTGAACTCGTCCCATTCCATGGACTTAATTTCATCTCTTGGCCTCGTATTCTTGATAAGATTCCACCATTGATCAACATCACCTTCCAAACAATATACTGCTAAGATTACTTTATCATGTTCAGAACATTGAAGAACTAAAAATATCTTTTCAGTGGTACTGATCCATTGTTCAACAACAAGTGGATCGGAAGACCCACTGAACGAAGGTGGGCGTTGCCTCATGAAGGACTCAATAGAATATTGTACACTTCTCTGCTCATTTGGAAGTCCAGAATGATTCATAGCTTGTGTAAGTACAGCAATAATATTTTGCACTCCATATCCCATAACGTTGGTTTGTTCAGGAGGGAAATCATTGCATCGTCCATTACATTGATCAATACGGTTCCTTCGGGTTCCAGTCGTCTAAAACCCAAAAAGAATAGTGTGATAGGTAAAAATCACACTAGTGAAAAAAACATAATGAAGGGGGAGTACCATCAATATCTAAAATCTTAGGTTTAATTCTAAGATGGTTAGCGCAATTCTAGGACTATAACGTACACTTAACCTTAGGGACATCCCTAGAAATACCTTATAAATATCTCTAGGGATCTCACTAAAGTTCTCGCATCCTAGTTTCCAAAGGTTGACTAAACCTTTCCTTTGATACCAACTATAGAGACCCTAAGCTTGACACAAATGGACATTACATTACTTTTGCGTAATATGTAGTACTTAACAAAAACAAACACACAAGGACCATAATGGTTTATTGTCTTTGGAAACTTGGAACATAATCTTCTAATTGTGGTGAAAGATCTTCAACATCTCCCATAAAGATCTTACACTTTTTGTTTCCTTACCTATAACTTTTCTTTTAATACTGGGGTAAAATAAAACATAAAAAGGGTGAGTTCAAATGCTCAGTAAGGGTAAGCATGGATAAAATAAAACATACCATATACATTTGAACATAAAAAACAAGAACGTAATGTTTAAACATCAAAATCTTGAGCAACGACTTAAAACATGGAAGTACATAAGGCATAGATCATAATGGAACATAAATCATGATAAAATAGCATGGGAATAAAACATGTAATTGTGGCATCCATTAAGTACATGTAATGATTTCTATAGTAGCCAAGGCATTGCTTCCAAGACCATCTCAGTGGATAAAGTCCCTTTCTGAATCGAGTTCACTCCTCATTTTAGTCCTGTAACACTGAACCGGATTAACTTACCATTCCAGCCATGTCTATCTCATGAGATATAAAATCATTACCCAATGCATTGGAGGGATATATAGGTCCCACCCATCTCATAATGAAATCATTCTTACTTGTGCCACAAAATAAACATACATCATTCATAATAACCCAACGAATAAAATGGGTTTTATAAACATCATCCCATCATCACGTAATGCATATAAAAGTAATGGATATCATTTAATAATAATAAAAGTGAAACCATGTAAATCATAGAGACATTATACTTGAAACATAAACATATGAAATAATGTCATCTTAGATGGAAAAATGGTTTTGATAAAACATTTGAAATGAATTCTTGAGGAAAATATGCTTTCTTCCTTGAAATCATTTTCTTTTCACAAAATGTCATGCATTTTTAAAAGAAAAGTATTGTGTTGAAAATAGTCATGAAATATTTTGGAGGAAGCTTCATTAAAACAAGGCTTTATAAAACCGTAAAAATCCTTTCTTGCCGTATATGTTAAAAAAACATTGTTCTCGTACTTTTGTCGAAAAAGTCACAAAGTACCTTGTAGGGTAAATAAATGAAAGATTCTTTCAATACCATTGGGTAAAAGTAAAAATGGGTAAAAAGGACTTTAAACATAAATTAAACCATTTTTAGGAAACATGGATATGGATGATAACAATAACCCCAGTAAATACTTACGAATAAGCAATCTCGGATAAAAATGAGATCTGCAAAATTATCCCTTACCTTAGGTCCGATATGCTTCGTACCTATCCAAACCTCCCGTATAATTATTTAAATAATGTAATTGACTTATTAAAGAATTATATTAATTGTTATGATATCATATATGGTTCACTTATGTCTTTATATTACTCGTTCTTTTGTAAATTCCAAGTTAATGAGCGTTTTGGGTAAAATCGTTTCATTTGTCGTCCATGTTTTGACTTGTAATTATTCATATAATTAATTAGATCACGATGACATAATTACAGAATATAAAAAATTATTTATATATAATATATATTCAGAATATAAATATATATAATAGATCGATAAATGGAAAGAAATACACCGTTCATGGAGACGGTAGGTCGTACGTACGCATGAACGTTGTTTTCGTTTCCTCATTGAATTGAATGGAATTAATTGGATGACATAAATATATATATATACATAAATCTAGTATCATTATGATGTCATATATTTCATGATTACTTACTATATATAATTTATAATCATTTATGAATGGTTAATCATTGAGAATGAATCTTATCGCGTCGTGGAGAGGGTATTCCGTATGTACGCATGAGCGATGATATCATTCCCATGATCATGGAATTTTATTGGAGTGTATTTATACTATAACAGAATCAATATCACTTTAAAATAATCATATATAGTTATTATTTACACCATTATACCCATCCATGTAAGGTGTTGGTGGAAAATAGATTACACCACGGCGTGGAGACGGTATTCCGTAAGTACGCATGCGCGGTGATTTCGTTTTCCGTAGGATGGATAAATGGTGAAATAGGGTTGTTTCATAATTATAATAACATATAATTATATGAGTGATACTGATTTTATTACTTCATAATGAAACAGCTAAAGAAGAAGAAGTGGAAGAATAAATAAAGATGAAATAATCGGTAAAGGACATTATCTCTTCTTTGAAGAACTTATTTGAGACCTCCTTTTAGGGCACTAAAATTGGTCTTTGAAGGAGACCAGGACCTCTAGGATGTTTCTAGGGAAGTGGAGAGGAGAAATTGGCAGGGTTTTTCCAAGCTTGAACGCTCAAAGTGGTGTGAGGAAGAGAGGGAGAAGGTGTCATTTTATAAGGGAGGAGAGGGGAACCTTTGGAAAAACTAAAAATATTATTTTATTATAAAGCCAAATTCGGTTTTAAATAGCTCCAAATTAATTTATTTCAAAGATAAGGTGGGGATGGGTCGAAATCCTCTCATACAATAGAATTTAGACATGTTTAGGTTCCTATTTTAACCTTATAATTTATATTTAACTTTAAGTTAGATAATTTTACTTTTACCGTGTCTTTTTGTGTTCTTAAATTATAAGGTTAATAAACATACTATAACAATCCAAAAGAACCCCAAGTTGTTTATTATTAATATATATAACCGTATCTAAGTCATTTGGACAAACCTTAGATTTTTTGGAATAAAAAAAATAGTTAATAATATAATATTTGTTTTAAAAACTATTTTATGTCAATTTTGACACTATTTAGTAATTGATTTTTGTGAAAATCATAACAGAATTATTTGTTCAAAAAAAGTTAATTAAATAAATTCTAAAATGTCATATTAACCTATAAAATTAGTTTAATTCATAAAAAGTCTCAAATTACATTTATTTGGGTATTTATAACATCAATTATGTCAATATTTCATTAATAAGATAATTACTGCATCATCTTTGTGTCAAAAATAAATTAAATTATTTAATGTCTAAAAAATAAAAATAAAATTCCATTATTTAGTAAATCGTTTTATCTTTCTAATTAATATTTATAGTCGAATTTATCTTATGTATAAACCTACATTAAAAATGATTTAGTTATTAAACTTTGATTTAAACTATTTTAACCCTTCTTTAAATAAATTAATAATAAATGTCCTAATCTAATCCAAGTGGGCCTAAATGGTCATATTTTATTCCTAAGGTTGTTTTCGGTCGAATTATACTTATCCAATAGAAATAGGACATGTGTTAGGGTAATAATAATATCATTTTGACCCTTAAGTACCCTATTTACTTTTAACCGTGGTAAATAAAAGTAAAAAGTTACTATTCACCAAAAATTATTTTCAACTCATTGAACCAAATTTTACTTACTGAAATCAACCGTGTCTCTCTGATTTTTGAAATTCCACTCACAGAAGCGGTAAAATTACGTTTTATGTAAATTTGAAAATTCTCCTAAGAGGTGGGTAAAAGACGGTGAAAAGTTCAATGAAATTTATATATATATAAAATTATTATAAAATTACTCCAATTAATTACATTGAACATATATTGTTATTATGTATCAATTTTTAGCTAAAATAAATTTAAATAAAATAAATAATTTTTTAAATAAAAAGTCGGTTTTTAAATAGTAACCCAGTGTTTTCACTATTCATCAAAAATTGAAAGTTTTCAGAAAAATACCAAAATTTCACCCTTGGCTAATTTTGATATTCCGAATCCAAAAATGAAGTTAATTTTCAAAAATAAAATTTATAAAATTTCAAAAAGTGGGTATTACTATTCATAATGGCTAGTTTTAATAATATTTTAATAGCATATCGTTGTTTAGCGAAACTTGGTATTGCGTACAACACACGCTATCATGGAAGGTAGTGCTTGCGTGTAATGCAAGCTAGGTCAGGGATGCATGTTGTGCAAGCTCCTTTTGGTGTAGCGTACAACACAAGAAATTAATGAAATTAAAAAGAATATTTTTCGTAAAATCTTGGGGTGTTACAAATATTGATGTTGAGACTAATTTAGCCATGACTTAGTTACAAATAAATACATTTGTTTATGAAAACAAGGTACTTCATGGGAGGAATGTACCTTTTTTTGTGTTCTATGGAAGAATAGTTCTGATAACCATGAGACATGGGGGAGGGAGGCATTAATGAGAGAGTAATGGCCTCATCATTTTTAAAGGAATCTTCTCAGTAGACTTTCTATTGAAAAAATGTTTCTATTTTGGGGAGGTTGTAACATCATGTTATTGTTGTTATATATTCCTATACCTCTCTTTAAATCAAGATATAGTTGGGTTTCGTTTAAGGGTGAATTGAGTGAAATTTTAAATGTTCTGAAAATTTGTGGGCTAGTGCACAGTTGGGGCACAATTTTCTCAAATCATGAACCCTTTCTATGAAAGTAGTGAAAACCCAGATAGTGGGGCGTTCAAAAATTATGTATGGTTTGAAAAAAGACACACCCAATTAGAAGAAACCACGAAACCAATCTAAAATAGAAGCACGTCGTGGGGGTACAATTTGGTCTAACCGTGAAGCCATGCCTTGCAAACTATGTGTATGAGACATTCAAGCAAAATATTATTTTTCAAAACTTCTCAAAGACCCTTTTAAGGTTCTTGATAGACATGTATGACCCATGACCATTTTATCCTTCTCTAGAATATCCCAATAGTACTTTTTGTCCCCTTAGTACCCCTTGAAAAGATAATTGAATCAAGGTGAATGATGTTCTATCCTATCCAAGTCAGTTTCCTCTAACTGTTCTCATTCTCCCTCTCTCATCTTTCCAACAAAAGGTTCTACATATCTCTTTTTTTGATCTGAGGATCTAATCACCTATTTTTTGTATCTTGAATATAGTTTTTATTCCCATATTATTTTATCATCAATCTCCATTGGTGAATCCTGATCAGTGTTTGGAGTTTTGTGATCCAATGATCTATAGTAGATGGTTCCATTGGGATTTTTTTAAAAAACCTAAATTTATTGAGTTAAATTCATTTCTTGACATATATTCATTAATAGTCATAAATGAAATTTTGGAAAATTGATTGATTAAAAACCAAATTCCATTTAATTGGGGTTTTTGGAGATTGACTATCTGGTATGAAATTGTTAAAACCACAAATTCTATTGAATTGGCATGTAATTGTGAAAATGATGCAAAATTAAGGAGATTTAAATTGTTGAACAAAATTTTGAAATTTATGGAAATTGTTTGTTTGATAATTTAATATTTAATTTTGGGAATTTAATTGTTAAAATGATTTTTTAATTTATTTCAGATACTTATTTGGAAAAAATTCATCAAAATGGATTTAATAGAAACCTTTGGTTTTTATCATAAAAAATGAATGTTTTTATTTAAAATCCATTATGTCTTCTAAATATAAAATTGTAATTATTGAAATTGAAAATTGGGATTTAATTAAAATCGATGTTTTCTTATAAGAAATTTCACATCCTTGGTTTGTACTAGAGGACCTTAAATCCAAGGTAGTCAGTGGATTATTTTGGTCAAACATGCTAGGATAGTAATGGCCTTGCACGATATTGACATTTTACAACATACAACATATGATATTTTAGCACATATTATTCCTCATTTGGACAGAGGTGAGTCCTATGTATCCAGTGCCAAGGGATGTTTATACACATTTCTATTATTACCACAAGAGTGTGTGAGGATCCCATAACTGGTAACTATCATACATATTTGTTCATCAACAAGTTGTTTGCTTATTTTTATATCATATATAAATGTATTTCAATGTTTGTGAAATATTTTACATGCCTTGACATTTTATATATACTATTTTTTGTGAAATTTTTATTTAAGTTGTTTGTTAGAAAATATTTCAATCATTTATAATGTGAAGTATGATTTATTTAAATATGATTTTGAAATACCAAGCCTTTTTATTTAAAATTGAAAGATCTTGTTTGGGTAATTATGAATTGGTATCTTATTATGGAATCCTTGGTGAGATTGTGTGAGAATTCAGCTCGCATGTTACGAGTGCCTTCGAGTGTTTGTAGATTATCTTTATCTAGGTTTGAGAAAAGGTAAGGTTCCTCTTAAAGGTGGTAGTAGCTATTGATTCTCATGCATAGAGAGGTGTGCCTTCTAGGAATTGGGTATTCATCCTAATTTATGGTACTTTTATATAGTACTTTCATTTTTCATACCTATTTTACTTCTTTTGTAGTTATCATATATAGTTTCTTTTGTATTATTATCGACATGTTATATTTCATCCACAATGTTTATAAAAAATTCAGTACTAATTTTTTTTTGTATGATTCTAGGTGGTAGGTACCCAACCTATGTAGATTGGGAACACCCTTTAGGTCAGGCCACTTCCAGTTAGGTTATCGAGTTACCAGAGAACCTAGGATGGTTCATGAAAAAATATTATATAGTGTTTATAAAAATTATGTACCTCAACATTCCAAGCGTAAAAAGTGGTAAAGTTAGAAACAAAGGGTGAAGCTATCAACTAAGAAATATAGCGGTTTGACTCTAATATGTTCCATGTCAAGTAAAAAAAATGTCATGGAATTTTTGAACAAATCTTAAAAATGAAACATGTGTGGTATGATTTTTTATAGTAGTTGTGACTACAAAGAAATGCTTCTTGAACAAATAAAAAATGGGGTAATAGATAACTATCAAATAGTGAGATGTATCAATTCCAATGTGGTGGGGAATTATGTTAATATGTTTCTAATGTCACTATCCCATATTTTAAATCAAGAAGATAAAATTTAAAAATATGTTTTATAATGATTTTAAACTACTATAATTGACTTTGGTACATTCTTTGAAATTGCTATAGGTAAATTTATTATTTATAAAAATTATACGGATAACATGGTTGACTTTGGAACCTCAAATTTGTTTATTTATGAGAAATTTGAAAGTAAAAAAATATCACCACATGAATAAATATAAAACATTTGGAATATAATACAATTAAAATTATTAAAAAAACATGATTTATAGAAATATGCACTTTGTTCTTAATGGGATGGTGTTCCTTTTAAATATTGATGAAAATACCATAGTGATGTTTGATGTAATTTTTAGTATGTATTGGAGTTCATTTTATAAGGCCCCAACCTTAAACCTTAATTAATCTTGAGTTATTAAAAGATTACACATTGAGTATCTTTTCAGGTTTAGAGTTTTAGAGAATTAGATCATAACTATTACATCTCAAAATATTACAAAGTAGAAACTTCTACTAAGTTTCCATAAAATAAAAACTCTTAAAAAGAAACATTTCTAGTTCCATGTTTTAGACAGCATGACATTCCCTTGATCCCATCCTTGACCCAATTCCACATTATGTCCTGTGAAAATGACATTTCAAAAAAACTTGGGGTGAGAATAAAAAGCTCAGTAAGGGATACACAAAGAATGAAAATTGTTAGTTCTTAAAACTATAAGTAAACTATGTATACTTTATCAAATTAATACCTTCACCTTTATGAAGTAGTAAAAACTATTCACTGAATAAAATATCATTAATTACCCTTTTATAATCAAAAGATTATCATAAAACCCATATAAAGAACACATAACATATAAAGCTAACTTGGGACATAAACATACTTAAGTGGAATAACCATAAGGTCGACTTCCACACATATCACTTAATGGAATAGCCATTCGGCCAACTTCCATACATACTTAATGGAATAGCCATACGGCCGACTTCCATACCCAATTCATTGGAGGTTATAACGTAACCACCCGTCCTGGTATTCACGGCACCACCCTTCATATGGTTTACACGTAACCACCCGTAATATGTCCAAGTACCATTAAAATATTATAATACATAAAACCAATATAAAGGAATGATAACATTTCCACATTTCAATCACAATATATCATTTAAATATATTGACAAAATAGAATCCTTTATCAAAACCATTTTCAATAGCAAAATACATAAAAGAGTATGTGGTATTTATTTTATTTTAAAAACATTACGGCTTGTTGAGGAAGCCAAAGATCAAATTATACTCGCGGCGACAGAAAAGGTCATTGTCACCGCGTACGTTAAAAGAAACATTCCGTTTTGTCGTTTAGTAAAAAGTTCGTAGAAAAATATTCCTTTTGTATAAAAGTAAAAGTCAAAGGGGTTTATACACCGTATAAAAGAAAGTTTTGTATAAAACGAAATATGCCTCAATGAAAGGATATTGAGACGAAGTCCCTTACAAAGACGGTACCCTTGGTTTAAGGATAAATCAATTACATAATTATGTGTGACAAATGAATACACCAAATATAAGTGGATATTAAGTGTAAAACAATCAGAGGTTATTCACACATATTCATAGAGCAACATATTCAAGGAGTATAAGTTTATCCCAAAGAATCAAATTTGGGTTAAGAAGTTCCCCTACCAAAATTTGATAGCCTAATGGCGTCCCTACAAAATTTAGAAAATGAGTTGATGAGAGATAAAAAGGGTATATCATCACATGGAAATAAAATTTAAATCAATAAGGATATATAACAACATATCCCAACATAATAGTATGTGAATTAAAATACATAACAAAAGAAGTCTTTTAAAAAGAGGAGGGTGAAAGGTTCCCTTACCGACTTGGGTAACTTTCGAAACATACACCCCGTGAAAGAAAGACAATAAAAAATTGATGTAAATACTCATAAATGAAATTATATTACACAATTCATAAAATAATGGGCATTACATCCACCACTCAAAGGAAATTGTGGAAAATGTAGCATAAATCCCACGAGAATAAAAGTGAGATGAAAAATCCCTTACGAAAACTCGGCAGCCTAACGACGCCACATAAAACTTACAAAAAAGGATTGTTGAGATCAAATAGGGTATCTAATAATATTAAAATAAATTTTATAGAAAGAGGAATATAAAATAACATCCCCCAAAATAACAAATAGGAGCTTAAAATAAGTGACATAAAAGAGAGTACTTAAAAAGAAAGAGAGAGGTTAGATCTCTTACGAAAATTCGGCAGCCAAACGACGCCACTCAAAACTTCCAGAATGAATTGATGGGAGAGAATAGGGTCTCTCATCATATGAACATAAAACTTACAGTAAGATTAATATAAAATAACATCCCAATAACAAGAAATATGATCTTTAAAAGGAAGGACATAAAATAGCGTATTTAAAAACAAAGAGAGGAGTAGGATCCCTTACCTCGTGTCCGACTTGACTTGATCGTTCTTTAACATCCTGAATAATAAACTTGAGTTAATTTAAACTTTCTTAAGAAGCTTTTCAAGTTCATTATTCCTTTTATATCAATTATTAATATGTTATAAACATTATGTAAACATTTAAGTTAATAATGTTTGTTTTGTCGATATTTGGTTCTTAAGTCAAAAGTGGACTTCTTACAATTACATGTTGTTCGTGTGGTAAAAGGTTCTTTATATCCAGAATAACATTCCTGATTTTGATATTATATATGTCATATATATCCAGCATATACATGTATTTATAATATTACATAATCATTTAGAGGTAAGAAATGAAATGCACAGTTCATGGAGACGGTAAGTCGTACGTACGCATGAATGCTACTTTCATTTCTATGTCACATTAATGGAATTAAAACTAAATGAGAGATGTGTATATTTTTAATTCCAGATTTATATTAATACTTTTTATTTATCATACATCATATATATCCATTATATGTACTTATAATAGTACATTACATTTGAGGATAAGAAATGAAATGCACTGTTCATGGAGACGGTAAGTCGTACGTACGCATGAACGCTACTTTAATTTCTATCTCATACATTAATGGAAAGAAAACAACAATTATATAGAGGTATATTTTAATTCCAGTATAAAATCATATATAATAACTTTAAATCCATCCTTTATACATCCCACATATGGCATTAACGAATCAAATCACTTTGAGGGGGAGGTAGTCCGCACTTCCTAAAATGAAGATATCGCGTATACCTATAATGGAAGCCATAAAGGTATGCCAAAAATGAAAAATAAAGAAGCTTAAGTAAAACATAAAAATATTATATGTCATATATAAATATAGTGACATCTTAATGGCCACCCTTGAAGATGTTATATGAGTGTTGAACAATCATCGTTTCGTGAGGCAGAAATTCGCCATCCACAGAAACAATATGTTCTTTAACCATTATATGAAGGTGTGTGTAAGTGTAGCTCGAATACTTATTATAAAAACATCCTAGTATATTGAGGATACTGGAGTTGTTACAAAAGAAATTAATAAAAATATTTTAGGGTGTTGGAGAAGCAAAATAAAACAAAAGAGCACAAGTGAAGACGTTACCTTAAAATCGGGTAACTCGCATTGGTTTGAACCAAAAGGGTTTCTTGAAGAGCTTTCTGCCTAAGTTAAGGCTTCTAAGATGAGGAGAGGGATGTTTAGAGACAAAATTATCAGATCTTGGCCGAACCAAAGGCTTGAGAGGTGTGGGTAAGGTGGTAGAGGTGGGGGCCTTTTATAAGAGGAGAGGAGGGGAACTCTTGGTAAAGTATAAAATGTTACTTTATTTTCAAATGGTTTTCGGATTTTAATGGTCCCACATTGAAGTGTTTCGAGGATATTGTGATAAGGGTTCTAAATCCACCCATCCAATAGGTTTTGGACATGTGTAGGTCATAGATTTTTCATTATCTTTCCATTTTATTTAAATCGTTAAATAATGAGGTCATCGCTGCATCATCATGATGTCATAAAGAATTTAATTTATTTAATGTCTAAAAATTATAAAACAAATACCATGATATAGTAAAGCTTTTTATCTTTCCAATGATTATTTATAGTCAAAATTTTGACTTGTATAACCACATGTAAAAATTGTTTTAGTAAAACATATCATGTTTGTGACATTTTTATTTTAACTTTAAATAAAAGGCATAAATGTCATTATCAAACCCAAGTGACTCCATGGGGTACCAAAAATCGACCCATGGGTTGTCTTGGTCGGCCATAACTCATACAATAGGGTTAGGACAAGTTTCAAGATATTTTCATTTTATTATAATATCATTTTTACCTTAAATCACACTAATTACCTTTAATCGCGATTAATAAAACTTAAACGTTACTTTTCATCAAAAATTATTTTCATCCCATTGAACCAAATTTTACTCAACAATTAAAATAATTTAAATAGGATTTTTGAAATTCAAATCACAGAAGTGGTGAAGTCATATTTAAACAAAAAATCAAATTTTGTAACCACCACTTTGTGGTTCAGTATTCATCAAAAATTGAAGATTTTTAGAAAAATACCAAAAAATCACCCTAAGATATATTTGATATTCAGAATTCAAAAATGATGTCTATTTTACCAAATTCATAAAATATAAGTTTCATTAATTAATTTTATAATTAATTCCCACAGTCAGCAAATAGCGTGTTTTTATGAAACAATAAGTATCAAAAGATTGACACTAGTTTAAGTACAATTTCAAAGTGAAATTAATTCCAATGACCACTATTGGATTAAATGGTATAAATATATTCTAATTTTACTTAAAAAAACAATCCAAAAGATAATCTAATCATATAAATAAATTAGATTAAAAAGAGGTTTTGAATTAAAATACAACATTTTCACTATTCATTAAAAAATGAACTTTATCAGAAAGATACCAAAAATTTAAACAAAGTAAATTTTGATGTCCCGATTATATATAAGAATTTTATTTTGTTAAATATAACACATAAAATTTTCAAAATGTGGATTTAAAAGAGGTTCTCCTTCAAAAGGCGGTTAATCGACCTTTTTAAGAATATTAGAATGTCTACGCTTAAAATGGGATTCATTCTCATTTTTAATCCTCTAAAATTTATTGTAAAGAGTAAAAATATTTGACAAAAATATATAATAATTTTGTATGTAGTTCTGTTCATTCCCGCCATTACAATGGCTAGGCGTTAACTACTATTTAAAATAATATTATTTTATTATTAGAGTGCAACGTAAGATTCCCAAGAAACTCATTGTTGCGTATTGGGTACACCATCGAGCATAGCGTACCTTTTAAAGTAATATTAATATTTTATTCACAAATATGGATAAATATAAAAATTTCATATTCTTTATTTACCTGGGGTGTTACATCCTTCTCCCCTTTTGGGAATTGCATCCTCACAATTTTAAAATTGGTCTTGGAAATATCCTTAAAAGTCCTACATCGGAATAAGAGTCGGTAAAACAATCACTTTAAAAAAAAGAAAGATAAGTACAGAGGTCACCCGAGTTAACCCATACTAGGATTCCATGTAGGAAAACATGGGCATGGAGGAGAAAACATAGGGTCATGTTCTGATGGAGAGTGATAGAAAACATGTTTAGGAGAATGTTAACCACAAGAAAATCACAAACTTGTGATGGGTTAAACGGTATTCGATTCCCCAGTAGGAAAAGTTAACAGAAAACATTTTTGTTTTAAGTTACTCTTCATTGAGGAATTTATTTTTGAGCCTAACTAAATCATAATTAAACATACTTACTTTTCATGTAGACTTCCAACTTTTACTAGATTCCTTAATCAAACTCATATTTTCTCCAAAAGACGAGTATTTAGGAAGTCTTGTTTGCATTAAGAGTACTATAATCAATTTATAGAGAATCACCTAATCCATAAAAGAGAACTATATACTTCCCATGTCTTTAGACTGTAAAAAAAACCAAAACCAAAAAGGTTAGTACAAGATCAGATAATCCAGAAAAGGATAACCCTTAATAAAAAGAAAATCTATTCTTAATCTACAAAATTTGCCCAACAAAACCCAATGTTCAACGAGGAGCATTCGATAAAAAATTTGTCCATAAAATTCTTCAAAGTAAACCAAACTAAGATTGAATCCCAAATATTTTAGGGATTTAGTCACATAGTCTTCCAAGTTAAGTCGTAACATTTATCTCCAAAAAACATTAGTTGCTCCTAAAGTCTTGCATTGAAAAGTAATTAACCTAATCACATATCCTCCATGATAGGTTAATAAATTTCCATAGATAACCCAAAATCAACTTACTCTTAATTCATAAAATCATCTAACTAAAACGAATCATTCAAACTAACCAGGGACTTCACGTAGTCCAGTGGTAGGTGATAAATACCAGTCACACTTTGGTTGTGGGTTCGATTCCCGCATCTTTGTCCGACGCGACGGGTTGTCACACGGTCTGCATGTTGTCCTTTTTATAAAACTCCAAAAATAACCCTAACATGTTTTAACCTTAATAGTATCCTTATACATCTCATTTTCATCCAAATTTATTACGGTCTCAATATCTTAATTCTTGAAGTCTTATTTCACCACCATAAGATAAAATAAAACGATTCCCAAAATGAATAACATCATACATTGATCATGGCGTCCACTCTGTTTCATCGTCATCTTGCTCACGTAGGTAGAAGTCCCATGCATTACAACAATGATTTAGAGATCCTTCAAAATCATTTTATTCCTCCATCCAAATACACCTTGTACAACAAGGGTCATATGGGTGTTCACAGAAAAATAGTTTTGGAAAATAATCATGTATGACATATAATTCCAAAACATCTGATAAAACATGATTTCTATAAAATAGTCGGACAGAATTTGAGTTGAAACTTTCTATTATTGGTCCTTTTAAAATACCATAAGTATGTGCTGAGAGACTATATTTTAAAATCAAATATAAATAGGTTTCTCAAGGGTCTCCTTCCTTAGCACCATCTTTAAAATCATAATATGCTCCAAATTCTTGTGATAAGGTAAAATATTTCAAAATACCTTGATAATATTTACCTTTCTTGAAAATATGATAATATTGTGAAAATAGTATTTGTCTAAAAACAACCCATGATCCATGATTATAACGAGGTATAGTGGAGGTGTTGGATATCTCAAACAACTGCTTGCAAGTGAGTTATATGCTAGAAAAAGTTTCACAATCATCCGAACCTGACTTTGCAATAATTATTGCAAGCATGTCATCAGGAAGAGATAGGAATTTCGTTTGAGATCCTTCTCCTTCCATTCGTAACCGACTTTACTTCACCTGAAAAAAAGTTATAAAACAAGGATTTAACTGAAATAATAGATATAGGGACTAATCATGTGTCTAACAAAAAACTCTTAATCCCTAAAGTTGTCTAAACTGACCTCTGATACCAACTATAAGGCCCCAGCCTTAAACCTTACTTAATATTGAGTTATTACAAGATTACACATTGAGGATATTTTCAGGTTTAGAGTTTTAGAGAATTAGATCATAAATATTACATCTCAAAATATTATAAAGTAGAAACTTCTACTAAGTTTCCATAAAATAAAAACTCTTAAAAAGAAACATTTCTAGTTCCATGTTTTAGATAGCATGACATTCCCCTGATCCCATCCTTGACCCAATTCCACATTAAGTCCTGTGAAGAAAACATTTCAAAAAAAAACTTGGGGTGAGAATAAAGATCTCAGTAAGGGATACACAAATAATGAAAACTGTTAGTTCTTAAAACAATAAGTAAAACATGTATACTTTATCAAAGTAACACCTTCACCTTTATGAAGTAGTAAAAACTCTTTACTGAATAAAATATCATTACTTACCCTTTTGTAATAAAAAGATTTTCATAAAACCCATATAAAGAACACATAACATATAAAGGTAACTTGAGATATAAACATACTTAAGTGGAATAATCATATGATCGACTTCCACACATATCACTTAATGGAATAGCCATTCGGCCAACTTCCATACATACTTAATGGAATAGCCATACGACCGACTTCCATACCCAATTCATTGGAGGTTATAACATAACCACCTGTCCGGATATTCACGGCACCACCCGTCATATGGTTTATCACGTAACCACCCGTAATATGTCCAAGTACGATTATAAAATTATAACACATAAAACCAATATAAAGTAATGATAACATTTCCACATTTCAATCACAATATATCATTTAAATATATTGGCAAAATAGAATCCTTTATCAAAACCATTTTCAATACCAAAATACATAAAATAGTATGTGGTATTTATTTTATTTTAAAAACATTACAACTTGTTGAGGAAGCCAAAGATCAAATAATACTCGCGGTGGTGGAAAAGGTCGTTGTTATCGCGTATGTTAAAAGAGACATTCCTTTTTGTCATTTAGTAAAACGCTTCGTAGAAAAAGATTCCTTTTGTATAAAAGTAAAAGTCAAAGGGGTTTATACACCGTATAAAAGAAATTTGTGTATAAAATGAAATATGCCTCAATGAAAGGAGATTGAGACGATGTCCCTTACAAAGACGATATCCTTGGTTTAAGGATAAATCAATTACATAATTATGTGTAAAAAACGAATAAACCAAATATAAGTGGATATTAAGTGTAAAACAATCAGTGGTTATTCACACATATTCATAGAATGACATATTCAAGGAGTATAAGTTTATCCGAAAGAATCAAATTTGGGTTAAGAAGTTCCCTTGCAAAAATTTGACAGCCTAATGGCGTCACTACAAAATTCAGAAAATGAGTTGATGAGAGATAAAAAGGGTATCTCATCACATGGAAATAAAATTTAAATCAATATGTATATAGAAGAACATATCCCAACATAACAGTATGTGAATTAAAAGACATAACAAAAGAAGTCTTTTAAAAAGAGGAGGGTGAAAGGTTCCCTTACAGACTTGGGTAACTTTCGAAACATACACCCCATGAAAGAAATACAATACAACATTGATGTAAATAATCATAAATGAAATTATATTACACAATTAGTAAAATAATGGTCAGTACATACACCACTCAAAAGAAATTGTGGCAAATGTAGCATAAATCCCACGAGAATAAAAGTGAGATGAAAAATCCCTTACGAAAACTCGGCAGCCTAACGGCGCCACATAAAACATACAAAAAAGGATTGATGAGATCAAATAGGGTATCTAATCATATTAACATAAAGTTTATAGAAAGAGTAATATAAAAGAACACCCCCAACATAACAAAGAGGAGCTTAAAAGAAGTGACATAAAAAAGAGTACTTAAAAAGAAAGAGAGAGGTTAGATCTCTTACGAAAATTCGGCAGCCTAACAGCGCCACTCAAAACTTCCAAAATGGATTGATGAGAGAGAATAGGGTATATCATCATATGGACATAAAAATTACAGTAATATTAATATAAAATAACATCCCAATAACAAGAAATATGATCTTTAAAAGGAATGGCATAAAAGAGCGCACTTAAAAGGAAAGAGAGGAGTAAGATCCCTTACCTCGGGTCTGACTTGACTCGATCGTTCTTTAACGTCCTGAATAATAAACATGAGTTAATTTATACTTTCTTAATAACCTTTTCAATTTCATTATTACTTTTATATTAATTATTGATATGTTATAAACATTATGTAATCATTTAAGTTAATAATGTTTGTTTTGTTGATATTAGGATCTTAAGTCAAAAGTGGACTTCTTACAATTACATGTTGTTCGTGTGGTCAAAGATTCTTTATATACAGAATGAAATTCCTGATATAGATATCATATATATCATATATATCCAGCATATACATGTATTTATAATATTACATAATCATTTAGAGGTAAGAAATGAAATGCACCGTTCATGGAGACGGTAAGCCGTACGTACGCATGAACGCTACTTTCATTTCTATGTCATATTAATGGAATTAAAACTAAATGATAGATTTGTATATTTTTAATTCCAGAATTGTATTCATCCTTTAGATTTATCATACATCATATATATCCATTATATGTACTTATAATAGTACATTACATTTGAGGATAAGAAATGAAATGCACCGTTCATGGAGACGGTAAGCCGTACGTACGCATGAACGCTACTTTAATTTCTATCTCATAGTTTAATGGAAAGAAAAAAATAATTATATAAAGGTATATTATAATTCCAGTATAACATCATATATAATAACTTTAAATCCATCCTTTATACATCCCACATATGGCATTAACGAATGAAATCACTTTGAGGGGGCGGTAGTCCGCACTTCCTAAAATGAAGATATCGTGTATACCCATAATGGAAGCCATAAAGGTATGCCACAAATAAAAAATACAGAATCTTAAGTAAAACATTAAAATATTATATATCATACATAAAGATAGTGACATCTTAATGTACACCCTTGAAGGTGTTATATGAGTGTTGAACAATCATCGTTTCGTGAGGCAGAAATTCACCATCCACAAAAACAGTATGTTCTTTAACCATTAGATGAAGGTGTGTGTAAGTGTAGCTTGAATATGTATTATAACAACATCCTAGTATATTTAGGATACTGGAGTTGTTACAAAATAAATGAATAAAAAGAGTTTAGGGGGTTGGAGAAGAAAAATAAAACAAAAGAGCACAAGTGAAGACGTTAGCTTAAAATCGTGTAACTCCCTTTGGTTTGAACCAAAAGGGTTTCTTGAAGAGCTTCCTGTATAAGTTAAGGATTCTAGGATGAGAAGAGGGATATGTAGAGACAAAATGATCAGATATTGGCCGAACTAAAGGCTTGAGAGGTGTGGGTATGGTGGTAGAGGTGGGGGCCTTTTATAAGAGGAGTGGAGGGGTACTCTTGGTAAAGTATAAAATGTTACTTTATTTTCAAATGGTTTTCGGATTTTAATGGTACCAAATTGATGTTTTTCAAGGATAAGGTGATAAGGGTTCGAAATCGACCCATCCAATAGGTTTTGGACATGTGTAGGTCATAGAGTTTTCATTATCTTTCCATTTTATTTAAATCGTTAAATAATGAGGTCATCGCTGCATCATCATGATGTCATAAAGAATTTAATTTATTTAATGTCTAAAAATTATAAAACAAATACTATGATGTAGTAAATATTTTTATCTTTCCAATGACTATTTATAGTCAAAATTATTACTTGTATAACCACATGTAAAAATTGGTTTAGTAAAACATCTCATGTTTGTGACATTTTTATTTTAACTTTAAATAAAAGGCATAAATGTCATTATCAAACCCAAGTGGCTCCATGGGGTTCCCAAAATCAACCCATGGGTTGTCTTGGTCGGCCATAACACATACAATAGGGTTAGGACAAGTGTCAAGATATTTTCATTTTATTATAATATCATTTTAACCTTAAATCTCACTAATTACCTTTAATCACGATTAATAAAACTTAAAAGTTACTTTTCATCAAAAATTATTTTCATCCCATTGAACCACATTTTACTCAACAATTAAAATCATTTAAATTGGATTTTTGAAATTCAAATCAGAGAATTGGTAAAGTCCTATTTAAACAAAAAATCAAATTTTGTAACCACTACTTTGTGGTTTCACTATTCATCAAAAATTGAAGATTTTGAGAAAAATACCAAATATTCACCCTAAGCTATATTTGATATTCCGAATTAAAAAATTATGTCTATTTTACCAAATTTATGACATAGAATTTGCATTAATTAATTTTATAATTAATTCCCGCAGTCAGCAAATTGCGTGTTTTTATGAAACAATAATTATCAAAAGATTGACACTAGTTTAAGTCCAATTTCAAAGTGAAATTAATTACAATGACCACTATTGGATTAAATGGTAAAAATATATTCTAATTTTACTTAAAAAAAATCCAAAAGATAATCTAATTATATAAATAAATTATATTAAAAAGATGTTTTGAATTAAAATACAACATTTTTCATTATTCATTAAAAAATGAACTTTATCAGAAAGATACCAAAAATTTAAACAAAGTAAATTTTGATGTCCCGATTCTAAATAAGAATTTTATTTTGTCAAATATAACACATAAAATAGTCAAAAAGTGGATTTAAAAGAGTTTCTCCTTCAAAAGGCGGTTAATCGACCTTTTAAAGAATATTAGAATGTCTACGCTTAAAATTGGATTCATTCGCATTTTTAATCCTATAACATTTATTGTAAAGAGTAAAAATATTTGAAAAACATATATAATCATTTTGTAGGTAGTTCTATTCATTCCCTCCATTACAACGGATCGGCGTTAACTACTATTTAAAATAATATTATTTTATTACTAGAGTGCAACATAAGATTCCCAAGAAACTCATTGTTGCGTATTGGGTACGCCATCGAGCATAGCATAACCTTTAAAGTAATATTAATATTTTATTCACAAATATGGATAAATATAAAAATGTCATATTCTTTATTTACTTGGGTTGTTACACATTTTTTCATTATAAAAAAGACTTACAAAATAATAAATTTATATTCAATAATTTCATACCATTGATAACATATCTAGATGAAGATAATTAATCAAAGATGGCATAGAAAGTTACCTTTTTCAGGATTTTTAAATGAATTAAATAGTTTTGATTGGTAATGTTCCAGTTGTGAATGAATATATGGAATTACAACCTAATTATTTTCATGGTGTTATTCCTAATTAAGTTATGTTGTTCAATGTTTATTATGAATTTTCCACTAAGCTAATATCAATACCCCATTACTGAGTGGATCATAAAGAACATTTGGAAATGAAAAAATGTTACATAAATTACTTGATAATGGTTTCATTCATCCGAGTACTTCACTTTTTTGTTCCCATAGTTTATTTTTTAAAAATAAATATAGTTCAATGAGAATTTTGATTCACTATAGTGTCATGAATAACATCTCTATTAAGAATAAGTATCACATTTCTCATGTAGATAATTTGTTTGATCCCATAAAGAATATTATTTTTCAATGATTGTTTTTTTCCAGGGTACAAATTGTTGAATGTGAAGGAGGAATATATTATGAAGAAAGAAATTTAGTCTAGATGTGGTTATTGTGAGTTTCTGGTTATTCCCATTTGGATGTTGAATTCAATACCTTTATTCATTGATATTATGAAGATAATTTTCAATGTCTATTTATATTATTATGTGGTATTATTTATTAATTATCTATTTTTGTATTATAAAATTCATTATGATCATGAAATTTATATAATTATTTGTTTTAAAAAATAAAAAATCTATATGGAAAATTTAGTATCTGTGAATTTTGGTTTCAGAATATTTCATTCCTTGAGTATATTATTTCTAATGATTTAATAACAGTGGACCATGTGAAAAAAATAGTTGCTGATGAAGGGTAAAAAAAATAAAAATTTCATAGAGATGTATAGTTTTTATATATTTGGGGTTTACAACAATTGGTTTCAGAAAAAAAAATTCTTATTTACCAATCCCACAGACAAAGTAACCTTCAAATTAAGTTGTAATATTTTGGTTAAAATAGTGTAATGATTGTTTCTAGGAAGTGAAAATAATATTTTTGAATGAACTAGTTTTGGACCAACCCTCTAGAATTTTTATGATTTTAATCATGACTCATTATTATTTAAATATAATTGGTTGTGTTCTATTACAGTAATTTTAATTTCTTATTATATATGTCAATTGAAACCTCATGATTAAAATTACCCTAAAAATAATATAGAATTAGTTTCTTTGAGTTTTTATTTAAAAATACTAATGAATCCTTTATATGGAGTAAAGTATGATATATATACTAATAATAAATGGTTTAAGTATATATTCCCTTATAATTTGTTGAAAATGAGGCATAATAGATGGATGAAAATGGTTGATGATTACGATTGTAAAATTAAATTGTATCTATAAATGATAACAAACGAGTTAGTCATTTGAGTCAAAATGATAATGCAGTATTAACCATGATATTTATTGAACATGATTCTTTTTTAAAATACTTAATGAACAATGGACTGTAAAATTCCCATGCAAGAAGATACTCTGTTTTGTTTCAATTTTCAATGTATTCATCCTTCCAAAAAACAAATAAAGAAAGAACATAAGGAAGGTCATGATTTATATAGAATAACATATCATGTATAGAATATAAATATACCTAAATTTAACATTTTCTAGGAGTATTTTCATATTTGATAAATGGTTCTATATACTAGATATATCCTAGATGAAAAAGGAATTGATGATTGAAGGCTACAAATCCCAATAATCTATTCATATCAATAATAACATGATGTACAAATATTTTAATAGAATTACTGGTATGACGGAATAAATAATGTTGTTTCATATTTTACAGTGATATTTTGGAATTTTAATGTGGTCATTTCCAAATGAATATTAAAAAAGAGGGTGGTTCATATATTTCCAACAATTTAGTGGAAATTAAAAAATATATCCATATTTTTAATGTTGGTATTTTAATAAACTTCTCCAGATAATAATGTCGATTGATTCACTAAATATGCACATTTATTCTATATTCATGATACAATATACTTTGATCTATTATTCTTGAATGTACCACTAAGAGATTGTTATGCTACATGTTGTTGTTCTATCCATTGTATCTGAATATAATTTTAGTTATACTATAAATTTTAAGAACGACCTTCTGAAGTCATTGGGTTTTGAATTAATTTTCTATAAATATTTTCATCTTTATTATGATGGATAGACAAAGAAAAAAATCCATATATTTGGATACATTATTAATGTTTTTTAATATATTCTCATATAGGTAGGGAACAACAAGTTTCGTTTTTTGGGGTTTTCTTCTGACATTTTTTCCTTTCAAGTGTAATAGTGAAACATTTTGTATAATTATATGGAATGTTATGTCATACTATAGCTAACTGTGATGATGTAGATAGAAAAATGTTTTTGGACTAGAGTTAGTAGAATTATGGGTAAAAAAGGTGAATATTAGTTTGAATTAGATGGGGATAGCTCAGATAAAGAATTAAATTAATGCATATTACTTAAGGAAGGATCATACTTTTGAGGTAAGTGATAATTTTTTTCTAAAAGTATCTATATGATAACGTTTTCTGATTATTTTTAAATATGTAATGTATTTCTCTCATTTAATTAAACAATAAAAAATCTTTGAGAGATTTAGTTTTGTTGTAGAAAAATTTTCCTCACAACTAAATTTATCAAACATATATGAAATATCTCACATTTTGATGCTATGAAAATATGTTCTATATGCACATCATCTATTGAGAACTAAGGATGTTTTATTACAAGAAAACAGTGCATCTATGGAAAAGTGGTATATGTTTTTAACAATACTGAGAAATTTTCATGGAATATGGTAATTTATCAAGTAATGGGTTTTTTGAAACCATATGGTTGAAGAGGAAACATGGGAATCATAAAATTATGTGATGAAAAAATTACCCATTTTGGTTTTTGTAATGAATAAAATTATGAGGACATAATTTACAAAAAGGTAGAAGAATGAAATAACCCATGTAATGTTAATAATGAATCAATTTTTATAGTTTATTAATATTCATTAATTAGATTTAACATATTTATTTTCATTAAAATAATAATTTATAATTATCCAATAAAAAAGAAATAGTTTTTTATGAAAGTCATTTTGATATTTTATAAGCTGTTATTTAAAATATTAAATTAAAAATTATAGAATTTTAATTTGAAAAATAAAAATTTACATGTTAAATCATCATTTCAATATTATATAAGTGTAAAAATTTGGTATTTTTCGTCAAAGATGTATTTTTCAAAGAATAGTGAAAATTTCCATTTTTTGTAAAACATTCATTTATTTTAAATATATATTAATTTTAAAAAATTAATTTCTCTTAAATTATCATCAGTATTATTTAATATTATATAATAGAAGTAATTATATATTAATCATCCTGTAGACTTATTTTTGTATAAGTTCATTTTTTGTATTAAAAATGTATTTTTCTAAAAACAATGTTTGGTTAGAATTTAAGTTTTAATATTAAATTATTATTTTTCCACATTTAAAAGCTTCTTCGTAAACCAATTACTCTATATTTGAAATATGTAGTTTTACATTTTGTAAATAAGCCCCCCGTTTTTCATCATTATGAGTAGTAATCATAGTAAATATTTTTCACTTCTGTAAGGCATAATCGAGTAATTATTTTTAAATTTTTGCAATATGGCCTAAAATTATCCTTAAAATGCATCTATATTTGTTTTTATAAGTGTGTTTTGACCAAGACCATAAATGGATTGAAATTTGGTAACTTCATTCCACATTACATCAATATTGACAATAATATAATTTTAAATAATGAATAAAAATTTAATTTCACTCTTTTTTTAAAAATATATCTAAATTAGTTCATATGGATAAAAAAAGTTATATTATATTGTAAATGGTTATTTGAAAAAAAATATGAATTTTTTATCTTGGTAATTTATTTCTAATTTTTAGTGATGAAATATATAACATAAATTCTTATACAGTGTATTAAAAATTCCTTTTCAAGAAGTAAAAAAATCAAGTCCATTATTTTAGAAACATTAAATGTAATATTTTTTGGGTGATTTATAATGACAATTAGTTTTATAGGCAGATATAAAATTTTATACATTTGTTGAATATTAATATCTGAATTCCATTTTTATTTTTATGACTATAAATTCAAATTAACTAAATAGTCTCAAAGATAACATTAATGAAATTTTTATAAAAAGTTGTATTCTATGAAATTAATTAAAATTATGGTACACATGTATAGTTATTGAAACATTATTTATTTGTACAATGTAAAAAAATTAAAAAAGTGGTAATTATCAAAAGGGAATATAGGGGTAAAAAATAAGATATATGTGTGAAAACATTACTTAAACTTGTTTATGTTTTGTTATATGGGAGGGTTTTAAACCCTCCTCATAATATAATCTAATGATATTATTTTTCTACTAATTTTCCTTGAATACTAATTTATATTAATTTATTTCATTATGTAATTCCATCTGTGCCACTCCACTTATATATAAAAGGGAACCCTAACTCCAATATTCCTCACTCTATTTGAGTACTCTAGTTCAGAAAATTAACACCCAAATCTCTTTCCAGATTCTCTTCCCATGTACTATATGTACAAGTATAACTATAAGACCAAACAGAAAAGGCTTAAGGTCTAATCCAAAAAGGTTATCCAAGGAATGTATAAGTCCTAACCAACATATTTTAAATTTAATTATTATTGAACCTCTAAATAATATTTAAATATAATGAAATAATACCATTAGTTTCTTCCATATATTTAAATGTTATTATTATTATGTTACAACCCATTTTCATTTTCTTTTCCATTTTATGTGAAATGAAAACATCACAAATATGTATATATAGACTACCAAATCCACTAAGGAATGTGTATAAGGTTTCATTGCCAAATTACATGGTTAGTTCTTACGACTGATTTAATTAAAATATATATACATCATATTTATGGGATTATTTGTATTATTATGTTGAAATATATTATAATTTTTTACTATTCCATCCATAAAATGATGATAAAATAATTTTTGTGTATGTACAAACAACCCCCTCCCTAGAGTAATGTAGGTTGTTATTCATCACTACATCATATGGATTATATATATATATATATATATATCTGTGTGTGACTATCTAAATGGATAATATGATATTTACTATATATTAACCATTGTATAAATATAAAGTAATTTTTAACTTCTTTTCCTCATGTCCTTTGAACAATGGAAACGTTACTCATGTGTATACACGACCTACCATCTCCATGAATGTAACACAATTCATTTTTATAACCACATTTCATGGTCTATTTCAAAAGTATAAATAAAATATTAAAATTATTATTATTAAATGATTATTAGATTTGAGGTCATAGAATAATTACTACTTTTACCATGTTCAACCTACTGAACTTTCTATTTGGATTATGAAATGAAAATCATTAAAACAACAAACGTAAACATTAACGAAGAAGTAACTAAATAAAACTAGGTGACAAATGATGTAGAAGGAAAATAATAATGTAATGAAGGTGAAAAATGTTTTTATTAAGTAAATAATTAAATTATATTTCTTATTTAGGAAGATAAATAATGTACATTACGTTTCAGAATCGATGTAATGTACCCTTTACATTAAAATATCTTTTAGATGTTTTAAAGACTTTTTTTTATAAATATATTATCTCAAGTACATATTGTTATAATTATTTTTTATATGTACATATAAGTATTTAAATATAATTTAAAGTATATTTTATGTTTTTTTATATTTGTTACAGTGGTTTTTAAAATGAATCTTTCTACTTATTTTATATTTAATATTTTGAAATTTTTTACAAAAATAAAAAATAATGTTATTTAATAATATATACAGTGTCAATTCCATTTTTCACCATGAAAAACATTATTTTTTTAATCCTTTATAGGTTTCAATTTTTTTAAATAAAACACAATATTACTTTTATTAGGGGTATTTTAGTTTTGAAATTGGTGTTTTAAAAAGAAAGCGTATTTTGTTATCTGAAATGGGTTTTTATATAGGTTAAAGGGGGTTTTCAATGGATTTTGTGTAAAAGGTGCATGATTAAAAATTATTTTTCATTAAATATATATTTTATCATTATAAATGATAATGGGTTATAATAATACATATTATGTTATGTGTGGTAATTATAAAACATATATGATAGGTGAGCCTAAAAAACTTTTATTATATGTGATCCTGATACGGCTAATACACCTGGTGAGCTCGATGTAGATGTCCAATTCATTTGGTAATATTTATTCTATTCAATGTAATGAAATATAATATTAATAAAAGTGGATTCTATTATGGATTTATCTAGGATATAGTTATTTAAAATATGGTTAAGGAATATAATGCTCTATGTTTCCTACATGGGTTTCTATTTTCATTATATAGGATTTAAGGGTTTTATTATATAAAAATTGTGTTTTTCTTTAGTATATAATTTAATTAATATGATAAAATAATATCATGATAATGTTAAAAATTTTATGGGTTTTCATGATTTTGTTGGACTGGAGTATTTTTTACTTTTATGCCTCTCACATTGATTTTTGACTTCATCGCTAATTTTTAAATGTTTATCTGGTGTTTCAGGATGAGTAAGAACAAATAATTAGTCATATTGAAAGATATAAATAATTTTCATGAAATAAAAAAAAAATCTAAATTTAAATGTTTTATATTGAGGTAAAATGGATATTGAGTGGATGTGACCAGTTTGTGATGTTTGAGTTTGTTATGTAAGAGTTATAGCCCAATTACCCAAACCTCTAGAACTAAAATATCATTGGGAATGTATGAATGTAGAATATAATAAAAATAAACCATATTACATAATGATTATTTTTGGATAATTATAATAATTAAATTAATCACAAAATATTTTTAGATTAAATTTGTAACCATATACAATGAAAGAATACATATACAAAAAATATAGTAATCATGCAAGGATCTCCAACAATATGGTTAAATATAATCTTTTTGTTTTAAATTTATTATGTGGGATAAATTAATTTTTAAATATTATACTGGGAATTTATATGCGTTTTGTGGAATTATATAATACATACTCAAATTTTATAAAAAAATAAAATTATATATATGTATCAGAAAAAATATATTCTTGTATATAATACATCATAACAGATTGGGGATAATGAGATTCATTTATATTTTCTTTATATCTTCTATCTACAGTAATGGTGATCTATAATATTTGTTAATTATTTTAAATAACACGTAAATGACAATAATGAGAAACATAACTCCATAAATCCATAATTTAACTCACAATAATTAATAATATTTCAGTAACATCTGAATAACCATCAAAACCCTTACTGAATTTAATTTTATTTCATCTACGTCATCATCATCACCTCCTCAAAAAAATTTTATTCATAAAAATTGTTTAATTTTAATTATAAAAAATGATACTCTTATATTTAAAAATTAATTTATATATATATATATCAATTATTTTATTTATTTGATCAAAGTAAAAATATCTATTCAACATTGTCATTCATTTATTTGAATTTTTTAACCATATAATTTCATATCAAATTCTATATTGATCACGATAAATTTATTATAATTTATATATACATTACAATTATATAAATAAATATAGAGAATAATATTTTACATGAATAATATATTGAAACAAATTATCTCAAATAAAATCACCCTAAGTCATCATTATAATAATTTGAAATCACAATTTTTTTCATTTCAGGTTTATTTTTCTCAAAAGATATTTTTAGAAGATATGGTTTTATGAAAAAAATATATGATAAAATATTACTTTCCCTACTTTTTTATTAGTCAATAAGTTCTGTGAATGCATTCCCCAAATTTAATAGAGACAAATTATAACTTTCTACTTATTCATAGTCACTTAATTCTTCTTTATCCCTAATTCATAAGAAGAACACGAACATTTCATCTTTTCTAAATCCAAGTTCCATAATAAATTTATGTTGGAATATGTTATATCAATAATATACTTCTTTCAAAACATTATGTAGTAATATTTTTATTTTTAAATATAAATTTTTTATAATGTTTTTTCTTAATTAATCTATTTATGACTATATATTCATCCAAATTAAGTATACTAACATATCATATGTTTTGAAAGCGACAATATGTTATGTTTTTTCGAAATGTTCTACCCGAATATCAAATATATTTTTATCCTTTTAAAGGTTCATTTGATAAACCAAATATTCTCATTATAGTTGAATCATAATAAATTTTTCATCCTTGTGACTTATTTATAAAAAAACTCAAATTTTATATATTGAGAAAAGGTCCTTAAATATATAATTTACAAAAAATATAAATGTACATATATTTTATTTTTATTTATTTATTTATTAAATTTAATATGTTGTAAACAATCGATTTGGTGTTTTTTGTGGATTTCATTTATCGAAAATTATATGAAAATATTGTTTGGTAGGTAAGGATTTTAGTAGAATAATGATGGATTCTACTAGATATAAGCTTGGATAAAAGTAAAAAAATCATGATAAAGAATACTAGGCAATGCCATAAGGATATAACAATAAGGTTTATAAACATTTCCTATGTGATATTTCAAATTGTAGAATGACTGATCATGAAGCATGCTTTTACAAAAACCAATTAGTCTCATTAGAGTATCAAATATACTTATATAGTGTTGTATATACCACACCATAGAGATATAACACATAGATAAGCAATTTCAATATAAATATCATAATGTTTTGAGGGTGTTATTCTAGAATAATGAAATAATGGGGACACTGTTAGTCTTGAAGAGATAAAAATTAGTAAGAATTTTGCACATATAGGTCAACAAATTATGATAATCTAATGGGATCCTATAGAAAATTTGGGTATATTACAAAAGAATAATTTTTATGGATATGGTAAAATATAGGATTCTACACCGTGGTATATGGTACCACCCTATTATCTGTTATTTTTTTACCCAAACTACATAATAGGAAAATAAAATATTTGATGGTGAATCTATAAAGGAGGAGGATAACTTCATAGAATAATATTGTGTTAAATGGTAAAATGGTATCATATATATTTTTTAATTTCAATGGGATAACAAATATTCAGATATTTTCCTGTTATTAAAGGATTAACATTTTTTGAGTCATAAAATTATATTTCATATAACATCAGACATGATCTCAGAGTGAGGAAAGATAGAAATTTGTTACAAACACATGAATGAAAGGGGTATATTTAATTGTATAAAATTTTAACATAAATTGTTATGAAATGTTAAATTGAGAGATTTTTTTTTATTTAGGATGTTTTTGATACCTCAAAAATATTATAATATTTATATATTCAATTAGTCCAAAATAAAATTACGAGGAATGCATGATCATGCAATGGAAGGTTTAGAATGAAGAGGAATGCTATTTTAGTAATTTTTGGATAATATGATCATGTTTATATTATAAATTCATATAAAATATCAAACATAATTTATCAACATATGGTTATTGAAGATAAGAACATCATAGAAAGAGCTGTGATCACCAATCAATATAGTATATCCACAAAAATTTATAGGAATTTGGAGTTGTGGAATATGCAGTATCAATGTGACCACTATATTATGCAATCAAATATCATGATGTTGTATTAGTATATTCCATACATGAAAAATTTCCATAACTTCTCCTTAAATTAGAATATTTAGGAAATGTGAGATGAACATAATCCTTTCCCTTTTACAACATTCTCATTAAAAAGTGTTAGTGATGGAGTGAAGAGTTCTCATTAAAATGTATAAAAAGATCACCACCAAAGATGATGTGATATCATAACTTGATCCAAACCCTCTCCCATTAAGGGTATATTCACATATTAGGGAAAAACATCTAGTAACTAATATAGGGTTTATACTGTGATATAATTTTCCATCTCATGAATTTTATTTCTACCATCAACCACAAATTCATCCAATTTTTTTGAAAGAATAAGTTTTTTATTTTGTAACAGTATACCACAAAATTATTTAATATAATTGGGAATGGATGTGTATATAATGGATAATCCTGGTATCTCAATAATAATGTAATTTTTATCTTATTTTAGAAATTAAATAATGAATTGTACTTTTATGTTAGGGAAATAAATTCACCATATTTTTCTCTAGATGGACACATATATACGAAGGTTGCCTAATGAAATATGTTACATGTTATTTAAGATAATACCTTGAACATATGTTAATAAGAATAAATATTTTGAGAATATATGGTTCATGTATTTTTGATAAAATATAAATATTTTAGGATGATCCAAAATGAAGGGAATGAAGAATTTTTGATCAACTAAACATCTTGGTTAAATACATGAATAAGACTAGGGAAAAAATTGATGATGTAAAAATCATTAAAGGGATTCAGATAATATTCTCTCTATGTTTTAATGTAATGGTCTGGGTTTTTAAATTAAATAATCCAATGGACATATATCTTGATTACAAATATATTACTCTTATTCTAAATGACATGATGGATAAAGATAAAGAATCAAGTTCAATGGAATCTAAAATTCATTATAACTATAACTAAATTACTGGTAAAAGAGTACCATAAAGGTAAAAAAGGATATGTAATAATGTATTTACCTACATATTGAATATAAATTGGTATAGATAAAATTAAAATCAAACTTCTACTAATATTATTTATGTACTGAAATGAGGGGAACCTTAATTATAGGTTTTCCACATAGTTTCCTGAAAATAATTAAGATATAGATCATTATAAGAATGCCTCAAGGGAAGTTAATAGATACAAGAGTTTATTCACTATAAAAAATATTCATTATCATGAAGTTGGAATTTTAGAACAAACTCATGTGACTGATGTTGAGAACTATACAAAAATCTACAAAGATACCTTGGTGGATATTGTAGATAATTCATAAGTAGAATACATCATTAACGACGATGTTGAAAACGGAGTAATAACAAAGAACAGTGATGATCTTAGTGTATTCATCTACTAAATATATATATATTGAGATAAAAAATAATGGATTATAATGTATTTTTTTCATGAATCCATGAACTATATGAATCATAACAGAGAATAGAATCTAGATTTGAAAGAAAAGATCAAAAAACAAAAATATTAATATTCTAGAATCTCCAAAAAATAAGTTATTTATAGGATGTAATATAAAGAGAGACTCTAAATAATCGAATTCCTATTTAAATATTTAATGTATATTTTTAGAAGTATTATAGTCCTCTATTGAGAATTCATGACATGAGACTAAATATTTTAAGATGATTAATGATTTAAAACATTCAATAGGTCATCTAGTAATTCCAAGACACCATACCCAACGCAATATAAACAAGTACACAGAGATTATATGGATGAGAATGTTTTTATCCTATATGTGTTGTTCTTGAAGAAAAGTGGAATACTGTTATAGAGAAATATCATAATATGACAATAGGCTAGATTGATGTTAAACAGCATGAAAAAAACCCTTAATGATGGGGGATTTATGATTAGATCAAAATACTCATTGTTATCTTGAAAATAGAAAAAATACGACACCGAAAACTAGGTGTGAAAATTATAAAATGATCAGGGAAACTCAATACCTATTTGCAATTTCAAAAATAAATTTCTGAGAGTAAGAAAGAAATAGGTTGGAAATATTTTACCCCCCGTTTTAACCTAATTAAAATTAATATTTTTAATGTTAAGGACATAGATACAAGGAAATGAATTTTTCAATAATAATTCTATGAAATTGGCCATAGGAGACTGTTAAAATAACCATATAAAATATGCCAACATCATCAAGCATGTTAAAAAAAAATATTTTCCAGAACGGAGAGGAATCATTTAACATGTGGAGAAACATGAAAATCCATCATAAATTAATGTACCATTCTGGTCATGGTAAAAGTACAAGAACAATAATAAGGACAACATGGTTAAAATTGAAATCAAGGGAACAAAATTTTTGAAAATGTGGCTTCTGGATAGTTTTTGTACATCTCATATGACTGAAAATGAAGATAACATCATGTGAAAAAATATTATGAAGGTGTCGTGGTTTATTTTTTAAAATATGACGAACTCAAAATTATTGAATATGGGAAGGCCAAAGTATGTAGAAAAAAAGTAATGAAAATGCTTGTTCTTTTGGTTAAAGGTTATATTCACAATTTACCATGAATAATACAATTATGTCACTCATAGAACATTATGGTATTTAACAAAATGATATACAAAATCAATAGTAGATATGGTTTTGTTTTATTGAGATTTAGATGAAACAATGGGAATATTTACATTGTAAGTAATAAATTCTAGTGAATTATATCCAAAGAGGAATATTATCGATGACAGAAGTTTCTTGGCCATTTGAGAAAAATATTTTTGGAAAACATTTCCTGGAAATTATTTTTTCAATACCTCCAAAAAAATAACATGTTACCACACATACAAATTTGATTGTTATCCTATGTGTAACACCCAAAGATTTCATAGTACGTTATTTAATCAAAGTAATTCAATAACTTGCACTACAAGAAACACCGATTTCAAGTGCACAACGACATACCAAACAAGCTGTTAAAAAGAAGTTATGAATAGTATTAGCTAAATTTTGAACATTATAAAATCATTATAATTTTAAAATCCATATTATGAGTTTCTTAGACATAATAAAAAAAATCATTTTTTTCTGTTAAAAGAAGTATTTCTATAAAAAAATACACTTTTTCCACCTTTTAATGGAGAACCCTTTTTAAATCCAATATTTAAAACTTTTATATATTCAGTTTTTTAAAATAAACTTCTTCTTTAGAATCGGGACATAATAATTTTTTTTCAATAAATTTTTGGTGTTTTTCTGATAACTTTTATATTTGGGTAAATAGTGAAAAAGACTATATTTTAACTGAAAACAACATTTTTAATCAAAATAATTTGTATTGTGAAATTACACATTTTAATATTTTGGAAGTATAAATAGATAATATTTCTACCATTTAATCCAATGTTATTCTTTGGAAATAATTTCACTTTTAAATTGAACATAAATTAGTATCAATCTTTTGTTAGAAATTATTTCTTAAATACACACTTTTTGGTTTTGACAATGGGAATTAATATTAAATTAATAAATTCAACTTATATGTTTTGAATTGGGTAAAATAGGCTTAATTTTTGAATTCATAATATCAAAATTAGCTTAGGGTGAAATTTTGGAATTTTCCTGAAAACATTCATTTTTTTATGAATATTGAAAAACACTAAGTTATTGGTTAAAACCGACTTTTTATTTAAATAGTTATTTATTTTATTTAAATTTATTTTTGGTCAAAATAGATACATAATACCTATATAAGTTTAATATAATCCATTTAGGTCATTTTAAAATATGTTTAGATATATAAAATTTTTATTGAACTTTTTACTGTCTTTTACCCACCTCCTATGAGCATTTTCCAAGTTGCATAAAATGAAATTTTACCTCTTTTGTGTGTTTAATTTCAAAAATTAAAGAGACATGGTTATCCTTAGTTAGTAAAATGTTGTTGAATAAGATGAAAATAATTTTTGGTGAAAAGTAACTTCTGACTTTTATTTACCTCGGTTAAAGGTAAATAGGGTAATTCAAGGTAAAAAGAATATCATAATAATAAAAATTACCTAAACACTTATCCTAACCTTATAGGATGAGAAATGGACTACCATGTGAATTTTTTGGTCGATTTTGGGGCCCCATGGAGCCTCTTATGAATGTTAATGACACTATATTCTAATTAACTAAAACTAAAGGCAAAAATGACATAAACAAATTTCATTTAGTAAATAATTTTTCACATGGGGTTATATAAGTCATATTTTTTACTATAAATATTCAATGGAAAGATAAAAAATGTTCCTACATTATGTTTTTTTATAATTTCTACCCATCAAATTAATTAAATTATTTATGACACAATAATGATGAGTTATTTACAACATTAATAATGAATTTAAATAAATTAGATTATTAATATTAAAAATATATCCCAAACCTGTCCAATTCTTGTTGGATGATTTTAATTTGACCATGATACCTCTTATCTTCTACCTTAATATGTTTCGGACCTTTATAAACCGAATATCACTATATAATTAAATAATATATTCACACTTTCCTAAAGAGCCCATCCTCCCCCTTATAAAATGACAATACTTGTAACCCAGTCCACAAACCTCTCAAGCCCCTTCGATCAACCAAACCCTACCCAAATATTCTCTCAAGAACCCAATATTACACATAAAAGCCTTAACTTAGGCATAAGTCACTTCAAAAAGTCCTTTTGGTCCAATCCAAAGGAGTTACCAAAATTTAAGGTAACAATTTCTCTTAAATTTTTTTCTTTTATTTTGTTTTATTTTACTTATAAAACCCCCCCTAAACACTTTGTATTCCTTTATTGTATTATAGCACTAGTATCCTCAATATAATAGGATGTTTTTATGAGAAGTATTTGAACAACACTTATACACAACTCCATTTAATGGGGGAAGAACAAATTGTTTCTGTGGTTGGAAAACTAACGCCTCACGAAACGATAATTGTTCGATTATCTCCTACCACCTTTCATTTTGGGAATTAAGATGGATCTTTATTTATATATGATATATATATTATGTTTATGTGTTTTTTCTTTTTTATTTTTCATTTATATAATACTTTTATGGTTTCCATTATGTTTTAATCGTGATAATTTCATTTGAGGAAGTGTGGACTACCGACCCCTCAAAGTGGTATTACTCGTCAATGAATTATATGGGACATAGAAAGTATAGAGATAATTATATTATATATTATAATTTACCAGAATTATAATTTACCTAAGTATAATTATATTTTAATTCAATTACAATACAAAATAGAAATGAAAGTAGCATTCATGCGTACGTACGACTTACTGTCTCCATGAACAGTGCATTTCATTTATTATCTTCAAATGTTATGTATTGTTATAAATACATATATATACTAGACATATATGCTATATATGAAATATAAATGAATAATATAATTTTATATATAATGTAATTTTTACCACATAGACAATTTATTATTATAAGAATTTCATTTTTGACTCATGTTCTGAACATCGAAAAATTGTCCAATATGAACTCAAGTAATTAACTAATTGTCATAGCAATGTAATAACTGATATAAAAGGAATAATAAACATGAAAATATTTTTAATCAAATATAAATTATCTTAATTTTTTTATTCAGGGATAACAAGGAACATATGAGCGAGTTAAGTCGGACACGTGGTTATGAGTTTATTATCTCACTTTTAATTCCGTGAGATTTCCACTTTTCACCACTTATTTATTGCATGTGGTGTATTGTGTACTTACATTTGATATATATTATCATGATTCACTTTATATTCATGATATTCTGTGACTCATTTGGTTTTTATTGACTATTTTTCATATGAATCGATTTATTACAATGAGGTAAGGATTATTTCATCAATCTCATTATTATCCGAGATTGTTCATGTGTAAGTATTTTATGGGACATACTTATCATAGATACCCATAATATATACAAATGATTTCAAAAGAATATTTTAAGGGTTTATGGGAGGTTTTATTTAACTAAATCATCATTTTAAATGTTTTAAATATTTATCTTTATAAACCATTTTAATTAATTTCCATTTTTTAAAAATGATTTTAATGATTTATTTATATGGACATGAATGATTTTAAATGATATATCTTTTAAAAAGTTTCAAAGTGGTATGAGACAATTTGATTCAAAAATCCCTTTTAAATGACAACAATTATAAATAGGGAAATTTTATATGATTTCATGAAGAAGGGGGATTTCACTCAAAGCATTTGACAGATCATTTTCATATATGTTAACTTCCTTTAATGGATTTTAAACCTGTTTGAAGATGATTTATAATCATACAAATATTCCATATTATAATGAATGTTTTGTGATATTTTTGACTGTGAATGTGTTATTTTTATACCATTCATGCTTTATAGATAACTTATTGATATTTTTTATGTTAGTTTTAATACGAATGATTATGTTACATCTCAACCTTTACTTCTGATGAATGTATTGTACTAGCATGTTCCCGATTTTGGACCGGTAAAAGTAAGCCCTCCGGGTTGGGGTCCTATTACAGCAGAACCTCTAGGTTAGAGTCCAATTACAGCGGATATTTGGGTTAGAGTCTTGTTACAGAGGCTCTCTGGGATAGAGTCAGGTAACAGAGGCTCTTTGGGTATGGGTCCAGTTAAAGATATCCCATAGGTGTCAGAAGGAGGCCTTGACATAGAAATTAAAGTCCAATACTATACATTGACTCATTATGAAATTACTTATTACATGTGATTATTAGACTAGTAGAATATCTATGTTCATTAGTAAATAGTAATGTTTGATTTATTTTTGCCATATTATGTTCATGTTTATGTTTAAAAGGTGGGTGTTTTATTACACATCTTTCCTTAAACTTTTATAGCTTCCGCTAAATTATTTACTTTTACTAAGCATCTGAGATCAACCCCTTCTTATGATTTATTTTCCCAGGATATGAAGAACTTTGTTATGAGTGACTTTCAGGAATAATCTAGGAGGATTTGACGTTTCTAATGGAATAATTTACTCTTTTTTTCAAGTTGCAATGTGTAACTTCATATATGTAATAAATTTTCCAAGACTGCTAAACTGATCATTCCTTCGGGACTTGATTCCTTGTAATCATTCCAATATTATGTAATAATGCACCATATCTGGGAAACTAGGTTCAGGGAATTACACTATGATAATGTTATGTGTATGACCTAAAAACCCATGAAATGAAAATAATCATCATTATAAATTAAATTCAAAGTTGATGCGTTGGTCAAATAAAACCTAAATCCTCTAATGGGAAGAGAAACATTGTTTTTTATTGATGAATACAATTATATTTATGGGTTTATTTCAATCACATAAAAATGAGAGGTACTAAATTAAATTAGTAAATATCATATCAAGGATAAAAAATGTTTGGTGAGAAAAATTATAAAATCATAACTGATAATGAAATAAAATTAACAAAATAAATGTAGAGAAATATATTTAAAAAAGTGAGATTCTGAATCATGTTATATGGGTGATTAATAATGAATAAAATAGTGTAATTGAAAGGATGAATAAAAATATAAGAATCAGGGACCTAACATTGAATATAGTGAATAACCTATAAGAGTAATTTTTTAAAGGAGTGGTTCTCACTAGGATTTAAATGTGAAATAAAGAATTTTAAAGTCACAATCAGTATAATATTAAAATTTAAATTTTTATTCTATAAATATAAAAATTAAATAACTTATATTTTTGGGATGTATGTTATTCATTATAAATAAATATAATGACAAAAATTATGAATCACAGATTATAGAGTTATCTTCAATTGATATTCATTCATTAATATTTCATATATGTTATTTAAATAATGTATATGGGAAATAGATGAAATACAAGATGTAATAGTAATGGAAGAGACATAAATCTTGAAAAAAACAATATTTTTTCACATTTTTAAGAGTTTATTCCATGAAAAAATAATAATGATTTCAATTATGAATGTGATGAGGAAGTATTCTTCCTTTGGGGAGATCAAGGTGATATATAAGGCTCAGATGAAATATTTGATTCCTATGAATATATATCAGTAATAATAGCTATAAATAGAAAAATAATGAGGTAAAAATAATTGAGAACAATATATTTGGTGGAAGACTGTATCTGGTTCAATGTGAAAGGATGGAGGATTAGTAGAAAAAAATTATTCCATCAATGTTAAAAATAAGAAAAAACTGAATATACTACAAAATATAATAATTGGTCCATGTAGATGAATAAATACCTTGTTAAAATTAAAAGGAATTGGTCTTATGAAATTTTTCTATGGAAAAAAACAAATATTTTATCAGAACCAATTTTTTTCTCTATAAAAATTAATAATAATGAAAGAGTGAAAATGCACAAGGCATGATTGTTTTATAAAGGATATTCCCAAATTGAAGGCATTGTTAGTTATGAAATGTTTAAATGCAAGGATCATGTAGAGATAAAACTTATATTATTGGATATAATAGTGAAATGTTATTTTTAAGTATAAAAAATAGAAATAAATCAACATTCTTCAATGGCGTTCTTTAAGAGGAAGCCTATATTCAGAGGAAGAATGTTTTTATCATTGATGAATTCAAAAATAAGGTATTCCAGTTAAAGAAGGCATATTTATTCAAAAAAATTCACAAATGAACAAGTAATCAAGGTTATATCACTTCTTAAAGGTTTATGTCATCAAAAACAAATATTTGAACCTAATTATTATATCATAAATGGGAAATATAAGTGGATTTTTGTACTAATATATATATATATATATATATAAAATCATATTTTGAAGATTGTATGAAAACCAATGAATTTTTTTTCAAAATCCCGATGGTATGAATTTAAGATATCTCTAATTAGAGAATTAATATTTTTACATGGTATATGGGAAATTCAGAGAAGGAATGAGACAATTATTTCTAACCCAAAATTCAGTAAATATTGGAAAAAATGATTTCATGTGCATGATTTAAAACCAATCTAGCAGCAACCCATATAAAATTAACAAAGAATGATTATGTCTAAGAGGTTGATATAACTATATATATGCATATCATTAATAGTTTTCTTATCATGAACCTACAATTGTAACCTTATAATTAGATAACTGAGCTATTCTGGACATAACCAAAAGGGAATTCCTAATCCCCATGGATTGGTGACTAGCACCTGGCCTCATACAACATGCATGTGGGAACAATTTTTTGACTAACAATGGGGAAGAAAAATAAATAAGGTAGTATTAATAAAAGAATAAAACTCCACTAGGAGTAATATAACAGAAGTCAACAATGCATAAACAAACCCAATGTACTGAAAAAATTACCAAAATAGAGGAAAACACTCCATGTATCCAAGGACACAACCCAAAAAGTCCAATAATCATTAGTTGGATCCCCCTCAATGTAATCCTTTCACCATACTCAAATTTGGATGGCGATATTCTAAAATCACCTAAAGGTATAGGTATGGTTTGAGATAAAAATAACATTATGATTTCACCATGGATACTCTAATCGCTTCCAACAAAATATTTACCAACCAAATGATTTCAATTTTAAAGGAAAACATGTTTGGAATTTTAAATAATATTTAAACAATTCATTCGACATAGTTAAAATTATGTAATGTACATTAATCAAAATCTTTTAAAGTGATAGAATATTTATATAAAATTATCTTAAAAAACATTTATAGAAAAAAAATTATATAAATTAATATGGAACATAATGTAGTTTTACATCATTGAAATTCATTTATATCTAAAATATAACTAATTAACGAGCCACATGGTCATCTAGAAAATTGGTATGAAAGTATTAAAGTTATAGGGCTTCACACTCACTAAATTTATCTTAGATATATGTGTATACACATTCCCCTGACACTAGCCAAAGGTGACCTGTCACCATCCCATCAATGTTGTGTCCCACTATATGTATGCATTATAGTGTTCTATTAGTATAGAGTGTCTCCAAATAACTCACCAACTACCTAAGTCTTGAACGTTCTATTATAAAATAAATGATGAGAAATTTATTTTAAGACTTTTTAAAATATAACTAAATTCTATTATTCCATTTTAAATGCTACTTTTCTATTCAAAACCAAAAAAATGTTTTATACAAATCTTGAATTTTTACAAGATAAAACCCTTAGTATTCTATCATAACTTCTTAGTCCATTTTCACAAGTTTGAAATACATTCAAAACAAATTTCATTAGTTTCAAAATTATTGTCCTTAATTATATAAATAAAATTTAATTGAAATCATTTATAATAAAACTCAAATTTAAATTAAACTATTTAAATATACTAATTTTAATAAACAAGACCCAATTAAATAGAATTGGGGGTTTTTATAATTCTCAGGCCAAATACATTTCAAATCTCCCAATTAACAAGAATTAGATTTCTATCAACCAATAAATTGAAAACATATATGAGAATATGAACATAAACCAATAGATGGAGTAAATAAATAAATATCAAAGTTAATCAAGTTTGCTATAGGGGATTGAATCACCTACCATTTCATGAAACTTGGCACTTGCAATGACAATCGCCAACAAGAATAAAGGTTTATAAGACCTCAAAAAACCAACCTAAAAATGAGATCAAACATCACAGAGCATACATCCATGAACATTATTATGATCTATTGAAATACAAAAGGTGGAGATATAGAGAAATACAAAGATCAATGTAGAAAACATTCCCTAGAAAAACAATGCCAGCATAACAATGATTGGATGGAAAATTAGAGGATCCATAATGGTTGGATAGCACCATGATCACTTGGGAGAATGATTTTGGTCAAGATATATGAAATTGGTGAAGAGGAAAAAAGATTTATCCGCCATGATGCTTATTTAAAAAAAGAATTCGGTGTGTTACATGAAATGAAATCTCACTACATATCATAAAATTGTTAATTTAATAAACCGTCGAAAAATGTGTCCCTTTAAATTGGAAACTAATTCATTAAATAACTCTTGCAGTGGAAAGTCTAGTCATGAAATGTAACCCTTCACGATGTGAATCTCATCACAACATGAAACTTCTCATTGTATAAACCAAGAGACTATTACATGTTGTGTAACCTAGTTACATGACATGTAACCATATGGCAACCTTCATAAAACGTCGGTTAAAGATGAGAGTCTAAAATATCTATAAATTCGCCATTATAGGTATCATACTAATCAATTATCAACCTACCCAGTCAATAAAAAGAAAAATCCATGAAAAGGATGAAGGTATTCTTGTCAGATCGATATTATGATGTTAAAACCACCCATCATAAAAAAATTATATCACTAAAAATATTATAAAGAAGATTCCATGCTAAAAATATCATGAAAGTAATATCTCATTAGTTTATTTCATTCCCACATATCATTATTATCAAAATTATGTAAACATAGTAACCAAACCAATGGTATCATCCTTTCTGAAGTAACGTGGTCTCATAATAAAATATTTGGACTAGCTGCTCATTCAACCATAAATCAAGTCCAATATCCAGGTCACTGCAGCTCAAAAAATGACATCGATCTGATAAGAAATTTCTCATATGTGATACATGGAATACATTATGTATTGATGTTAATTGTGGTGTAATTTTTAAATGGTAAGAATCTTTCCCCACCTTATCAATATCGTTGAAAGGTCCCAAAAAATAAGGAGCAAGAATCCCTATCCTTATGATCCATCGATGACCAAATCATGGGGGGGCATTCATGAACACCTCATCACCAAATGAGAACTCTAAAGCCCTACAGTGATGATCAAAATAAGAATTATATATACTATGGGTTGTCAACATTCTATGATGAATTAACTAAATCTTTGTTATCATCTCATTGACTAACATGGTACAACAAAGGAACTTTGACCAATCTCTAACCAAAACAATGGATATTTTAATGAAAATAATACCAGGACACAAATGGATCCATTCCGATCATTGAATGGTAACTATTGTTATAAGAGGAGTCAACATGTCCCAAGTGATCATCCGAAGACCCACTTACATGAAGATCACAATCACAAATCATATCCTCATGAATTATTTTATCTCTCTTTGTATTGACATATAATTAAAGATGGTAGGACATTATTAAATATAATTGAGATATTAGTGACACATTAAAGCTTCTCTAAAATTGAGAAGTGAAGTATGGATCCCTATTAGAAACTATAAAAAATGAAACACCATGAAAACTGTTAATATTTTTCTCATTGTGACTTCCTAAGTAATAAAAGTTTGATGTATCATGATTGGTTATGAAGTGAGCCAACATGGTTAGCCTGTTGGTCAAAACCCATATCACATTACTCATCCTCTATGTACGAGACTACCCAACCACATAGTCTATAGATATTTCATCCCACATCCATGTAGGTACAGGATGTGGATAATGTAAACATGAATGGATTTTTATTCCCATCCATCAACTACTGGAACAGATAGTAATGAGAGACAAATTCAAAAATTCCTCATATCATCCCTTCCCACCAAAACCACTACCTCATGTCATAGAACATCTTAGTGGTTCGTGGGCTCAAAACTCGCTAGTCAATATGAAACACCCCTGACAAACTCTCTTGTTATTAATGTTACAATGAGCCAATTATGATAGCATAGAACACACTCTCTAAAGAATGAACACATGGAAATTGTCTCCCCACCATAAAGAGAGCATCAAATGCTATATAATTTATCATTTAGATCTTGTTATTGAAGAATCATCTCAAGGAGAGTGGATGAAAATAGAATTCTGGGTAAAGAAAATTCTGCGAATTTCTTCTAAACATCATTATGCAACTATGAAAATAGATAAATAAAGTTCCATTCATCAAAATATTAATTCATTTTCTGGGTTGGAAGTTTCCTACTCAATGCATCTTCAACAACATTACCTTTCCCCTGGGTATAAGTGATTTCAATATGGAATGAATGTGGGTACACCACCCATTGCTACTGGTGAAGATTCAATTCTTTTTGTAGAGATGATAAATTTCATGAATTTGTGGCCGGAATACACAGTATTACTTTATAAATAAAGCAAATGCCACAAAATAATAATCATATTCCTCACATATTCTAGTTAAAGGTCATGGTTAGGATAATTATTCTTATTTTTCCTTAGCTAATATGGTGCCTAAGAAACCATATGATCACCCTGTATAAGAACGCTTTCCATGCCTGAACATGATGAATCATAGAATACCATAGAGCCCTTATTGGCCTTTATATGAGTCTACACTAGTGTAATGTTCAAAAGATGTTTCATCTCAACAAAATAACTCTAAAATTTATATTTTCATGAAAACATTAAACCCTTCCGAATCATAATAGTTGTCAGAGAATCTATGTTTGAGACATCCTTCATGAACTGACGATAATATCTAACTAATGCTATAAGGTTATAATCTCAAATAAATTTCATAGTTTTTCCATGTCATAACATCCTTTACCTTCCATTGATCAATTGATATACCTTGATACGAAATATTGTGTCCCATGAATTTCACTTCCGGAATCTAGAAATCACACATTGAAAACCTGGTGTAGAGGGGTGATTTCACAGTAGACTCAGAATTATTCTCATATTATGCAAATGATCCTCATAATATTTAAAGTAAAAGGGGATTTCAACCACAATAACTACAAAAATGGTATCCAAATACTCATGGAAAATATTATTCATTCGAGCTATGTAAATTGTAGAGGAATTTGTTAAACCGAATGTTATAAAATTGTACTCATAATCGGTGTACCTGCTCTTAAAGGCAGTTTTATGAATGTAAAATTATTTTATCCTCAACTGATTGTAAGAAAATCCATGGTTGGTCATTGAAAGATACTTATCACATTTTAACTAGTCATAAATATCATCAATCCATGGTTATGGATACATGTTCTTTATCATAACTCGATTGAACATTTGGTATTCAACATATAATTGAAGGGATCCCACAAATTTCTTATGAATTAGAATTAGCACCTCCTAAGGTCAGACACTCATGAATATTTTTTTTTTCAATAAGATCATCTAATTGGGTCTTCAACTATTTCATTTCAGCTAGAGTGATTAGGTAATATGGAATTTATGCTGGTTGAGTGACAAACATTATGTCAATGGAAAACTCAATCTCCCTTACCTATGGAAACCCATAGAAATCAGAATGTAACATGTTGTGAAACATGATGAATAATGGGGTGAGATCACTGATGAAATATTACCACTCACGATCAAAATAAAAAACTGATATTATTTTCCCCAACTCTTGATAAGAAGTTCTAGCTCTACTCAACCATGGGTCCCATTCTCCTTGGAAGACAAGTTTTACACCAAATAGTGTATTAAGGTAGACCCAACGATGATAAAAAAATCTTTTCTTTATAGTAAATGAGTAAATCCACCCAGAATAGGTTGTCAAGATATTTTAATTCGAGGACTAAAAAACACCAAGCTATCTTGATGTCAAATAAAGATAAAACACATGCAGGACTATGAAGAACCTGCTCTCTCTTCATATAATGGGGTGTTGTAATTTCCCATGCATAAGATAAAGGCTTTGAGGGAAAATTAAAAATATTAAAAAATTGTTTGAAATTAATGTTTGAGTTGAAACAGTAAAAAAATAGTGTAATCCCTAATGATGATACTATAATAATGGTATCTCTCATAGTCAATGGACTTGTATCCACCTCTTCTAGAGACTCTTCAACTGTGTAATGTATCTTTGTTCCGGATACCTGTGGGTGGAACCTATTTATATATGTAGCATATAATTTCCTCATAGATTTAAAATGGGATGTTGATCATATACCAATAGGCAGTGTTGAAAAATTATGGTGGAAATTCTTTATTTGTCCAGAACTTCCACATGAGCTATAATTCTTGGGTGCCTCAGTGCAAGAACTCTTATAATGTACTAACATGCCACATTGTTAGTAAGTCTATTAACTCCCTTTTGGTAATATAGGATGTCTTAAATGACCTTCCCATCAAGTATATCTAAATTAATCATCACACTTCCATTTTCCTAGGAAGGAATTGATACTACCAATAGGAAAAAAATGAACTCTATCAACCCTGACTTTCCAGCTAGGTCTGTCTCAACCATCATCACCCTATCAACATATCATTATATGTGGGAATATATAGAAATAATACATAGTATTTAACATATTATTAATGTCCCATGTTGAACCATCAAACCTTATTCCTCTTATAATATACAATATCATGGTAATCTGCACCATCTCCACAAAGAAATTGGAATACTCAGTCACAATTCAGTATGCCTTCTCAATCTTAAAGAACTCAACTACTTTATCCAATGAAATTTATTACAGTTATAAATGGTTTTTGAAAATAACATTGATGTACTTCTACTATAAGTCCTCATATTTCTATTCCTTTTCCATCGTTTCCCACCATCTCTTGTTCGGTCCTTCCAGAACGATGGTGGAACATTAAACCTTGATATCATTCATTGTCTCCATGAACTCAAAGAGATGTTTTATCCTACCCAACCATTACTCATTATGTTTTGTATTAATAGATCCATTTAAAACTAGTTGATTATGGGAAATTAACTCTTGAGAATGATTTCGCAGAATATCCCCCTGAGGATCCATAGCTAGAACAAGAACAAGATCTGGAAGTGGTGCTTGACCTTGAGATTGAACATCACACTCAATCACATAAACAATAATTGGATCCACTAGAGGAATTTATCACTATGGTTCAGAGAAATTTTACCACTAGATACAATTTTCACATTTTTATAGTGGCATGATACTATAAAACCTCAGAATACAATAAGGAAGACATTAGACTAACACTCAGATGGAACAATAAGTGATATTATTCCCAACAAATAGAACAATGAGATTTAGGATTCACTATAGCCCAAAAAAATTGAGAAAATTATATAATCAATCTACAAGAAATCCCTCCCAAAACACCCTTATATTATTAAGGTTCATTGCAATGGGAGCTAGTCAGACACTCAATCAAAACTTCCTTATATGTCCTAGAATGATTTAAAAATGCATACTAACTTCAAGAATAAATCTCAAGAGCCTCCCTTGATACCAATTTTTCACTAACTAGCCGAGGTACCTGGGTAACTTGATAACTGATCCAACCCTGACATAGCCTGAAGGGAGTTTTTAATCCCTATTGTTTAATGACTAGCACCTAGAATAATATAACATACAAGTGTGAACTTTTTTTCCAGTAATAATGGGGATTCGAAATAGAGGAAATTATCTATGTCCCAGTGGGAACAACCCACCATGTCTAATGTTCAATAACTCGATACACCTCCAAGTGATAATTTCCCCTTGCTCGAACCCAGAATGAGATAATCTAAAAACACCCTAAGGCACAACTATGGTGTGGTCGAAAAATAAAAATTTGGTATCAACATGTTTTCAATAAATTTTTTAAATAAATGATTATATAATGTAATTCTTTAAATTTTAAATGTAAATTACCATGTCACTTTAATTCATATTTATAAAAAATTCTACATTGTTAAAATTATTTAAAATACATTAATAGAATTTTAACATAATGAAATATTTGTAAAACAATGGATTAAATAGAAAATGTATATAATTTTGTTAGGATAAAATTAGATGGAATGTAATTTTTTTTACAACATTGGAATACATTTATATTTAAAATATAAACAATAGGGGAGAATCATGGTCATCTTCCAAATATGTATGGTAGTATTCTATATATCAGACTCTACACTCCATAAATTGATCTCAGTAATATGTGTTTACACACACAACATGACATTGTCCAAAGGTGACTCATCACCATCCCATCTGAGATGTGACCCTCTTCATGTTTGTTTTAGAAAGATGTAATCTCATGGTGTGTATCCAAATAACTCACTAACTACCAAAGGCTTTCATGTGATCTTGAAAAATCAATGAGTTTAAATTTATTTTAAGACTGCTTAAAATATAATTAAATCCAATTATACTATTTCAAATGAAAATTTACCATTTGAAAACAAAATTGACATTAATAAAAAACATTCCTCGATGACAAGATAAAACCATTTGGATTATAGAAAACATTTTGAGTCATTTTCAGAAGTATGAAAACTAGTCCAAACCAATTCCATTATATTAATAAATCATTTCCATAATTTAATTTATCAATTTAGTTGGAAATTTTACCATTAAAATTTCTAATTTAAATTAAACCATTAAAATCATAAAATTTCTATAACCACACCGTAATTAAATTGAATTGGTGGTTTTCCAAATTCTCATCCCAAAAAAATTTCAAATTTGAAAATTAACAATTATATGATTTTTCATTGATTTAATTAATATAATGTTTTATAATTAGAATTTAAATATATATTTTAAGTAAATATAAAAATTTCATAGTTAGATTTTTTTAAATAGGTCAGAATGACCTACTTTTCTAGATTCTCAACTCTCACAACAAGACCCTTCAATGTGAAAAAATGTGTAGAAGACCTCAAAACAAAACCTAGAAATGAGATTCACCATCAAAGAGAAGAGACCCATAATCTCTTGGACGATTTAATGAAATTTAAATGGAGGATGTTGAGACAAAGAAAAATAATATGGTAGAAAACATATCTGAAAAAAACATCACACAAAAAGTGATGATCAAACACCATACCAGAGGATCCTGAATGGTTCGAGATCTTAGAAATCACCTACGAAATGATTTAGGTCTTGAGGGAAAAAACTGGAGAGGGGGAAAATATATCTTAGCCACACTTCCAATTTAAATGTCATTGTAAAGTTATAACATGTCATGTAATCAAATAACACATCCTGAAATTGTTAATATCTTAAAGCGTTGAAAAACATGTCAATATACATTGAAAGAACATTTATTAAATAACTCATGACATGTAATTTTTATTCATGAAGAGTAAAATTTCATGGTTTGAATCTCCTCATGACATGAAACTTCTCTCAATATGCACCCATAAACAATTACATGTCATGTAACCAACTTACAATGCATGTAACTATCTAGAATTTTATAGAAAAGGTTAGTTAAATCATAAAGTCAAACAAATTTATAGCTTCTCTATTATTGGTATCATACCAATCCATTCTCAACCCTACCCAATCAATGAAAAAGAAAATTCAAGACATGTTTAACGAAATACCTATAAGATTGGTAATAAGATGTTACATTTAAATACATAACCACCACTAGACAAAAATTAATTTCCACCACATCAAAAATTTGGAGACTACAAATTTTTTCCTAAAAAAGTAATATGTAATCTATGATAATAATTCTTATAAATATCAATAATAAGGTATAATTTTATATTTTATATTATAGAAAATCGTGGAAAAAATATTTGGATTGACAAATGAACATTAGGTATGTTTGGTTGAAATTTTAATTCCAAAATCTCGAGGTTCTATTGAATATCATGGATAAAATAGAATTAGTATTTCATCTCATTATGAACTATATATTCTTAATACAAAGAATCCAATCATGATTTTTTCACATTGTTGTGGATAAAAAAACTACTTCAATACATTAATATTTGTGTGGTATCTTTAATTTATACATAGTGTGACATGTTTTGTTCAATAAATCATATAAAAATTATTATTTATCACTATAGGAAAAAATATATTGAGATCGTGTATCTTTTTATAAACGAGGATTTTGAGAAATTATTTTTTATGTTTCATTATTCTTCAACAAAATATCATATTGTTAAAATAATAACATTTGAAATTACCAAAATGCATTTTAAAAGTCTTAAGTATAAACACGAGGTGAAACTAAATCCATATAACTAGATGATTTATAATGAGGCTAAGAAGATGGGTGGAACTGATCGATGATTATGGTTTCACAATTTATTACCGTTTAGAAATGAAAACACAGTAGTTGATCCTTTGAGTCCAAAAGATAGTTCATCATTAACATCTTTTTGTTTGGAATAGGATCCTTTGGTAAAATTTTTAATGAATAGTTTCCTGTAAATTTTTCATGTAGGAACATTCTCTATTTTTTATTATGTTTTAGTGTAGTTATATTTTTCAAAAAAAATTAATGAGGATATGAAATAAGGCTGAAATTTTTATAGAATGGTGGAGCACATAAATAAAGGAAAGTTAACAGAATTTAAAATTGTCAAGGAAATTGTTTTCAACATATTGGAAAAGGATGTGTGCATTAAATAGCTCATTGTTGAAAATGGAATTTTTTATTGAAGTTATTCACACTCCCTAATCTATTAATATAGGTATTAGTATGATCTACTGATATATTATGGAGTATTACTAATGGGATGGAATAAATAATCATTTTTCTATGTATACTATGAAATATTTTACTTGAATAGAGGTTATTTCCAAATTAATATTGTCAAAAGTGATGATTTCCAATACTGGTGTGAAAATGAGAAAATATATCTATTAATTTCAGGTTTTGATTCCCAAAATCTATTTAGGATAATAATTTTTAGAGATTCATAAAATCATTACATTTAATTTTTTTTAGAGATACAATTTATTTGTATCATCATTCAAGAATGTATCTGAAAGGGATAGTCAAGTTGCATAGAGAACCTCTATTTATTATATATGATTATGATCCTCAGATTACTTCTAATTATTGGGAAGTCATTTAGATGTAATTGTTTGTTGACTAAAACTGTAGTAAGACATTAAATCCTCAAAATTATGTATATTCCATGAAACAATCTAGACCTTGGAAGACATTTTTAATCATTCACAATGAATTACTAGTTAATTTGGTATGAAAATTATTCTTTAGGTTAGTTTTATTATAAAAATTACTTTCTTTAAGGTATAAAAATGTAACATTTTTAGGAATTTTATAGAATGGGGTGTAAATTTCCATCTTATTATGATAATGAGGGTGAAAATAGTGGCTAGGACTAGAGTCCTCATAATAAATTGTTGACTAGGAAATTATTATATGGTAGCATAAGATGACTATTTAGGGAAGGATTTAATTTTATGCATTCAACCAAAGTAGTGGTCCTTCATTTCAAGAAGGATATCAAGTTTTTTAAAGTAGCTCTATGAAAAGGGTTATATATTTTCGTAAAAATAGAAGTTTAGTTATAATTTCATTGTACCACATAAAATCATTAAAAAAGAAATATTAGTTTCCAAACAATCTATCATACCTCTAAATTTATATAACGTACAACACATATTTGAATTTTTTTTAGAAAAACATGTTCGAGAAGTATGTCTGATTTTGGGCCTAGATATAGTTTAATTGGATAAGAATCCTTCTTATGAATAATATACTATAAATATATTTGATCATATTGTGCAAAATTTTAGAAGTAATATAATTTATTAGGTTAAGGTAATGCTGAAAACCATGTGGGTAAAAAACTAAAACATGGGAATCATAAAATTCTACGATGCCAAAATATCTGTGTGTGATTATGAAATGATAAAAATTATGAAGATGCAATTTCAAATTGTTGGAAGAATGTAACAACCGATGGGATGTTAGTAGTAAAAAAATTTACAATTTCATAATATCCCTTAAATTTATTTTATATAATTATATTATATATATGAATACAAAGTATTTTTTTTAATAAAAATGAAAAAGGTAAAATCTTATTAAACACATTTTCATATATTATATTATTTTATAGTAATATTTAAATTTTAAATTTTAGAATTTTGATTTAAAAAACACTATTTTTGAATTCAGTGTATCAAAATTATCTTAGGGTGAAATTTTTGCATTTTTATGAAAATATTGAATTTTAGTGAATGGTGAAAATATCATTTTTTTAAATATATTTTATTGTAATTATATATTGTTATTTTAAATTCCCATTTTATCAAAAATTAAAATATTTATCATCCTTAAATGTGATTGTTCTATGTGTTCATTTCTAGTCTTAAATACGAATTTATCTAAAAAATATTTCTGTTACAATTTAATTTTTAAAATTAAATTAATTTTTAAATTTTTTTAAATTTAATCATGAAACAACAATTAAAAATTTGGAATTAGTAGTTTGAAATTTTCTAAATAATCCTCCATTTTTATCTTTAATGAATAGTAACTTCAGGAAATAGTTTTCACCTCTTTATGGGTAAATTTGGTGATTAATGATAAAAATACTGAGAAAAGGCACATAAATATCCCTAAAATATGTTTTTGTTTTTTTATAACTATTTTTTGACCACTACGATCAATATTTATGAATTTTGAAATTTTTACACATTTCTTTGATAATGACCATGATATTATTTTAAATGAAGAATAAAAATAAAATGCCACACTTTTTTTTAAATATATATTAATTTTTTCATTATAATAAAAGGGTTTATGTTCAGTTAAAAATGGTTATTTGAAAGAAATATTAATTTTATTTCATGGATTTTTTAAAATTTATAGTGATGAAATTGTATTCAAATGTACATAGACATCATAAATACAATGCTTGTGAGAGATAGAGAAATATCAAGTAAAATGATTTTAGAATCATTAAATGTAATAATTGTTTTGGTGATTTGTAGTGTATCATAATTTTAAAAGCTAGATATAATATATTAGGGATGTGTTAAAAGTTAATTTTATAATTTCTTAATTATCAAGAATACTATAAATTCAAATTAAATGAATATTTTCCAATATGAAATTAATGATATTTTATGAAAATAATAATTTATTTAATGATTTCAATTTTTCGTCTAGTCTTTTATTACTATTATGTTTCTTGAGTCTTATATTGTAACAATAAATACTATAAAAATCATTATAAGGGATAAATATGATTAAGACGAATATATAAATGTGAAAACATAACCTATTATTGTCCAAATTTAATTAGATGAGGAGATTTTGACTCATAGTCTTTCTATATTATTATGCTATCAATTTATATCTATTTTCCCTAAAAATTAATTTATAATAATTTAATTATTTATGTAATTCCATGATTTCTACACCTCTTACTTATACAATGGAAGTTAAACTCTTCACTTCCTCACACATTTTGAGAAATCTGGTCCAAAAACACCTTTCCCAGTCACTTCCAAAATAATCTACCGATATCCTATAGGTACTAGTTTCTCAGAAATACAAAACATAAAATATTTACAATGTGATCTTAATTGGTTATCCAAGGATATTGTAGAATTCCTAATGAATCTATTTTAAATTTATTTATTCTTCCACCACAAAATCAATTTAATATCAATAAAAAAACATTCTTATGTTTCAAATATTGAAATTTTATTATTGTTATTATAGAAAATATATTTATCTCTTTTTCAATCATATGATTAATGAATACATCACTCATGTTTAGGGGTTAATTACCATGTCCATAAAGAGATGTGTATGATTTTTCCTCCCCACATCAGAAGGCAGGTAATTATGATTGAATTAAATAATATATATTTCTATATATATGATATTCATGAGATAGTTAACATTCAATAAAGATCAAATAACATCTACTTTATTACTATTAGATCTAATGAAAGATGATAATGTTGTTCATCCGTATGTGGGTACTTCCACTTCCAAGAAGCGATGTGAATTTTTTCATCACCATAACATATGGATAATATATATATGTGTGTGTTTATTTAAATATATAATATGACATTTATTATATAGTAATCATTAAAAATAGATAAAGTAAAACCTAAATTTTGTCCCTCATGTTCACAGAATATTGAAACATTACTCAAGAGTATGAATAACCTACCATCTCTATGATTATAACATAGTTAATGTTTCAACATATTTCATTGATTTTGATTAAAAGTATATGTGGCATACCAGACACTAATTCCACATTGGAGGTTCCATGAGACTTCTATCACACATGGAATAATGTGCACCTCCCCAAACATCATAGGATACTGGCTATCATTGAGATCCATGGGTGTCTCTGTAGGGATACTCTTCCCTCATTACCAAGTTGTAGCACATCAGATAAGTAATCCAAAAAATGTACACAGAGAAAGCTATGTATGTAACAATATGGAAGTAAAAAAGGGTAAAGAATTACAGTAACTGAAACAACATTAACAAAATATATAATCACACAATAGAATATTATGATATAAGTCATATTTTATAAAACTCATTGACATGGTATTAATGAATTAGACAATCATGGTATACAAAAGTGGTAAAAAAGAATGAAAAATTATCCCAAACAACTCGATCTCCTGATCAATCATCTTCTACAAACTCAACCCTAAAGTAAAAAAGAAAAAATGTGTTCGATTCCTGATGCTTCCCTTTATTAACAACCACAAACATGTAGCCTTCTTGGGAACTAGAGGATCCTATATAAGGTGTGAGATAAATCTCAATAAGACACCACCAACGATGTCTATAACAACCTATCTCGATGATATAAATTGAAACAGTGAGAAATCATGCATATATAAAAGTAAAGTAGTGTGGTATTGAAAATACCCCACACAATACTTTAGTCCTCGTATGGACTATAAACATGTAACTAGTTGATTAATTAATTATGGTATAATATACATAAATAGGTTTCATGATAATGTCAGAGTTTTTTCTCCAGAAAAAACATCTCTTTTACATTATGATAATTTTTTTCATGGTTGTGAAGATGAATAAACTACTTATCATATCATGATTATTAGTCAACATAATATTGTATGTAATAGTGTCCTAAGAGTGGTTATTGTATGAAAAGATCATAGGTCCTCCCCACTATGATGAGAACCCAAAAGTGATATAATAGTATTATTGAATTAATGTTCTATAGAGAAATTATATTACTTGAGGGATAAAAATGATACCAGATATCAGAGGTATAAAATAATTGGCCTTTGAGTAACCTTCTCATGCAGTATGCCCATGGTAATATCCAGTAGCATATTATGTGCCTGAGAGATGCTAGTAAAAAATCCACATTTTTATGTGTCATTAGATATTCATATATATGGAAAAGTGTATTTGTACATATAAATTAAGATTATTATTAATGAGTATTTTGAGTCATGAATTTATATGTATTTATAAAAACCTGGATGACAAATGTTTGTGGAATGGTATGATACATAGGGTGTTCCAAAAGTAATATGTAATTAATAAATAATATGAGAAAGGATTTATCCCTTTTAATCTTTTACATAATTGAATATCTATGTCTAGTTTATGGAAATTATATCTTCTAAAACAAATTCATGTCCATGTTGGTTTATAGGTAAGTTTTATTTATGAAAAGTAAAAGAAAAAGATAATTGATCACGTAGGGTGATGGCACTGGCATTCAACATGATCGATTTGAGATAAGGAGATAAAGGGATAATATTTCAAGGTAAGCATTTGTATTAGGTGACATGTTTTTGTGGCATTACCATATTTCTCTATTCATGCATTGGCATGTTTCTATATGATCACCTTGGAAATTAGCCTAATTCACCTAATTCAATTGAGAAATAGGCATAGTGGGTCACACATGAAGTGTATCCAAAATCATTGTTAAATAATATATCTCTATTTATTATATAATAGGAAGAATAATTATTATTCCCTTATTGTCTTAATAATTATTCATGTATTCATGATCACATTTATTCTACTAGTAATCATTCTAGGGATTATATTTTGAGCAGAATATTTAATAAATATTAATTTGTTTTTTATTGAATGTAATATTTATTTATTTATTGGAAAATAATGTTGTGATATTTTTAAAATAAATAGACATTATTCTAGGATTAATAAATATTGTGTAGGAATGGTGGACTAATTTTAATGGTATGTTAAGAAATGATAATATTTAATATTATTTAATTTAAAAATATTTAATTATAATTCACATGTTAGGCGTGCATCGAGAATTAATAATATTACAATTATTATTGGACATGTGGTTTTTCAAGGACTAAATAAATAATAAGGGCACTTTGGAAATTATTTTATATTAACACTAGACAAATAAATACCCAATTATATTATTTTTCATACACCTATTCAGTTTTCCATAATAACCTTGTAGAGTCCTCTCAAGCCTATGGGATATCTCCCCTATAAACACTCCCATTAAAAGTGAAAAATCCTTCTCAACTAAATTTAGGTGAACAAATTGGAAGCATTTATAGAGTAAATCAAATAGGACGACTCAGTGAAAATATCTTACATGATATATCCCATAGTCTCCTTCCACGATGTCTAGAGATTCATTGAACATATGTGGATCACCACTGGAGGAAATCTACACTTGGTTTATACAATGAAAATACAGTTCACCACAAATCATTCACCAGAATCATCAATGAATAAATAATTCTTTATATTTAATTATATATGTAATTAAATCAACTGTAAACAAATTATGTTAATCACATATCTTTCAGTTTCGGTATAATTATTATATCTCAATTTCATTAACTCAATTCCATGGATCATGACATTAATCATTATATAGATCTCAGATTGATCATTTATTATGGAAGAAAAAATATAGTTGCACCACCCATTGCATGCTTCCATTTTTCCCAGAACCTACAATTGGTATTAGAGGCAACACATAATTATTTATAATTATTCAAAAAAATGGTGATTTACGCATTATTAATTAATTTTTTAAATATTGTTTTATCAATATTTTAATTTGAATTATGATATCTACATATTACTTATTATATTCCCACAAGTCAAATCATGTAATTTATTTATTTTTTATTAAAATAAAACTGAGGAACTCATCAAGATGGGACATGGATTCTACCTAGATAACACAGTGTTACACACCATGTAACTGGAGTTAGGAATAATGTAGTTGTGTTTGATAGACCAGGAGTTAACTTGTTAGTTATCTCAAGATGTGTGCATTAATGAAATGTGGTGTAGTTAACTCATAAATTGTGTGTTTATAAGGATCATCATATGCATTAACAACAAGAGTACATGCGGTTTAGCTTATGTACACAACATGTAGTCCCTTTGAGTCAAAGACAGATCTTGTATTCAATACATGACCTACCTGACTAGGGACTATGAAACATGGTGTCAACACAACATGTAGTCCCTTGGATATTCCATTAACACCAATTTTTCTGGGTATTGTCGTTATGTCGAATCCACATTCTTGCTTTTGGGATTGATGGTGAGATGTGTACACTCTTGGTAGACTGTATCTACACACCATGTACATATAAAAAGTTACATAGATTTAAAATTTGTTTATTTTACTATGAAATCCTTGGGACATGTACTTTCATGTGGTTATAAATATATGACATGTCGTGTGATATGTTATAATATACATATCTCTTTAATTTTTTAATTAATATTTATGTAATGTTCAATATCTTCATATCATGTATGAGTTGTATTAAAATTGGTTATTTTAGTGCATTAAAGAATACCACGTGACCAAAAATCATGTAATTATCGTTGAAGTAAAAATCATGAAATTATGTGATAAGTTGTGTTTCCCATATTTCACAAGAATAAAATAGTATACGAGTATAAAAAATGTGGGTAGATTTGGACATGTATTCACCACGTTTCCTATGAGGTAAAATTTTGTACAAGGTTAATTTGAAATGAATTTATTTTTTTTGTTTAAAATTATAATGTAAGATAATCCCAAGGAAATTCAGATAATAATTAAGTTAAATGAGTTTATTAGTTAATGACAATAATTAATCGATTCGAGTGAGATTTATCTTAAATAAGAACTATTGACAATTGAATCTGACTTATATTAAATATGTAATTTTTTCCATTTATGTGGATGATCATGTGGATAATCATGAGAAAGGCCAGACCTTTTTTATGTGATTGGTTTCATTTAATTTATTACTATATTAAATTTCTGGCCTTCACACCTTCTATCATCCCAATTATATATGGCCTCCATGACAATGGTTTCATTTAGTTAAAACCATTTTCCCCCTTAAACTTTGTGTGATTAAAAGGTATATGTAATGTATGGATCTCCCATGATATTTCAAAAAATTCATGATTGGATCCAAGGAAAAACCAATCCAATGATATAAAAAAGTGGACATGTAGAATGATATAAACATGAACCTCATCATGTTTAAAGTGTTTCTTCCCTATGTCAGCAGTTAGTTTTTCAATCACAAGATAAACTCACCAATAGAATACTATCATGATCATAATTTTTATTTTATTTCTATTAGTTTCACAGTTATTTAATTATGGATATATTTTCATGATCACAGAATTAATGAATTAACTATAATCCTTTATGGAACTAAAATTAACAATATTATTCTTAAATATTATCTAATATATGTTTAATCACTTAAGTAATCACAATTAATATTAAATATCATTAATAAATATAATAATTAGAAATTAAAAAAAGTGTTACAATCCCTCCATAAAATATTATGTTGGTATAGGCTTCCATTACTTTGTTTAGAATCGTACAATAGTTCAAAGTGCTCCACCAACCAATTTGTGGTGATTTAAATTATCAATGAATTCTAACAAGAGGTTTTATGTTTACATAACTTTTTACTAATCACGAGATAACTTCCAAACAGGGATGTGGAGTAATTGAGTGGTAAATGTGGAGGAAATCTATATTAATGATTCCTGGATTGGAGATTTCACTCAAAAGATCAAGGAACTGTGAGTTAATATAGTTGAAAATCTGAATACCTACCTAAAACCATTCAGGTTTCTTTCACAACCAATGTGGGGGTAATAAGAAAGGGAATATATATCCTTGCCACTACAATATCCAAGAAATAGGATATTTAAAATTAAATGTTGAGGGCAATTAGACTTCAATAATATAGTCAGAGACTAATAAATATAATATTTATTTATTTATCTAGATTTATCAGATAATGTAATAAAATTATAATTATCATATTTTATAAAAATAGAAAAAAAATAAAATCATTCATATCATTTTTATCCATACATTAAAAGGAAAAACATCTCACCAACCATAATATCTTTGAGTGAAAAATGCGACTATGGGTTATCCTTCACCATGAATGAAAATTTTATGTACTGAAAGAACCTTTACAAGTTGCACTTGGGGATGAGGCATGTGAGGAAAAACTATCTCCCTATGAGAATTGTCTAAATCATCCTATATATGGTTAGTGATTCATGATATCATCCATTTCTAATTATATTTTAAATAAACCTGATAATATGGATGCCTATTGCATGATGACACACTATCAGGATCTCTATAAAGAGAAGGTGAGAGAAGAGAGTTTTGAGATCTCTAATTCTTTTTTTATAAAGAATCCCTAAGAGTATGCAGTAGTTAAGTCACATTTAGTCATTATAATTGGGGACATCTAATTCATGGACATCATTGGGTTGAAATTCATATATGACTTTCATACAAATCTCATACTTTCATCACGTACCAAGATCATCTCCATTATTGTAGTTAATTATAATATGTGAAATTTTGAGAAGAGTATTTCACAATATATTGACCTAGATTTTCCATGTTGAAAAGGAAATTATGTGTGGCATTACCACATTCCATATGGTGAATAAAAATAAGAAGTAAAAGGAAAAGGTCCCAAGCCTAATAATGCATCTAAATCTCACGAGCACCGTCCTACCAAAAAGAAGAAGATATAGAGGTAGGAAAAGGAAAATGTGGTGGTATGTTTTGCTTGTGGAATATTAGGCCACTAGAAGAATAACTACACCCAAAGGAAAGGGGAAGCTAAATTTTTATTCATTATTATGTTTAATATTACCATATCAACACATTGGGTATTAGATAAATCTTTTTGTTCTCACATCTATATCCAAATGATGGAACGAAGTAGATTCTCGAGGATTGATAAGGGTGAGGTGGATCTGTGGGATACCAATGGTGAGAGGCTGGCTGCTCATTCCATTGGTGACTACAACCTTTATTTTCCAATGAGAATGATTTTAGTCATAATATATTTTTATTATCTACCTAAAGTTAAAAAGAACATAATTTTTGTGTTGTTATTTGATATAGATGAATTTATTTTAAAATTTAGAAATAAAATTTGTTTATTATATTAGGAAAATAGATTATATGGTATAATGCATTTAAATAACTGTCTTTTTGTATTAAATTATAAAAACTAAGTGTTTGAACTTGAATAAAATCATTTCTTGTGACTTATATAGAACCCACATTTTTCATCACCATATTGGTAATTTAAACAATTAACATTTGACAAAGATCAATCGAAATGGATATTTAGACTCTTGTAGGCTGAAACCACATAATACATGTCAGAACAATTTACAAGGAAAACTGAATAATACTCCATTTTTTAGTCAGGGTGAAATGTCCATAGAACTCCTAGGATTGGTATACATCGAGATTTCTTCCTTTCATATTAATTGACTAGTTATTTTCATATTTGTGTAGTAAAGGTTGTTGATAAGGAGTTATGTTTTATAGATATATAAAATTTATGATTCTAGTTATATTTATGAGAGAATTAAGTTTATTCCCCTTAGAGAATGTTGCCTCACGAGATTCATTCCATCTTAGTTTAGGCTTGTGTGTATGGAATAGATGTTGAAATGGTCAGCATGTTTTTATACCTTATTTTTGATATATATTATTTTTGAGTATTATTTCATTATGCCAAAATTATTATGATCCTCTCGAGAATCTCATGTATATAAGGTAATGTGTATTATATGTCCTCCCCTTCCTTCAGTTGGGAAGATCAAATGTAATGACCTCCCTAAAATTATAGGGATGGGTTGGTGTGCTTGTATGAAATCCTAATTTTCTTGATATTTTTTCAAATATTTTGTATACCATTAATTTAAAATATAATAATTTTTTAGGATGATACATTACATGTTCAAAAAAATAGAATGAAGGTTATAAAATTCTATATAATTTAAATGATTTTTAGGTGTTCATCATTTTTGGTCTGCATGTATTACTTCCACCGCTAGAGATCATTGATTAATATCTATGTATATGAAATAACTCTTTATTTATTAAAATGCATTATCTATAAATTTTAAATATTTTAGTCAATTGAGTGGGAATTTATTATTCTTATTTATTATATCCTGGTTTCTTATTAATCCTTAATTGCATATATTATATATTCATTTGTTTAGAGGATTTAAGAAATGATTGTTGTGTGTTGAATAGTAGTTATTATTACAAATTGTTTCTTAATAATCATTCTCATTTCTTTTATAGACAAATTTATCCTCATCGACTCTATAAACCAATAATGTTATAATTTTATTATGTTTCTTGTGACTCAACCTCCATCTATTTTATGATTCTTTTACAACACTGAGAATTATTAATCCCATGGATGAATATTACTTTGAGTATTTAAAGCGACATATGTTATGTGCATAAATTTTTTTTATTGTAATAAAATAATATTTTAAGAACCCAATAGGATGGGTATGAAAATAAGTCGATTAATGGTACTCGTTTGACAAATGAGTATGATGATGGAGTTAAAGAGTACATTAATTTTTTAAGAGAGAATGAAAATGAATCTTCTAAAATATTTTTCATGTGTATACATTATTGTTATTAAATAGAAATTAGTCTGTAAGAGTTGGATGAAAATTCAATTTTTCACGGAATATATCAGAGCTAAAAATTCACGATTAAACATGGGGAAAATATTATTATGGAAACCAAATTGGATGATATTTAATTTTATATATCATTTGATATGAATAAGAATGTAAATGATGGTGTAGATCGCATGGAATAAATCAAAATTACAATTAAATAAGAACTTTGTTATTGTGCTATTTTGATTTAGAAGAAAAATCAATTTTCCAGGAGGCTACTATATTTTTATTTTTCTAAATACACATCATTGTTAGCTATGTTGAAGTTATATAATTTGAAAGATGGGAGTGGATGGAGTGACATCAGCATTCCAGAACTACCTAGTTTCCTGATTGATATCGTACCAAAATAAAAAGGCCAACCATGTTGAGCATATGATTCTAAAATAATTTTATGTTCAATAGTGATAATATCTAAGAAAAATAAAATCTTAACCAAATGATTTGACATTGCACTGAAAGGATAATTAATCACTCATAACATTCTCTAAGTTTGGTGTATATCAATAGAAAAAAAATGAATCTATTCCTTCAAATTATATATAGTACGTTCCTATCATTCAATGGTTTATAATAGTACATGGATTGTAGGAAACCGTGATATAAATGACATGGACTATAGATAAAATAAAAAATATTGTAACCTATGTAAAACATTAGACTCTCCTTAGTAAAATCAAATTGATTATGAGTATCCTGAATATGGATGTGATACAATAAACATTCATCTAACATTATTTATAGACAGAATAAATATTTTTGGTGTGCAGATTAGCACTCATAGTATATGGACTATCATGTTGGTAAATTACATATTAACTCTGTGGTCATGTGAGAATCAAAATTATATTATTTTGTCTCTCCATATATCTGGACCAAAGATAACCAATAATAATATTGACGTCTATTTAGATCCATTGATCGATGATTTGAAATTGATGTTGGATACGTGTGTAACATGTATAATTCTCGTTGAAGTGAAGAATTAAAATTGAGTTCCATGTTGTATGGGATGATAAATGACTTCCCTACATATGGAAATTAATAATACTAAATAAATAAAATAATTTTTTGGTGTCCCATTTTTGAAAAGCACATATACTCAGTTTGGTTGATTCATTTCACAACGACTATGTTTTTAGGAAATTAGTGTTTATTACCCAGAAGACATAAATACCAATCCTAGATGAAAATATTATATGGAGACAATGTACAAGGTAGAAAAAGATCTACAATAATGAGAGATAAACTATAAAATAATTTAAAACATATTGAAACTGAAATTAGTAAACCATATTAAAAAAACTTTTCAAAATCAGATTGGATAAAAAGGTCAATTTTCGTTGAATTTTCATATTGAAAATTTTTTTATAAGTCATTTTTTTTGATTTTATATATGTATAGAAAATTTATTTGATAGTTTTATTGGAACATTACCAAATGTTACAGGAAAAATGAATCCTGGAATCAAGGCAAGTTTGGACTTCATGAAATGGTGATAAGGGAAGAGTTGGAACTAGTGAAGTGTAGAACGTGAAATTTTCTACCTCTCAATACTTCCACTCTATCTAAAGAGAGGAAATTAAAATTTTACCTTTTATTCAATATTGTAAAATATAAACATGGGTATTCATTAAATATCAAGAATGCCATGTCAATGAACAATTTATATATCAAAGGACTAAAATTGCCGAAATATCAGGTTTGGATGCACGATTTTATACCTATTTCCTTCCACAACATTCTGCCTCAAAATTTATGACATACTTTAACCATAATCATCATAATTATAAAGTCCACATGCACAACATTTATATACCTAGAAAAGTATCTCATCTTGAATAATGAGGATTTAGTAATATTATATGAACTAACTAGAGATGTTCTCCCAACAATGATTCATTAATATCATAGTCCACCTCATCATTCACTTGGCTAGAGAAGTTCAACTTTGTGGTAATATCCATTACATATGGGTGTACACCTTTGAATTCTATAATATGATTTTAAAAGGGTATGTCAATAATAAAATTCATCAAAATGGTTGTATTGCAGAATAAAAAATGGATGAAGACGCTATTGAATTCTATAAAAATTATCTATAATTTGTGGAAAAAATCAGTCTCTCATTGTCTTATCATAGATAATGCCTTATGGGAGATGGTATTTTCTTAAGATATGTTGTTATAATTAACTTGATATAGTGTGAGAAAACAAAACTTTACTTTTTATGTAAAAGTGATGATGTTGATCAATACAATGAAGCCCACAATTTTTTAGATATTTGAATCTATTAAGGGTTGATGGTGGATATCAAAGACACATTATCAATAGTTTACAATGGTTTGAAGATCTATATAGTAATGTGTAATATTAAAATATAAATTCAATTTCTAAACGACATTAATGGATAGAAAATGGATTGAATGAAAAATTTGTTTCTTATATAGGGGTTTTAATAAATGGTTATATGTTCTATATAAAAGAACACAATTAATAAATTATGAGGGAAAAATTGTGTGTGGATGTTTCTGAATTGATGAACATATCTTGTTCCAATTATAGATATCAAATTTATGAATTTTTTTTATATTTTGGAATTATTGAACATATATATGATTTGGATTATATAGAATATCAAGTGCTGATTTTCCTTTGAAAATGGATTGAAAATATGAGTGTATTGAAAGATGATGAAATTGGGTTTGTGAAGGAGAATTTCAGTATGTATGGGGTACAATACAAGGCATTCATATTAGCATCAGAAGATGTGATTGAATTTTAAGTCTTAGATCCAACAAAAAAGAATTGGTCTATTTTCCTTCTAGGGATAAATAGATTTTTAGGTTAGTTAAAAATTCAATCAAGGACGACAAATTTATTAGGAGATCACAATCATATCATGTCGGTCCCAATATAGACAATGTTATATATGTTATAAGGGACCACAAAGTGTGAATCTGGATTCTCGATAGAGGATCCAAATCCCTAACACCATTAGAAAAATGGAGTTCGATGAGAAGATAAAAGATTTTTTTGCATTCGTTTTTGGTGGGGGATTCACTCTAGGTGTGTTTTTAGTATGAGTATTTGGAATAATTGTTCATCTGAGATGCCCGGAATGTTAATATTTTTTTATTTTTTTTATAATGGGAATCTGTGATGGCCTTTTTTTTTTCCCCCCAGTGCCCCCTAGTGAGATTTTATCCGAGGTATCTACTCCATGCATTCCCCCTATTACTCCTAACTCTCTTTAACAACTGAAGTAATATCTTAATTGGTGCTTGTGTGGGTATAGGTGGGATGGATACCTTTATGAATGAAAAAGAGGTAATCCATACCCATACAAGTGGTGGACTGAAGCAGAGCTCCAACATATCCATTGAGTGTTCAAGTCCCACTCTTGTAGAGGCTATTTCAGTTCTAATGGCAGGTATCACAATACTAAAAGTTCTTCATTGGTTACATAACAAAAAGTAAAGAAGAAAACATTGAGAAATATTTATGTACATCAATGAAATTATACTATCTATATTATACTGACAGTCATAGGGTAATTTTTCTACTTTAGTCCTGTAGTCTGCTTCGAGTGTTTTTTAATATATAATTATTTTCTTCATAATATTATATATTTTATATTTTTTTACATAGTATAATTAAAATTTTTGAATGATCATGTAGATAATGTCTCTTGAACATGATGATGTTTCCAATCCCTCAAAAGAACAAACTATAATGGATGAAATACTTTGGAATGATGTAAAAGTATTATTATGTTATAGTTTCTTTATTTTACTAAAAAATTATATAATGTAACATTAATTTAATATTCATTCTTCTTTGGAGAGTTTGTTAATTTTTAAATATCTATATCCATATGTCATACCTTTATAGGAAGAGAAATTATTTTTTCTATGCTCAATCATAGAAGTAATATTGTTTTTTTCATAGAAAAATCATTTTATATATAATTACTACATTTATGTATATTTATGTTTTATCTATTTATTTTTATTATTACACACATAATATTTTTTCCCTTTTAATGTGAATTAATTTTTTTGAGTTGGGGAAGTATTTCCCTATTTCATTCCTTTCAACTCAATAAAATCCACCGAATTCACCTACCTCAAACCTTTTCATTCTTAGTGTTTTTCATTTATCACATTCCTTCAAGATCTCTCCATTTCCTTTGTAGGAAGAGCAACGAACCTTATTTTTCTCAATCACATAGGCATTCTTGATGTTCTAAAAGATTAATAATTGTCCATATAATTAATTTATTGTTTCATGTTTATGTTTAATTTATTTTATTTTAGTATTACACACATATTAGTTTTTTCTTAAACAGGTGGATTCTTTTTTTGAGTTGGGGTGGTCTATCCACATTTCATATATTTCTGAACTAAAACTTCTGGATCCTTGTTCACCATCACAACCTTTTTACCTAGGGATTTTTTTATCACATTCCATCATGTTCCCTCAACTTTCTATTCTCAATCATAGTGGAAATATTGATTTTTGTACAGTAAAACCATTTTTTAGAAATTTATGTAATGTTTCATATTTATGATTAATTTATTTATTGTTAGTATGACACATATAATAATTTTTTTATTTATGTGTATTTTTTTATTGAATTTAGGGTGGTGTGTTTGAAGCTTCTCAAGCTCGTGATTGATTATAATTCATTCATACAATTGAGATAATTACAACATTAAAGTGCATCAAGAATTCACAAAACCATCATGAAAAGGTGAGTCTATACTATTTATTTAAATAATTTTGTAATCATTTATTTATTATTGTTTTTTAATTTCCATATCATTTTTATCTAATGTTTATTTAATTTTTTTTAACAGTTCTTTTGGGATGTCATATTGAATTGATGTTCTTAACAGAAAAATCATTCTAATTTCTCTAAACTTTTTTAATTAAAAAGCGAGAATTGGTTTTCAGCTAAGAAAATCTATTTAATATTCTGTTTTTGTAGTTAGACCAAAAAATAAATGGAAATAATTGTAAAATATGATATTAGGATTTTTTAAGACTTTAGTATGTTTATGAACCTATCATACCTAAATCCAATTGACGGTTCTACTAGAATGACTCCAAGTTCTTATTTTTATTAAAAATTGACATTAATTTTAGTATAAAATAAAACTGAAAAACTAAAAATGATTGAACATATTCATAATGTATTGAATCGTTAGTAAAATGAGCTATTAGTCATTTTTTACATATGGGAATCTGATGCACCTCAATCGAATAAATGATATGTCTGATATGATTCAAAGTGTTTGTAATAATCATGAAATCAACATTTTTGTTCCAAAAGTGGAACTCAATGAAAATTGATAAAAATGGATAGGATTTTATGTTAATATAAATAAATTACTCTTAAGTCATTTCTAATCTAATGAAATTCATCTCACATTAAACCAATACAATATGGGATTGGTATGAATCAAAGTGCCCCTTTCTAGTTTAAAATAACATTTTATTAAAAAGTTAATTCACATAATCAAAATTGATAAAAAAAATTTAATAGTTTTTCTATTTTATAGAAATGGTCCATAAATAATTTGTGACATGTAGGAATCATCTTCAACAAAATATTATACAAGCTATGCTTGGTATGAATCCAAGTGTCTATAATAATTTCAAAATAAATATCTTTGTATAAAAATTTTCACTCAGTGAAGACTAATTAAACATGTTCATATTTTTATGATATTTTATAACAATGATTCACATGTCATTTTTGAAATGTAAGAATCTTACTCGCATCAAACTGATACATGATGTGATCGGTATTAAATGAATTATGTGTTTCATGTTTAAAATGACATTTTATTAAAAAAGATATGTTATGTACTCAAGACTAAGAAAAAAATTTCTTACTATTTTGGTATATTTGTATAATGATCCATATGTCATTTTAGACCCGTAGGAAATGGCCACACCTCAATCTAGTGCATGGTAAGACTGGCATGACTCCATGTTTATCTTTTTATTTATTATTGACATTAATTTTAGTAAAATGAAAAATTGTCCTACACAAAAAATATAATAAACATTTGGATTAGTTTTATAATTTAATAAAATGAGGCATTTTTATGGGTTTTTTATAAATTGACCTCATCTTAATATGATTCATGGTGGTACTAGTATGACTTCTTGTGTGTCTTTTTATTTAAAAAATACATCAATTTTAGGAAAATGGATAACTGTCCATGTCCAATACAATCAAATGCATTAGAATTGTTTTTAAACATTATGAATATGATCCATATGAAATTTATTTTTCGGATTCATTCTCACCTTTATCTGGTAATGGATGCACCCAGTATGACTTTAAGTGTCTATTGTTAGTTTAAAACTAGCATTTAATTCAAAAAAAAACCACTCAATGAAAAATGATCAAACATGCTCTAATTTTATTGATAATATGGGAGAAATTATTCATAAGTAATTTGTGATGTTTATTAATTCGTCTCACATAAAAATTTTAGGTGATGCCATTAGTATGACTCAAAGTGCGTGTTTCCAGTTTTAAATGGAATTTTAGTTAAAAGATAAGTGATGTAATCAATAATGAGACAACACATTCAGATTGTTTTCACACAATAGAAAAATGATCTATATGTCTGTTGAGATATGTTTTAATTTTCTGAACATCAATCTGACACATGATATGACCGGTATGACTTGAATTACATCATATTATTTAAAATTGACATCAATTCTTGTAAAATAGAAAAATGGCCTCCTCAAGTCTGATAAAATTCATTGATATTGTTTTTATAATTTAGTAAAATTATGCTACTTTTGTTTGATATATCGATTATTTTTTTCATCTCAATATAACATATTATTTTACTGTTATAACTTAAAGTCCACCTTTTTATTTAAAATTAACATAAATTTTAGAAAAATGGAAAATTGACCTACTCAAAAATGAACAAACACATTCTGATTGTATTGAGAATTTATGGAAACAATCCAAAATTCATTTATGATTTTTAGGAATTAACAACATCTCAATATGATACATTATGTGGCTAGTATGACTCAAAGTTTCAGTTATCAGTTTTAAATCGATATTTAAGTTCAAAATTTCCACTCACTGAAAATCACTGAAAAGTAAAATAAAAAGATAATTGAGAATGTAGGGCGATGGCACTGGAATTCAACATGATCGATTTGAGATAAGGAGATAAAGAGATAATATTTCAAGGTAAGCATTTGTATTAGGTGACATGTTATTGTGGCATTGCAATATTTCTCTATTCACGCATTGGCATGTTGCTAGATGATAACCTTGAAAATTAGCCTACTTCACCTAATTCCATTGAGAAATAGGCATCATGGGTCACACATGAAGTGTATCCAAAATCTTTGTTAAATAATATATTTCTATTTATTATATAACAGGCTGAATAAATATTATTCCCTTATTGTGTTAGTCATTATTCATGTATTCTTGATCACATTTATTCTACCAGTAATCATTCTAGGGATTATATTTTGAGCAGAATATTTAATAAATATCATTTTTTTTATTAATTGTGATATTTATTTATTTATTGGAAAATAATGTTGTGATATTTTAAAAATAAATATACATTATTCTAGGCTTCATAAATATTGTGGAGGAATGGTGGACTGAGTTTAATGGTGTAGTGATAAATGATAATATTTAATATTATTTAATTAAAAAATATTTAATTATAATTCACATGTTAGGCGTGCATCGAGAATTAATAATATTACAATTATTATTAGAAATGTGGTTTTTCAAGGACTAAATAAATAATAAGGGCACTTCTGAAATTATTTTATATGAACCCTAGAAAAATAAATACCCAATTATATTATTTTTCATACACCTATTCAGTTTTTCATAACAACATTGTAGAGGCCTCTCAAGCCTATGGGCTCCCTCCCCTATAAACACTCCCATTAAAAGTGAAAAATCCTTCTCAAATAAATCTAGGTGAACACATTGGAAGCATTTCTAGAGGTGATCAAAGAGGACAACTCAAGTAAAAGGATCTTACATGATATATCCCATAGACTCCTTCCACGATGTCTAGAGATTCATCGAACATATATGGATCACCAATGGAGGAAATATACACTTGGTTTATACAATGAAAATACAGTGCACCACAAATCATTCACCAGACTCATCAATAAATAAATAACTCTTTATATGTAATTATATATGTAATTAAATCAACTATAAAAAAATTATGGTGATCACATAACATTGAGTTACGGTAAAATTATTATTTCTCAATTTCATTAACTCAATTCCATGGATCATGAAATTAATCATTATATAGATCTCAGATTGATCATTGTTTATGGAAGAAAAAATAATGTTGCACCACCCATTGCATGCTTCCATTGTGCCCAAAACCTACAATTGGTATTAGAGGCAACACATAATTATTTATAATTACTCAAAAAATAATTTGTTACTTACGCATTATTAATTCATTTTTCAATTATTGTTTTATCAATATTTTAATTTGAATTATGATATCTACATATTACTTATTATATTCCCACAAGTCTAATCATCTCATTTAATTTTTTTGATTAAAATAAAATCGAGGAACTCATCAAGATGGGACATGGATTCTACATAGATAACAGAGTGTTATACACCATGTAACTGGAGTTAGACACAATTTAGTTGTGTTTAATAGACCTGGAGTTAATTTTTTAGTTACTCAAGATGAGTGCATTAATGACACTTGGTGTAGTTAACTCATAAATTGTGTGTTTATAGGGATCATCATATGCATTAACAACTAGAGTACATGCGGTTTAGCTTATGTACACAACGTGTAGTCCCTTTGAGTCAAAGACAGATCTTGTATTCAATAAATGACCTACCTGACTAGTGACTATGAATCATGGTGTCAACACAACATGTAGTCCCTTGGACATTCCCTGAACTCCAATTTTTTCTGGGCATTGACTGTATATCGAGTCTACATTCTTTCTTTTGGGATTGATGGTGAGATGTGTACATGCTTGGAAGACTGTATCTACACACCGTGTACATATAAAAAGTTTCATAGATTTAATTTTTTTGTTTTACTATGAAATCCATGGGACATGTACTTTCATGTGGTTATAAATATAGGACATGTCATGTGATATGTTGTAATATACACAACTTTTTAATTTTTTAATTAATATTTATGTAATGTTCAATATCTTCATATCATGTATGAGTTGTATTAAAATTGGTTATTTTAGTGCATTAGATAATACCACGTGACCAAAAATCATGTAATTATCATTTAAGTAAAAATCATGAAATTATGTGATAAGTTGTGTTTGCCATATTTCACAAGAATGAAATAGTATACGAGTATAAAAAATGTGCGTAGATTTGGACATGTATTCACTGTGTTTCCTCTAAGGTAAAATTTTGTACAAGATTAATTTGAAATGAATTTATTTATTTTTGTTTAAAATTATAAAGGAAGATAATCCCAAGGAAATTCAGATAATAATTAAGTTAAAAGGCTTTATTAGTAAATGATAATAATTAATCGATTCGAGTGATATTTATCTTAAATAATAACTATTAACAATTGAATCCGACTTATATTAAATATTTAATTTGTTCCATTTATGTAGATGGTCATGTGGATAATCATGAGAAAGGCCAGACCTTTTTTTTGTGATTGGTTTCATTTAATTTATTACTATATTAAATTGCTGGCCTTCACACCTTCTATCATCACAATTATATATGGCATGCATGACCATGGTTTCATTTAGTTAAAACCATTTTCCATAAAATTTGTGTTATTAAAAGGTATATGTAATGTATGGATCTCCCATGATAGTTCAAAAAATTCATGATTAGAGCCAAGGAAAAACCAATACAATGATATACAATAGTGGACATGTGGAATGCTATAAACACGAACCTCAACTTGTTTAAAGTGTTTCTTCCCTAGGTCAGTAGTTAGTTTGTCAATCACAAGATAAACTCACCAACAGTATAATATCATGATCATAAGTTTTATTTTATTTATATAAGTTTCATGGTTATTTAATTATGGATTTATTTTTATGATCACATAATTAATGAATTAACTAGAATCATTAATGAAAAAAAATTAACTAAATTATTCTCAAATATTATCTAAGATATGTTTAATCACTTAAGTAATCACAATTAATATTAAATAACATGTAATAAAGATAATAATTAGAAATCAAATTTTTTTTTACAATCCCTCCATAAAATATTATGTTGGTATTTCCTTCCATTACATTGTTTCGAATCGTACAATAGTTCAAAGTGCTCGACCAACCAATTTGGGGTGATTTAAATTATCAAGGAATTCTAACAAGTTGTTTTGTGTTTACATAACTTTTTACTAATCATGGGATAACATCCAAACAAGGATGTGGAGTAATTGAGCAGTAAATGTGGAGGAAATCTATATCAATGATTCCCAGATTGGATATTTCACTCAAAAGATCAAGGAACGGTGAGTTAATATAGTTGAAATTATGAATACCTACCTAAAACCATTCACGTTTCTTTCACCACCAATGTGGGGGTAATAAGAAAGGGAATATGGATCCTTTACACTAGAATATACAAGAAATAGGATATTGGAAATTAAATGGTGAGGGAAATTGGACATCAATAAAATAGTCAGAGGCTAATAAATATAATATTTATTTATTTATCTTGATTTATTAGATAATGTAATAAAATTATAATTATGTTATTTTATAAAAATAAAAACAAAATAAAACCATTCATATCATTTTTATCCACACATTAGATGGAAAAAAATCTCACCAACAATAATATCTAGGAGGTAAAAATGCGACTCTGGGTTATCCTTCACCATGAATGAAAATTTTATGTACTGGAAGAACCTTTACAAGTTGCACTTGGGGACGAGGCATGTGATGAAAAACTATCTCCCTCTGAGAATTGTCTAAATAATATTATATATGTTTAGTGATTCATGATATCATCCATGTCCAATTATATTTTAAATAAACCTGAGGTTATGTATGCCTATTTCATGATGACACACTATCAGGATCTCTATAAAGAAAAGGCAAGAGAAGAGAGTTTTGAGATATCCAATTCTTTGTTCATAAAGAATACCTGAGAGTCTGTTCTAGTTAAGTCACATTTAGTCATGCTTATTAGGTACATATAAATCATGGACATCATTGGGTTGAAATTCATAGATGAGTTTCATACAAATCTCATACTTTCATCACGTACCAAGATCATCTCCATCTTTGTTGTTAATTATAATATGTGCAATTTTGAGAAGAGTATTTCAAAAATATTGACCTAGATTTTCCATGTTGAAAAGGAAATTATGTGTGTCATTAACACTTTCCACATGGTGAATAAAAATAAGAAGTAAAAGGAAAAGGTCCCAAGCCTAATTATGCATCTAAATATCACGAGCACCGTCCTACCAAAAAAAAGAAGATATAGAGGTAGTAAACAGAAAATGAGGTGGTATGTTTTTCTTGTGGCATATCAGGCCACTAGAAGAATAACTACACCCAAAGTAACGGGGAAGCTAATGTTTCATTCATTATTATGTGTAGTATTACCATATTAACACATTGGGTATTAGATACATCTTTTTTCTCTCACATATATATCCAAATGATGGAACAAAGTAGATTCTCGAGGATTGATAAGGGTGAGGTGGATCTGTGGGATACCAATGGTGGGAGGCTGGATGCTCATTCCATTAGTGACTACAACATTTATTTTCCAATGAGAATGATTTTAGTCATAAGAGATTTTTATTATCTACCTAAAGTTAAAAAGAACATTATTTTTGTGTTGTTATTTGATATAGATGAATTTATTTTAAAGTTTAGAAATAAAAATTGTTTATTATAATAGGAAAATAGATGTTATGGTATAAAGAATTTAAATAAATTTTTTTATATAATAAATTATAAAAACTAAGTTTTGGAAATTGAATAAAATCATTTCTCATGACTTATATAGAACCCACATTTTTCACCACCATATTGGTAATTTAAACAAGTAACGTTTGAAAAAGATCAATCAAAATGGATATTTAAACTCTTGTAGGATGAAACCACATAATAGATGTCAAGACAATTTACATGGACAACTGAATAAAACTCCATTTTTTAGTCAGGGTGAAACGTCCATAGCACTCCTATGATTGGTATACATCGTGATTGCTTCCTTTCATATTAATTGACTAGTTATTTTCATATTTGTGTAGTAGATATTTTTGAAAAGGAGTTTTGATTTATAGATATATAAAATTTATGATTCCACTTATATTTATGAGAGAATTAAGAGTATTCCCGTTAGATAGTGTTGCCTCATGAGATTCATTCCATCTCATTTTAGGCTTGTGTGTATGGAATAGATGTTGAAATGGTCAGCGTGTTTTCACCCTTATTATTGATATATATTATTTTTGTGTATTATTTCATTATGCCAAAATTATTATGATCCTCCCCAGAATCGCATGTAGATAAGGTAATGTGTATCATATGTCCTCCCCTTCCTTCTGTTGGGAAGATCAAATGTAATGTCCTCCCTAAAATCATAGGGATGGGTTGGTGTGGTTGTATGAAATCCTAATTGTCTTGATATGTTTTTCAAATATTTTGTATAGAATTAATATAAAATGTAACAATTTTTTAGGATGATACATAACATGTACAAAAAAATAGAATGAAGGTTATAAAATTTTATATAATTTAAATTATTTTTAGGTGTTCACCATTTTTGGTCTGCATGTATTACTTCCACAGCTAGAGATCATTGATTACTATCTATGTATATGAAATAACTCTTTATTTATCCAAATTCATTATCTAAAATTTTAAATATTTTACTCAATTGAGTGGTAATTTATTATTATTATTTATCATATCTTGGATTCTTATTAATCCTTAATTTCATATATTATATATTCATTTGTTTAAAGGATTTAATAAATGCTTGTTGTGTGTTGAATAGTAGTTATTATTACAATTTGTTTCTTAATAATCATCCCCATTTCTTTTATAGACAAATTTTATCCTCATCAACTCTATAATCCAAATAGTTATAATTGTAATCTGTTTCTTGTGACTCAGCCTCCATCTATTTTATGATTCTTTTACAACACTGAGAACTATTCATCCCATGGATGAATATTACATATAGTATTTAAAGCAACATAGGTTATGTGTATCAATTTTTATTATTATGATAAAATAATGTTTTATGAACCCAATAGGATGGGTATGAAAATAAATCGATTAATGGTACTCGTTTGACAAATGAGTACGATGATGGAGTTAAAGAGTACATTAATTTTTTAAGAGAGAATTAAAATGACTCTTCTCAAATCTTTTTCATGTGTATATATTATTGTTATTAAATAGAAATTAGTCTGTAAGAGTTGGATGAAAATTAAAATTTTCACGGAATATATCAAAGATAAAAATTCACAACTAAACATGGGGAAAATATGATTATGGACACCAATTTGGATGATATTTCGTTTTATATATCATTTTATATGAATACGAATGTAAATGATTGTGTAGATCACATGGAATAAATCAAAATGACAATTGAATATGAACTTTGTTATTGTGCTATTTTGATTGAGAAGAAAAATCAATTTTCCAAGAGGCTACTATATTCTTATTTTACTAAATACACAACATTGTTAGCTATGTTGATGTTATATAATTTGAAATATTGGAGTGGATGGAGTGACATCAGCATTCCATAACTACTTAGTTTCCTGAATGATGTCATACCAAAATAAGAAGGCCAACCATGTTGAGCATATGATTCAAAAATAATTTTATGTTCAATAGTTATTATATCTAAGAAAAATAAAATCTTAACCAAATGATTTGACATTGCATTGAAATGATCATTAATCACTCATAAAAGTCTCTAAGTGTGGTGTATATCAACAGAAGAAAAATAAATCTTGTCCTTCAAATTCTGTATGGTACGTTCCTATCATTCAATGGTTTATAATAGTACATGGATTGTTGGAAACTCTGATATAAATGAAATGTCCTATAGATAAAATAAAAAATATTGGAACGTATGTAATACAATAGAATATCCTTAGTAAAATCAAATAGATTACGAGTATCCTGAATATGTCAGTGATACAATAAACATTAATCTATCATTATTTATAGACAGAATAAATATTTTTGGTGTACAGATTAGTACTCATAGTATATGGACTATCAAGTTGGTAAATTATATCTTACCTCTGTGTTCATGTGTGAAGCAAAAATATATTATTTTGTCTCTCCATATATCTTGACGAAAGATAACCAATAATAATATTGATGTCTCTTTAGATCCATTGATCAATGATTTGAAATTGATGTTGGATACATGTGTTACAATGTATAATTCTCATTGAAGTGAAGAATTCAAATTGAGTTCCATGTTGTATGGGATGATAAATGACTTCCCTACATATGGAAATTAATAATACTAAATAAATAAATGAATTTTTGGGTGTCCCATTTTTGAAAATCACTTATAATCAGTTTGGTTGAATCATTTCACAACGACTATGTTTTTAATAAATTAGTGTTTATTACAGAGAAGAAATAAATACCAATCCTAGATGAAAATATTATATGGAGAAATGTACAAGGTATAAAACCATCTCCAATAATGGTAGATCAACCATAATATAATATACAAGATATTTAAATTTATATTAGTAAACCATATTAAAAAAATCTTTTCAAATCAGATTGGATAAAAAGGTCAATTTCCATTGAATTATCAAATTGAAATTTTTCTTGTATGTCATTTTTTAATGTCATATATGTATATAAAATTTATTTGATAGTTTTATTGTAACATTACCAAATGTTACTAGAAAAATGAATCCCGTAATCAAGGAAAGTTTGGACTTCATGAAATGGTGATAAGGGAAGAGTTGGAACTAGTGAATTGTAAAATGTGAAATTTTCTACCTCTCTACACTTACACTCTATCTAAAGAGTGAAAATTAAAATTTTACCTTTTATTTAATATTGTAAAATATAAACATGGGTATTCATTAAATATCAAGAATGTCATCTAAGTGAATAATTTGTATATCAAAGGACTAAAATCACAGAAATGTCAGATTTGGATACACGATTTTATACCTATTTCCTTCCATAGCATTCTACCTCAAAATTTATGACATACTTTAACCATAATAATCATAATTATCAAGTCCACATGCACTATAGTTATATACCTAGAAAAGTGTCTCATCTTGAACAATGAGGTTTTAGTAATATTATGTGAACTAACTAGAGATGTTCTCCCAACAATGATTCATTAATATCATAGTCCACCTCATCATTCACTTGACTAGAGAAGTTCAACTTTGTGGTAATATCCATTACATATGGGTGTACCCCTTTTATTGTATAAAAAGATTTTAAAATGGTATGTCAATAATAAAATTCCTCAAAATGGTTGTATTGCAGAATAAAAAATGGATGAAGACGCTATTGAATTCTATAAAAATTAACTATAATTTGTGGAAAAAATCAGTCTCCCATTGTCTTATCATAGATAATGCTTTATGGGAGATGGGATTTTTTTTAAGATATGTTGTCATAATTAACTTGATATAGTGAGAGAAAACAAACCTTTAATTTTTATGTAAAAGTGATGATGTTGATCAATACAATGAAGCCCACAATTTTTTAGACATTTGAATCTATTAATGGTTTATGGTGGATATAAAAGACACATTATCAATAGTTTAGGATGGTTTGAAGATCTATATAGTAATGTGTAATATTAAAATAAAATTCAATTTCTGAACGACATTAATGGCTAGAAAATGGATTGAATGAAAATTTTGTTTCTTATATAGGGGCTTTAATAAATGGTTATATGTTCTATATAGAAGAACACGATTAATAAATTATGAGGGAAAAATGGTGTGGGGATGTTTCTGAATTGATGAACATATCTTTTTCCAATTATTGAAATCAAATTTATGAAAATTTGTTATATTTTGGAATTATTGAACATATATATGAGTTGGATTATATAGAATATCAAGTGCTGATTTTCCTTTAAAAATTGATTGAAAATATCAGTGTATTGAAAGATGATGAAATTGGGTTTGTTAAGGTTAATTTCAGTATGTATGGGGTAAAATACAAGGCATTCATATTAGAATCAGAAGATGTGAATGAATTTTATGTCATAGATCTAACAAACAAGAATTGGTCTATTTTCCTTCTAGGGACTAATATATATTTAGGTTAGTTGAAAATTCAATCAAGGACGACACATTAATTTGGAGATCACAATCATATCATGTTGGTCCCAATATAGACAATGTTATATATGTTAGAAGGGACCACAAAAATGTGAATTTGGATTCTCGATAGAGGATCCAAATCCCTAAAACTTTTAGAAAAAGGGATTTCGATGAGAAGATAAAAGATTTTTGCATTCGTTTTGGGTGGGGGATTCACTCTAGGTTTGTTTTTAGTATGATTATTTGGAAGAATTGGTCATCTAAGATGCCCAGACTATTAATATTTTTTTAATTTTTTTATAATGGGCATCTGTGATGGCCTTTTTTGTCCCCCAGTGCCCCCCTAGGGAGATTCTATCCAAGGTATCTACTCTGTGCATTCCCCCTATTCCTCCTAGATCTCTTTAACAACCGAAATAATATCTTAATTGGTGCTTGTGTGGGTATAGGTGGGATGGATAAATTTATGAATGAAAAAGGGGTAATCCATACCCATACAATTGGTGGACTGTAGTAGAGCTCCAGCCTATCCATTGAGTGTTCAAGTCCCACTCTTGTATAGGCTATTTCAGTTCTAATGGTAGGTATCACGATACTAAAAGTTCTTCGTTGGTTACATTACAACTAGTAAAGAAGAAAAACTCTGAGACATCATCATGTACATCAATGAAATTATACTATATATATTATACTGACAGTCATAGGGTAATTTATCTACTTTAGTCTTGTAGTCTTCTTCGAGTGTTTTTTAATATTCAATTATTTTCTTCATAATAATATATATTCTATATTTTTATACATAATATAATTAAAATGTTTGAATGATCATGTAGATAGTGTCTATTGAACATGATGATGTTTCCAATCCCTCAAAAGAACAAACTGTAATGGATGAAAGACTTTGGAATGATGTAAAAGTAATATTATAATATAGTTTCTTTATTTTACTAAAAAATTATATAATGTAACATTAATTTAATATTCATTCTTCTTTGCAGAGTTTTTTAATTTTCAAATATCTATATCCATATATCATACCTTTGTAGGAAGAGAAATTATTTTTTCTATGCTCAATCATAGAAGTAATCTTGACTTTTTCATAGAAAAATCATTTTATATATAATTAATACATTTATTCATATTTATGTTTTATCTATTTATTTTTATTATTACACACATAATATTTTTTCCCTTTTAATGTGAATTCATTTTTTTTGAGTTGGGGAATTATTTCCCTATTTCATACCTTTCTACTCAAAAAAATCCACCGAATTCATCTACCTCAAATCCTTTTCATTCTTAGAGTGTTTCATTTGTCACATTCCTTCAAGATATCTCCACTTCCTTTGGAGGAAGAGCAACAAACCGTATTTTTCTCAATCACATAGGAATTCTTAATGTTTTAAAAGAATAATAATTTTCCATAAAATTAATTTATTGTTTCTTATTTATGTTTAATTTATTTCATTTTAGTATTACACACATAATATTTTTTTCATAAACCGGTGGATTCTTTTTTTTTGAGTTGGGGTGGTCTATCCACATTTCATATATTTTTGAACTAAAACTTCTGCATCCTTGTTCACAATCACAACCTTTTCACCTAGGGAGTTTTTTTGTTTATCACATTCCATCATGTTCCCTCCACTTTCACTTCTCAATCATAGAGGAAATATTGATGTTTGTACAATAAAATCATTTCTATGGAATTTATGTAATGTTTCATATTTATGATTAATTTATTTATTGTTAGTATGACACATATAATAATTTTTTTATTTATGTGGATTATTTTATTAAATTTAGGGTGGTTTGTTTGAAGCTTCTCAAGCTCGTGATAGAATATAATTCATTCATACGATTGAGATAATGACAACATGGAAGTGCATCAATAATTCATAAAACCATCATGAAAAGGTGAGTCTATACTATTTATTTAAATAATTTTGTAATAATTTATTTATTATTATTTTTTAATTTCCATATAATTTTTATCTAATGTTTATTTAATTTTTTTAACAGTTCTTTTGGGATGTCATATTGAATTGATGTTCTCAACAAATAAATCATTATTATTTCTCTAAACTTTTGGAATTCGACAACAAGAATTGGTTTTCAACTAAGAAAATTTATTTAATATTCAATTTAGGTAGTTTGAAAAAAAAATAAAGGGAATTAATTGTAAAATATGATATTAGTATTTTTTAAGACTTTAATATGTCTATGAAACAGTCATACCTAAATCCAATACACGGTTCTACTAGAATGACTCCAAGTTTTTATTTTTATTAAAAATTGACATTGATTTTAGTATAAAATACAACTGAAATACTAAAAATGATTGAACATATTCATAATGTATTGAATCTTTAGTAAAATGATCAATTAGTCATTTTTTGCATATATAAATCTGAAGCACCTCAATCCAATAAACGATATTTCTGATATGATTCAAAGTTTTTGTAATAATCATGAAATCAACATTTTGGTTCCAAAAGTGGAACTCAATGAAAATTGATAAAAATGGATATGATTTTAAGTTAATATAAATAAATTACTCTTATGTCATTACCGATCTGATGAAATTGGTCTCACATCAAACCAATACAACATGGGATTGGTATGAGTCAAAGTGTTCATTTCTAGTTTAAAATAACATTTTATTAGAAAGTAAATTCACATAATCAAAACTGATAAAAAACATTTTAATGATTTTTCTATTTTATATAAATAATTCATAAATAATTTGTGACATGTAGGAATCATCTTAAGCTAAATATGATATAAGATATGCTTGGTATGAATCCAAGTGTCTATAATAATTTAAAAATCAATATCTTTGTATAAAACTTTTCACTCTGTGAAGACTAATTAAACATGTTCATATTTTTATGATAATTTATAATAATGATTCACATGTCATTTTTGACATGCAAGAATCTTATTCGCATCAAACTGATACATGATGTGATCGGTATTAAATGAATTATGTGTTTCATGTTTAAAATGAAATTTTAGTAAAAAAGATATGTTATGTACTCAAGACTAATAAAAAAATTTCTTACCATTTTGGTACATTTGTATAATTATCCATATGTCATTTTAGACATGTAGAAAATGGACACACCTCAATCTAATGCATGGTATGACTGGCATGACTCCATGTTCATCTTTTTATTTATAAATGACATCAATTTTAGTAAAATAAAAAAATTTTCTACTCAAAACATATAATAAACATTTGGATCAGTTTGATAATTTAATAGAATGATTCATTTTTATGATTTGTTTATAAATTGACCTCATCTTAATATGATTCATGGTGGTACTAGTATGACTTCATGTGTGTCTTTTTATTTAAAAAATACATCAATTTTAGGAAAATGGAAAACTGTCCATGTCCAAGACAATCAAATGTATTACGGTTGTTTTTAAACATTATGAATATGATCCATATGAAATTTATTTTTCGGATACATTCTCACCTTTATCTGGTAAAGGATGCACCCATCATGATTTTATGTGTCTATTGTTAGTTTAAAACTGACATTTAATTCAAAAAATACCACTCAATGAAAAATGATCAAACATGCTGTAATTTTATGGATAATATGGGAGAACCTATTAATAAGTAATTTGTGATTTTTATTAATTCATCTCATATAAAAATGCTTGGCGATGTGATTACTTTGACTCAAAGTTCATTTTTCCAGTTTTAAATGTCATTTTAGTTAAAAGATAAGTGATGTAATCAATAATGAGATAACACATTCAGATTGTTTTCACACAATTGAAAAATGATATATATGTCATTTGAGATATGTTTTAATTTTATGAATATCAATCTGACACACGATATGACCGGTATGACTTGAATTACATCATTTTATTTTAAATAGACATAAATTCTTGTAAAATGGAAAAAATGGCCTTCTCAAGTCTGATAAAATTCATTGATATTGTTTTAATACTTTAGTAAAATGATGATTCTGTTGTTGGATACATCTATTATTTTTTTCATCTCAATATAACATATGATTTTACTGTTATAACTTGGAGTCTGCCTTTTTATTTAAAATTTACATCAATTTTAGAAAAATGGAAAATTGACCTACTCAAAAATGAACAAACACATTCTGGTTGTATTGAGAATTTATGGAAACAATCCAAAATTCATTTATGATTTTTAGGAAATAAGAACATCTCAATATGATACATGATGTGTCTAGTATGACTCAAAGTGTCAGTTATCAGTTTTAAATCGACATTTAAGTTCAAAAATTCCACTCACTGAAAATCACTGAAACATGTTTGTATTTTCATGAAAATTTTAGAAAATAAATATTATGTTATTTTTTGAGGTGTAGGATTTGATCTCACATCAATTCCATACACGATTTGATCAGTGTGAGTCAAAGTGTGTGTTTCCAGTTTAAAACATCATTTTTGTAAAAAAAATATAGAAGGCATTTGGAAAACTCGATTAATGAATTTTGATTGTTTTTATACATTAGTGAAATGATCTATATGTCATTTTAGAAATGTGGGAATCATACAAACCTCAATATGATGCAATTTATGACTGGTATTACACCATGAGAATCTTGTTATATAAAATTGATTTCAATTTTAAAAAAATGTAAAATTTTCCTACTGAAAATGAATGAAAGACATTCTGATTATTTTTTATACATTAGGAAAATGACCTATTTTTTATTTTAGATGTGTATGTACTATCCACATCTCAATTTTGTGCATGGTGTGACATGTATGAATTCTAGTGTGTCATTTTATTTATAATTTACATTAATTTTAGTAAAATTGACAACTATCCTACTAAAAACTATGACAAAACATTAATATTGCTTTAATACATTGTAAAAATGATCTGTAAATTATTTGTTTTAGGTAGGGTTCAACCTCACCTGAATTCGATATGTGATGCGCCTGATATTACTCAAAGTGTTTGTTAGCAGTATAAAATTGGAATTTTAGTTCCATAACTATCACCAAGTCAACCATTAGGTTATTACTGTGGAGGTTTTTCTTATATATATTTAAATAAATTATATAGATATTACTCTTGAATATTAATATGAAAAGGTGTAACCTGTAAGAATCAACCACAACTAATTCTGATATTCATTATTTCCGGGATGACTGAAATCATACTTTACAATAGACACTTTTTTTCATTTATTTCATTATATTATTTCTATTGTTATAATTTATTTCTTATATAGGTGTGTTATTTTTCTTGCGCATTTATGGGTTGTTTAGAAATTTCATGATTCTGGTTTTGGATTAATGTATGATGGATGATTGATGTATTTTAATGTATGTAATAAATTGTACTTATGCAATTGTATAAACCAATGTTTTAAATGTTTATAATATAGTGTTTTTATTGAAATATAGTTTTAAATTTAAATAACTTTTAATTATGTATTGGTACTTGAATTTTTTATATTTTATTGTTTCTCTGTGGTTACAATTTGCTGTTGCAACACATTGCACTCTTGTTGTAGTGTACTATTATAACAAACTATAACATTACCCTTTTTATTGATTTTAAAAATGTTTATTAATGTTTACTTTATCTGGAATTTCGAAAGATATGATATATTCATCCTTCATTAGTTCTTTTTAAATCACTAATTAATATTTTCATTATAAAAAATTCTAAATATGTTGATACATGTACTCTTTATGGGTGCTAAATAAATGTGTTGATAAGTGTGTGATTTAAAAGTGATAACACTTATAAAAGATCCATTTATCAAAACAATTATCAATGATAGATGACCCTTTTATCAAGATTTATTTGAAATGAATTAATATAGTGGAATTTAATCTTTCTCAAGTTTTCAGTGCTTCTATAGCACTGATAATGTCTTCTTTTATCCTTGTTAAGGGCATATTTTGTATTATTGATTGGACAAATGGTATCACTAAATCCCATAGTGTCCATAAAATCCATTATGGGTCCATGGAGTGGATCCAAGTGATCCTATATTATTAATAAGGGTATCATATGGTTTCATACACAATATAGAGTGAAAGACAAGGATCAGGTTCCAAGGTGTGTCTCATCCAGGGAATGTAACATCCTTTTGTTGGAATGAAATCCAAGAGTGCTCACCGAATTCCCATGAAAATACAAGAATGATCTCGAGTCTGAAATTCCCAAAATATTTTTTAAGGTTCATATGTATATATAAATTAGAATATTCTATTCAATTTATTTAATAATTAAGTATATGTGGCAGTCATACAATTTAAGATTAAATATTTTAAAGCCATGCCTTTCATTAGCATGACAAGGTGAAGGGACACACAACCTTTTATGTCATTTCATATTTAATTTATTTGTTATCTCCATTAAAATTAAAAACATGAGAAGTCTTGTCTAAGGAGGGGAAACCAACCATTCATTTTTAGTCAAAGAGAACTAGTCATATAAAAAAAATACTATCTGATTAAGCAATAACAATTTATTAAACAAGTTCAATAACATTCCTTAGGTGGTTCCAGTTGAAGGACACTGTGGTACATTCCAGGATGAATTCCATATTATATATCCATTTTTATTAGGATTTTACCATTAAGATGGTCAATATCAAATACACCCTACCAGTGGAACAATGAAGTAAATACACAAAAAATTTAATAACGGCACATCACCATACATGGAGTTCTTGGAGTTTTTGATGTAAGAAACAATAGCAAATAACATGAATTTCAAGTGTAATAGATCCCATTTTTATTTACTATAGGCATAAAATATATATTCATCTAATGATTACTGATGAAATATTCATGGTGATATGAGAATTTAAAAAAATATATAAAATTGAGGAATTATTTATAGACCACCTACATTGTAATCGTACAAATTTATTTTTTTAGTACTAGACTATATTTCGGCCTAGATAGTTATATATATTAAAAAGGGACCTATTCCCTAATATTGGGGTTTATTATCCTACATCTAATTATTATTTTTCATAGATATAATAATAATTATAGTTTAAATAAAATTAACAGCATATCAGTTGAGATCTAATGAGATGAACATCGATTGATTTAGAATTTAAATGAATGCTTTAACACAATATCAAGGGTAGATTAGTTTTTTTTCTTCAAAATTGGATAATTAATGGGTTTCCTCGAATAGAAATTAGAAATGGTAAGATATGTTATGTTTACTTTTATTTTATGGGAAATGGCGCAAATTCACACATTTTTAACCCTCACACAGTTTGGATGAATGGTGGGGCCCAATCGTGTTAAAACCATGCATAGGCATCTGTATGGATTAGTTAGCCACACGCTTAGGCCAATAAATTAAGGAACCCATGCACCAACTGTGTGAAACATTTTTATTAATATTTCATAAATTTTTTCATGGATGTGAAGCATAAGTTTAAAAGTTAGATAAAACCATGAACTTTATTCCATGAAAATTTCAACCCTCGCACATTTTAAACAAATTTTGTGGTATGCCTCACATGGTTTAAAATAACCATGAGACATGCCTTTTCTTCCCATAAATCTGGGTTTCAGGTTATGAAATTTCCTTGTACACCCCTGAGACCTTCACTAGCTCATCAAGAATCCATATTTGATCAAAAAAATTACATAATTTTATGGATACATACCTAATTGAAAAACTAGGTTTCTATAGTCTCCCCCTCCTAAATGAACATGTCCCCAAGTTCACCATCCAAGGAAAAAAATCTACTATCTAGGAAGTACTGTAGACATTGGGCTTTTACATTGGCCTCCTCCTCCCATGTCTTGTCTTATACACATCCATGCTAGTATATCACCCATACACGATGGGAAGACCAACCTTACAGAGACTTTGTGAACTAGTCAATGATGTATATAGGATACTCCTTAATGGTAGCATCTATATCATTCCCAACTTCCTTCGGATAATTATTATAAGATGGGTTGGCATGATACATGTGAATCTGTGAAGCATGGAATAAGTTGTTCATAGAATAGTACCTCTACGGAAATAAAAACAGATAGGCTACCATCTTGACTCCTTATAAACTCTTATATAGCCTGACAAAGCTTGGCTATAACATAAATTACCTAGGAATCCATATATTCAATATCTTTATTGATATCCCCATGAAAACCCAATCCCCAGCCTTTTACTCTAGATATCATCAGTATTGATTGAAAATAGATGTCTTCTTAAACTGAGTAATAGACATATTCTACCAGATCAGCTAACCATGCTTTGAATTCTCATGAATGATATGAGGACCTAATATAGATTCCTCCCTTGAATCTAACTTTTATATGGGTGAATGGAATGACCTATCATAAAATCCCTAAAAAATGATCCATCTAGATCATCACCTAGAATCCATTATTATAGGGAAACTTGATGATAGGGATATGCTTTTTTCGAGAACCTACAAAGTCAGGGAAGAATTATGGGAGAATTTACACTAGAACCTGTATCATATATTCTGAAAATCCATTAGTCTGGGAGTGAATGAATACTATCACCTACACCTATGTACCCTTGGCCTTGTACAACCCCTTCCAAAACCATGACTTCAATTGAGAATGCCTATCTGAAATGATAGTACAAGGAACCTTTTGTAGTTTTATAATCTCATATACATATATTCTTCATATATGATCAATTAAGAAAGTCTCTCGTATAAGAAATAAGTGGAATACTTTCTTTAGTCGATCTAAAACAACCCATAAAATGTCTCTACCAATAAGAGATCAAGTTATGTTGACATAACTACCTTTGGGAACATATTTACAATTTCATTCTATGACTAAAAGTTGTTGTAATAAATCTGTACGTTGTAACATCCTAGACCCAGATTCCACTCAATAGTTTCCCAAGCATGGTTAGCCACTTGGACTCAAGAGTGTCTCCCCAAACTACAAAGGATTCTGACTTGCAGTAAGGACCTAGGTATGTCTGTGGGGATAATATTACCTCAATAACAGAGTGTAACATAGTATAATAGAAAATACACGTATAGAAGAAGTACTATAATAACAAGGAAAGGAAAAAATGGAAGATTTATATGTAAATAGTACCCGAAGTCATCTCATATATAGAATCATGAACATTTCATCTGTCTCTAATAAGGTCTCTAAAACATGATCAAAAGGTAGATATAGAATAGTGTAATATAAGTATAAAATATCCAAACTCATCCACGATAGCATCGCAATCCAAAGATCAGTCCGAGACTCCCATTATCTTAAGAATAAATGATTAACCTATAGTTGGGAACTTTCCCTTATTAATACCTACAATCATATAATCTGTTAAGGAAACTACGGAGACCTGAATATGGTGTGATGAATAATTCCATTAGGCAACCACCAATGGTATATTCCATTATGTCATTGAATATATATATATAATTTGTTGGAATAATGTAACATGTAAAGGAAGTACTAAAATGTGAACATCCTATATGGTCTTGGTTCTTCTTTATTTTCATTTAATTAAAATATTATTTATGAAATAAGTCTCTAATTTAATAATCTGGTATGTGTCATATTAATCATGTTCAACCAACCATTTATCCCATTTAATTTATATCACTAGAGACCAATCGCATAGCCCGACATCCCTCATGAGGATAGGTAAACAAGGTTTTTCTAAATAGTTCATCCAATAAGTAATAACATGGACATAATCCATGATTGTAATTTGGATTGAAAGATATATAATATAATTAATTTCATTCATTAATCTTTTTTCAACCTATAACTATCCGTGGAAGTCCATTGTTGGAATCTAGGTATCTCTTTGATTATAATATAAACGGACACCCAAAAATCACATACATAGAAATCCAAAACAACCCAGGTATCCCACTAGGTGTGGTATAACATCCCAGACAATTGAGCCCATCCTTGGTGGTCTACTAATTGATCCCAAGTATCACCCATGTAAATATTATCAATTACCTTTGATTCCATCAATGTAATTCTCATATAAAACCATATATCACTCGAAATATAAAAATAAATCATGGGATTCAACCCTTGGTAATCCCCTAGAGAGTATAAGAGTCACCCATGGATACACAAGGTACAATACAATTGACTCTATCCATAGTATTCATTAGTTGAGTCCGTGTGTCACCTAAGGCATATGGAGTCTATTCTTTGTAGTCCTCTAGGGAGTCAAAGTATCACTCGGGATTAATCATGTAGAATCCAATTGAGTTCATCCATGGGATTGTCATTTGAATACATGTTTCATTGATGGAATGGATTTATTCATTCATTCTATATAATTTAATTATATCAATGTCATCACCTTATTCATTTCAATCCAAACCACCTATATAGGTCGATCAATGTATGAGCTAAGAATAGATGTTTTATCATCTAATTAACTCACTTGGACAATTATTTATAAATTCATCTCAAGCTTGAAGATTTAAATAAAATGCCTCAATCAATATCATTGATTCAGTATAATACAATTTCAACGATTTAATAAATCAAGGTTTGAACCAAGAACAATTCACAAACAACTCACCTAAATAAATTACCCAAGGCATTATCCAACTCAAAATTTATGTCATTAATTTAACTCACATGGGCATAAGAATTCAATTAATTATTTTATTAATCAATGTTCAAAACCATAATTGAACCAATATGGAAATCACCTTAAAAGTGTGTCTAAAATCATGGATAATCTTATAAGGCCTAGCCTTTTATTATCTCACATGGTTAAATAAATTTAATATGGAATGTCAAGATTCAAAAATCTATTACATTGATTATGTTAAGGCACATCAATTTATCCCTTGAAATTAATCAATTCAATTAAAATTCATCTCACATTGAAATTCATTTTGTAATTCAATTCACATTTGACATCACATGTAAGGGGTAAAAGCAAGACATCCTGAGGAATCCAATTCTATCATCCACCCATGTTGGTAACTCAACCATGGTGTGGTTCTAAATCAAGGTTCATGAGGAATAAATATTCATTTACATAACACTTTATTATAATAGGCTATACCTATAAATATATACCAAGGACTAAAATATATTCCAATGCATCATGTGAGAATTGATTATCGTAACAACAACATATATATACACATATAATATTAATGAAAATCTTGAGACCACCTACCATATTTTTATAGTGGATACATCGTCCAATATCAGATATTAATTTTTCATATATCGGGATAAAATTAAATAATAGAAGTAGATCATAAAAATATAGAAAAACATCTTCCACATAAATAGTGCAATCAATACCAAACTAAACACGGGAGGGCAAAAAATGAATATAGATAATACGTATGAGAAGATTAGAAGATCTATTTGTCCAGGGAAAATGACTCACACAGATGAGGAAGGAGAAGGAAAACAAAATTGATGTTTAAAACATCATTTATGGAATTTTGTTTATTTAACCCTTATAAACTGGCTTGCAAAGTTAGGCCGCACAGTTTGACCAAACCGTTCTGGGATAGTGAGACACTCCCCTTATTACGAATCCACCTCACATGGTTTGTCCCACATTGTTAAACTAACAGTGGACTAATCTTGTGATGAATAGTGAGTGGTTACATCACAAGTGTAAGTAATCATGTGGGATAGTTAAATAATTTGGGTAAACCGTTCACATCCCATGGGGGGCACATCTCCTCCCCTCTCTAAAGACACTTAACTTCCTACTGGGGGCCACATGGTTTTAATCAAACCTCCCACCATCTAAAAACCTCCAAAATTGAAATATTCAAGGCCATAATCTCTCGAAACTCAATGAGGCCCCTACAGGACATATTGAGGGTTTACCCATGTGTAGAAACAACAATTATAAGTGTTACAAATCTTTTAACTACAATCTGACATGAGATTCAAAATTTTTAATCAAGTGATCACCAAAAATCGAATTCCCTATAATTTCATCCGATCCAAAACATGGAACCCTAAAAAATCCAAACCGTAGAAATTATTGTCCCTGAGAAGACATGGGAAAATAATGAAAACATCACCCAACATACATAGGTTTTGAAGTCTTGTTCAAATGGACATTTAGTGTTTTCAAACCCCCAACACACATCCAAGCTTAACCAATGAGCATGGAACCGAAACCACCAAAATAAAATTCAGTGCTTGTTTTTATAAAAAACATCGAAACATATCATACTAGATCCCATTTAGTTAAATACAAAATATAATTTCCATATTTTTGACATCTAGACAATGGTTTTACCCACAATAGGAATTGAAATAAAAAAACAAATTTTCAATCACGGTACTTCAACCATCAAAAATTTCATACAAGGAATGCCCCCGGGCATTTTAAAAATGCTCTCATCATGGTTTTTCGTTAATAGGGAGAACAAAATTATATCTTTATTCATATCAATTCCCTATCTTGATGGAAACAGTCGAATCGCAATCGACCAAACTGAAAATGGTCACACAAGATTTCTCAGAGGAAACAAATCATATTTACACCACACCCACCTCAACCAAAGGTGAACATTAAAAATGGTTCCTCCAAAATATACCCATTGAATAAGGGGAATCATGAGTAATGAAACCATTGGATGGTAATTCTCTAAACTCCCATATTAGATGACTGAAACCTTACAAGTAGAAACAAAATTACTTCACCAAAGGAATCCAAAATTTTTCTTGACCACATTCACCAATTACCATACCTAGATTCCTATGATGTTTGTAATGCCCTGACCCCAAAAGCCCAGATCCAGAGCATTATTTTAATACATTAGAATGATTCTAAGTAATCATGTCTTGAAAGACTGGTTAGATGAGTAGTTATGGAAAATAGATTACATACATGAACATTACATTACACATTGAAAAACAAAACAAAACATAAATAATCTATTCAAAAAACCATTATTCTCTTATATTAACCCCGTATATCAAACATAATACACTTCTTGGAATATTGGGAAGAAAATAATGAGATTGAAGAATTAACCCTTACCTTGAATTTTCCTTTGGTCAAGGGTATGTCTAACCTCTTATATAATGACCATATAATGTTATTAAACTACAGAAGAACCATATTCATATTTATTATATCATAAATGAATCATTTATGACTTTATATACCTATTTAATAATTATTTCCATGTTAAATTAACATTTAGGGTAATAATCACTTTCTTTATCATACATGTTTTAACTTGTTATTATTGATCGAATCATTTAGATCATGATTTAAATACATCCAGAATATAAAACATGATTTATATAGAATATATATTTGGAATAAAAATCTGTATAATATATTGATATATAAAATGGAAAACATCATTTATGGAGACAGTAGGTCGTACGTATGCATAAACGTTTTTTCCATTTTCATATCATATTAAATGAAATAAAGTTAATAAGATATATGTAAGTACATTTATATATATATATATAGTAGTATTATTATGTCATATATTACATAATTATTAATAATATATATTTTTATAAGCATCATTGAATGGTGAACCTAGAAATGAATCTCATCGCGTCATGGAGATGGTAAATCGTATGTACACACAAGCGACAATATCATTTCATTAATTACTAAAAGGTGTTGAATTGGATGGTGTATTAATTTTATAGAGTAATTAACATGTTATTTTAGTTATTAATATACATTTTACTTTTCATTATATCCATCGAAATAAAATAGTGTTGAATAACAAATTACACCACGACGTGGAGATGGTAAGATGTACGTACACACACATGGTGACATTATCATTCATAGGATGGATAGAAAAATGAGCATGGATGTATTATATTTATAATAACATCGAATTATGTAGAAGGTAATGGAGTTATTATTTTTATGGAAACAAATTATAAAGATAAAGTGGAAGAAGAAAAGAAATTTGAATGAGATGATAAAATAATTACCTCTTCTTTGGATATTTTCTTTTGATTTGAACAAAAGGGATCATTAGGTTGGATTTATTCTCATGGTATGGTCTTTAGGTTTATGTGAGGGAATTTAGGAGGAGATTTGGGTAGGGGTTTACAGATCCCAGTGGCTTTTGAGGTGTGATTTTGAGAGAAGGGGAAGTACCCTTTTATAAGAGAGGTGAGGGTCACCTTTGGAAAAGATTGAAGTATTATTTTATTATAAAATTATTTTCGTTTTTTAATGTCTATAAATTGATTTATTTATAATATATGATGGGGATGGGTCAAAATACTCTCAACAAATAGGTTTTAGACAATTTTAGGTTACCATATTAACCCTATTTTTTCTATTTAACTCTTAGTTAAATAGTTTAACTTTTACCAAGTCCTCTAGTATTATTATATTAAATCATTAATTAACATTTTATAAAAAGAATTGTTTACCCCAAGTGGTTAATTGTTGATATATCTAAACTTATATAAGTACTTTGGCTAAAACATTTATTTTTAGAAAAATTATGTCAATTAATAATATATTATTTATTATAAAAACACATATATTTAAATTTTGACACTATTTTTTATTTTTTATTTTTTCAATTTATAATAACTATATCACTTAAAAAAATTATTTTATCAACCCTAATTTGTGATATTAAGCTAAAAACATCTTGGATGGCATAAAAATCCTCAATTTACATTTATTTTTATATTTATAATATAAATTATTTTAATCATTCATTAATAAAGTAATTACTATATCATCATTGTGTCATAAATAAATTCAATTATTTAATCTCTAAAAACTATAAATAAAATACTATTATTTAGAAAATAGTTTTAGCTTTCTCTGGAATATTTATTGTCAAATTCAACTTACATATAACCCCATATTAAAATGGGTTAGTTATTAAACCTTGAATTTAAAACATTTAACACTTCTTTAAATTAAATAATAATGGAGGACCTATTATAATCCAAGTGGACCAAAATGATCATATTTTATCCATAAGGTTGCAAATGTTCCTAGAAGGTGGGTAAAAGACGTTAAAAAGATCAATAAAATTCTATACATGTAATTTTATTATCGAATGAATCCAATGAATTACATTGAACTTATATAGGTAATATATATCTATTTACAATTAAAATAAATGTGAATAAAATAAATAATTATTGAAATAAAATGTTGGTTCCAAATAATAACGTAATGTTTTCACTATTCGTAAAAAATTGAATGTTTTTAGAAAAATACCAAAAATTCACAATAATATAATTTTGATATTTTGAAATAAAAATGAATTATATTGTACCAAATTCAAAGCATAGAAGTTTCATTAATTAATTTTAAATTAATTCATCTTGGAAAAAACAAAATGCGGGTTTCTAAAATGTAAAAAACTATAAAAAGATTAAAAATTTTAATATAAAATTTAAATGTGAAATTATATATAATGTCCTAAATTTTATTAAACTATTAAAATATAATCTAATTATACATTGAAACCATTCAAAGGCATAATTTAACACAATAAATTATTTTGAATAAAAATGATGTTTTCAATTAAAATATTGTATTATTTACTACGCATCAAAATATGAATGTTATCAGAAAAGTACCAAAAATTTATCCAAACTATATTATTATGTCCCAATTTTAAATAAAATTTTAATTTCATTAAATTTAATATAAAAAAGTGTCAAATATTAGTTTTAAAAACGGTTCTCCATTAAAAAGCGGTAAATTTGAATTTTTTGAAAAATATTTATTTTATCTGAAAAAATGTATTTGTTCTTATATTATGTCTAAAAAACACATAATATGGATTCTTAAATTATATAGTGTATAAAAATACAAAATATTTTTAATATTATTCTGAAATACGTTTTGAACTGATATATTGGTAAGTCGCGGTGCACTATAAACTCGGTGTTGCATGGAGCACAAGTTATTGAATTTCATTGAAGAGATAACATACAAGAAATCATTGGGTGTTACATTCTACCATCCATAAATAAATTGAATCCTCTAAATTTTAAATTGTTATTCAAAAATAAAATGTTAAAAATAGAAAAATTCCTTTTGGGAAAACCCACATCGTAAATTGGGTTAATAAAATTTAGTCTTAATAAGAGGGAAAGGGAAATGAAAAATTCACCAAAAAATTATGATCTCTATTAGGAGAAAATTGGCGGAAATTAGAGACACATAATTGGGGAAAAACATAAATATTTATTGGGAGTGATTGAGGTCATTAATCACAAACAAGTGTAAAATTGAGGGCCTTAAAGCCATCAATCTATTATGATTTACAATATCATCAGTTCAACAAAACATAATGTATTAGGATACTTTTTTTCTTTTTATGATACCTTATCTAACGTTTAAGATTTGATTTATCCAAATAATTAGAGAAAAAATATACTTGACAATTAGAGATTCATCCTTAAACTGATTTCATACCACAAAATCATATTTCACTAAAAAATATATTAGAATTAAAAAATATTCTATTTATCCAAATCATATAGAGTTACACAAAATAATTAATTTATAATTAATTTTTATACTATTTAATGAAAAATACATTATATTAACTAGGACATCACGCAGACCATTGGTAGGTGATGTCCTTAAGTCACCCTTCGGTTGAAGGATCATGTCTTGCGGCCTTTCCGGATGCGTTGGGATGTCGCCCGACCTCTGGGTTGCCCTTTTTATAACAATCAAAAAATATTATATTAATAATTTTTTTAACCTCAACAATAGTATCCAATTTCAAATGTAATCCTTTCCAACTTTTAAAATTATCCAAAAAAAATTCTGTCCAAACTCACAGTTCAAAATTTATAAAGAAGGTAATAAAAATGAAGATATTGTTTTCCAGATTATAACATGTGAATAACTTCATATAGAATTATTTTAAAACATGGTTACACCCTAAAATACCATAATACCTTATTTATTACATTCATTCTACCTTATTCCATATAATATACTGGATATTTTCCTTATATAAAATATTTTGTAAACTCCAACAATAATGGAATAAACAAACAATATATTTGTTTCAAAGTAGTAAGAATATTGAATATAATTTATACAGATAAATCATATCTTATTCCAAAAACACTACCTCAGTATCATAACCATATTAAGGTTTATATTTCCTTCAACCAGGTATTTTCCAAAATGATTAACTTATATTGAGTCACTTTTCATAGAACTATATAATCTCAAATCCTCAATTGAATAGTATTGTTGTACAATCCATATTTATTTCCATAATTCATATAACAATCACATGTTTTATTCAAAACTCAAAAGAAATAATTCTTTAATAACAACATAAGTACACTAGTCATTAATCTTCATCTATGTTAGTATCAAAACTTATTTATTATCCAATATCATCATTTGGGGTATACTTTGATTATTTGGACATCGATTCCCGTAGTTTCCCAAATCCTTACAGATGAAACATTTTACATTTGAAACCATTTAGTTACCCTTTATATCCCTTCTTTAGTGTCCTTTTTTTCACAATTATAACAAACTCCCATTTTTTCCAGGCATTTACCAAGGTGATTCTTTGCACAGTTATCACATATGGGAAAAATCCTTTTCCCCCTCTTCCATTTATATGTCTTTCTCTCTACCATCATTTTCTTCTCTTTTATCCCTTCAAATCCATATGACTCAATGAATTATTTACATATCTTATTAACATATGATACTATTTCTTTATATGATAAAAATATGTGGGAGAATATTTTGCTTCTAATTGCTGGCTTAATACCATGAAATATATTATCCTTCTTACTCTCTGGATCATGCGTATTTTTGATTTTCTTATTCCATCTACTAGGCATCATTTCTAAACAATGGAATACACAAGGTTAGATTATAAATAACAATTCATAATTCTAAACATGTAAAATACCTAACGTAAATTGAAATGATTATGAATATAATCTATAACCATAAAAAAATGTTTTTATTGAGGAAGTATTTACTCCTAAATACTTCATAATGGCTAGTAAAGAAATGTGAATTATCTTAAACATATACGCCGATAGTGTCATAACTAAGAGTGAATTAGGGCCCATTGTTGTGTACCAAGATACCCCGGGACAAGTCTCAAACTCTTTGTCAAAGTTTTCACTTCTATGTACATTTGTTCCAGAGATGCCTCTACCTACTGGTATCCAGACATGGATATATTGTTTGGAAAATAAAAATATATATAAATTACCAAAATTCTTGGATGTTATTCTATAATAATATAAAAATTCAATCTTAGGGTAATGGTCCATAATTAGAGTTTTTCTAAATCTAGTTTCAAAGGTTTGTACTAAACTTCCTATGATACCATCGATAATGCCCTAACCCTAGAAACCCAAAGACAGTGCATTATTTTAATACATTGGAATGATTACAAGGAATCAAGTCTGGAAGGACATATTAGATTAGTAGCATGGGAAAATATATTACATACATGAATGTTGCATTACACATTCAGAAATAAAACACAACATAAATAATAAGTTGAGAACGTCATTATTCCTCTAGCTTAACCCTGCCTATCAAACATAATACACTTCATGGAATCTTGGGAAAAGAATACATAAGAATGGGGTGAGCTCACATGATCAGTAAGGGTAAATAATTTAGCGAAAGCTATAAAATTTTAAGGAAAAATGTGTAATAAAAAAACAGCCCAGTAAACATAAACATGAATATAATATAGAGAAAATAAATCAAAAATTACCATATAAACATATACATTGATATTCTACTAGTATAATAATCACTTGTAATAATTAATTTAATAATGGGTAAATGCCTAATGCCAGACATAATTACCACATTGTCAAGGCCTCGTGCCAAGACTAAAAATAAAATTTTTGTTGAGACCTTGTTCCAAGACACAAGTTTATCTTATGAGACCTATAGATGCATCAAGGTGATATAACATGCCCCACCCATCATATATAAGTCCAATGCATTCTTCATATGAAAATGTTGAAACATAACATAAACATTTGTATTAAAACTAGCATACGAAATGTCAATACTTCAACTATAACCCATGAAGGGTATAAAAATAACATATCCACCATCAAAAATTTCAATAATCATTCGATAAAATATGTAAGATTGTATTATAATAAATCAACCTTTATCAAGAATAATATCAAATAAATAATGTTGACATAGTTGAAAATGATCAGTAAAACTATTTGAGAGAAATATCCATTTTTGTGAAATCATTTAAAAGTCAGATATTTATAAAGGAAGTCTTTTAAAAGTGATTTTGGAATCAATGTTTCCCATACCACTTTGGAACTTTTGAATGGAATTCACATTTTAAAACATTCATGTTCAGATAATTAAATCCTTAAAACCATTTTGAAAACATGGAAATTAATGAGAATGATTTAGAATAATAAATAGTTTTGACATTTAAAATGATGTTTCCATTAAAGTGTGACTCAAAATAATAATTTTTAAATTTGTTTTATGAATCATGTAAATTGAAAATATATATATATCCCAAAAAATACTTACACATAAACAGTCTCGGATAAAAATGAGATTGAGGAATTAACCCTCACCTTGCACATTCCTTTGTCCAAGGGTACGTTTAAACTATTGTATAATGACCATATTATGTTATTAAACTATACCATAACCATATTAATATTTATTATATCATACATTATTCATTAATGACTTTATACTATCCATTTAATAATTATTTCCATGTTAAATTAACATTTCGTGTAATAATCGCTTCCTTTATCGTACGTGTTTTAACTTGTTATTCTTGATTGTATCTTTTACATAATAATTTAAATACTTCTATTATAAAAAAATGATTTATATATAATATATATTTAGAATATAAATGTTTATAATAGATAGATATATGAAATGGAATACACCATTTATGGAGATGGTAGGCTGTACATACGCATAAACACTATTTCTGTTTTCATATCGTATTGAACGGAAGTAACTGAATAAGATATATGTAAGTACATATATATACACATATATATATAGAAGAATTGTTATGTCATATATTACATACTTATTAATAATTTATATTTTTATAATAATCATTTAATGGTGAACCTGGAAAAGAATATCATCGCGTCGTGGTGACGGTAATCTGTACGTACACATGAGCGACGATATCATTTTCTTAATGATTAAAAGGTGAATACATGGATGGTATATTAGTTTTATAGAGAAATTAGAATTATATTTTCATTATTTATATAAATTTTATTTATCATTATATCCATCTAAATAACATAGTTTTGAATAACAAATTACACCGCGGCTTGGAGACGGTAAGTTGTACGTACTTATGCATGATGACATTATGATTTATAGGATGGATAAAATAATGAGTATGGTTTTACCATATTTATAATAACATAAAAGTTTTTATAAGGTAAAAGAGTTATTATATTGGTATGTAAATAAAAAATAAAGAGAAATTGGAAGAAGAAAAGAACTATGAAATGGGTGATAAAATAATTACCTCTTACTCGAGTGATTCCATTTGATTTGAAAAAAAGGGCTACTTAGGTTGGCTTTTTTCTCAAGGGATGGCCTCTAGGATGATTTTATAGAAGTTGTGAGGAGATTTGGGTATGAGATGCCTGTTCCAAACGTATTTGGATGTCTGATTTTGACAGTAGGAGAAGTATCCTTTTATAAGATGGGTGAGGGTCACTTTATGAAAAGTTTAAAATATTATTTTTTTATGAAATAATTTTCGGTTTCTAATGGCTCAAAATTTATTTTGTCATAAGATATTATGGGGTGGGTCGAATCCTCTAAACTAATAGGTTTTAGACAAGTTTATGTCACCATATAAACCCTATCTATTACATTTAACTCTTAGTAAAATAGTTTAACTTTTACCATGTACTCCTGTATTATTATATTCAATGGTTAATAAACATACCATAAAAATACAATAGAACCTCAAGTGGTTCATTATTAATATATATATATATTTATCTATGTAATTTTTCCAAACCTTATATTATTAGGAATATTATATCCATTAATAATATAGTATTTTTTTTAAAACACATTTCTGTCAATTTTGACACTATTTGATATTTTGTTTTTGTTGAAGTCATAAAAACATTATCACTTCAAAAAAATTTATTTAATCAACCCTAAAATGTCAAATTTAGCTATAAAATTCGTGGATGGAATAAAATGCCTCAATTTAAATTTATTTATATGTTTATAATTTGAATTATTTTAATCTTTCATTAATAAAGTAATTAATGCATCATCATTATCTCATAAATAAATTTAATTATTTAATCTCCAAAAAATAAGAAAAATACCATTTTGTAGATTTTTTTTAAATATATAATGAATATTTATAGTAGTGTTTATCTTATGTATAACCCTATATTAACAATGGTGTAGTTATTATACCTTGAATTAACACTTTTAACCCTTCTTTAAATAAAATAATAATAAATGTCCTAATATAATCCATGATAAATAAAACGATCATATTTTATTTTAGGGTTTTTTGGTCGAAATAAACTTATCCAATAGAATTATGAAATGTGTTAGGGCAATTATAATACCATTTTTACCTTTAATTTCCATCTTTACTTTTTACAGTGGTAAATAAAAGTCAAAAGTTACTATTCACAAAAAATTATTTTCATTTCATTGAATCAAATTTTACTTACTTTTGTCAATCGTGTCTCTCGTATTACTAAAATTCTATTCACATAAGTAGTACAATTATGTTTTAAGAAAATTTGCAAATGCGCCTAGATGGTAGGTAAAAAATGTTAAAAAGTTCGATAAAAATTTATACATCTAATTTTATTATAAAATGACTCTAATGAATTACATTGAACATATATAGTTATTATATATATATATATTTTATTTAAAATAAATTTAAATAAAATAAATAATAATTTAAATAAAAAGTCGGTTTTAATCAATAACTCAATCTTTCTCACTATTCATCAAAAATTGACTGTTTTCAGAAAAATACCAATATTTCACCCTAAAATAATTTTGATATTATGAATTTAAAAATGATTTCATTTTTAACAAATTAAAAACATATAAGTTTCATTAATTAATTTAAAATTAATTTCTATTGTCAAAACAAAAAATAGGGTTTAAAAAATGTAAAAAAACTATCAAAATATTAATATGTGTTTATGTCAAATATAAATGTGAAATTATTTATAATGACATAAATTGTAGTAAATGATAAAAATATAATCTAATTATACTTAAAAACCATTAAAATTAGTAATTTATCACTATAAATTATTTTAATTAAAAAATTGGTTTTCATTTAAAATTTAGAATTTTTTACTATGCTTCAAAATAAAAATGTTATCAGAAACGTTCAAAAAATTTATCCAAACTTATTTTTATGTCCCTCTTCTAAATAATAATTTAATTTCATTAAATTTAATATATAAAAGTGTCAAATATTAGTTTTAAAAAGGGTTCTCCATTAAAAGGAGATTAAATTAATTTTTTTTAGAAATATTTATTTTATCTTAAAAATTAAATTTTTTCTTTTATTATGTATAAGAAACACATAATTTGATTCTAAAATTATATGATGTATAAAAAATTCTATTTTCAGTTAATATTATTCATAAGAACTGTTTAAATAGTGAGTTTGGTAATTCATGATGTGCTGGAACTGAGTGTTGCATGTAGCACATGTTATTGAATTACCTTACGAAGATAAGGTACTATAAAATCATGGGATGTTACATTATGCCCTCCTTCAATAAATCACTTCCTTTCAATTTGAAATTTTTCTTCGAAAATAAAAGTTTTAAAATAAGAAAATACCTTTTGTGGAAAACATAAATCATAAATTGGGTTACTAAAATTTAATCTTAGTAAGAGGGAAAAGGAAATGAAAAAGTCACCACCAAATTATGATCTCAGTTAGTAGAAATTTGGTGGAAATAAGAGACACATAATTAGAGGAAAAAAGTAAATATTTATATGAAGTTATTGAGGTCATCAATCATAATCAAGTGTAAACTTGAGGGTCTCAAAGCCATCAATCTATGAAGATTTAATATGTTATCGGTTCAACAAAACATAAGGTATTTGGATAACATAATTTTGGTATTTTGATCTCTTCCCTAAAGATTAAGAATTGATTTATTCATCTAATAATAGGGAAAAAAATATACTCGACAAGTTGAGTTTCATCTCTCTACTAATTCCAACCACAAAATCATCTTTCACTCAAAAAGATAATAGAATTCAAAAACATTATATTTATCCTAATCATATTGGGTTAAAAAAATAATGAATTTATAATTAATTTAGCATACTATTTAATGAATACTACAGTATAAAAACCAGGACATCACATAATCTAGTGGTAGGTTATGCCCCCTTATTGTCATTTGGTTGCGGGTTCAAGTCTCGTGGCCTTGCCGGATGCGACAGTTTATCACCCGACCACTAGGTTGTTCTTTTTATAACAATCCAAAAATAATCTTAATAAATTCATTAACCTTAACAATAGTATTAAATGTAAAACATAATCCATTCCAACCTTTATTCTTATCCAAAATACATCTTTCCAAACTCAAATTCAAAATTTTATAAGGAAGTTAAACCTAATTATGATCTCTTTTTATATTGAATAACATGTAAATACCATCAGCATGTATTATTTTAAAACACCATAGCACCCTGAATTGCCATAAAATCTTATTGATTACATTCATGCTCTCTTATTCTATATAGAATACTGGACATACTTATTATATCAAAAAATGTTGTAAACTCGAACAATAATGGAATAAAAAAACAATTATTTAGTTTCAAATTAGTCAAGAATATTGAATATAATTAATCCAAATCAACCATATCTTATTACAAAATCACTACCTTGGTATCATAAACATATTATGGTTTATATTTCCTTAAACCTTGTATTTTCCAAAAAGTTTAACTTGCAAATGAGTTAATTTTCTTAGAACCATATAATCTCGAATCCTTGATGAAATAATACTGTATTAAAATCCTTATTTATTTCCAAAATTCAAATAACCGGTACATCGTTGATACAACAATCAAATGAAATAATTATTTAATTACAATAGAAGAACTCTAGTCATTACACTTCATCTATGGTAGTATCATAACTTTATTATTATCCAATAGCATCATTTGGGGAATACTCTAATGATTTGGACATTGATTCGCATAGGGTCCCTACTCCTTGAAGATTATGCATTGTAAATTTGACACCTTTTTGTTTCCCTTGAAATCACATACATATGTATTTTGTCTCCATACTTATAAAAAACTCCCATTACCATCAATAATTTACCACGGTGATTCTTTTCAATGTTAACACATATGGGAAAATTGCTCTTTCCCCTCTTCCCTTTATCCATCTTTATCTTAACCATCCTTTTCTTCTCTTACATCCCTTCAAATACATAGGACTCAAAAATTCATTACTTATCTTATTAACAAATGATACTATTTGTTTGTATGATGAGAATACATTGGAGAATATTTCCCTTCTAAATGATGGCTTAATACTCTGAAATATATGATTCTTCTTACTCTTTGGATCATAAGTATTGCAGGAATTCTCATTCCTTATATAGTGTGCCATTTCTAAAAAAATGGAATATACTAGGATAGTTTATCAATCGAAATGCATAATTTTAAACTTGTAAAATACCTAACATAAATTGAAATGATTATGCATATTGTATATAATCATAAAAAATGTTTTCCTTTATAATGTTTTTACTCTTAAATCCTTGATAATGGCTTTTAATGAAAATGTGAATTATCCTTAGCATATCCCCCTGGAGTGTCGTAACCAAGATTGTCGTAGGGCCCGTTGTCATGTACCAGGATACCCTGAGTCAAGCCTGAAAATCCTTGTTAGAATATTCAGTCCTAGATAGTATGATACAGTGCCGCCTCTACCTACTTGTATCTAGAGAGGGTTGTATTTCTTGGAAAATCACTAAATATATATTACCAATATTTCTAGAAGTTCATCTATAATAATCCTCAAATACAATCATAGGGGAATGTTTCCTAGTCCTAGTTTTTTTAAATATATTTTCCAAGGATTGTAATAAACTTCCCCTGATACCAACTGTAATGCCCCAACAACAGAATCCCAAATCCGGTTCATTATTTTAATACATTAGACTGATTACATGGAATTATATGCCGATGGACTGATCAGTTTAGTATTATGGAAAAATAGAATAGATACATGAATATTACATTAAAAATTCAAAAATAAAATACAACATAAACAATCCACTAAGAACACCTTTACTCCCCTAGCATAACCCTATATATCAAACATAATACACTTCTTGGAATCCTAGTAAAACCAAACTTAAGAAGAGGGGTGAGCTCAGATGCTCAGTAATGGTAAATAATTTAGTGGAAGATCTAAACTTTTAAGGCAACATGTGTAATAAAAACCACAACCCTTTAAATATAAACATGAACATAATTGGGAAAAAATAAATAAAAAATTACCATATAGACATGCACCTGGATATTCTACTAGTCAAATAATCACATGTAATAATTAATTTCATAATTATGGAATTCCAAATGTCGTATATCATTTACAAAAATTCAAGGCCTCATGCCAAGACAACAAATAATTTTTTTTCAAGGACTTATTCCAAGACACTAGTTTGTTTCAAGAGACTTACCGATGCATCATGGGGCTATAGTAGTTCCCACCCATCACTTACTAAGTCCACTACATTCCCCATTTGAAAATTTTGAAACATAACATTAACGTCCATATTAAAACTAGCATAAGAAATGTCAATACATAAACCATAACCCAAGAAGGGTATCAAAATAGGAATTCCACGGTCAAACATATCATAACACATACGATACAATATTGAAGATTGTATTATAATAATCCAAACTAAATCTAGAATAATATCTAGCAAAGTATGTTGACATAGTTGAAAATGGCTTGTAAAACCTTTTGAGAGAAATATCCCGATTTGTAAAATTATTTAAAAGTCACAGGTTTATAAAGGAAGTCATTTAAAAGACAGTTTTGAATCAAAGTGACACATAAAACTTTTAAACTATTGAATGTAATAAACATTTTAAGACAATCATTTATATATAAATAAATCCTTCAATTAAATTTGAAATTAGGGACTTTAATGAGAAATATTTAGAAGAATAAACTTGTAAACCATTTAAAATGATGTTTTGGTTAAATAGTACCTTAAAAGAATAATTTTGATGTTTATTTTATGAAACATGAACATGGATAATATATATGTCCCAGAAAATACTTACACATAAAAAATCTCAAATAATAAAGAGATAGAGTAATTAACACTTACCTTGAACTTTACTTTGGTCAAGGGTATGTTTAACCTCCTTTATAATCACCATAATATATTATTAAATTATACTAAAACCATATTAATATTTATTATATAATAAACTATTCATTTATGACTCTATACTACCTATTTAATAATGTTTTCCATGTGAAATTAACATTTTGGGTAATAATTTCTTTTTTTATCGTACACGTTTTACCTTTTGATTTTTGATCATATCATTTAGACCGTGATTTAAATACTTCCAGAATATAAAACATGATTTATATATAATAAATATTAAGAATATAAATATGTAAAATAGATAGATATATGAAATGTAAAACACTATTTATAGAGATGGTTGGACGTACGTACACATAAAAGGTGATCCCTTTTACCTATCTTATTGAATAGAAGTAAGTGAATAAGATATATGTCCTCACAAAAACAAATATATTAGTATTATTATGTCAGATATTACATATTTATTAATAATATATATTTTTATAATCATCATTTAACGATGAACTCCGAAATGAATCTCATCGGATCTTGGAGACAGAAAGTCATTCTTACACACAACTGTCTATATCAATTCCTTAATTATTGAAAAGTGTGGAATTGGATGGAATATTAATTATATAGAGAAATCGGAATGTTATATTAATTATTTATATTCATATTACATATCTGTATATCCATACAAATAACATTGTGTTGAATAAGAAATTATTCCATGATGTGGAGACAGAAAGATGTACGTAAGCACGCCTGGTGACATTATCATTTATAAGATAGATAAAATGAGTATAGTTGTACCATATTTATAATTACCTCATAGTATGTAGAAGATAATGAAGTTATTATTTTTTATGGAAACAAAAAATTAAAGGAATGTGGGGGAAGAAAATTACTTTGAAATATGTGATAAAATAATTACCTTTCCTTTGAGTGTTTCCTTTTGATTTGAACAAAAAGGTTCATTAGGTTGGCTTTATACTTAAAGTATGAACTATAAGATGAATTGAGGGATTTTTGGGGAATATTTGGGTAAGGTTTGGCTGAGAAAAATGTCTCTGTAGGTGTGGTTTTGATAAAATGGTACGTACCCTTTTATAGGATAGGTGAGGGTCACTATAGGAAAAGTTAGAAATATTTTTTTATTATAAAATCATTTTCAGTTTATAATGTATCCAAATTGATTTATTTCAAAGATAAGGTTAGGATGGGTCGAAATACATTCAACCAATTTGTTTTAGACAATTTTAGGTCACCATATTAACCCTATCTTTTAGATTTAACTCTTAGTTAAATAGTTTAACTTTTACCATGTCCTCTGGTATTATTATAATAAATGGTTAATAAAGATACAACAAAAATCCAAGAGAATACCAATTGTTTTATTCTCGATATATGTATCCTTATCGAAGTACTTTTTATAACCCTTATGTCTTTTGAAATATTATATCAATTAATAATATAATATTTGTTTTAAAAATTCATTTATGTCAATTTTGACACAATTTGGAATTTTGTTTTTGAAAATGTCATAAAACATTATAACATCAAGTAAAATTTATTTAATCAACCCAAAATGGTCATATTAAGCTATAAAATTCTTGGATGGAAAAATAATCCCCAATTAACATTAACATTTATATTTATAATATCAATTATTTTAATATTTCATTGATAAAATAAATTCAATATCATCATTGTGTCATAAATAAGTTTAATTATTAAATATTTAAAAATTATAAATACAATTCCATTATGTATAAAATATTTTTAGATTTCTAATTAAATATTAAAGTAGAATTTATCTTATGTATAAACCTATAATAAAAATGGTTTAGTTATAAAACATTGAATTAAAAACTTTTAACTCTTCCTTAAATAAAATAATAATAAATGTCATAATCTAATGCAAGTGGACCAAAAGGATCATATGTTATTTATAAGGTTTATTTGGATGAAATAAACTTATCCCATATAACTGGGACAAGTTTAAGGGTAATAATAATATCATTTTTACCTTTAATTAACCTATTTACTTTTATCTGTGGTAAATAAAATTTAAAAGATACTATTCACCCAATGTTATTTTCATCTTATTGAACCACATTTTATATAATGATGTCAAAAATGTCTCATAGGTTTTTAAAATTCAATTTAGAAAACCGCAAAATTTTGTTTTATGCAAATTTGCAAATGTGCCTTGAAGGTGGGTAAAAGACGTTAAAAAGGTCAATATAATTTTATAAATCTCAGTCTATTAAAAAATGTCTCCAATCAATTAAATTAAACTTATATAGGTATTATATATCAATTTTGAGTTAAACTAAATGTAAATAAAATAAATAATTATTTAAATAAAAAGTCAGTTATAAAAAATAATGTATTGTTTTTCACTATTAATCAATAAAATGAATGTTTTCAGAAAAATACAAAAAATTCACCCAAAAATAATTTTAAAATTATGAATTCAAAAATTAATTATATTTTGACAAATTCAAAAAATAAAAGTTCCATTAATTAATTTTAACTTAATTCCTATTTTCAAAACCAAAAAATGGGTTTTCAAAAAGTAAAAAACTATCAAAAGATTGACATGTGTTTATGTCAAATTTAATGTGAAATTAATAATAATGACCTAAATTGTGTTAAATAAAAAATTATAATATTATTATACTACAAAACCATTCAAATTCTTAATTTAACACTATAAATTAGTTCAATTAAAAAAATTGATTTCAATTAATTGTTTTTTATTTTTTTCTATACATTATAATATAAATGTTTTTAGAAAAGTACAAAAAATTTATCCAAACTAAATTTTTATGTCATAACTGTAAATATGAATTTAATTTAATTAAATTGAATATATAAAAGTGTCATATGTTTGGTTTGAAAAGTATTCTCAATTAAAAGGAAATATAAATTCATTTTTTGAAAATTATTTCTTTTATCTGAAAAAAATGAATTTGTTCTTATATTTTGTGTAAGAAACACATTATATGGATTATAAAATTATATTGAGTATGAAAAATTAAAAATCTAGTTAATACTATTCGTAACCTCTTTTTGAACGGCTAGTTTGTTAAGTTGTGCGGTTCTCGAACTCGGTGTTGCGTGTAGCGTACGTTATTGAATTTTATTGAAGAGATAACGTACTATGAAATATTGGGGTGTTACAAAATTCGACAATAAAATAGACACATATCCATTTAAACCAGTCATGTCTATACAAGAATATCGGTATAGACCATATCCATACCACCGTCATTACCCATTAAATATAACCTCCATGCCTACCAACAAAAGTTGGAATAAACATAGATTCATTAAACTATTTTCCAAGGAACTAAACCAAGGAAGTCCATACTCTACATTTACAAGTGATACATTGGTACAAATCTAAGAAGTTCACATCCAATAATTGACTATGGCTAAACAAGCATCCTCCTAGCGGTCATGTTGAATGAAATATGTTGGTGTCAATGAGTCAAACCACATTGTTTGTACATGGGAACCCACATGTCAATGATGGATGACCATGAATGTTTAAATAACAACATGTCTATTGTGAAACTTCGATAAAGAATACATTCTATGCCTAGAATCATTTAAAAATTTGGCATTGAGTAATACTAAACCTCTCTTAGTGTATCATGGGTAACTTATAAATAGGGGAAATGTTCATCTATAAGTAGAATACATAAAAATGGTTTCCTAGAAAACACAAATAAGTGTAGTCAAACAACTTCTGGTAGACCTTTTGAAAGAATCCCAACTTCACCTACTGATGCATCATCATTAAACTAATCAAAATTACTTTACCACTCAATAAATACCAGGATCACTGAATCTTAACAATCTATGTCCACATAATATCATCGATGATTCACAAGTGTTGCGTATACAGCCTACCACAACAAGATTGTGCTTCCGAGAATGAACCTACACGATTTTTAAAACATTCCAGCCTCAAAGGAATTCAAAAACATAAGTAAAAATTTCCAAATTGTCTTTATCTTGTGCGGTACATCTACATGGAAGGAAACATTTACCAGAACTGAAGTGATGCACCCTCAAGTCACGTTCACCACATCACTACATATGAAAATATGTAAAAACTAACCAGTTTGGTATGTCAAAACCCCAGATCCTCTTGAAACGTCGTGACGAGCATTAAAGGGAATTAAACCCATTAACAACCAAGTCACTCTTCTCTTGAGATGACTCTATTTTTTCTGAATAGAATATGAATCAATAATTATAGTGAACTTTACCAGTTCTTCACACAATTTTGCAACTATATTGGTGCCACATATATCAAGCCATACTACCATGACACTATTTGAGAAACTAAAAAATCTTTGATAATATCCATAGTATTTACACTATATGAATTCAAATATTTTTTAGTCCGTACAAAAGTTTTAACCTAGAGTCACATGCCCATAAAACCGTTCACTCAGACAACGATGTACCAAGTCATCAATCATTTGGGAAAAAGGGAGGTTCCCACAACCTACTAAGTGGATGACCATACCATAGGCATCTCTAATTTTCTGAACTGAGCATTCCTCAATTCTCATTCCCATAACATGATTAAAATATTCAATGACCCACAATACAAATGAGGGTTTTATTTAAGATCCAATTTTCTTAATAGGGAAAATGACATCCGAATGGAACCAAGGATTAGAAAACAAACAACATTTAGTACAATGTTTAATTTATAAGGGTTCTACCTATCTCTGGTTATCCCCCTTCAGAAACACATATAGTAAACCCATAATAAGGTCATTACTGTGAAAATTAAATAGGAAAAGGATACTATGATTTTATGTAATTTATTAAAAGGAATCATCCTACCTAGAATGTTCATGTTTCTGTTGAATGAAAACTCAATGAAAAACTTTAACTACCCTTAAATAAGGTTTTAATATAGGGACACCACCTATTGTTGAATTTAATGTGATTTAATAGATTAAAAATCAATCATTAAATATTTTAATAGATTTAAAACTAAGAATTAAGTACTATCTATAAAATTTGATTTCATGGTACCTTATTTAGTTAACAAATTTAGGAAAAAAAGGTAAGCTATAACAAAATTCTTTTTTAACATTTAACAATATACATATAGACATCCAATCATAATTAGGAAATTTATCATCAAAATTATTTTAAGTCATAACAGTTAATATTTTTTATTAGGGTCCCATTAAACCAAAATAAGTTTATCAATAGGTGACTTAGAAGCATTTTAAAAGAACCAAAATTTAAAAAACACTCATAGTAGTTTATATAATTATAAACATTCCCCAACAGACCTACATAAGACTAATTATGAATATTATAAGTTAAAAACAATCCAATATAGGTAAAACTATCGTTTCATATCAAAATTTATTTAATAGATTTCACTTTTATAACAACTTAAAAATGTAACACGGTCATATATAATGGGTTAGTTACAAGGGTCTCTATCTACCAATCCATAGAGTTACTACACATTTTACATGTTGGAAAATGGCTCCCATTAATTGAAATCATTATGATTTTACATTTGAATATTAACAACCTTTTTAATTTTAACAAGTGTGCATAAATATGTATATATTGAAGGATAGTTTGAGTATATAGGGTACCCTTTCCCAATTAAAAGGTTCCCATAGACCTTAAAATTGAAATTTGGTCCCTGTTTAAACTACAACATTTTTCATATATCAAAATCACACCTTAGCATGCTGTCAAAAAAATTAAACAAAATAAAATTCCATAAACACAAAATCATGAAATATAGTCACCTAAACATGAAATAATAATTAAATTCTTAATAAATCAACCATGAATTTTATATAAAATAAAGATGATAAATAAAATTTATGGAATACAATCTGTGAACAAAATCATATTCGGAAGGAAAAATACTAGTAAAAAACCATGGCATATAATATTCATGGAATGGGAATTTTTATATGCCTATAATGATGAATGTAATTATTATTCATTATCATACTAGAACATGAGGAAAATTTCATAAATTCCATAAATTAATAATAAGTGGAATGAATTCCATTTCCTCAAGGTGAAATCAGAATCAACTGTAATATCGAACTACATGAACAAAAATCCCAACCATGGACACCTGGTCATGTCCCCATGGGTTGGTTGATCAGTCCTAGACATGTCTATTTACCAAGGGATGACACATTTCTGGTCTCCATTCTACATACCCAGAATAATAAGAAAAATGAAAATCCTCCGCTGATAACACATTGTATCATCCTGAACCCAGATGCCAATAAATAATTCCCCAAGCACGGTTGGAAACATGACCTCAAGAATATATCAACAAGCACAATAGGATTCTTAATAGATTAAAGGGCCTATGTGTATTATTGGGGAGACTATTTCCTCAATATCGAATTTTAACACAATAGAATAAATAACATACTTGTTTTAAAAGTAGTAAAATAACCTTAAAATTTTTAAATAATAGAAGATTTTTGAGTAAACAATACCTAAATTCATCTTATATATATAATTATAAACATATCATATGTCTCTAATATAGAATAAAAAACATGTTCAGATTAATGATATACAATATATGTATAAAATTTAAAAAAGTCCAAAATTATCCCCTCTAGCCACATAAGCCTTAACTTAGTCCCTTTCTCCAATGCCTCTAAGATTCATTCATGCACCTGCATTAGGGAACTTTCACTTATTAATACTTTCAATCCAAAAAAATTTGTGTACCAACACAGACCGAACACGGCGTGCTACATAATCCCAGTAGCTAACCACCCATGGTCTGTGCCATCTAGTGAGTGAATATATATAAAAACATTGTATATGAATATTATAAGTAAATAGAGAACTAGAATTAAATATTCTATATAATCCAAGTTCCCATTTATAACAATTTCATTTAATCAATTTATCATAAGAAAAATGATTTTTTATTTAATAGTAAAGAATTTAAAATATTAATCATATCAAATCCAACATTCAACCCATTTAATTTACAAACATCGAGACTTGGTACATATGCCAAAATTCCCCATGTGCATAGGTATAAATAAAATTCATAAAGTAGTCATCCAATAAGTTATAACATGGACTAAAAGAAAGGTTTTTATTTGGTTTGAAAGAACATCATATAATCCATTTCATCCATTAATCAATTATAAACAAGATACCCTTTTTGGAATTCCTTCTTTCATGTCTATGTATCGGCCTAGGTATAATATAAATGAACAACCTACATACATGCCCATGAAAATCTTAATGAACCAAGGTATCTCTCTAGGTGTGTTTTAACAACCCATAAAATCAGGCCCATCCCTGACAGTCAACTAAGGGATCTGAAGTTTAAAAAATGGAAATATGATAAATTTCATTTGATTCCATCCATGGAATTCTCATATTAATCAATATATTACATGGTATATAAAATTCATGCCTCAGAATCTATCCTTGGTAGTCGACTAAGGAGTCCACGTATCACTCCAACACAAAAACATATATGGCAATTGAGTTTCTCCTTGTAATTATTCATTTCAATCCATATGTTACCCTAGACATATTAAAAGAAATATACTAAGTTCGTCCTTGGGAGTCTACTAGAGATTATGAGTATCACTCAGAGATAAGCTGTAATGCCCCGAACCCAATTACTGAGAGTCGATACATTGTAAAAAAACATTTGCATGATACATGGAATCATTTCCCAAATGACCGATCAGTTTAGTAGCCCTAGAAGTACTAGATACACTCATAAGTTTTACATTATATCATGAAATAATAACAATAACAATATTTCAACCCCTTTTAAACACACTTATACCCATAGCCTATCCCTGCAGGTCAACCATAAAATACTTATTCACATCCTGACAAAAATAAAACATATAAAGGGGTGAGCTCAGATGCTCAGGAAGGATAAAAATATAGCGGAAACTTGTATAAATAATCATAAACATTTATGGAAATGTATAAGACTAAAACAAAAGCCTTTTAAACATGAACTTCAGAATAATATAGAAAATATAAAATTAAACAATGCCATTTACTTATTCACATGGATATTCTTTAAGTCAAATATTCACATGCAATGTCAATGGCCACTTTCATAATGATGGAATTCATAATCTTATACTTCATAATCGTATAGTCAAGGCCTTAAGCCAAGACTAGAAATAAGATTTTATCTAGGCCTTATACCAAGACACTAGCTTGTCTCATGAGACCTACCGATTCATCGAGGAGCTATAGTGGGCTCCACCCGTAACTTAATATGTCCAATGAATTCCTCATATGAAAATTATTAAACATAACATAAACATTCATATTCAAACTAGCATACAACATTTCAATACTTTATCCATAAACCTTGAATGGTATAAATATAACACATCCATAGTCAAACATATCAGAAAACCATAAATACAATAAAGATTATTTGTATAATAATAAATCAACATCGATCATGAATAATATCCCATAATGTATGTTGACATAATTCTAAACGATCAGTAATAATCTTTGAGGAAAATATCCCTTTTTTATGAAAACATTTCAAAGTATCACTATTTATCAAGAAGTTATTTAAAATATATTTTAGAATCAAATTGTCCCACACCACTATGAATCATTTAAAATGAATTTAAATTTTAAAAAATTAATTTCCATAAAAATAAAACATTAAAACGATTTTTAAAACATGGACATTAATGAGAATCATATAGAAGAATAAATGTTTAAAACCGATAAAATGATATTTTAGTTAGAGATGCCAACCAAATGAGAGACGCTTGAATAAAAATAATTGAGGTCATAAAAACATTATAAAATAATGAGAATAAAGGGATATATGATATGCTATGAAAAAGTACAATATACACACCAAATAAAATTCAATTGGCACATAATAACAAAGAAGTCTCTATGGAATGTAATTTGAGATGAAATCCTTTATAAAGATTGTTTCCTTAGTTTAAGGACAAATAAATGACATAATCATAAAGATTGTTTCCTTAGTTTAAGGATAAATCAATGACATAATCAGGTGGGAAAAATATAAATACACTCAATATGATATGATATTATATTTAAATCAATCAGACGACATTCACACATATTCTTGTAAAAACAACACCAATGACTTGGATGTTTAACTCGGTGAACAGAAATTGAGTTCAAATTACTCTTATAAAGTTTATATCGATGACATGAGAATTTATCAATTGAGTGATTATGTTTATAAAAAGTATATTCAAACAAAGGGGAGTTAAAATTACACAATAAGTAAATAAATAGTGATTTCACAAAATATCTTGGAGTAATGTAATCAATGAAGTTCACGTAAAACCGAATAAGTGTAAAATGAAATTTGAAATTCTGTTACCAATTTGGTAACTTACGAAACATACACACCAAGAAACAAGGATCATACAATGATGATTTCAATACCCATAAATTAAATTATATTATGCAAAAAATAAAATAATGGGTAGTACATACACCAAACAAAAGGTAGTAGTGGAAAGTAATGAATGAATCTCACGAGAATTAAACTGAGATGAAAACCCCCTAAATTGTACTTTTTCTTGGTTGACGGTATAATAACATCCTTTATAATAGTTAAATAATTGATATTAAATTATAAAATAACTATATACATAAATATGATATCATATATGATCCTCTAATATTGCTTTGTTAATTATATTTTAGTAGTATCATCGTTTCGGGTGTTAACTGATCTATTTTCCTTTATATACTCGGTTACGTAATCCTAGTTTTTAATGGATAGGATGTATTTTATTCATATATAGAATTTTATTAAGTTTATAAAAATTATATTTAATCATAAAATGAAAATTATTCTTTAATGATTACGATGGTGAATGAATTTCATCGCGTTCGTGGAGACGTAATCCACACGTATGCACGAGCCAAAATATCATTATATTGATGGTGAAATAGTATGTAATTGGATGGTATATCATATATAAAGAAACATTAACATGTTCTATTTATTATTTTCATTAGTTATACTCATTATTATACCCATCCAAATAATGAAGTGTTTGAATAACAAACTACACCAAGACGTAGAGACGGTAATCCGTACCTACACACATATGGTGACTTTTCCCTTTATAAAATGGATAAAAGAATGAATATGGTTGAAAAATTTTTATAATAACATGTCAGTATATATAATATACTTGAGTTATTATTTTATAATGGAAACAACCAAGAAAGTGGAAGTGGATAAAGAAAATAACTTGAAAGAGTAGATGAAATATTTACCTCTTCTTCAGGTTTTTCCTTTTGATTTGATCAAAAGGGCTCCGTAGGTTGGATTTATGACCAAAAAAATGCATCTAGGATTAAGGGAGGAAAGTTAGGAGGATATTTGGGCAGGTTTTGGTGGAGAAAAAAGGCTTTGGAGGTGTGAAATTAAGATAGGGGTAAGTGCCCTTTGATAAGAGAGGTGAGGGTCACTTTAGGAAAAGCATGAAATATTATTTTATAATAAAATGATTTTCGGTTTCTAATGGATCCCAAATTAATTATTTAAAGTATATGGTGGGTAAGGGTCCAAATAATCTCATACAATAGGTTTTATATAGGTTTAGGTCAACATATATAACTTATCATTTAGATATTACTCTTTGTTAAATCGTTTTACATTTACCATGTCTTTGGTATTTTTATATTATATTGTTAATAAACATAATATAAAAATCCACAAGAACCCCATGTGGTTCATTATCAATATATATAACCTTATATATGTCCTTTTTCTAAACCATAGATTTATAGGAATATTATATAAATTAATAATATAATATTTGTTTTAAAAAGTCAATTATGTCAATTTTGACACTATTTAGTACTTGATTTTTTTGAAGCCATAAGAACATTATTACTTCAAATAAAATTTAATAAAATTACCTTAACATGTCTTAGTAACCTATAAAATTAGTGGAATTAATCATAAGACTCAATTTACATTTATTTGGATATTTATATTATCAATTATTTTAATATTACATTAATAAGGTAATTACTGCATTATCCTTGTGTCATTTATAAATTAAAATTTTTAATGTCTAAAAATTATAAATAAAATACCATTATGTAGGAAATAATTCTTTATTTCTATGTAATATCTATAGTATAATTTATATAGTGTATAACCTTATATTAAAAATGGTTTATTTATTAAACATTGAATTTAACTCCTTGAACTCTTATTTAAATAAAATAATAATAAACGTCCTAATCATATCCAAGTGGACCAAAGAGGTTCATATTTTATTCCTAAGTTTTTTTATGGTCAAATTATACTTATCCAATATAATTAGGACATTTTTAGGGTATTTATGATATCATTTTTAACCTTAATCACTTTATTTACTTTTAACCGTGGTAAATAAACGTCAAAAGTTACCATTCAAAAAAAATTATTTTCATCTTCTTGAACCAAATTTTAATTACTTATAGTAACAGTGTCTCTTATATTTTTTAAATTCAACTCATAAAAGTGGTATAATTATGTTTTATGCAAATTTGCAAATACTCCTTGGAGATGCGTAAAAGATGATAAAAAGTTCAATAATATTTTATACACATAATTTTATTATAAAATGACTCCAATGAATTAAATTGAACTTATATAGGTATTATATATTTATTTTAACATATAATAAATTTAAATAATTTAAATAATATTTTAAATTAAAAGTTGGTTTGAAACAATAACGTAGTCTTTTTCACTATTCGTAAAAAATTGAATGTTTTCAGAAAAATACCAAAAATTTAACCTAAGAAAATTTTGATATTACGAATTAAAAAAATGAATTCTATTTTACCAAATTAAAATCATATAATTTGAATTAATTAATTTAAAATTAATTCATATTGTCAAAACTGAAAAGTTGGTTTTTAAAAAGTAAAAACGATCAAAAGATTGACATGTTTTTTTGTCAAATTTAAATGTGAAATTATTTATAATGAACTACATTGTATTAAATGATAAAAATATAACCAAATTATACTTCCAAACCATTAAAATATATAATTTATCACTATAAATTATTTTGATTCAAAAAGTTTTTTTCAATTAAAATTTAGTATTTTTTCAGTATTCATCAAAATATGAAAGTTATTAGAAAAGTTCCAAAAATTTTTCCAAAATAAATGTTTATGTCCCGATTATAATGTATAATTTAAATTCATTAAATTGAATATATTAAACTGTCAAATATTGGTTTTAAAAATGGTTTTCCATTAAATGGAGGTAAAATTGAAATTTTTGAAAAATACTTCTTTGATTTGAAGAAATGAACTTGTTTATATATTATGTATAAGAAAAACATAATATGGATTATAAAATTATATGGAGTATATAAAATTTTATATTTAGTTATTAATATTCATAACCACTTTTTGGATGGCTAGTTTGGTATGTCATGGTGCACTCGAACTCGGTGTTTCATATAGCTCAAGCTATTGAATTACATTAAAGAAAGTAACTTACTAAAAAATCATGGGGTGTTTAATTCTTCCCCCCATTTGGAAATTAAATCCTCACAATTTTATAATTGGGCTTGGGAACTTAATTAAAAGTACCACATTGGAAAAAGAGTAAATAAAACTACCTCTTTTAACGGAAGAATGAGAAGTAAAAAGGTCACCCGAGATAACCCATAATAGGATTCCATGTAAGAAAACAAGGATATGGAAGATAAACTAAGTCTCTAGTTAGGGGAGATAGTGATAGAAAACATGATCAGGAGAAAGTTAACAATAATAAAACCACAAACTTGTGATGGGATAAAAGGCCATTAGTTTATTAGTTGGAAAAGTAAAAAGATAATGTTTTTTTAAGTTCATTTCAAAAATATGAGGAATTTATTTATGATATTGAGTAAGAACATAAATAGATATACATAATTTGTAAATAGAGTTTCATCCTTCAATAAATTTCTACAACTAACTCATCTTTTTTTTCAAACGATGAGTATTCAAGATGACTTGGTCACACCTGAAGCGCTAGAATAAACATGTAGAGAATCATATAATCTACAGTGGATAAACTATATATATTTACCTTGTCTTTAGAGATTAACCAAAACCAAAATTGTTAGTACAAGATAAGATTATCCACAAAAAGGATAATCCTTTTGAGAAAGAAATACTAATATTAATTTCTAAAATTAATCCAACAATACCCAAAGTTCAATAAATACCATTCAATAAAAAATTACCATTAAAATTATTCAATATAATCCAAACTAATATTGAAACCCAAAACATAGAAGAATTTTTTTACGTAGTCTTCAATGTTAAATTGTAATTCCAAATAACATCAGCTACTCTAAAAGTCACATACTTAAAATTAGTTAACCCAATCACATATTATCTATGATTGGTTAATAATTTCCATAAATAACCTCAATCACTATAAATCTACAAGAAAAAAATAGATAAAAATCTACCATTACTCCTCAAATGAAATCCCATATTTTTCTATTTTCTTTATTCATATAGTATTCCCTACAGGGCGAATATAATATAAAATAAAATTTATCACTTAATACCAAAATAATTTTCCTATACTAAGGATATCCATTTGATAATACATAATGTCCTGGACCAACACCGGATGACCCTAAACTAATCACCGGAGCCGGTCCACGACATGACCCGAGAGGCGTCCCGATCCTCATGGGCTGGCGAGAAGTGCCAGGGCATCAACATAGGCTATGGGAATGATTTTTCCCAATACAAATAAATAAATAAGTAGAAAAAATTTAGAGCACCACTGAATAAATAAGATAGTTAAAGTAAATAAATATGAATGAAAGAAAATAAAACTAACCAAACTCAACATCCGAACTAACTCTATATGACCCTACGGTCACTTTACGAATCAATGATCAAGCATCACGCAAGGCAAGCGCACTCAATATGTATCCTTCACAAAAAATAAAAACAAAAATAACTATATGAACGAGTATTAAAACTCAGTAGGATATCCCAATATCTATTCCAAATGCTCTACCTTGAAAATTATGAAACATCAATTCTAAGTTTTAACTACAATATATTAAAGTATGCATTTACAAAATGTTTACATTAAAATAGTGTACAAACCATTGACCTTATTCATTTGTTAAAAAAGAACAAAGTTTTTGAATTTTTTTTTAAAATGTTATCATAGGAGTTAGAAATACCAAAATGTCATATTTCATGAAAAACACCACAAAAAGGTACTAAGGTAGATATAGCAAGGAAAATGTAAATAGGTATGAAAATATCTCAACAATAGTTATTAGATAAAAGTCAGTAGACATAGGCGAACCCGAGAGATCAAAAATAATCTAGACCAAATTAATACCTGCAACACCATCTACAGTAGAATAACACATACGATGAAATCTAGTGCTCCAAAATGCTCGACCATCCTTTCTCAGGTAGGCCAAGGTAAAACCCCATAGCAAAAAACCCAAATATATTCCCCTACTATGAGCCATTGGTCAGTACCAAAACCTATAAGTGCAGAACAAGTCTCAGAAAATTCTCTCAATATATCAGGTTTGTATGTCGCAAGAATAAAAGGATGTGAGCCAACATATGCCATCGAGCATCAAATCAAAACCTATATTTTTAATAATACTGTTTCACAATAGGTCCCACCTCGAGTCTCCCCAAGTATTTCCCCCATTATTTATATTAAATAAATACCAAGGGTTCCCAACTGAGGAAACCATAAAATGGAACTTGAGGATTCCATACCGAGGACATCCTAGTAATTCCATGTCCATGAGGTATGAGGAATATCCATAAGGATTTTACAATAAACAATTTACATCATTTTTTAAAGTGGCCAAACAGACCTTTAAACACTATTTAAAAAACCTACTTTTATCAAATGTATAATTTCCAAATTCTCAAAAGGGATGTAAAAACATCATATAACACATCCAAACATTGATAAAATGGTTTTTAATATAGACAGAATAAACACTCACGACTCGAATATTTTTAATAAAATGAAAAAACATGTTAAAACACATTACACACTTTTGTAAAATCCAAAACACTTGGAAATCCATATAAAAAACCGAAAACGTTTTTCTGTATGCTGTTGATGAATTTATAAACTCCAACAATTTCATTTACATTACACTTTACTCTGAAAAGCCAAACAGGCATTTTATAAAGAAAAAATTCCATGAATTTGTTGAATAAATCAATTTCAATTTAACACCCATTGAATGATGAACCCCTAAGTTCATGAAATACTTTTATTTAAACCATTGAACATTGTTTTTATCTTTAAACACCATGTGTGTAAACATCCGGTATTTGAAAATCGACATGACGCATAACCCATTTATATAAAAAATCTATTTTTTAAATATTATGAACCCTAGATACACCCTATTTTATAATTCGGACTACTAAAATAATTTAATCAATGTTGAGAAATTTATAAAACACGAATCCAAAGGCATAACAGTGTTCTACATAAAATCTCACTCATTTTTAAACAAAAATTCTACTTAAAGTTAACCACACAATGAGACCATATCCAACAAGACATCAAACTTAAACTACATACTATGAGACTAGCCAAGAGGTTGCACAAAATATTTAACTTGTATACTAAGTGTGAAAAATATAGAATTAAAGTTTCATAAAATTAGATGGGATGTGCAAGGGGATTCCTACCTCAACACCAAAGCGCGATGAAGCAACGCGCATCCAAAAATGCGATAGGATCCAACGTGCTTCCAAATAAATAGAAAGGACCTAATAACATACCAAAAATAAAAACCCAACTAGAGAAAGAGAAACCAAGTGGTGGGGAGAAAACCTCACCTCGAAACTGAAGTGCAGTGAGAATGAAAAACTCAAGACCGCTTTGTAAGGGTTTTAAAAATCATAATCCTACCAAAATAACCACTAACAATAAAACACCCAAAAAAACTAAAATAACACAATGACAATAGATTACTATACCAAAATGGAGGGCTGGTCGGGTGGAGTTCGGGAAGGGGGAGGCGTCTCGACTGGAGTGTCAGCCTGCTCGCACGACGCAAAGGAAAAGGGCGTGGTGGCCAACTGGGGATGCGTTTGTAATTATTGCGTCTTGGGGTTTTGGGTAGGCTGAAGATGTTACAGTGCAGCAAACACGATGTTCTAGGGGGGGGGGGGGGGGGTTGAGCACTAGCCATAAGTTGGCCCGGTGCAGATGGGTTCCTCGAGCACAGCAAGAGAGGGACCTTGGGTTTGAGAAGGGTGTCAGGCACTGTGAGGGGTGCGCTGGCTAGAGTGGCCGAGGGCCAAGGAGGTCTGACAGGTAGAGACCAAGGGGAGGGGGAGGCCATATCTGGGATTCCTAGGTCGTGCTAGAGAGAAAAGCGGTACCTTCCTGCTCGCACGTAGAAAGGGGGGAAGTGACGTGGGGTGCGACTGGCAGGGGAGGAAGTTCTAGAGGAGAAGGGAATGTGCATAACAAGGGAGTCTTGGGATATTCGGTGATGCAAGGAAAAAAATCACAAGGATTCTCGGACTAGGAGGAGAGGTGGTCAGAAGGATACTACGCTGGGAAAACAGTGGTTCGGGGCTAGGTCACGCCACACACAAACTCAAAATGAGGAGACCAATTAAATAGATAAAAAGTGGGAAACCCTAAAAAGATATAATAAAAGAAATGGAAATAAAAATATAACTTAAAATAAAAATTATTCTACACAACTAAGAATAATAATTCTAAAAATAACAATTAAAAGTAATAATAGTAAACATTATAAGGATAATAATAATAACAATATTAATCATTATAATAATCATAATAATAATATTCAAAACAATAATAATATTATTACAACAAAAAAATTATTCTGAACAATTGTTTCAATTAACATTAATTTAATTGTAATGTTTAGAATAAAAATAATAACATGATGATAAAAAGAAAAATAATAAATCATTTTAATATTATATAAATATTAATAAAATCAATAAATAATAAAAAAATTAAATGAAACAACAATAAATGTGTTCTTAAAATAAAAAATCCATTTATTTTAATTTGTTTATTTATTTTTTGAAGATGGAAGGTCGCTCTGCTACCCGTGCAGATCCATGCGGGGTTTCTGAAATTCAATCTTCTCATGCGCCCAACAACGTCGAAAATAAAACAAATATTTTTCTTAACACAAAATCAAATCTTCGTTCGATAATCACCCCGAACCAAATCAAAAATATTTAAAATCCAAAAAAATATTTAAAATAAAATAATCTTGTAGGTCAGGGTGTGACAATTTTACCCACAATAATTGTTTCTATCCCCAAAAATCCACGACACCATCCAGCCGATCGATCAATGCCTAATGAATCCACATTAACACGGTCCAATCTCTTAACCTAAGGACATTCCGCCGACCATCTACGGAACTCAACCTAATTTCCCAAAAAATATCACCAGTAGAGGGGAGTACTGAATGGACTCTCCAACATAAGGGCTCAAATGGAACCCGGTAATGACTTAAGAGAAAACCCAAAGTGATAGAGGGTCTCCCCACTATAAGGGAAAAAACATTACATAACCTATTGGAAGAATGAATTAAGCCCTAACCAAGCCTTACTCATGATAAAAGAAGAACAACAAGAACATTCCACCCACTCATTCCCATCTTGATGAGGTAAGAGCTTAAAAAAAACATCATATGAACTCAAAACCCTTACCCCATGGGAGGAAAGGGAGGGCCATGATTTTATCAACATATCTATGGAAGAAAACAACATAGGGCTCACCACTTTGGGATGGACATAAACTAAAGTCGCAACTGGTTCAGATGAGTGGTCCACACAAGGTCATTGATCAGCAACATTCATTTAAAGATGCAAAAATATGGACATTGAATGAGGGATAAGTCTATAGCACCATTTTGTGATAGGAAAGAATTTACAAGGACATAGAAACCACAATAGAAACGCTAAAACTATCTCACTGAAAAGATAGAGGAACATCCTTAACCAAACTCCTTAAAATCCCCCAGGGTTCCTCACTAAGCTCTGAATTCACTAGGAGCCCTTTTGTTTGGAGATCTGATACCATTTTGTCATGTACCAACCCTGGTGGACCCTAAACTGATCACTAGAGGTGGTCTAAGACATGGACCTAGAGGAATTCCCAATCCTCCCAGGCTGGCGACAAGCACTAGGGCATCAACAGAGGATGTGGGAACAATTTCTCCCAATACAAATAAATAAAGAAGAAGAAACAATAAATAGAACCGCTGAATAAAAAAACTGGTAAAGTGACTAAAAAAGAATGAACATACATAAAAGTAACCAAAATCAACATCCAAACTAACTCTGTGTGACACTGCGATCACTTTATGAATCAACGATCAACCATCACCAAAGGTGATCACACTCAATATTTAGCCTGAACAAACACAAAAAACAAAAAAGAACTATAGGAATGAGTTTTAAAACTCATTATAACACTATGAATGCCTCAATAGATTTTTTCATAAAATAAAAACATTCATGTTAGATAAACACATTAGTAAACACTTCGAAAGCATATTTATACATCAAGAAAATCTGTATTTTCAAAAAGAATAATAATCAAGAAATATAATAAATTGATTTAAAAAGAAAAATAAAACACCAAATAAGTGGCACAACAATGTTCTACATAGAATCAAACTCAATTTTACACAAAAATACTACTTTAAAGTTCACCGCACAATAAGAACATATTCAAAAAAACTTCAAATCTAAACCACATGCTATGTGTTTAACTAGAAGGTTGAAAAAAATATTTAATATGTATACTAAGTGAAAAAAACATAGAATTTATGTTTCTAAAATTTTGAAGGCATGTGCAAGGGGATTCCTACCTCGACACCAAAGCACGATGAAGGAAAGCGCATTCGAAAACGCGGTAAGGTCTAACGTACTACAAAATAAATATCAAGGACATAAAAACATACAAAAAATAAAAACCAAAATAAAGTACGTGAAACCAAGTGATGGGGAAAAAACCTCACCTCAAAACTAAAGCGCGACGATAATCAAAAACCCAAGACAGCTTCGCGAGGGTTTTAGAAAACATAAACCTAAAAAAATAACCTCTAACAATAAAACTCCAAAAATAAATAATATAAAACAACAAGAATGGATGACTATAACAAAAGGTATGGATGGTCGGGCAGACGTTGGGAAGGATAAGGGGTCTCCATTGGAGTGCCGACCTGCTCACACGGCACAAAGGAGAATGGCGCAGTGGCCAATAGGGGCCGCGTTGGGAATTATCATGTCCGGGGGGTTTTAGGTAGGCCAGAGAGGTTGCAGCGCACAAAAAACAGAGTCCGAGGGGGGTTGTTCCTTAGTTAGATGTTGGCCCGCTGTTGATGGGTTGCTCGAGCACAGCAAGGGAGGGACTTGGGTTTAGAGCAGGGTGTTGGGCACTGTGAGGGGAGTGTTGGCTTGAGTAGCCAAGGGCCAAGGCGGTGTGAGTGGAAGAGACCGAGGTGAGGGGGAGGCCGCATTAGGGATGCCTGGGTTGAGCAATGGAGAAAAGCGGCACCGAACTGATCGTCACTAGCAAGGGGGGAAGTGATGGGGAGTGAGACCGGTAGGGTAGGAAGTCACAACAGGGAAGGGCCTGCGAACAGTAAGGGAGTCCTGGGTTTGTCAGTGTTGCAAGGAAGCGGAGTGCGAGAGTCTAAAGGAAAGAGGAGAGGCGCCTACGGGGAAGTTGTGTTGGGAAAACAGGGGTCGGGGCTAGGTTACGTCGCACATAGACACAAAAGGAGGAGGCAAATTAGAGAGATAAAATGGGGAAAACCCTAAAAAAGAAAATAAAAAAATAAAAATAAAAATAATACTTAAAATAAAAATTATTATACACAACAAAGAATAATAATTATAAAAATAACAATTAAAAGGAATAACAATAATAATCATAATAATCATAATAATATTATTCAAAACAATATTAATATTATTACAACTATAAAATAATTCCGAATAATTGTTTCAATTAAAATAAATTTAATTGTAATGTTTAGGATAATAATAATAACATGATGATAAATATTAAAATAAAAAATTAATTTTATATTATCTCAATATTAATAAAATCATTAAGACAATAAAAATATTTTAAATGACACAACAATTAATGTGCGCTCTAATTAGAAAATCTATTTATTTTAATTAATTTATTTATTTTTCGAAGATGGAAGGTTGCTCCGCTACCCAGACAGAGCCATGGGGGGTTTCCAAAACATACCCCGCTCATGCGGCCAAAACCGTTGAATATAAAAAACACATTTTTCAAAACACAAACTCAAATCTTCATCCGAGGCTCATCCCAGACAGCATCAAAAATATTTAAAGGCGAAAAAAACTTTTAAAATAAAACAATCACATAGTTCGGGGTGTGACACATATGATCCCAAATCAACTTATTATTTATCAACAAAATCATTTAGAAAAAATAAATTAGTCACACTAACCAGGTACTTCATGTAGTACAGTGGTAGGTGTAAAATCTCAGTCACACTATGGTTTTGGGTTCAATTCCTACACCTTTGTCCGACAAGATGGGTTTTCACACGATCTGTGTGTTCTCCTATTTCAAAAACTATATTTTATAACATTCCCAAAATGAGATAAATTACACAAAATAACTATTACATAATTTCACAACAAATGTTATCTCGTACATCACATTTTCATCCCAAAATTTAGTAGCATGTAATTTCCTCAAATTCAAGGATCATATAAACCTAAATGTTTATATATAACTATATCAACAATGGTAAATACAATTCTTCGAAAAATTGAATTTTCACATAACAAACAGCAGGGTTACACATACAAGTGAAAAGTTATCCAATGTAATCCCATCAACAAAGTGCACTAATACTTTTAAAGATTTCACCATCCATTTATTTCCAAAGAGGGTATTCCTTTACCAAGAGGTTATCCTATAGAATAGGGAATTCACTCAGGTAATGCTCAGGTCTCCTACATTTATGGAAAATTATTGTAAATGGAATCTTGGGATCATTTTTATTTTCTTCCAGAGTACTATTCATTTTTCCTCGTCAATTATTTACATTATGTATTTCTTTCCCACACATAAATCATTTCTTTTTTTTATTGAGACACTTCCTTTTGTGTATCCTTACACATTTCTTACATGATGGAAATTGATCATTCTTTTCTCTATTGTATCCACTGCTGGAACTCTTATCATTCATATCCTTTCTTATCTTTGTTGAGTCCGAGAGTTGGTTAATATATATGTTGTTTATCATATTTTTGGAATACTGATTTGACATTAACACGATAACTTTTACACCTATCAAAAATCCATTTTGTTGCTATTTTACTCCACCATTCCCACCTTGTACATCATCATCAATGTAACTTTGACTTCCTTGGAGTTTAGCCATTAACTAACACAAGAATGCATTGTGTGAGTTATAAAATCCTTTATAGAATATCATAACACCCTATTTTCAATCTAAAACACTTCATAATTAAGCTAGGTTATTTATTCTCATTATATAATAAAATCCTTCAAATTTATTTGTAAAGAAAATTTGAATTATCCTAAGAATACCCCCCGAGAGTGTCATAACCAACAGTGCAACAAAGTCCATTGTCGTTTACCAGGATACCCCGAGTCAAGGCTGAAACTCATTGTCTATGTTTTTACTCCTAAGTACATTTTTGGAAGATCCACGTCTACATTATCGTATCTAGACAAGGATTTATTGCTTCAAAAAACACACATAATATTTACATTATATATTTTTTATGTTCTTCTATACTAATCATCAATGTCTATATTAGGATAGTGTTTCTTAATCAGAGTATTTTTCCTAAATCTAGCTTTCAAGGTTTGTACTAAACTTCCTATGATAACAACTGTAATGCCCCGTCCCCAGTTACCTAGATTCGGTACATTATTATATACCATTGGCATGGTACAATGAATCATGTCACGAAAGACTGATCAGTTCAGTAGCCTTGGAAGTAATAGATACACTCATTAGTTTTACATTACATCATGAAATAATTACATTATCCACATTTAGTCCCATTTTTTAACACACTTATATCCTTATCCTATCCCTACAGGTCATCCATATAATACTTCTTCACATCCTAGAAAAAATAAAACATAGAATTGGGTGAGCTCAGATGCTCAGTAAGGATAACAATATAAACAAAACATTCATATATAAGAATTAACATTTAAGGCAATGTATAACACTAAAACAAAGGCATGTTAATCTTTAACTTTTTCATAATATGGCCAATATAAAATAAAATAATTCCATTTAATTATTAATATGGATATTCTAATAGTCGAATCATCAAATTCAATATAAATAGCCACTTTCAAAATGACAGAATGTGTAATGCTAGATATAATAACCACATAGTCAAGGCCTTGTGCCAAGACTACAATTAAGATTTTACCATGGCATTGTTCCAAGTCATTAGTTTGTCTCATGAGACATAGAAATGCATCATGGAGCTATAGTGAGATTAAATCAGCACATAATAAGTCCAATGGATTCCTTATATGAAAAGGTTTAAACATAACATAGACATTCGTATTAGAACTATCATACAAAATTTCAATACTTTATCCATAAAACATGAATTATACAAAAATAACACATCCACAGTCAAACATATCACAAAAATATCAATTCAATATAGAAGATTTATATCACAATAAATCAACCTCGATCCAGAATAATATCCACTAAATGATATTGACATAGTTGAAAATGTTTAGTAAAAACCATTGATGGAAATTTCCATTTTTCATGAAAACATTTAAAAGTCTCACTATTTATCAAGAAGTTGATTAAAATATATTTTTAAATCAAAGTGTCCCATACCAATTTGAAAATTTTAAAAGTAATTTTAATTTTAAAACATTAATGTCCATATAAATAAAACTGTAAATTCTTTATTAAAACATAGACATTAACGAGAATGATTTAGAAAAATAAAGTTTTAAAAAATTTAAAATGATGTTTTAGTTTGAGTTCCTAACCAAATGATAAATGTTTGAATAAAAATAATTTAGGTAATAAAAACATTATAATATCATGAGAACAAAGGGATTAATGATATACTATATCAAAATTCAGTATATACACTAAATATGTAACATACCAGGTAAATAATGACTAAAACATTTTCATATTTATTAATATTTACGAATTAAATATTAATTTTACTTTAAAGGGGTTGCTATGTTCGATAGCGTACCTGATACGCAATAAAGAGTTTCTTTGAAATTTTACCTTGAACACTAGTAATAAAATAATATTATTTTAAATGGTAGTTAACACATAGCCGTTGTATTGGCGGGAATGGATAGAAATAAATAAAATATGATTAAATATGTTTTTAAATGTTTTTACTTTTATATAATAAAAAATGAAGGCTTAAAATACGGAAAGAATTCAATTTTAAGCGTATATGCCCTAGTTTTCACTAAAGGTTCACTTATCACCTTTTGATGGAGAACCGTCATTAAATAGAGTTTTGTTCACTCTTATAAAATCTATTAGACCAATTAAAACTCTTCTTTAGAATCAGGACATCAAAATTTACTTTGTGTAAATTTTTGGTATTTTTCCGATAAAGTTCATTTTTTTAATGAATAGTGTAAAATGTTGAATTTTAATTCAAAACCTCTTTTTAATATAATTTATTTATATGATTAGATTATCTTTTGAATTGTTTTTAAATTGAAATTATAATATATTTTTAACATTAAATCTATTAGTGGTCGTTGGAATCAATTTCACTTTGGAATTGGACTTAAACTAGTGTCAATCTTTTGATACTTATTGTTTCATAAAAACACGCTATTTGTCATGACAGCGGGAATTAATTATTAAATTAATTAATGTGACTTATATGATTTGAATTTTGTAAAATATACATCATTTCTGAATTCAGAAGATCAAATATAGATTAGGGTTAAAATTTGGTATTTTTCTGAAGAATTTCAATTTTTGATGAATAGTGAAACCACTAAGTGGTAGTTAAAGAAACTTATTTTTCGTTTAAATAAAACTTTGTCACTTATATGATTTGATTTTCAAAAATCCGACATACATGGTTGTCATTAAGAAGTAAAATGTGGTTCAATGAGATTAAAATAATTTTTTGGTGAATAGTAAATTTTAAGTTCTTAATCGCGATTAGAGGTAATTAGTGTAGTTTAAGGTAAAAATAATGTTTTAATAAAATGAGATGAGCTTGACACATGTCCTACCCTCATTGGATGTGTCATGACTGACCAAGGAAATCCATGGGACAACTTGGGGACCCCATGGAGCCACTTTGGTTGGGAAATGACATAAATAACTTTTTATTAAATGTGGAAGTAAAAATGACACAAACATGAGATGTTTTACTAATAAAATTTTTACATGGGGTTATACAAGTCATATTTATGATTATAAATAGTCATTATAAAGCTAAAAGGATTTACTACATAATATTATTTTTTGTATAATTTTTAGACTTTAAATATATTAAATTATTTATGACATCATGATGATGCAGCGATTACATCATTAATAAAGGATTTAAATAAAATGAAATGATAATGTAAAATCTATGACCTACACATGTAAAAAACCTATTGGATGGGTGGATTTCGAACCCTTATCACCTTAACCTCGAATTACATCAAAGTGGGACCATTAAAATCTGAAGCTCATTCTAAAATAAAGTAACATTTCCTTACTTTCCAGGAGTGCCCCTCCTCTCCTCTTATAAGAGGCCCACACCTCTACCACCTTACCCACACTTCCAAAGCCTTTGGCTCGGCCAAACCCTGCCCATTTTGTCTCTCCACATCCCTCTATTACTCCTTGAAGCCTCACTTTGGGCAGAAGTCTTCCCAAGGAAGCCTTTGAGCTCATTCCAAAGGGAGTTACCTGATTTTAAGGAGATTAAAGAACGACCGAGTCAAGTCGGACCCAAGGTAAGGGACTTCATCTCAATCTCCTTCCATTGAGGCATATTTCGTTTTATACACAACTTTCAATTATACGGTGTATAAACCCCTTTGAATTTTACTTTTATACAAAAGGAATCTTTTTCTATGAAGCGTTTTACAAAATGACAAAAAAGAATGTTTCTTTTAACGTACGTGGTGACAACATCCTTTTCCACCACCGCGTGTATTATTTAGTCTTTGTCTTCCTAAACAAGCCATAATGTTTTTTTAAATGAAATAAATACCATATACTCTTTTATGTATTTTGGTATTGAAAATGGTTTTTTATAATGGATTTGTTATGTCAATATATTTAAGTGATATATTGTGGTCAATGTGTGGAAATGTTTTCTTTCCATTATATTTGTTTTATGTCTTATGATTTTTATAATGGTACTTGGACATTTTACGGGTGGTTACGTGATAAACCATATGACGGGTGGTGCCGTGAATACCAGGACGGGTGGTTAAGTTATAACCTCAAATGCATTGGGTATGGAATTCGGCCGTACGGCTATTCCATTAAGTATGTATGGAAGTTGGCCGTATGGCTATTCCATTAAGTGATTTGTATAGAAGTCAGCCGTATGGTTATTCCACTTAAGTATGTTTATGTCCCAAGTTACCTTTATATGTTATGTGTTCTTTATATGGGTTTTATGGTAATCCTTTGGTTACAACAGGGTAAGTAATGATATTTTATTCAGTGAAGACTTTTTACTACTTCATGAAGGTGAAGGTATTACTTTTATAAAGTATACATGCTTTACTTGATGTTTGAAAAACTAAAAGTTTTGATTCTTTGTGTACCCCTTACTGAGCTTTTTATGCTCACCCCAAGTTTTTTTTGAAATGGTTTTCACAGGACATAATGTGGAATAGAGTCAAGGATGGGATCAAGGGAAAGTCATGCTATATAAAACATGGAAGTAGACATGATTATTTTTAAGAGTTTTTTTATTCTATGGAAACTTAGTAGAAGTTTCTACTTTGTAACCTTTTGAGATGTAACATTTATGTCCTAATTCTCTAAAACTCTAAATCTGAAAAGATCCTCAATGTGATTTATTCATTTAATTCAATATCAAGAGATGTTTAAGGCCGTGGCCTTATAGTTGTATCAGAGGTCGGTTTGGACAACTTTTTCAGTTAGAAAAGTGTAAAATTATAAGTTAATTTATGGTATGATTGAAATGATATAGAATTTAATGATTACCATGTTGTTTCGCCAAATATATTTCTGTGTTCAAAATGGTTTTCCATAGAGGAAACAAAGAAGCTATGTTGGGACGACATCAGGAGGAAGACAACCTTCCAAATCAGCAACCTGATATGGTCGGAATCGGAACTGAACAATTTTTTGCAGTGATGACACAGTTGACTCAGGCTATAAATGGTGGTGGTATCCATGGACGAGATCATCCAGATCAACCGCAGAGGAACATATCAGTGGTGGAACATTTTATGAGGCAACATCCCCCATCATTCAGAGGATCATATGACCCCGTGAAAGCTGAAGGGTGGATTAAAGCACTGGAGAAGATTTTTGATGTCATGGGGTGTTCAGAACATCAAAAGGTTAGTCTTGCTATTTAACATTTTGAAGGTGAAGCTGATCAGTGGTGGTTGATGGTGAAAAATATCAGGGATAGTGATGAGATCGAGGATCTTCACTGGGACGAATTCAAAGGTATGTTTCTTGAGAAATATTTTCCTAAGGTTGTTCATCTTAGGATGGAAAAACAGTTCTTATAGTTGAGGCAGGAGGATGATTCAGTAGATGCTTATGAAGCAAAGTTCACTTGATTGGAAAGGTATGCTCCAAACTTCATACGATATCTTGATAGTAAAATACATCGTTTTTACTCAGGGTTAAAGCCAAAGTATCGAAGGGATTTAGCTGTTCGTGAGTTCAAAATTTATGAAAAACTTGTTCGATGTACGGAGAAGGTGGAAATGGAGTTTGTCGATGATCATGTGTTCTATGACAAACAATAGAATAAGAGTTCCAGTTGGCAGGCAAAGGGGAAGAATTCATCAAAGAAGCAAGGAGGTAAGAAAACCAAATATCCATCCTGTGAGAAGTGTGGTAAAATGAATCCTGGAGAATGTTTATCCAAGTCTGGTAAGTGCTTTCGGTGTGGTAAGTCTGGTCATATTGCTCGTAACTGTAAGGAGGATGATCAAGCAGGTAATGAAAAGCCAGCGGTAAGATGTTTTAAGTGTAATGAAATGGGTCATTATGAAAATGAGTGTCTAACGAAGAACTCAACTGGGGGAAAGCAGCCAGACTACAAGCAGAAAGGGGTGGTGAAATCCTTTGCAACAACCTCAGCAGATGTTGGGCCATCGAATGAAGTGGTATCAGGTACACTATTTGTTTGTTAAGATTATGCCAATGTGTTGTTTGATTCAGGGTCTACACAGTCTTTCATTTCTGAGAAGTTTTCTAGTAAATTAGAAATTCCATCTCAAGATATGAATCCTGAACTTATGGTAAAAACACCTAGAGGGAACGTTGAGACAAAAAGGAATTATAAGAACCTTCCTATCCTTGTTTGTGGAAAGAATATACCAGCAAACCTTATTGTTTTGCCTCTAGTAGAGTTTGATGTTATTTTGGGCATGGATTTGCTTTCTGTTTATCATGCTAAGATTGACTGCAGAGCTAAAATGGTTTCTTTTCAGAAAGATTTTCAGTTTGTGTATAAGAATGAACCCTTGATTTTGATAACATATCAGGAAGTTGAGCAACTAGTAAAAGATGGAAATGAATGTTACCTTGCACATATTGTTGAAAATAAAGGAACTGTTCAGATTAATGATGTGCTAGTGGTAAATGAGTATCTTGATGTTTTTCCTGATGAGTTGCCTAGTATTATTCATGATCGGGAAGTTGAATTTACTGTTGACTTAGTTCCTGATTCTAAGCCAATTTCAAAACCCCCTTATCGAATGGCTCAATTTGAACTTTTAGAGTTAAAGAAGAAATTGCAGGAGTTATTAGATAAAAGTTTCATTCGACCTAGCACATCACCATGGGGTGCTTCTGTCTTGTTTGTTAAAGAGAAAGATGGTTCAATGAGACTTTGCATTGATTATAGAGCCTTGAATAATATTAGTATTAAGAACAAGTATCCTTTGCCTCATATCGATGATTTGTTTGATCAGCTCCAGGGAGCTCAGTATTTTTCGAAGATTAACTTGAGGTCGGGGTACCATCAGTTGAACATAAAAGAAAAAGACGTTCCAAAGACTGCATTCCGTACTTGATATGGCCATTATGAATTTGTAGTTATGCCTTTTGGGTTAACCAATGCACCTGCTGTATTCATGGACCTTATAAATAGAATTTTCCATGAGTTCTTGGATAAGTTTGTGGTTTTTTTCATCGATGATATTTTGGTGTTTTCTAAAAGTAAAGAGGAGAATGAAAGTCATTTAAGGGTTATCTTGCAAACCTTAAAAGAAAAGAAACTATATGGGAAATTCAGCAAGTGTGAGTTTTGGTTACAAAAAATTTCTTTCCTGGGTCACATTGTTTCAAAAGATGGCATAACTGTTGATCCTGCTAAAACAAAAGTTGTTGAAGAATGGCCAAGACCCACAAATGTTACCGAGATCCGTAGTTTTCTTGATTTTGCAGGTTACTACCGAAGGTTTGTTAAAAAATTTTCACGGTTATCTGGTCCAATGACTAAGCTAACTCGGAAGGGTGTTAAGTTTATCTGGACAAAGGAATGTCATTATTGTTTTCAGGAGTTGAAAAGAAGATTGGTGAATGCTCCAGTTTTGGCACTTCCTTCTAGGAATGGTGAGTTTGTTATATACAGTGATGCTTCATTGAAGGGACATGGTTGTGTCCTTATGCAGAATGATCAGGTAATTGCTTATGCTTCACATCAGTTGAAAACTCATGAGGTAAATTACCCTACACATGATTTAGAATTAGCTGCTATTGTTTTTGCTTTAAAAATTTGGAGGCATCATTTGTATAGAGTAAAGTGTGAAATATATACTGATCACAAATGTTTAAAGTATATATTCACTTAGAAATAATTGAACATGAGACAGAGGAGATGGCTGGAATTAATCAAGGATTATGATTGTACAATTCATTACCATCTGGGAAAAGAAAATAAAGTGGCTGATGCTTTGAGTCGAAAAAGTAATGCTTCATTAACCATACTACGTTTGGAACGAGATCCTTTGGTGTTTGATTTTATGAACTTTGGCATAGAAGTTGTTGGTGCAAGAATTTCTTCTGTTTTGTTTCAGGTATCAGTGAGATCATCCCTATCAGACAGAATTAAGAAAGCACAGAGGGAAGACCGTGAGTTGCAGAAAAAGGTAGAGATGGTCCAGAAGGGTAAGTTGCCTGAATTAAACATTGATAATGATTGTGTTTTGAGGTTTGGGAAGAGATTATGTGTGCCTTGTGATTCACAGTTGAAGAATGAGTTGTTATGTGAGGCTCATAGTTCCCCGTTCTCAATTCATCCTAGCATTACTAAGATGTACAGAGATCTGCGGGAGTATTACTGGTGGGATGGAATGAAAAGGGATATTGCTAATTTTACTGTGAAGTGTTTGACTTGTCAGCAGGTTAAAGCAGAGTGGCAGTTACCAAAAGGGATGCTTCAGCCTTTACCAGTGCCAGAGTGGAAATGGGAAAACATATCCATGGACTTTTTTATGGGATTACCAAGGACATCTCGAGGTAATAATGAAATCTTGGTTATTGTTGATCTCTTGACCAAATCTGCTCATTTCCTTGCTATACGAGATAATTTTTCACTAGATCAGCTTTCCCGTTTGTATCTTAAAGAGATATTCTAGTTACATGGAGTTCCTCTCTCCACTGTGTCTGATCATGATCCCAGGTTTACTTATAACATTTGGAAAGGCCTTCAGAAGTCGTTGGGTACTAAATTATATTTTAGTACAACTTTTCATCCTCAATAAGATGGGAAGTCAGAATGAACAATGAATACCTTGGAGGATATGCTACGAGCATGTTCGATGGATCATCAGGGAATTTGGGACCAACATCTTTCTTTGGTTGAGTTTTCTTATAATAACAGTTTTCATTCTAGTATAAATATGGCACCATTTGAGGCATTATATGGGAAGCGGTGTCAAACTCCATAATTTTGGGATGAAGTGGGTGAAAGGAAGTTGATGGGACCAGAATTGGAAGAAGCGATGGCATAAAAAGTTCAGTTGATTCAGAAACACATGAGAACAGCTCAGAGTAGGCAGAAGAGTTATGCGGATAACCGTAGGAAGGATCTATCTTTCGAGGTAGGTGATCATGTTTTTCTCAAGGTTTCTCCATGGAAAAGTGTGATGAGATTTGGTAAGAAAGGAAAGCTGAGTCCAAGGTTCATTGGACCATATGATATTCTAGAGAAAGTTGGATCAGTTTCTTTCCAAGTGGCTTTACCTCCGAGTTTATCTCAGGTACACAATGTTTTTCATGTTTCGATGTTGAGGAAGTATATGCCATATCCGTCTCATGTTTTGAGTCCAGAGGTAGTTCAGTTAGAGGAGAACCTATCTTATGAAGAACAACCAGTCCAGATTCTTGACCGAAGAGAGCAAGTGTTGCGAAATAAGGTAATTCACCAAGTAAAGGTTTTGTGAAAAAACCATATGGTTGAAGAGGCAACGTGGGAATCTGAAAATGCTATGAGGGATAAATACCCCAAATTATTTTGATAAGTGAATAAAATTACGAGGACGAAATTCCTAAAAGTGGGGAAGGATGTAACATCCCAGGTAAATAATGAATAAATTTTTTTCATATTTATTAATATTTATGAATTAAATATTAATTTTACTTTAAAGGGGTTGCTATGTTCGATAGCGTACCCGATACACAACAAAGAGTTTCTTTGAAATCTTACCTTGCACACTAGTAATAAAATAATATTATTTTAAATGGTAGTTAACACATAGCCATTGTATTGGTGGGAATGGATAGAAATAAATAAAATATTATTATATATGTTTTTTAAATGTTTTTACTTTTATATAATAAAAGATAAAGGCTTAAAATACGTAAAGAATTCAATTTTAAGCGTATATGCCCTAGTTTTCACTAAAGGTTCACTTATCACCTTTTGATGGAGAACCTTCATTAAATAGAGTTTTGTTCACTCTTATACATTCTATTGGACCAATTAAAACTCTTCTATAGAATCAGGACATCAAAATTTACTTTGTGTAAATTTTTTGTATTTTTCCGATAAAGTTCATTTTTTTAATGAATAGTGTAAAATGTTGTATTTTAATTCAAAACCTCTTTTTAATCTAATTTATTTATATGATTGGATTATCTTTTGAATTGGTTTTAAAGTGAAATTAGAATATATTTTTACCATTAAATCTAATAGTGGTCGTTGTAATCAATTTCACACTGAAATTGGACTTAAACTAGTGTCAATCTTTTGATACTTATTGTTTCATAAAAGCACGCTATTTTTCATGACGACAGGAATTAATTATTAAATTAATTCATGTGACTTATATGATTTTAATTTTGTAAAATATACATCATTTCAGAATTCAGAATATCAAATATATATTAGGGTGAAGTTTTGGTATTTTTCTGAAAAACTTCAATTTTTGATGAATAGTGAAACCACTAAGTGGTAGTTAAAGAAACTGATTTTTCGTTTAAATAAAACCTTTTCACTTCTGTGATTTGATTTTCAAAAAATCCGACATACATGGTTGTCATTAAGAAGTAAAATGTGGTTCAATGAGATTAAAATAATTTTTTGGTGAATTGTAAATTTTAAGTTCTTAATCGCGATTAGAGGTAATTAGTGTAGTTTAAGGTAAAAATAATGTTTTAATAAAATGAGATGAGCTTTACACATGTACTACCCTCATTGTATGTATCATGTCCGACCAAGAAAATCCATGGGTCCACTTGTGGACCCCATGGAGCCACTTTGGTTGGGAAATGACATAAATAACTTTTTATTAAATGTTAAAGTAAAAATGACAGAAACATGAAATGTTTTACTAAAACAATTTTTACATGGGGTTATACAAGTCATATTTTTGATTATAAATAGTCATTAGAAAGATAAAACTATTTAATACTTCATAGTATTTTTTTTATAATTTTTATACTTTAAATAAATTAAATTATTTATGATATCATGATGATGCAGCGATTACCTCATTAATAAAGGATTTAAATAAAATGAAATGATAATGTAAAATCTATGACCTACACATGTTCAAAACCTATTGGATGAGTGGATTTTGAACCCTTATCACCTTACCCTCGAATAACATCAAAGTGGTACCATTAAAATCCGAAACTCATTCTAAAATAGAGTAACATTTCCTTACTTTCCAAGAGTGCCCCTCCTCTCATCTTATAAAAGGACCCCACCTCTACCACCTTACCCACACTTCGAAAGCCTTTGCCTCGACCAAAACCTGCCCATTTTGTCTCTCCACATCCCTCTCTTACTCCTTTAAGCCTCACTTTGGGCAGAAGTCTTCCCAAGAAAGCCTTTGAGCTCAAACCAAAGGGAGTTACCCGATTTTAAGGAGTTTAAAGAACGACCAAGTGAAGTCGGACCTGATGTAAGGGACTTCGTCTCAATCTCCTTTCATTGAGGCATATTTCGTTTTATACACAACTTTCTTTTATACGGTTTATAAACTTCTTTGACTTTTACTTTTATACAAAATGAATCTTTTTCTACGAAGCGTTTTTCAAAACGATAAAAAGGAATGTTTCTTTTAACATACGCGGTGACAACGACCTTTTCTACCGCCGTGAGTATTATTTAGTCTTTGGCTTCCTGAACAATCCGTAATGTTTTTTAAATGAAATAAATACAATATAATCTTTTATATATTTTGTTATTAAAAATGGTTTTTTATAATGGATTTGTTATGTCAATATATTTAAGTGATATATTGTGATCAAAGTGTGGAAATGTTTTCTTTCCATTATATTTGTTTTATTTCTTATGATTTTTATAATGGTACTTGGACATTTGACGGGTGGTTATGTGATAAACCATATGACGGGTTGTGCTGTGAATAACAGGATGGGTGGTTACGTTATAACCTCCAATGCATTGGGTATGGAAGTCAACCGTATGGCTATTCCATTAAGTAATTTATGGAAGTTGGCCGTATGGCTATTCCATTAAGTGATATGTGTGGAAGTCGACCGTATGGTTATTCCACTTAAGTATGTTTTTGTCCCAAGTTAACGTTATATGTTATGTGTTATTTATATGGGTTTTATGGTAATCCTTTGGTTACAAAAGGGTAAGTAATGATATTTTATTCAGTGAAGAGTTTTTACTACTTCATGAAGGTGAAGGTATTACTTTGATAAAGTATACATGGTTTACTTGATGTTTGAAAAACTAACAGTTTTCATTCTTTGTGTATCCCTTACTGAGCTTTTTATGCTCACCCCATGTTTTTTTTGAAATGTTTTTCATATAACATAATGTGGAATAGTGTCAAGGATGGGATCAAGGGAAAGTCATGCTATATAAAACATGGAACTAGACATGTTTCTTTTTAAGAGTTTTTTTATTCTCTGGAAACTTATTAGAAGTGTCTACTTTGTAACCTTTTGAGATGTAACAGTTATATACTAATTCTCTAAAACTCTAAACCTAAAAAGATCCTCAATGTGAATTATTCATTTAATTCAATATCAAGAGTTGTTTAAGTCCAGGGCCTTATAAAATGAAAGTGAATCGGCACATAAAAACAAGAAGTCGCAATGGAATGTAAGTTGAGATTAATTCCTTTATAAAGGTTGTATCTATATGTTAATGATAAATCCATGACATAATTATATGTGAAAATTATAAATACACACAATATGATTGTATATTCAGTGTAAATCAATCAGTGGACATTCACACATATTTTTTTAAAAACAACACCAATGAATTGGATATTTTACTCAACAAATGGAGAATGAGTTAAAATTACTCTTATCAAGTTCATAATGATGACTTGAGAATTTATCAATGGAGTGATTATGTGTATCAAATGTATATATACAGAAATGGGAGAGGAAATTATGACATAAGAAAATGAATAGTTATTCCACACATAATCATGGAGTAAAATAATCAATGAAGTATGCGTAAATCCGAATGAGTGTAAATTGAAATTTTAAATTCCTTTATCTATTTGGTGACATACGAAACATACACCCATGAAAGAAGGATCATACAATGATGATGAAAGTATCCATAAATTAAATTAAATTATATAATTAATACAATCTTTGGTAGTATACACACCACATGCAATAAATAAGTGGTAAAGAATGGAAATCTCATAGAATTAAATGTGAGATAAGAAACCCCTTAATTTGTACTTTTTCCTTGGTCGAGGGTAGGTTAACCTCCTGTATAATGGTGAAATAATTTTTATTGAATTATAAAAGAATAATATACATTAATATGATATCATATATGATCATTTAACTTTGATTTATTTATAATATCTTAGTATTATATTTGTTTCGGGTGTTAACGGAATCGTTTACCTTTATATTCTTTATTATGTGAGCCATATTTGTTACGGTTGGGTTGTATATTACTCATATCCAGAATTATATAATGTCTCTAAAAATTATTTTTAATCATAAAATGAAATTTAGTCTTGAATGGATACGATGGGGAATGAATCTCATCACATTTGTGGAGACAGTAATCTGTACGTACGCACGAGCGAAAATATCATTCTTTTGATACTAAAATAACTCTTATCACGTTTATATCGACAAAATTATTATTTATCAATGGAGTAATTATGTGTATAAAACGTATACCCACACAAAGGGGAGTGTAAATTACTACATAAATAAATCAATAATAATTTCACACATAATCATTGAGTAATGTAATCAATAGAGTATGCGTAAAACCGAATAAGTGGAAATTGAAATTTTAAATTCCATTACCAATTTGTTAACAAACAAAAAATACACCTAATTAAATAAAGATCACCCAATGATGATGTAAACACCCATAAATTAATGTATACAATGCAAAAAATACAATCATTGGTAGTATATACACCACACAAAACTTATTATTGGAAAATATAGCATGAGTCTCACGGGAATAAAAATGAGATGAAAACCCCTTACGTTGTACTTTTCCTTGGTCGAGGGTATTTTAATTGAATTTATAATAGTTGAATCATTTTTATTAAATTATAAAAGAACTATATAAATAAATATGATATCATATATGATCCTCTAATATTACTTTGTTAAAAAAATTAGTAGTATCACCTTTTCAGGTGTTAACTGATCCGTTTCCTTTATATACCCAGTTACGTAAGTAAGGTTTGTTATGAATATGATGTATTTTATTCATATCAAAAATAATATTAAGATCATAAAAATTATTTTTAATTATATATTGAAAATTATTCTTGAATGATTTTGATGGGGAATGAATCTCATCGCATTCGTGGAGACGGTAATCCGTACGTATGCACGAGTGACAATATCATTATATTGATGGTGAAATAGTATGTAATTAGATGGTATATAATATATACAGAATCATTTAAATTTTATATTTATTATTTAAATCAGTTATATTCATTATTATACACATCCAAATAATGAAGTGTTTGAATAACAAACTACACCACGGCGTGGAGACGGTGATCCGTACGTATGCACATATAGTGAATTTTCCATTTATAGGATGGATAGAATACGGAATATGGTTGTACCTTTTTTATAATAACATAAAAGTATATAAAAGAAACTAGAGTTATGATTTTATAATGGAAACAACAAATAAAGAGGTAGTGGAAGAAGAAAATAACTTGAAATATGTGATGAAATATTTACCTCTTTTTTAAGTTATTCCTTTTGATTTTATCAAAAGGGATTCATAGGATGGATTTATGAAAAAATGAAGGCCTCTATGATGAAGGGAGGAATGTTTTGAGGATATTTGGGTAGGGTTTGGATGAGACAAAAGGCTTTGGAGGTGTGAAATTAAGAGAAGGGGAAGTGCCCTTTTATAAGAGGGGTGAGGTTCCCTTTAGGAAAAGCTTGAAATATTATTTTATAATGAACTCATTTTCGGTTTCTAATGGATAAAAAATTAATTATTTAAAGTATAAGGTGTAGATGGGTCTAAAACCTATCAACCAATAGGTTGTAGATATGTTTAGGTCTTCATATTGTTTTTATTATTTAGATTTAACTCTTAGTTAAATAGTTTGACATCTACCATGTGTCATTCTATTTCTCCATTATGTAGCTAATAAATATACTATAACAAGAAATGTGAACCCCATTTTGTTCATTATTAATATATATATCATTATCTAAGTCCTTTGGATGAACCTAAAATTTTTAGGAATAATATATCAATTAATAACATAATATATTTTTTAAAAACTCAATTATTTCAATTTTGACACTATTTTGTAATTTATTTTTTTGAAAGCCATAAAAAAATTATTACATCGAATAAATTTTTTTAAAATGAAAATAAACTAACATATTAAACTATAAAATTAGTTTAATTCATCATAAGTCTTAATTTTCATTTATTTGGATATTTATCATATCGATTATTTTAATATTTCCTTTATAAGGTAATTACTGCATCATCATTGTGTCATAAAAAATTAAATTATTTAATGTCAAAAATTTATAAAAAAATAAAATTATTTAGGAATTATTTCTATATTTCTAATTAATATTTATAGTCGAATTTATATTTTGTGTAACCCAATATGAAAAATGGCTTAGTTATTAAACATTGAATTTAACTCTTTTAACTCTTCTTTAAATAAAATAATAATAAATGTCCTAATATAATCCAATTGGACCAAAAAGGTTCATATTTTATCCCAAAGGTTTACTTGGGTCGAATAAGACTTATCCAATAGAATTAGGATATGTGTTGGGTTAATTATGGTATCATTTTTACCCTTAATTAACATATTTAATTTTAACCGTGGTAAATAAAAGTCAAAAGTTACTATTCACAATAAATTATTTTTATCTTATTTAATGAAATATTAATTACTTATATTAACCGTGTCTCTTGTATTTTTGAAATTCTACTCACAGAAATGGAAAAATTATATTTTATGCAAATTTGCAAATGCTTCTACGAGGTGTGTAAAAGACGGTAAAAAGTTCCATAAACTTTTATACATTTAATTTTATTATAAAATGACTCTAATTAATTACATTAAACTTATATAGGTATTATATATCCATTTTTACTTAAAATAAATTTAAATAAAACAAATTATTATTTATATAAAAAGTCATTTTTAAACAATAACGAAGTGTTTTTCATTATTCATCAAAAATTGAATGTTTTTAAAAAAATAAAAAAATATCCTAAGATGATTTTAATAATCCGAATTCAAAATTTAATTCTATTTTACCAAATTCAAAACATATAAGTTTCATTAATTAATTTGAAATTAATTCACATTGTCAAAACACAAAAGCTGGTTTTTAAAATGTAAAAACTATCAAAATATTGACATGGGTTTATGTCAAATTTAAATGTAAAATTACTTATAATGACCTAAATTGTATTACCTTAAAAAATATAATATTATTATACATAAAAAAAATTCAAATACAAAATTTTTCACTATAAATAATTTTGATTAAAATGTTTTTTTTCAATTAAAATTTAGTACTTTTCATTATTCATCAAAATATAAAAGTTATCAAGAAAGAACAAAAAAATTATCCAAAAAAATTTGTATGTACCGATTCTAAATAACAATTTAATTTCAATAAATTGAATATATAACAGTGTAAAATATTGGTTTTAAAATGTGTTTTCCATTAAAAGGTGGTAAATTATCATTTTTTGAAAAATTCTTCTTTTATCTGAAAAAAATGAATTTGTTTTTATATTATGTCTAAGAAACACATAATATTGATTCTAAAACTATATGGAGTGTATAAAATTTAAAATTCAGTTAATACTATTCATAACCGCTTTTTGAACAGCTAGTTTGGTAAGTCAGGGTGCACTCAAACTCAGTGTTGCAGGCAGCGCAAGCTACTGAATTATTTAAAATAAAATAACTTACGAAGAAATCTTTGGGTGTTACATAAGAAAGTAAATGATAATTTATTCCATCCCTGGAATTATCATACAAATACTTGTGTCACCTATGGAATTAAAATAATCATTCACTCATGATCATTTAATTATATCATTTTCATCACCTTATTCTGTTCAATTCAATATCCCTTCAGAAGGTGGATCAAAGTATGAGATAATCTTAGAAGTCATATATTCAAATTAATTCACATGGGCATGTCCTTATAAGGTATTCTCAAGATTAAGGATTCAAAAAAATTAGTCAATCAATATCATAGATTCAATATCATTTAATTTGGAACATTTAATACATCATCATCAGCACAAATAAAAAATCATTTACACCACACCTAAAAAGGGACCCATGACATTGGCCAACTTAGAGGGCTTGCGATTAATTTTTCTCATGTGGTCATAATCATTCTTTCAATGATTTAATTAATCAATGGTAAAAACAATAATCAAATCAATTTGTACCAAATCATAATAGGGAGAATAAAACAATAGAAAATATTATAATATATAGAATGTAATTATCTAAAATGTGAAATTCAATTTAATAATATGATTGAAGATTCAATGAGATATTACATAGCCCATTTTGAGGCATGTTCATTTATGCCTTACTATTAATCCATTTAATTATAATTCATCCCATATTGAAATTCATCTCATAATTCAATTTTCATTTTAAATCCCATGAATGGGGTAATGATGGAACAACCTAAGGCATCCAATTCATGAACACAACGATAGTGGTTTAACTCAATATCATGTTACCCAAGATGTGGTTCTAAATCATTGTGTGTAACCTATAAACCATCGTTAATAGAACTCTTTTATTTAATGGGATACGGATATCAATTTATTCAAGGATTAAAATCCATTTCAATGTGTCACCTGATAATTTTGAACATGAAACCATAGAGTATTTAAACACATCAACATTTAACACGAAAAATTTGGACATATAAAGTGGATCCGTAATGGAAAGATCATCAAATACCAGCTCATGATTCGACTTAGATCCATAAAAAATCAATGAATGAAAAAATACCCTTAAAATAGTAAAGAATCACTTACACCTAAATATTATTTCCAAAACCAATTTAAATGAGGAAATACACTAAAATAATGTAATTATTTAATATGCATATCCATAGTGATAATTGACACTCAATTCAGGATTCAAAAGAGAGAGATCATGTGAACTCTAGGAGGAGGATATTGGGAGATCCCTTTTCATCGAAGACAAGGCCTCACACTTTTTAGGAAAGACAAGGAAAATAGAAATTATTATTTAATCATCAATATGGTTCTTTTGGTTATATTAGCCTTACAGTATTGGTCACATTGTTTGGTCGCACGGTCTCGTCTAACTGTGCGCCAATAGTGAGATGCCTGCTTCTTATGAAACCACATATCACAGTTGTTTCACATGGTTATCCAAACCAAGAACCAACTGTGAGATGATTAATACAAGGGAAATACCAAGGTGTCTCTAATTGTGTGGGCTGTGCATATAGGTTCTGGATATCGTGAAAAACCTTTGTCGGGCACATATGCTCCTCCTCTATTGCTACACATTATCCTACTTGAGGCAAAAATTTTTCAGACAATCCATGTTCTCTCTACAGACAATCCAAACCATATTTTATAGCGCCCAACACTCACAAAACTAAATGTGGACTCTACTATATCTCTCATGCCTTTTACCTAGTCTAATAATACACTCATAACTATTTTAACTCTTAGAATTTAGTTCCAAATCTTAGTTTACAAAATAGAACATTTAGTAATCACCGAAATTAGATTTACATTGGAATTTAATCATTTTCAAATCTAGGGACTCTACATAGGTCTATAGTTATCCAAATTAACCCCACTATTAGGTGCCATGCCTAGTTAGGAATCCTGCTATCTGACGTTTCATCCCAGGCCACCAATACTAGAATCACATATATCAATACATCTTGGAGATACCTGAATGGATTGACCATCGATAATCATGGAATCTTATATCAAATCCTATCCTAAAATATTATGGAAACCAGACACATCCATGTATATGTAGGATGTTATCTCTATCCATAGAACAATCTAGAGGAGGTTCATCTCTTGAAAGACTCTCATGGAGAACCAAACCCCACATGATCTTAAAATTTCCTGTACTTCACCTTGTAAATGAGGGAAGAGGTAATTATCAGGGCTGATAGATAAGACTTCTTGTGACTATCTTGCTACTCTAGATTCATATTATTGAATAGGGATACCAATTTCCATCTATCAATGGATTCATATACGACTTTCACCTATGTGTTCTAAATCAACACATTAGATGCTACATTTCCCTTCCCTGGAATATAGGCAGGCTCAAAATCAAAGTATTGAAGTTATTCGACCCATATTCATTTTTTGAGATTTAATTCACACTATGTAAAGATATATTTGGGGAACATGTGGTCTATATACACCAAAATTAACTTACCAATCAGATAGTGTCTCCATCAATGTAAGGCATGGAAACTGATACTATCTCAAGGTCGTGCATCAGATAAGTTATCACTTCTGGACTCAACTAAAGAGATATGTATGGAATGAGTTTTTTCCACCTGCATCATAAATCCTTATAGTATGATGTTTCATACATAAAAAACCATTTAACCTTTCGTTGGATCTAGAATACATAGAATAGGTGCAGTACAAGACTGCATTTCTTAACCTTAAATGATTAATCGCATGCTTTTGATAATAAGAACATAACTCGATTAATTATAAGACTAGTAAAAGGTGAATAAAGGCATGAAAAGTCACTTTATATATTCTTACAATATCAAAAGTAAACCAATAAACACTTTATATCAAATACATTCATGGGATACTCCTAATAAAATACAACACACACCTTATCTGGGAAAATATAGACTCCTAATTTCAAGATAATATGACACAAGAAATGAACAATTTTAATCTAGATTTAGAACTTAGAAAGCGTGGAATAAATATGATTTCCTCTTAGTGTACTAAAATTTATCTCTTGGTTTACAGCATGGTCACTACAAGTGTGACCATACATGACAATTCAATCAAAAAATAATTATAAAAAGGTAGCTAAATTTGAGTGGAACACCGTATTCAATAGTGCCAAGAAAAAAGAAGTCACATTTGTAAGACTGGACTATATAATGAGGTAATAATACATGACATATTGACTGTATAACACTATATAAGGTATTTATAATGACCTTACGCACATCTGTTTATAGCCCAATCTCAAATAAATCTTAGACATAACCCTAGATTCTTAGAGTTGGTTAAAGATACCATCTATATGAGGTAGGAAGACCAATTCATTACCATATGTTATTTCAACCATATTTTATCCATGTGTATACAAAGTGTCCTTTCCACCTTATTGGTGGAAATCATGGGTGAACTCCAAGAGGATGTGTTAGGACAGATGAATCCTTTGGATTCCTGATACTCAATCTTTCTCTTGTCCTCCAAGACACTATTAGGTTCTATCCTATAAAAGGTAATGAAAACTGAATATGCTCATAGAATAAGCTCAATCATTAAATCTATCTATCTCTCAAGAGGTAACAAAGAATGCTCATTGGGGGAGACATCCATGAAATTATCTACTAGTGGAGGAAATTTTTCCAGATGTAAAACCTGATCCTTTATGAAGATATTGGAAATATCCATTGTCACCCCACCTAGAACACGATTATCTAGTCCTTATTTTCTTGTCATGACATCCCACTCACCCTTATATATATAAATAATCTATTCTAGTGATGTAAACAACACCCAATAGTGATAGAAGTCTAAAATGGTGTGATATAGAACTATCCAATCAAACCACATAAATAAATTGAATCATGCATCATTGGAATAAAGAGCCCCCATAAGAATGGGTAACTACCTACCTTAAGGGGAGAATCTCTACACTAACATATTCCCTATCACTGAACATTTAAGGGTGTATATAGAGTTATTACACTATGGTAATACTATATTTATAGTCTAATACATTCCATAAGAGATAAAGATATTAATTAGTCGGAATCACAAGTATCTAATAAAAAATATACTATAGTAGAGGACACTATAATATTAACTTGTATTGTAGTTAGTGCTATATCCAAATACTCAGTTATCAGATGTAATTCAAGAAATTGAACTGATCCACAACCTTATGCAGTAGCTGGATTTCAATGATCAAAATACCTCTACTAGAATTGTGGGTGATCAAGACTCTATCTACTACAACCATGGCCTACTCCCAAGACAGTCATACTGATCATACACCAACATTGTACACACGACATTGTAAAAGAAGATTCCCTTAATGGTGGAGCATGTGAAGATGATTGTCCACTAGAAGTAGATTTAATAGTCTAACAAAATCTATGATTATTCCACATAATTCCACAAGTCAAACACACCATAGAGTCACTATCACAATAAGGATTCAGATACCCCTATCATCTACACTAGAGATGCACCAGGAAGCTACCATCATGGGTACTCTGGCTACCACTACCCTAACACGATACCTCAATAGATCGATTTCATCTATCAGATGAACTACTGGCCTACTGAGACATTGGTCCTCTATGTCCAATATTATTTACATCCCTCGGGTTTTACTCAGTGATGAGAGGATGATTCAGTATTTGAAAAAATTATGTAGGCATAATACATTCACCATAGTGTGGATACCATAGACAATCCAATCGTGCCTCTTTCATGAGGAAGCTCATCACAAACTAGAAAAGTTGTGAAGCGCTTCAACTGAGTGAAATGCGCTGAATACTACAAAACTAAAACTAAATCCTGATTGAGAGGATTGAACTCCCTTGAGTAGTCATTTCTCATATTCAAAGGAAATAAATAATAATTAAAATAAATCTAGAAATCATACCATACCATATTGTAATGAAGACCAGCCTAGGTAACTACATCCCACAACTACTTAGTCGAATCATGCTGCTTGTATGCAGAAATATTAAAATTCTAATATGGAGGTGTTTATATACGATCAATGATATAATTTGTATCATATAACCATGTCTCAATAGCCTGCAGAACACCATCCCCTAAGAAGGTGAGAGGATGCTGCTACAGGAACCTATGGGTCAGATCCTCAATCGTGGGTGCATGATGTGGAGCACTATGAATAGACTGCATCAGATGTAGGAAACTGTCATGAGTTTTTTTCATAAGTTCCAAGGTCAAGTACAATATTAGGTTCCTCAAGTGGAACTACTGGATGTAAGACTGGTGGCTGAGGGCACACCAAATAAAGATATTGTTCATCACCACCCTCCTAGAACATGACACATAGAAATTATGGTAAAATTGGTATACAGAGAATGGTAAATTCCTCAGAACACAGTTAGGAACATATAGATGGAAACACTTGTTGAGGATGAATGTAAGAAAGAGATTACTACCAATGGTATTATACCCAAAACTACCTTCATAGAATTCAAGGTACTGGTATGTTCAAAAATATATGTTTTAGGGGTTCCAGTAGATAAAGGGTCAACTATGGATTTCCACATCATTTTTTGGAAACCATTTAATTCATTTTATATTAACTTTCTTGCTTCAATCCTTTAACATTGATAAATAATTCAAGGCAAGATAATTCTGTGTATCCCATACATTTTAGAATACATGTTTCACTTTTCAAGTTTTCATTTTCTTATAACATAAATCATATTTCATTTAATATTTATCTCAATTCTGAGTGAATTAGGGTCCATACTCTTTATCATTTAAGATGACACCAAAATTTTATAATAAAATATATTGACTAGGTAAATTACCAATTCCATCCCATTACGGGATAGAACACCTCACAGAATGAAACCAATAATAACTCAATCACTATAATTGAAGAGAACAAGGATAATAAAACTATTATAGAATCCATCAAAAATCAATGGAATATCAATGAATTTCAGTAGTGAGATGAACCTATATTTCATGAAAATATATCTAACATGTGAATTCTAGGTACCTATATTGATTAATGTAACAATTCCCATTGCCTATATTTTATTGGGCCAAAGATGAAAGAAGATCATAAATCAGTATAATAATCAACAACACCATATATCATGTGAGTATCCCAATATTGAAATGATAAAAACTGTAATAGGAAAATACAGAATAAGAATTAAAATTTAGTAAACTCTTCTATTACCATGAACATGGGTTTGGAAAAAAAAGAATGATAGACCTCAATGTCCCATGAATTCTTAATATTAATTTTATTTTGTTAAAATAGTAAATAAAGGAAGGAAACCTCTTATATCACTCTGTGACATCGTGGACCTGGATGAAACTTAGAAGGTTTCATAAGCCTATTGGGTGTCATGGACTCAAGAATATCTACCAATATTCTAGAGGCTGTAGACTAGTAATAAGGGCTTTGGGTGTCTCTATAGAAAGACTATTACCTTTTTACTAGAGCACATCATAGAAGATAAGTAATAAAATAAAATTAAATAGATGACGAAATATATGTAATTGAATGAAAAAAAAAGAGACAAGAATAAAAATAACTAAAATAACTGGAATCACTAATTTAATCATTCCTCAAATTATGATGATATATTCTGGGTTTAATAAAACTAGAAAATACATTATTCAAGTAACAGACATTCATACTATACAAAAGTATAAAAATATAATAAAAAATATCAAATCTTAATGCAGTAAGAAGTCAAATGTTTGAAGACTGACAATTTCCCTTGTCAACGAGTCCATACATGTAGTCTGCTCATGTACCAAAGGTGCCCAGATTGGGTGTGAGATAAATCTTAGAAGGCCACCATAAAAAGTTACCATAACATCCATTTCCTATATATAAACTGAAATAGTGTTCCAAAATACTAATATAAATGTAAATTAGTATATTAATGTCAATACACAAGTACCTAGATCAGACCTTGGATTCTGTCTAAAAATACTACCACTTCATTAATAAATGACGTTCATGTTCATATAAATGGGTCTCGTGAGTCATAGAAAACACTGAAATCACATCCTAATAATAGCTGTAGTTGTTCCATGATGTAACACGGCAACCATGTTTATTATATCATAAAGGGTTATAATATAAAATCCAAGTCATCTGAGATATATATTATCACTAACATAGAAGTAACTACAACCTTGTTAAGGGTAAGATTGTAATGCAGGGAGAATAATATAATTCATTCAATAACAGAATGATCTAACTAGGTATAAGGAACACATCCATGATAAAATAGAATAAGATATAGCTAGGGATATTGGTGTAACCAAGGATCCCTTTGTCTATAAAATTTGTGTTGGGTCCAATGAGTGTGAACAAGGAATATCGTTAAAGTGTTTATATTATACTACAATGGCATACCATTAATCCACTTATATATGATGTTCAGGTTCTGAGGTGGGTCTCATCCAATTAAACTAACATTATTGAATCTGAATGCAATAATTAAGAGATTAAGGAATTCCCTTAAAAATTCATGAACTAAATGAAGTTTTAAAAAACATATAATGATTCCATGTTCTATAAGTATATATAAATAAGTTCCTTAAATTCAATTCATTTTATAATTATATCAAAGTTATGGTAATACAATTTTAGAGTCAAGTGGTTAAATCCTTTCCATTCATTAATATAATAAGGCCATGGGACGTCTGACCTTTTATTTCCTTTCATATTTAATTACTTAGTTCTATTCTTTTACATTAACAATATAAAAAATATGTGCTAAGGGTGATAAACCAACTAATAATTTATAATCAAATTGTCCATTTCATATATAAATATATTATATACTTGATGAATAACTAGTTAACATTTACTAAACATGTTCAAGAACATACCATAGGTTTTTCAAGTGAAAGGAGACTACATTTATTTTCATTATTAATTAAAAATTCCGTAACCATTTATTATATGGGGGATTAACACTAGAATTCTCAATCTCAAATACACCCAAATTGTGGCTCAAAGATGATAAAACCCAAAAAACCCAATTATGGGGTATCACTCTACATTGATTTGTTGGAGTTATAAATGTAACAACCAACAGTGAATAACATATATGAAAAGGGTAATAAGACACTAAACTAAAGGCTTCATTCATGAAATATTAATTAAATAGACAACACTAGATGATATCGGTAAGATGATACAACTATTTAAAAAATTATGGAAATTGATGGATGAGTTATAGACCACCCTGATCATACATGTATCACTCTACTTGTCTAGTATCAGCCTTTAATTCATCCTTGATGGGATTATATCTGAGGAACTAAATATTGAACTAAAATTGGGGAATATTATCATATATATAAATAATATCTTTGAATGAAATAAGAATGATGAAAGATTAAAATTGAATTAAAAATGTATCAGTATAGATCCAACAAGATGAACGATGATCGATTAAGACTCTGGAAATATATTCTATCTCAAAAGATAGAATAAATGTTTTTTGTATTAAAAATTTGGTAAATAAGGGGCTTACTCTAGTAGAATATAAATACGGGGATGATAAGTTATGTTAAATGATATTTTAAGTGAAAAACTATAAATTCACGAATTGTTACCATTTGAACATTTTGATATCATGATTTTTCCAAAATGTGCACAAACCATGCATGTACATCAGTAATAAAGAGGACCTTGTATGATTAAGCTTTACTATTTGGAAAATAATGTGACAACTGTGTGAAATAATTCTTTTAAAACAGAAGATATTCTGGCAGGACTGTGCAACCCAACTCACACAGTTAGATCAAACCTTACGACACATTACATCCCACTATCCAGCCTTGCATAGTTTAAACAAAACATCCAACTTGCCTCACATGGTGTAAAATATCTGTGTGAAATTTTTGTATTAAAAAAGTTGGGTATCAAGATTTAAACAATCCTAAGACACCCACCAGATATTTTCTAAATCATTTTCCATACATATAAGGTCCAAAATAAATAATTCAACTAAATTTTAAGGGATCCATACTTGAGTGAGAACCCAGGTTCTTATAGTGTAACTAATATTTAAAAATAACAATTATATCATGATTATAATTTTTGAGGTAATTCAATAATTTCGTATTTTATAATATTCACCCTATAGAATTTGTTTTGGTCTCATGTAATGAACATCCATAGGAAATCGTATACAAATTAAACTAAATACGTAACTAAAAAACAATATCATAAATGATATATAATGTGTAATAAAAATTTAAGGAAAATTAAAAATGTTTTTTATGAAAATAAATTTTTTTTTATTATTTTAGAAGATAAAAATGTATGCTATGATTTTTAATCATGGTAAGGTTCCCTTTACATTGAAAAAGCTTTTTAAATGTTTTAAACACTTCTTTTATTAAATTTTACTTCAATTTTCATATTCTTAAAATTATTTTATAAAATTATAAATATAGGTATAAATTAATTATAAATGGAATTTTTTTATTTTATACATTTCTACATTGGTTTTGAAATGGAATCTTGCTACGTATTTTATATGGAATATTTTGACATTTATAACAAAAATGATGAATGAATGTTCTATTTTAATTAATATGGTGTCAACTAATTTTCTCACCCCCACAACCATTATTTTATCATTCTTAATAAACATTATTTAATTTTTTATTTATATAAAAATTCTTCTTAATTTTTTTCATGGTAGTTTATTTATGAAAATGTGTTTTAAAACAAAAGGGAATTTCAATATAATAAAGAGTTTTTCATAGGGGTTAAATAATAGTTTTTAAAGGGATTTATGATGAAAAAGTGTAAGATTATAATATTTTATTTAAGATATGGTACTTGATAATCATATATATGAAGATCAGTGATAATTATACAACTTATACTATGGGTGATAATTACACAACTTATAAGATAATAGATCCAAATATAGCTTATAATACAGGTGATCCTGATAAAATTTATACATTAGATGAGCATGATATAGATCTCTAATGAATTGGGTAAAATTAATTCTCATAAAATGAAATAAATAGGGATTTATTATATATATTTTTTTCTATGGATTTATCCATTATCATGTCATTTCTATCATGGGTTACAAATATAATTATTTATGTTTCCTACAAAGGTTTCTATTTTATTTTTCTTTGGTTTAATGGTTTCTTTTAAATAAAAACGATTTTTCTTTATTATATTATTAATATAATATGAGAACATAGTAATTTGATAAAGCAAAAAAAATTATTTATTTTTATGTTTTTGCAGGACTAAATGATTTTCTACTTTCATGCCTTATACTATGATTTTTTTCCTGATACAAAATTTTTAAATGTTTTTCATGGGGCTTAAGCACCAGTTTGAATAAAGATAAATTCATTTTGAAATCCATCAAGATTTTTTTAAAAGGAAATATTTTAAATTTTTAATATTTAAAATTATGGTGAATATGTATATTGAGTGGATGTTTCCAGTTTTTAATTTATGACATTATTATGTGAGAGTTATGTTCCATTTCTCTAAAACACTAAACTAAAAGATCATTAGGAATATAAGAAAAAAAAATATAGTTTAAATATATTATATTATATAATTTTTAAGGTTAGGTACATAGATTTATTAATCAATATAATAAATAATTCTTGATTATATTGACAACTGTATTCAATGAATGAATACATTACTAAAATCATTGTAATAATAAAAGGTCCTCCCTTAATGTGGTTGAACTAAATCTTGAGGTGTTTAATAACATCCTAGGTATAAAATAATTTTTAAATGAAATAATGAAAATTTATATGTGTATTGTAGAATTTTATAATAATTCATAAAAATTTATAAAATAATTTTCTATATATAATTAGAACACACTATATACACGTACATAATATATAATGGTATATTTGTGATAAAACAATTAATTGCATATTTTCATTAGATCTTCAATCAGCAATGGTGGTGATCTTCTTTATCAATTGATGATTTATTTAATAACTCATATTTTATAGTAATGAGTAAAACGTTACTTATTCTATTTTTTTATTCATAAAAAAATATAAAATTACTTCAAAACATTATGAATAACACAATGAACATTTAATGAATTTATTTTAATTCATTACTTTCATCAACATCATCTTCTCGCTGACTTTTAATCAATAATATTGTTTAGTTTTAGCTACAAATCCTTCCACTCTTAAATATAAATAATAATTTAAATATATACTTATACATCTATTTACTCAGTCAATTTAACTCCCTAACAAATCAAAAGTACATTTTCATTCATTATCATGGATTTTGGAAACCATTTAATTTCATATGGATGTGTAAAATGATCATGATAAATTTAGTCAAATATATATATATAGAAGATAATTATATAAATATTTGTCGATAATAACACAATACATGAATCATATATGAAAACAACTTATCTCAAGTGAAATTTCCCTAATTTAGAGTTACTATTATTTGGAATCACTATTCCTTTCATTTGAGGAAGCTCTTTCACAAATGATATTTTTATAATAAGATATTGTGAGAAAATATATTTTTTATAATATATTATTTAGTTTTTTTGTTCTATATGATTCTGTGAATTCATTTTACATTTTTAATAGAGACACATGTTCAATATATTCTTATTCTTAGTTACTTACTTATTTTTTGAAGTTGGTTAATTATAAAACAATGAACATTTCATCATTTATAAATCCTTTTGAAATAAAAAAAATTAAGTAGGGACCTATTATATGAAAAACTATAATTTTTTTCCAATAATTCCCTATTATTTTTTTTATTTTCATAAATATATTTATTTAGTAATATGATTCATTAATTGATCTATTAATAACTATATATTCATGAAAATGAAATATAATAACATATAAAATATTTTGACAATGAAAAGATGACATCTATTTTTGAAATAATCTACAAAATTATCTAATAGATTTAAAATGCTTTCAAATTGAACATTGATAATCCAAATATTCTACATATAACAAAATAATAATATGTATTATAGTTTTGAAAAGGCTTTTTATAGTATAATTCAAATAGTCTATTTTGAAAAATGTTCTTTAACTATATACCATAGTAAAAATTAAAATTTATATATAGTTAAAAAAATTATTTATAAGGCCCCAACCTTAAACATTATGAAATCTTGAGTTATTTAATGATTTTGATATTGGGGATATTTTCAGGTTTAGTGTTTTAGTGAATTAAAAGATAATTATTACATTATGTCTCAAATAGTATAATGTAGACACTTCTAATCTAACCAATTTTTTCACAAAAATAAAATTAATTAAATAAAACAATTATTATTCTATTGATATAAATTTTATTGAATTTTTCATTTCTCTTTCATTTACTTATACCTTGTGAGAAACATCTGAAAAAAAGGGATAAGTAGAAAAATCATAGTTTAGGATATGAAATAATGAAAGAAAATATTAGTCCATTAATACGTGAAAATCAATGAAATCATAATTTTTCACTCATAAAATATATGCTCGTTAACAGACCTCATGAAATCATAAGATTTATTACTAACACATAGAAATCATAGATCAAAAATGTTACTTTTGGCTTATATATCATACTTACATTGTAGCCTCCACAACAACATAGGGAGTTACGTTTTGAATACCCAACACAATATATTCCCTAAATCTCTTAAGAGAAACATCAATGTATACCTATTTCACCTTAAAGAATGAATTGGAGAGTTGTATCAGGCTCACGCTCCCTAAGTTTATCACTGAACCACCCATATATGTAAACAATGACCAATAATCATAACATAATCATAACACATAAATCATGCAGAAAGGAAAGTTAACATTTCCACATTGTAATCACTATATATTATGAAAATATATTTCCCAAATCAATCAATAATCAAAACAATTTTTAAAACAAAAAATACATAAAAAGTGTATATGATATTTTTTTCCATTTAAAATCACTACGACTTGTTAATGAATCCAAATATCAAATAATACTTGTAGTGGCGGAAAGGTTGTTGTCACCACATTTATTAAAAAGAAACATTCCCTTTTTCATTTAGTAAAATACATCATAAAAAAAGATAATCCTTTTAAAAATAATTAATGAAATAAAATAAAAAGGTTATAATTGTAAAAATTATAAAAGAACTTTGTGTATAAACCTAAATATGCCTCAATGAAAGTATTTTGAGATGAAGTCCCTCACAATAATTTGGTAGCCTAACGACGTCACTTAAAAATTCTGAAAATGAGATGATGAGGGTGAAAAGGGTGTCTAATAAATTTTACATAAATTTTACATAATTAACGTTTTATAAGACCATATAATACAATTATAAAATAAAAATTAAAAGGCATAACATAAAATAAGTCTTTGACTAAAAGAGAAGGGTGAAAGTTCCCATACCGTAAGTCTGACATGTATCGTTCAGTCTTAATATTAATAAATAATAAAATTTGGATAATTTATACATTAATGATAACATTATTCATGTTTTTTATTAATTTTATATTACTTATCATCATGTTATAAAAATTACCTAACTATTTAAGATCATATAAGTCGTTTGGTCGATATTCAGTATTAAAGTCAAAAATGAACATGTTATAATTAGAAATTATCTCTATTGTCAAAAGTAAATCATATCCAAAATTATTTTTATGATTCAAATATCATATATATATATCAAATAATTATTTATCATAGTCCACTAAAATTGGAGATAAGAAATGAATTTCACCTTTTATGGGGACGGTAAGACGTACGTACACATGAACATGACTTTCATTTATTTGTCATATTAATGAATTGAAAACTAAATGATACATATGTATATTATAATTAAATTACAATATAATTTGATATATATTTTACATAATTTTACTAAATCCATGATTTATACATTCCATTTATGGAATGAATTATTTATATCACATTGAGGGGGCGGTAGTCCACACTTCCTCAAATGAAATTATCGTATATACAATCATGAAAAGCATAAAAGTATGTCTGAAAATAAGAATTATAGTATCATAAAGACAATATAAATATAATTTATATCATATATAAATATTTTTCCATCATAATGGACACCATGGTAAGTGGTATGGTAAAATCAAATAATCATCGTTTTGTGAGGCATGAGTTCACCGTACACAGAAATAGTATGTCTGTATCCATTAGATAGAGGTGTGTGTAACTATATTTATTATCCCTCACACAAAAAACATAATAGTATATTTAGTATATTCTATTTTTTTATTTAATAAAATAATAATAATATAATATAGAGTGAATAAGTAAAATAATGGAAGGGAACCTTAGAGAAGACACTACCTCATAAAACATCTAACTCCCATTGATTTGATCCAAAATGCTTTCTTTAAGGGCCTTCTACCTATGTTAAGGCTTTTAGAGGGATGATAGGGGTTTGGGAGCTTATTGGGGTATAGTTTGGATGTGCCAAGGGGCATGAGAGGTGAGATTAAATAGGTAGAGGTGATGCCCATTATTAAGAGGTCGGAGGGGCACTTTAAGAATGTTTGAAAGTATTATTTTATTATAAAATAAATTTCGGTTTCAAATAAACCCAAAGTCATTTATTTATAATATAAGATGATTTTGGGTCTAAAACCATTCATCCATTATGTTTTACACAAGCCTATGTCATAAATTTAACCTTATATTTTATCTTTAATCCTTAGTTAACTAATCCGACTCTTACCATGTCTTATTGTATATTCATAATATATGGTTAATATAGTTACTATAAAATACCAATTGAAAATAAAGTGGGTTATTAATGAAATTTAAATCATTATTAGTGTTATTTAACCAAATCATATATTTTTAAAAATATTATATCATTTATTAAAATAATATTTGTTTTAAAAACTCATTTATGTCATTTTTATACTATTCATATCCTGAATTTTCAAAAATCCATAACAACATGATTATTTGAAAAATATTTCATTAATTAAATTTTAACAAGAAATAAGCATTCCTAAAATTTTTGGATTGAATAATCAGTTTTAAAATTATTTAATTTTAATATTTATAATCTTATTTATTCTAATCATTCATTAATAATGGTGTCACTACAGTGTCATTGTGTCATACATATATTATTTAATTTATGTATTAAAAAAAATCCTGATGTAGGAAATAATTTTACGTTATTATTGAATATTTAAAGTTCATGAGATATATTATATAACTACATATAATTTTTTTTGTTAAAAGATATATATTTATGTTATTTTTATCACTTCTTTAAATTAATTTTTATGAAGTGCCATCTTTACATCCAAGTGGATTCATGGAATCCCAAAATTGACCCACAGATGCCCATGCTCTAAAAAAATTCATTATATAGGGTTATTAAATGTGTTAGGGTAGTTTAATATTATTATAATATTATTTTTTACCCTAGTTTACCAGATTCTTTTTTTAACCAAGTTAAATATAATAATCACTGAAGTTACTTTTCATAATGTCTAAAAATAAAAGGAACCTATTTACACAATTTGGACCTATGGATTCCAAATATGGAATAAATTTTTTCAAATTAAAAACATAGAATTTTCATAAATTAATTTAAAATTAAATTTCACTGTCAAAACCAAAAAGCGTGTTTTTAAGAAGTATAAACTAAGAAAAGATTGACACATGTTAATGTCCAATTTCAAATTGAAATTACATCCAATGACCAAAATTGGTTTAAATGATAAAAATTTAATCTGATTATATTTTTAAAACTTTTAAAATTATAATATAACTACATAAAAAAATTAATAAAAAGAATGTTTGTACTTACAATGCGGTATTTTTCAATATTCATTAAAAATGAACTTTATCAGAAAATTACTAGAAACTGATCCAATGTAAATTTTGATATCCCTATTTGATAGAAGAAGTTTATTTTGTCAATTAAAACAAATAAAAGTAGAAAAAATAAAATTTTAAAAAGGTTCTCCATGAAAAGGAGGTAAAAAGACCTTTAAAAATATTAGAATATTTCATGCTTAAAATATGTTTTGTTCTTATATTAAGCCTCTAAAATTTATTCGATAATTGTAAAGTCATTGAAAAAAACTGTAAAAATGTATTTTAGTTAGTTCTATTCATTTCAACAAATACAACATATATGTGTTAACTACCATTTAATATAAAAATATTATTATATTATTTTTTAGGTATATCGCAATGTTGTATGCAACGTATGATTTCAATGAAACTCGTTGTTGCGTGTTGAGTACTCTATTGGTAGAAGCACCCACTATAATGTAAAAGTAATATCTTATTTATAAATATTAATATAAATGAAAAATTATTATTCAATAAATACCATGGTTGTTACATCCTTCCAACCTTTTGGAATTTGTGTCCTCCCAATATTAAAATTGGGCTCGGAAAATTCATTGAAAATCCCACATTGGAAAAAGAGTTAATAATAATATAACATTTAAAGAATGAAAGATAAGTAAAAAGGTAACCCAAGATAACACATACTATAATTCCATGTATGAAAACATGTATATTAAAGAGAAAATAACCATCATCATCATATTGAGAGTGAAAGAAAACAAGATCAGGATAATGTTAACAATGATAAAACCACAAAATTGTGATGGGTTAAATGTTATTTGATTTCATAATAGGTTATGTAAATTAATTTTTCTGTTTTACATTCCATTTTTAAACTTTTAGAACTTATTTATGAGATTGAACATCAACATAAATAAATTTACATAGTTTTAAATTAGAGTTGCATCCTTAAAAATATTTCAACCACAACATCATCTATTTTCCAAATGATGAGTATTCAAGATGAATTGGTCAAACCTAATGTTCTAGAATCAACTTATATATAATCAAATGATCCAAAAAATGAAATCTATATTTACCCTATCTTAAGACATTAATATATACCAAAATGGTTATTATGAGATCAGATAATCCCCAAAAGGATAATCCCTTATAAAAATAAATACCACTCTGAATATCCAAAATTGAACTAACAATACCCAATGTTCATCAAAGACCATTAAATACACAATTTTCCTTAAAATTATTAAAAATAATATAACTATAATTTAATCCCAACATTTATAATGATTTGATCACATTTTCTTCCATGATAAATCTTATCTTTTTTGTCCAAATAACACCGACTACTCTTAAAGTCTCATAAATAAAAGTAATTAACTTAATAACATATTTTCTATGATCTGTTAAACATTTCCATGAATACCCCACTTATCCAAATATAAAAAATAAAACATAGATTATTCCAAAAAAGTATTCCAACCATTACTCGACAAAATAAACACCATAGTATTCTATTTTCCTCAGGCATATAGTGTTCCTAAAAGAGAGAAAATCCTCCAAAATAACATTTATCACACAATCACCAAATCATTTTTCTACACATAATATATACATATAGTGAAACAAAAGATCCAAAATCAAATTATTCTTGATTCATAAAATAATTTAACTAAAAATAATATGTTATACTAACTGGGGGCTTTATGTAGGATAGTGGTAGGAGATACACCTATGTCTCGCTTTGGTTGTGGGTTCGATTCCAAAAGACTTGTTGGATGTGTTGGGTTTTCACCCTTCATTGAGACAGACTTTCTTCTAAAACCATATTATCCTTATAACATTCAAAATAAGAAGATAGTTTCCTCAAAACTTTCCATTACATGATTTATCCTTAGTGTTTATCTAATACCTTTCATTTTTCATCCCGAAATTTATTAACAATTAATAATCTCAAAAACTAACGATCATATGAACCTCAAATGTTATCCATTATGTCCACATAAGAAAAGGTAATTATTCCTTGAATAAAATTTTCACATATCAAACATCTGGGTTACACTTATTAGAAAAATTCATTGAAAGTAATCCCATAATCAAAATGGTATTAATAATTTTAAAAATATTATCACCTATATATCTAAAATAAATATTAAATTTATAAAGTGTAGATATCTTAATCATCTAACAATATTCATGATCTCTTAACAACATATTTATACTTATTTTTTAATACTTATTTCTTAGAAACAAAATCATGAATTATATTTTAAGATTCAATAATGTTAAAACCTGAGCTAAAAAATAATTCATACCTTTCATAGGTCATTTTTAGTTTCCCAATCCTCAATTAGAATGACATTAGGCATTGATAAATTTATATCTGTACAGTCCTCCTAATCCTATTCATGAACCTTCTTCCAAAGACATCAATTTTTGTACTAACAATTCCCGCCAAATATTAAAAAAATTGAATTGGTCTATTGGAAATAACTTCTTTCTCTTTCCTAGTTCCAACTGAATGATTCCTATTTCTATGATAGCTTAATAATTTATGATCATTATTACAATATATTTTTTATCTTCCAGTCCATTTGAAACATTTTCCTAGGTGTTTATTTCTATATCCTTGACACATAGGTTTTTGAATATACATACCTATATGATGATTACCTGAAATTCTATAGGGATTCATTTCTTTCATATATGATGCCTTAGACTAATCACCAAGGTTCAAGTGGTCAATCATGAAAATAGATATTTGGATAAAAATATCCACAAGTTTTTTCAATGAATCTCCCATTTCATTGAGTTTCTAATTCATAAAACAATTATAGTTTTCTTCACATCTATTGTTTCTTTTGTGCCTACTAGATCCAGCTATTTACTAAACCAAAAAAGGTGAGTGTGAGTATATCAGTAAGATCATCATATAATATCTTATGAGGATGGTATACACTTATATATACTTATTCATGTTATCTTAAACTCTTTAATTTTTTCTTAAATAAATATCACTCTTTTTAATATTCTAACCACTGTGGTTATACAAAACATGTCACTTATGATTAAATAACACCCTAACCTTTAAAGTTATCTAAACTGATTTCTGATACTAATTATAAGGACTTAGCCTTAATCATTACATTATATTTATTTTAGTCAATAATTATACATTGATGATAATTTATGGTTAGATTTTTAAGGAATTAGGCCACAACTATTACATTACATCTAAAATAGTACAACTTAGAATCTTCTAATCTATCTATTTTCCCACAGAGATAAAAATAAATAAATAAAATAAGAATTATTTTCTAGGTATAAATCATCTTGAATAATTCCATTCCCTTAAATTTTATTATACACTATGAAAAACATTTCATAAAAATAGGGCGAGCATAAAAAGATTAATAAGGGATATAAAAAATGAAATAAAACACTACTCCATCAATACATGCAAAAAATATAAAATCATACTTTTCACTCATAAAACATATGTTTTTAACATTCCACATTAAATCAAAATATTTTGAAAAACACATAGATGTAATACATCATTAATGAAATTGTTTGCATCTATAACATACTTACACTGTAGATTTCTCAGCTACATAGGGAGTTACTTTTGGAACACCCATAATAATATATTCCCTAAATCACTTAAGATAAACAATAAAATTTACCTCCTACATGTTACCCAATTCATTGAAGAGCTATCTCGGGTTCACCCATCATAAGCTTTTCATGGAACCACTCTTATATGTAAACAGTTCCCAAGAACCATAACATAATCATAACACATTAATCAAGAATAATGGAAACATAACATTTCCACATTTCAATCATAATATATCATTTCAATACATTTAAATATTCAATCCATTATCAAATCAATTTTCTATAAAAAATAAATAAAAAATTTATATGGTAATCATTTTCATTTTAAATACATTACAACATGTTAAGAAAGCCAAATGTTGAATAATACTTATGGCGGTAGAAAGGTCATTGTCACTGTATACATTAAAATGAAACATTCCATTTGTAATTTAGTAAAACACATCATAAAATCATTCATTTGAAAAATGTTTCATGAAGTAAAAGATGAAGAGTAAAATTATACTCCGTATAAAATATTGTTGTTTATAAACCAAAATATTCCTCAATGTGTGGGGATTGATATAATGTCCCTTATAAAAATTCCACAGACCAACGACATCACATGAAAATTAAAATAATTTTTTTGATGAGAGAAAAAGGTATATATCATCACTTGGATATAAAATTTAAATCAATAATGATATAAAAGTTCATATCCCAAAACACAAAAATGTATATTAAAATACATAACATAAAATAAGTATTTAACTAAAAGAGGAGGGTGATAGGTTCCCTTACCTTGAGTCTGAATTTTCTCATTCGTTCTTTATATTCCAAAATAATCAAATTAGTTTAATATATAATTTATTCATAACCTTTTCATGTTTACTATTCATTTTATATTAATTATCATCATTTTATAAAAATTATATAATTATTTAAGTTCATATACATTGTTTTGTCGATATTCGGTACTAGAGTAAAAAATCAACTACTTATAATTAAAAATTATATATGTGGTCAAAATTATATCATATAACTAATTATATTAAAAAATTAAATAACATATATATACATAATATATGTATTTATAATATTCCATAACATTTGGCAATACGAAATGAAATGCAATGTTCATTTAGACGGTAAGCCATACGTATTCATGAATGCTACTTTAATTTATTTATAATATTAGTGAAATGAAAACTAAAAGAAAAATAGTTTTATATAATTGATTTATAATATAATATGCTATATATGTTACATAATTTCACTAACTGCATCCTTTATACATTCCATGTATGACATGAACGAGTCATATAACATTGAGGGGGTGGTAGTCCCCACTTTCTCAAATGAAATTATCATATTTAAAAATCATTAAAAAACTGAAGAATTTTTGTAAATAAGAATTATAATACCGTAGAGACTATATAAATATAATATATATCATATGAAAATATTTTTCGATCATAATTTCACCCATGTGAAGTTTCAGGGGAAAATACAACAATCATTGTTTTGTGAGACAACTGTTTGCCATACACAGAAACAATATGCTCGTATCCATTAGATGGAGGTGTGTGAAAGTGTATTTAAAATACTTCCCTTAAAAATTACAAGTATATTTAGGATAATTTTATTATGTAATAAAATTATAATAATAGAATATATAGTGAAAAAGTAAAATAATGAATAGGAACTTTAGAGACGATGCTACCTCTTAAAACATGTAACTCCCTTTAATTTGATCCAAAATGCATTCTTGAATTTCCTTATACCAAAGGTAAGGATTCTAGTATTAATATATTGATTTTGGTAGATTATTTGGGTTGAGTTTGGAAAACAAAATTGTCTTTAGAGGTGTGATTAAATGGGTAAAGGTTACGACCTTTTATAAGAGGAATGATGGGCAGTTTAAAGTAGTTTGAAACTATTATTTTATTATAATTTTTTTGGTTAAAAATGTTCAAAAACACATTTATTTAAAATATAATATTTTTATGAGTCTAAAAATATTCATCCAATATGTTTCATACATGTCTATGTCACAAATTTATCCTTATCATTTACTTTTAACCCCTACTTAACTAATTTAACCCTTACAATGTCTTCTTTTATATTCATAATATATGGTTAATATAGTTATTGTAAAATTAAAATATAACGTCAAGTGGGTTATAATGAAATGTTAAACATTATATATGTTATTTCACTAAACCTTATAATTATATGACTATTTTATCATTTAATAAAATAATATTTGTTTTCAAAACTCATTTATGTCAGTTTTATTCTATTCATATGATGAATTTTTAAAAATCCATAACAACTAGATTATTTAGAAAAAAACATCATTATTTAAAATATAACATGTCATAATCATATATAAAATTCGTGTATTTCATAAAAATATTCAAAAAAAATTATTTTGATATTTATAATCTCATTTATTTAAATCTTTCATTAATAAATAAATCAATACATCATCATTGTGTCATAACTATATTTATTTATTCAATGTATGAAAATTTTAAAAAAAACTAACATGATGTTGAAAATATTCTTATCTTTATAATTAATATTTTTAGTTTAATATATATATTATATAACCCCATATAAATTTTTTTTAGTAAAAGATATATGTTTAGGTTATATTTTTCTTTACAATAAATTAATTCTTATAAAATGTAATTTTCACATACAAGTGGCTCCATGGGATCTTAAAATAGATCCATAGATGTCCATGGTCAGAAATATCTAATCCAATGGGATTAGGGCATGCGTTAGGGTATTTTAAAATTATTATAATTTAATTTTTTTACAATTATTTACTAGATTTACCCTTTAATCATGGTAAATAAAATAATTAATTAATAATATATTCATAATGTATCAAAATAAAAGGATACTATTTACACATTTTGAACCTCTTTATTACAAATATGGAATCCATTTTTCTAAATTTAAAACACAAAATATTCAGAAATTAATTTAAAAATAATTCCTGTTGTCAAAACCAAAAAGCGTGTTTTTAAGAAGTAAAAACCGTCAAAAGATATACATGTGTGTATGTACAATTTCAATCATAAATTACTTAAAATGAATTAAATTTGATTAAAAATTTAAAATATAATCTGAATAAAATTTAAAACCAATTAAAAATACAATATATTTATATTAATAAATTAGATTTAAAGGTAGTTTTGACTTAAAATTTGGTATTTTTCCCTATTCATAAAATACGTACTTTACCTGAAAATTACCAAAATTTTTTCCAAAGTAAATTTTGATTTTTTATTTTATATAAAATGTATATTTTATCAAATAGATCATATAAAATTATAAAAGACAACATTTAAAAAGTTTTCTACAATAAAAGGCAGTAAAATGACATTTAAAAAAAATATTGGAGTATTTCACGCAAAAAATTGGATTTGTTCTTATTTTAAGCCTCCAAAATTTATTTGATCAATATAAATACATTTAACAAAATTGAATAATAATATTGTAGTTAGTTATATTCATTCCCACCAATAAAAGGTCTAGGTTTTAACTAAAATTTAGAATAATAATAATATTATATTATATTTCAGTATAACTCAAAGTGGTGTGCAATGTGAGACTTGAAATAAACCCATTGTCTCATGTTGAGTATGCTATCAAAGAAATCTTCAAATTTAACGTAACATTAATACCTTATACATTATTATTAATATAAATGAAAAAGTATTATTTGATAAACAATTGGGTTGTGACATTACATTTATATATATATATATATCTCATGATATATTTTGTGAAAAATCACATTCATATTTAGTGGGAATAAAACTTTTTAGAAAATTTATTGTATATTATGTCAGGTAAGTAATAATGAAATTATAATAATGTTAGTTTCTTATGGATAAAAGTCTAAATGAAGGGTAAAACTCATTCATATGAATCAAAAGATATTCCATGAGGATAGAATCATAAAATTGAATAAAATTTCATAAGTGTTCTTCCACATTGTATAAATGGTGATCATGATGCATGTTTAGTGAATGGACTTTTGGTGTCACTGGATAATCAATGGTACTTCCGTTGTAGAGTTTGTACCACCACATTATAATGCCTCAACTAGATATAATGATTCCATAAATCATCCCCACATCATAGAGGTATGATTTGAAAAAGAATGAATGAATGGAGACATGTTAGTCTAACAGAGATCAAACATAAATGAAAAAGACTTTGCCAAGGATTTTCTAGTGAGTCATGAGAGTTTAAGGAGATAATGTTGAGCATGTGGGACTATTAAAATTGATTGATTTTTCTAGATAAATTCAAATACAAGGGGACACACAACTATATATGGTACCACCATATTTCTTATAATTTTGTACTCAATCTACACCATAGAAAAATAAACTATGCCATGGTGAAGCCGTAAAGTATGGAGAAAATGTCCTAGAAGAATATATTATTAAATTATGAATTGGTAGAATATAACATAATGTTTCTATTTGAATTTCAATGGGAATAAATTATTATGGATTTATGAAAATTTATATTATTTTAAAGTATCCAAATAACTAAATGAAATTTCATATGATGTCAGTCAAGATCTCATAAAGATGGATGATGTGTTTTTTACAAACCCTTGGATGAAATAGGATTCTATAATTCTATAATATTTTAGACAATAATTTTTGGGATAGTATGTATATAGATCTTGTGTCTATTTAGAGAAGTCTATGATATACCATAATGATTAAAAGAATTATATATTCAATTATTTCCTGAACAAAATGATGAGGAAATCATCCTCATGCACTAGACGGTTAAAATTGATAAGGAATGATATTTCATAAGATTTTTTACTAAAGCATCATATTTTTATTTATACATTAAATAACTATTCTTTGATATATTATTAAAATATGTTCATGTTGAATAATAACTTCAAAAAATACTTGGGCGCAAAAATCAATAGAAACTATCCATGAAATTTTCACAGTGGTCATGGGGGGGGGGTGAATATTTAGTATCAATGTGACTACTATATATGGTAATAACATAAGAAGAAGTTCCCTTAACATTTAACAAGAACATATAGGTTTCCATTCATTCCCCTTTGATTGGTCTATATGGGTAATCCATGTAAAAATCTAATGTGAAATTTCACTAAATATTAATTTTATGGTTATAGTGATTTAGAGAAGAGTGTTCTTTAAAATGTGGAAAATATTTCAAGCAATGATGATTTTACACCATGAATTGATCCAACCCCTCCCTTACTTTAGGAATATTATATCATTAGTGAAAAAATTGGATTCAGAGAAAGAGTTTATGGTGTGATGAAATTTTTCCTCTCAAAAACTTTGAAACTATCTTTAGCTACAAATGCATCCCTATTTTTGAAGGCCAGGATTTTATATTATGGAATAGTATGAAAAAAACATTATTTTATATATTTGGGAGTGGAATTTTATATGAAGGATATGTAAGGTAGATCAATAATAATGGAATTTTGTACATTATATGGGAAATATCATAAGTAATTATAAACTAATGCCATAGAAAAATTTATTTTGTGGGTTTTTGAACTGAGAACATGTATAAAATGGTGAAGGGATTAAAAAATATTATATTATATTTTATAATATCAGAATCATATTTGAATAATAATATATAGTTTTAAAAGGGAAGATGAATTTATTTTAAGGAAATATATGATTATTTGAGGATGATTCTAAATAGAACTACTGATTAATTTTTTTATCAAATGGACATATTGTTTAATGAAATGTAAAATACTAGAAAAAACATTGATGTTATCAAAATATGGAAATGGATTTTGGGATTGTTGTATCAATTCTTGAATATGAAGATCATATTACCCCACAAAATATATTCATATTATGTATCTGTCGAAGAACTATATAGTACTCTTTTAATAATAGAATAGATGAATTATGATAAATAATATAGTCCAATTAAACCAAAATTCATCATCTCTATATTGAAATTGTTAGAAAAAAATAGTATCTTGTATATAAATAAGTCTATTTTATAATTTTCTTTCATATGTAATGTATATAAATTGTTTTTGAGAAATTTAAAATCATTTTTACACTAATATTATTTATGTTTGGAAATGATGGTAATATTGTATCTTGGTGTCCCTAATAAGATTCAAGAAAATAATTAATATAAAGATCATCCTTGGAATTCAAATAAGAGAGTTAAAGGATTCAAGAGGATAACAAAGAGAAATAATATTCATTCACATGAACATATATATTTTTGAAACATAACTATGTGACATTGAGGAGTATATTGACCTTGGTAAATATTTTTTTATATTATATAACAATAAAAAGTATATAAAAATAATGGAAATGATGTTGAAATCAATAGTGATATTGATTTAAAATATGATCTCACAGTGTCCTTATATTAAATTTAAATATATACATCTAAAATAAATATGGAAAATAGAGTAGTTCAAGGATATATATATATTATATACACCAACACTAAGAAGTAAATTTAGAGTTTAAATTAGATATAAAAAAAGGAAAACATTGATTGTCTGGAATATCCAAAAAATAGGTTGGTCATAGGCTTAGAGTAAAATAGGGTTTCTAGATAATTGATATCCAAATTAAATATCTATATGATAGAGTTAAAAAATTTATAGTTCTTGATGGATAATTAATGATGTGGTAGGGAATGATTAAAGATGAGGAAATGAATCTAACACTCTAATAAGAATTTGGTAGTTAAAAGAAACTATACCCAATAAAATGTAAACAAGTCCTTGGAGATTCTATGGATGAATATATTTTTATCCCATGTGTAGTTCTTTAAAAAATGTTATACTATGGTAGAGAAATATCATAAGAATAAAATAGGGTGGATTTATTGTAAATTTCAAGAATTAACACCCTGAAAGAAGGTGATTTTTTGTAGAATCCCCAAATAATACATGATTTCTAGTAAATGAAAAAATTAGATACCCAAAATTTTGTTTTATAATTATAGATTTTTGGAAAAAAATAATTACATAAGTCTTATTTATATAATTTTAATTTATAGTAGGATTGAAATAGGTAGGAAATTTATTTATCCCTTTTTATTTATTCTTATTATAGATCCTTAATTTAGAGTGAATTCATTGGATATAAGGAAATTAATTTTTGTTCAATTGTACAGTGGAATGAGCCAGCGGGGAAAATGAAATGTTCCAAAAAATCCATTCACATCATTAGGTATTCTAAAAAATTAAAATAGTTTTTTGTTTTTTAAGATGAAGAGGACATATTTTATGTAGTTGAGAAGTAGAATTATCTATAATAAATTAGAGTTTTTTAATGTTAAGGGGAAATATAAAGCAATTATAAATCACTAAATATAGATTAAATTTCAATCAATATTATTTCTGTTTCATTAATGTGGATTATTGATATTCTTAGTACTTTTAATATGACAAGTGATGATGTTATCATCTTATTGAAAAATAATGTTTAACAATGAGTTCTTTATTTTTCAATTGAGGTAGAACTAAGAAGAATTTATCAATGGAAGAAAAAATAATGTGGAAAAGAAGTAATACATATTTTGTTTCTAATGTTTTAATGATATAATCACAATTTACTGTGAATAATTCAATTATGTGACTTGGGGGGGCAATATGATATTTAACAACATGAAATAAAAAATCAAGGTTAGAGATGATTTTATTATTTTAGAAGGTAGATAATATATAGGAAATAATTACATTTTCAGTGAATAAAGAAATTTAATTTTATCTATTTAAGAATAAAATTATATTTGATAAATGGTTCTTGTCCATTTTACACAATTTTTTTGGAAAAAACTATGATGAAAAATTACTTTCAAGACCTCCACAAACTCACATGTGAGCACACTCAATCATTCTATTCTTAAAAAAAATTGATGATTATGTATAATAACTACAACCCAAGAAAATAAAATCATCATGATATAAAAATCTAGTATATGAGGATGTGTGTGGGAAAATGAAAGAAAAATCATAATATGTGAAGAAGACATTTGTTTTTAATGATGACTACACAAATATGTATGTGTTTAATTCAATAACAAAAAAATTCAAGGTATCTAATTAACCACTAAAGATTAGATCCAAATTAATAATATTTCATTTGAATGAAACTAGAGACTCTTAAAAAATAATAAAATAAAATTCACCAAAAATAATTGGAAAATATCTATATAATCATGATATTTGACAATATTTTTTAGTGTGAGGATGACTCATGAATATAGAGTCATTGAGAGGATGCACCTAATTATATGAAACATAGATAATACATTTATTATAGAGAAAAATATATAAGTGACAAATATTAATGTGTAGTTCTACAACACTATGTAATTCTCCAATAAAGCATTTTAATATTTCAATGAGGATGGGACCCCCTATGAAATGTTTTATCGTAAGAATATAACAATAAAATACATTATAGTGTTGGGAAGTATCTGCTTCAATATATATAAAGAGAATATTAAAAAGTTGGAAGCATATGTGAATGTAGTATTTCATTGTAATTTCAATATTGAGTAAGGTTTATAAGATATTTAAAAACTATATATGGGAAATAGGTATAATACAAGAAGTACGATAAATGTAAAACACATATTTGTTTTAAAAAACAACAAAATCTAAAAATTTTAGAAGATTATTCCATGATGAAATAATAATGTATTCGAAGAATAAAGTTATATGGATTTTTTTAGGGGATATCAAGGGAATTTATTATATTTATATTAAAGATATCATTCATTAGAAGATATATACAAAACAATAGTAATAAATAGAAAATATAATTAGGTAGGAATAAATGATAGAAATATATTTGGTGGCCATTTAGATTTGATTCCCACATGGGGCATGGAGGATGAGTAGAAAAAACATATTCAATTAATTTTATAACCTAAAAAACTGATGATAATATTAAGGATACAAATTGGATCACATAAATTAATATATAATGTGATAAAATATAAAATAATGATACCCTATGAATTATTCCATGACTATAGAATAAAATTATTACCTGAAATAATTCAGTTTTATGAAATTAGCTAAATGATAATGGAATGGTGAAAAAGAACAAGAAGTTTTTTTATAAGGGATACAACCAATTGAAGGAATTTGAATTTTGGATTTGTTTAAACCCATGACTCTCATAGTGAAAATACTTCTAATATTGTCTTTGATAGTGAAAAATATTTTGTAGTGTCTAAAATGTACATAAAGTTAGCATCAATCAATGGGGTTCTTGAAGAGGAATTATATATTGAGAGCATGCATTCTTTTCTAATTAATGAAGTAAAAAATAAGGTCTTCCAGATAAATGAGGAATTTTTTAGTTTAAATCAGACAGAAATAGACTATTAATCATCACATGATAATTTCATTAAGAGAACAGTTTTTTAAAAATAAGAATTTGATCAAAATAACTATAACGTAAAGGGGTAATAGAATTTGATTTTTATACTAATATATGTACATGATATCATATTTAGAGGATTAGATGGCACACAACAAACCCATATTTCAGAACTCATGGGGTAACAATATGACATGCCTCTAATTATTGAATTGATATTTTCCCATGGTTTATGTAACACCTGAGATATTTTAAGGACAGATAGATCTTTTTAAAATTTATATGATTTCTCATGTAGTATGATACACAAATATATGCTATCTAAATAGACAACAATGGTTTAACTTATGGTATCTGTAACATTATTATTATATTCTCTTATACAAAATTTCAATTTTTAGAGAGATTTCATTTCATGAAAAATATATTTTAGGAAAACAACTAAATATTATTATGTTTTCTTATAAGCTAGAAATTATAGTATCACGTATAAAAACTGTTAATTTAAATATGACAATTTCATTTACACATTTATATATAATTAATTCTTTTTTGATTAATTGATTTTTAATGAAAAGAAAACCCCATACAAATAAAAGTAAATATTTTTATGAAAAACTATTTAAATGAAAATAAGAATGTTTTTAAATTAATAAAACAACACATGAAGTATTTTTTATTTAAATATATATTAATAAATTCAATATAATGTTAAAATATAATCTTATATTTTTTCTAGACTTGAAATAAGAATAAATTCAATTTTATATTTAAAGGATGTGTTTAAAAAAAATGTAGTTTTGTCACATCTTTATGGATGACCTATTTTAAATCTATTTTGAATATTTTTTATATTAAAATTGACAAAACATATATCTTATTTGAAATATGATTATAAAAATTTATATTGGTTGATTTTTGGTATTTTTCTGATAAGTTTCACGTTTTTATGAACAATAAAACAATAATGCATTTTAATAGAAAAATACTTCATTGTAAATTTATTTAATGAGTTAAATTATATATTTTAATTATTTTAAATTAATTATCTATTATATTTTAATATGTTAATATATATAATGTAATTTTAATCAATTTTACATTTAATTCAGATGTAAAAACATTTTGATCTTTTTCATGTTTTACTTTTTCAAACTCATTTTCTAATTCTGTGCAAGGGATTAATTTGAAATTAATTACGGTAATTTTTGTGATTACAATTTTAAAAATAAAATTATTTATTTTAAATCTTTATGTCCAAATTATGTAAATATAATCCTTTTATTTTCGGTCAATATGAATATTAATTTCAGCAATTTTTATTAATATGATAAAAATGGTAATCAGTTAATTTAGGGTAAAACTATTATTATATAACTTCCCTACCTCTTGCCCGAATATCAATAGATGAGTGTTTTTTAACCTATATAATACATGGGTTGAAATGGTATCATTTGGAATCCAATTGTACAAAATTAGGATATTTAATATATGGTATTTAAAGAAAAGATTAATATTTCTTACTCAATTTTTAATAGAAATATTATTTTGAATATAATTTAATATTGAAGTTAAATTCAACTATAAATAAGAATTTGAAAGATAAAATAATTTTATGTATCATGGTAATTTATTTTTAATTTTTATAAAATAAACTAGAACCTTTAATTCTTATTCAAGGATGATGGTGTAATTATTTATTAGATAAAAAATTAATAAAATATTATTAATTATAATGTTAATAACCATTAAAAAACAAAAATCAAGGAAAAATATTATTGTTTGAGTATATATAAACCAGAGGTGTCCAAGGATATAATTAATGTTCATTTGAAACCTCTTGGAAATGATAATGACACTTAAATGTTTTTATTTAATGTGATGTTAATGTTGTCACATTCATGATTTAATAAATATAACATTTTTTAATATTTTATATTCCAAAAGATATATTACAATATAAATATTCCTCTAAGATATATAATCATTATTTTTATCATTTTATTTATTTATTTCTACACAGGAAATAAAATTATTAAATAATTAAACAAAACACAAATAGTAATTATTTTATTAATGTAAATATCAAATAAAAGTTATTAAAAATATTTAAATAATTTTAATTTTGGATAATTAATGTATCCATTTAATTTTATTGACTACATTTACCTCTTAAAATTATAATAAAATATTTTTATCAAAGTGGAAAGGTTGTCTTCATATTTTTTAAAATCAATAAATTGCATATTTTCAATATTGGAATTATTGATTTATTATCAAAATAAAGATTCATTAAATTATTTAAGACCCAAAATTAATTTTTAAAAATATAAAATAATTATGATATGGTGTAAAATATTTTAGATAGTTCATTTTCGATATAATTAACATCATATATGTAAAATATACACTATATTAATAATGAATAATTTGATACCTTAGTTATAATTAAAATAGAATATCTAAGGGTTAATTATAATGATATGGTTTAACAAATGGGTAATAATATGATCATATTTATTATCTTATATATATATATATGGTTCTAGAATAAGTTAATGAAAATATTTATACCATTATATATGAGGTTTGGTAAAAATCCAAGGGAATAAGAAATAATGTAAGAGATTATTTGTGTAACACAATAATTTTTATGAGACACGTGTCTTATACACTACTTTTTTCATTAAAATGGTGTATATATTTCCCATGAATTAATTTAATGAGTCTTATCTAAAATTACATTTTATTTTCATAGTTTTCCTTATTTCATGGAGAATATAACTGAATTGACTATAAATTGATGAGTATTTATTTCACAATCCCTTAAATAATTAGGATTGATTTGGTATAAGTCTCTGTTGAGGAATATTTGTTATCTATATCAATATTTTCCAAATAAAAGTCATAAAATATTTTACAATTCTCATATGTAAATTTAAATTCATTGTTATCTTTTAATATGAGGTTTAAAAAGAATCTTTCTCTCTTTTTCCAAATGAGGTTCCTTAAGATTATCTAAATATAGTATGAGAAAATTTATTTTTTTAACTTGTACAACATGAATAGATTTATATAAATTCATAAAACCTTATTGATTTTATTAATCCAATTCATTATTGGATTGTTATTATCAATGAAAATGTTTTATTTTAAAATTTCACAAAATTTCTTGTAAATAAAATTTTTTCACAACATTTCAATTATGGAAGATATTTTCAAAAGAAATTTTTTTCTAAATATATATTTGGACTCATTTATTAACTTCTATTACATGAATATATTATTTTATGTTACTTATGGTTTACTAGGGATATGTTTCAATGTTTCCATTTTGATTATTTATATGTATGTTTTTCTGTATATAATGGAATGAAATTTATGAAACCCATTTCTTTTCATGGGTTATATTATAATTGAATAGTGTTTATGAAATCAATTTCATTACACGGGTTCTGATGTGACTAATGATCTTTTATCTTAAAGAACATATAGGTATGATTTTCATTATGGGATGAATGAGAACTATATATCTATATAATCCCTTCGGTAATTATTTTTATATCAAGAGATATAATAGACTCAAATGGAAAATGATATCAATTCAGTAATACTAGTATGGAATGGGAAATGATCTCAGTTCAATAATATAGGGCTAGAATGAGGAGTGGCCTCATTTTAATAAATGAATTTTCCCTAATTATGGTCTAAGAAATGATTTTTGGATTATATGTAAATTATTTTCTATTCTTATATGTTTTCCACAATTTCATATTTTATGCAAATGACATTTCTTCATGGAAAAAGTTCTTTTATGTTTTATTTCTTATATATTCCCAAGATCTGTTACATGACTCAATATTTTAATATATGTTATAAATGGTATGGTTTTAAAAATTTATTTTTATATTTATATATACATACATTCATTTTTGTTTTGATATTTTACATTGTTTCCATATTGATTATCTAAGCTCACATTTTCCATATAATTTCTTCTCACCGGGATATAAAGAATGGATTAAGGTACAAAAAATAATGTGGAAGATCTTTTGGGGATTTATTGAATACCATTAACCAAAGAAGAAGATTGTGTTCCCAGTTTCCAAATCACTAATATAATATGGTCTTTCGCCATGTGTTTGTGAAATGCATGTTTATTCCACAAAAACCACGTAATATCCATGTATTTCATTCCTGGGTCATTAGATATGGTATTAGAGAAATGTTTTAGTCAACCATGGTAACCTAGGATGAGAAATATTTAGTGAGATCTCTAGATTTATTTCAAAATATATTTCTAGGTTTGTCTTATGGATAAGTATAATTATAGGTTACAATTATATAATTATAGAAATTATCGTGAATATCCTAGGATTAAACAAAATATATCATTGATTAAAAAACTATAAGTAATTTCCCTTAATTATATTTTTCTCATCTATGATAAGTATTTCTCACATTTCTTAGTCATTTTCAGCATTTGAAACTATATAGAACATAGATAACACTGAATTGTAGATATGTGGAAAATATTCAAATTTTATATTCAAAGTGGAAATCTTAAGTGGAGAATCAAGAAGGTTGCATGACTGTTGGATAGAAAACTAAGGATAAAGAGATGAAAAATGAAATGTGAAAGGTATTAGATGAGAAAAACATATTTTTTTACCTTAAACATAAGAATCGTGAATAGATTACGTTTTAGTAACCTTAATACATGATTCACATTCCATATTCTTTGAATTATTAGAATAATGATCCCTATGTAATGGTTTACTAATAATATTGGATGATTAATGTGTATTTGCTTTGGAATTCAAGGATTATGTACAACTATTTTTAGTATATGTTTTTCATTAATGATTTAAAAGAATAAATTTAATAAAGATGAAGAATTAGAAAAGAGATTTAAGTAGAATTTTATATTCTAATTAAGGTAAGGTAATCATTCATGTGATCAAGATGTGGCGATAATTGTGTTTATCTTGGATAATAATAGGTTAGAAATGATTAATTTTATGATAATAATTATGGATTTGTTGAAATGGGGGTTATGCTATCATTGAGGAATTTGAAAACTGTTTCTGTAAATAAAAACTATATCCAATAAAAATTAGAATAATACTACATGCATTTTTTCAATAAGGAATTATAGTAATTCATGTTATTACAATGTTTCAAGAGATTAAATGATGAATGAATCCATATTTTTAAAATGTGACCAACAAGAGATAATTTATTATATATGGGTATAAATTTTATTCTGATATAGTGCACCTCTTTCTAATGTTTATGATTTTTTTTGTTTTATAAGGATTGTAAGGTTATCAATTTAAAAAAATTTTAAGTTACTCTTTAGATGATTTTTGTTAGAATAATGAAATATCTCTCCAATGGTAGACTTAGAATATTTGATGACTTATGATATGTTTTTGGTGTGATATAGATATATGGAATTACCTATATATCTATTTATAGATCACATGATCTACTGAAAAATCAAGAATTAAAAATTCAACTTCATTTCATTGAATTAGAGATGAAATTGAAATTATTAATTGAATGACCAACTGTGAGATTGTAACAAAATCAAGTAATTATTTATTCTCATGAAAAAATATTTAACTTTATGGAAATGATATTGAAATTAAAAATATTATTCTAGTACCTTCTTGTAGGATGAATCAAATTATATATTAGATCATTATATATTAATGTATTGATCTTTGTTTAATTTATTTTAACCACGTTCCCTATCAGTCTCCATCAGAAATTGATCGTGAGAATTTTCCTCTATCAATGTTTTCACTTTGCACCTATATTATCTTAAATGGAAAAAAATGATCATATACTTTGGGTATCCATTATCTTTATAATTTTAATTTTTTAAAGAATTTTTAGTATTAATATTTATGATGTGGGTTTCTATGAAAGAACCATTAAATTATTTATCCCATTATAAGTTAGAAAGATAGTGAAATTTATTTTAAGGGGGGTAGAATGTAACACCCTAAGATTTTTATGATATTGCTATTAAAAAAAATTTGGTGTTTTGTGTTTTATGATATAACAAGAAAATATTTAACTACACAAAACACCTTCTAATCTTGTGGTATATGCAACACTATACCTGGATTGTGTTGAACACAATTTTAGGTTATTTTGATAGATTCCATTTCATGCTAGATTGAGTTTAAGGGAACAAATAAATATTATTATGTTATTTTATAACCTAGCCATTATAAGGTTCGGAATGGCCATTATTAATTGAATTTTCAATATATTCTTTACACATGTATATATAATTAAATATTTGGTGAGAAATTAATTATAATTTAAAATAAATACCTTTTTAAATAAACGAATTTTTTTTATGCAAACCTTTTAAAATGAAAATAGGTTTGTTTATAATATAATTAAACAACTCATTATGGAATTTATTAATGATATATATATATATAATATTCAATATAAGGTTTAAAATTAATCTTATTTTTTTCTACACTAGATAAAAGCACAAATTCATTTTTTTGGATAAAATAAGTATTTTTAAAATAATATAGTATTTCTACCTTTTGATAGTGCACCCATTATTAACCTATTTCTTGAAAAAAATTTCATACTGTTTTATGAAATAAAATTCTTAATTGAAAGAGGATAATAAAAATTTAATTTTGTTAGATTTTTGGTATTTTTTTGATAAGTTTCACCTTTTGATAAACAATAACGTAATAATGAATTATAAGATAAATATACTTCTTTGAAAAATAAATGTAGTGTAAAAGATATATTTTAATGGTTTTAAAGTATAAATTGATTATGATTCTATCATTTAAAATCACGTAGGTTGTTCTAATTAATTTTAAATATTGTTTATAAGTGAAAACATTTCTATAATTTATATGCTTTACCTTTTGAAACTCGTTTTCTCTTTCTGAGCATGATACTGATTTTTAATTAATTAAATAAACTTCTATGTTTTGAAATTCGAAAAATGATTTCTAAATTTGGAATTAGTGGGTCCAAAATTTGTAATTAGTTTTCATATATTTGTACTAATTATTAATATAAACATCAATAATTTGTATTAATGTGGTAAAATGTTAAATCAGGTAATTAAGGGTAAAAATAACATTATAAAATTACCCAACCACATACACTAATATCATTGGATGAGTTTTGTTGACGTAAATCATTTTTTGTTCGAAATGGTATCCTTTGGAATCCACATGTATGATATTAGAATATTTAATATATACTATTTAATAAAAAGTTAAAGATGTATTACTCATATTTTAATAAATAAATTAAATTTTATATAATGTTATATAGAAGATAAATTTGCTGATAAATACTCTTTTTAATGATAATTAATTTTCATTATCTTGATAATTGTTTTATAAAATAAAAAATTACCTTAACGGATTATGAAATGATGATGCATAAATTATTTAATTGATGATAAATAAATTAAATATTTTTAATTAAAATGATAATAACTATCAGAGGACCAATAAACTCGGAAAAATATAATTAGTTAACAATATATTGACCATAATAATCCGAGGGTCTAACTTGTGACCATTTGGAAAAATACATAAATGATTATCACAATTAGAAGATTTTATTTAATGTAGTGTTAATGTTTTCACTTTCACCTTTTAATAAATATAAAAGAAATTCTAATATAGGATTTTCTAGAATATATACTCAAATATAAATATTCCTCTTAAATTTTTTATAATTAAAATTTTTTATAGAATGTTATTTATAATTTTCACAGAACAAATAATTATTTTAAAAAATTACACAATATTGATGTAGTAATTTTTTTATTAACAAAAATATCAAATAAATTATTTTAAAAATATTATAATTAATATAATTTTGTTTAATAAATATATCCAATTAATTTTATAGAATAAATTATCATCTTAGTAATATAATGAAATATTTGGTTCAATGTTTACATTTTATCCTCATATTTTCAAAAATCAATAAATTGAATAGTGCCAAAATTGACAACATTAATTATTTATCAAAATATTGTTTTTTTTAAATTATAAAAAAACAATAAAAAATTTCAAAATATTTAATAATTACTAAATGTTTTCAAATGTTCTAAAAATTTCATTTAGGTTCCTATTGATAAAAAATAATAAAAAATTACACATTTATAATATTTAATTATTTGTTACCATAGTTTAAATTAAAATAGAATAAAAATGGTTAATTTGAATGATAATGTTTAAATTGATAGACAAACATGTCCAAAAATAAGTTTTTGATGATATTACAACCTTATCTAATTTAATTATTGAAATTATTACATTTTTTAGGTTTTTGTATGTGATTTTATTTTATTATAAATTAATATTTTTGGATATTCCAAAAGTACACCTCACCTCAATTATAAAAGGGAACCTCCTCCCTCACTTATTCACCTCACTTTGAGGCTTCAATGTTGGTAATACCTGAAAAAATTATTTTCTCAACTTCACTAGAAACATTTTATTGAATATGTTCTTCTCCGAAGACCAACTACTATGTTCCTAAGAGGAGATCTAGGAGAGCATATCGAAAGTGAGGTAATCTCATCTATTGATTCATTCAAACTTATTTCTTATTCTACTTCTTATACAAGAGTTAGATCCATTAAAATTTTATAACTAAAATATAAATTATAATATTTGATGTTATTATTATTATTAGACAACCATATTTCACCATTTATCCATCCTTTGGGAAATAAAATCCCCACACATGCATATGTACGACTTCCCAACTCAATGCCATAGTGTAATATGTTTTTCACCACCACTTTACTTAGAAGGGTATAAATATGGAAATAATAACTAAATATTATTATTATAAAATTTTATTTATTCTATAACAAAATATATACCATCCACTTTCATACCATTCAACAATTAAGGGGATGATATCATTTCTTGTGTATACGTATGATCTAACATCTCCACAATGCGATGTGATTCATCCTACCTAGTCTTTATTAATGAGTGATTATATAAATACATATAGTGAATAAATATGATATTTTTTACATTAATATCATTCTGAAAATGATATAATTATAATCTAATAATAATAATTAGAACATATACGACAAAAAATGCCTCTAAAAAGGATGTAGTTAATACCCAAAAGACAAGTCATAACGAAATTGTATTAAAAAAGGATGATAAGATTATCATATATAGTATCATAAATATAAATATTGTTTCAGAATAATTGAATTACATCATTTAAACTATTATACCAGAGGTTCATATTCAAACCAAGTGAATCAGACCTATAGTAAGGGATTATTATTGTATCACCGTTATTTCAATGAGACACATGCCATACACATGACATGCTTATTATACATGGTGTATATAATGACCATGAGTGTATTTTAAGAGTCTTATCTAGAATATTTTTTTATTTTCACAATTTTACTTCATTCATTGGGCATATGATTCTATTTATTATAATGTGAAGAGTATTTATTTCACAACCACTTCAATGTTTTGAATTGTTCTATTTTACATCTCTATTGAGGAATATTTATCATCCATAACCATGTTTTCTAAAAATGTTTTCAATTAATGTTATACAATTTTCCTATAGATATTTCAAGAAATTTTTACTTCTACTTCATAGTTTTAGTGGATTTTTTCATTCATTTTTCAAAGAAAGTACATTCCTTCTTTTTCCATAACAAGTATAGGAAGAATGTTTTATTAATTTATTCTATATGAGAAAATATTAATTTCTTCATGATGCCTTATTTCCATCAAAATTACCTTATACTATCACAATTTTATTTGAATATAAAATATTTTATTTTGAGATTTTGTGGAATTTGATGTATAGAAAATGTTTTCAGAGTAGAATTGATATTTTACTCAAGAATTTTTTTAAAAGATATTCCGCAATTACTTTCCATATAATATAACATTGTATGATGTTACTTATTTTTTCCTAGGGATATTATTTAATTATAACATTAATACTATTTTCATGCATGGTTTGTGTTTATGATGAAATGAAATTTATGAATCCCATTACTTTTCATGGGTTATATTACGATTGAATGATGTTTTTGAAATCCATTTCATTCCAAGGTTTATGATGTGATGAATGATCTAAGATCCTGTTGAAGACATATGAATGATTTTCAATATGTGTAAGGTGGTACAAATATCTCCATCAAATGCATCAGGAAATGATCTATATATCATGAGAGTGACATTACTAGAGTAGGAAATGATCTCAATTCCAGAAATATAGGGTTGTAACAGGAAATGATATAGGTTCAGTAATACATGGCTAGAACAATAAATATACTCAGTTTAGTAATGGATTTTGTCCAATGTGATGATATTAGTAATGTTTCTTGGATATGATGGAGATTATTTTTATCCTTTTGTGTTATACAAAATTCTATGTTTTATACCCATCATATTTTATAATGGCATGTGTTACTTTAAGATTTATTCCTTATGAAATGACAAAATTTTATCAATGAATCAATATTTGTATATATATAATACATGTCATGGTATTTAAAAGTTATTTTCTTGTTTTAACATTCATATATTCATGTTTTGTTTTATATTTTCCTTGTTTACCTTTACTTATCATCTTAGATTTAAATTTTAACATGATTTATTTTCTCTAGGTAATAAAAAAGGGTTTAGGTATGAAAACTAAAGTAAAAGATCATTATTGGAGATTTTAAAGACCATTCATAAAATTAAAAGATTGTGTTATTAGTTTCAAAAGTCACTAAACTAATATTGTATTTGAGCCTAAATTTGTGTAATGTAAGTGTATTCCTTATAATCAATGTAATATCCATGTACGTCAATCAAGGGTCTTTAGATTTTTCAGGTCATTCATAAAAATAATTGATGAATTACTGCCAAAAAATGGAAATGATGTGTTGAAAAGATTTTATATGGATTATTATAAAACTTTGGATACTATATCTGTGACCGATATGAAAATATAATGACGATGGTTTCCAATATGTTCATGTAACCCAATGTAGGCATATCATTAATCGCATTCTACACATGACCACCACTCAACTAGATTTCATTTCTACCACAGTTAAATCATTACACTATAATTTTCTTCTTAAAAAAGTAATACATAATCAATGATAATAATTACACATTATATCAATCATATGATTGATTTTGGAATTTTATTTCATAGATAATCCTAATAGCAACTCTTTTGATTTACTAGTTCATAGTAGGTATGTTTGGTTGTTAATAAAATTACAATATTTGGTTCTTAGTTTTTATTTAATTGATAATAAATAATTATTATTTCATCTATTTATTCAATAAAAATGTTGAATCTATACTATCCATTCAAGATTATGCCTAATTGGTGTGGATGAAAAAAACTGAATACATTACTTTTGGTTTGGTATCTCATATTTCATCCATGTGTGATAACTTATGTGTTATAAATCATTGTATAAATATTGTTCATCACATGAGTACATAACTTATTCTGATCATGGTTAATTTTATAAATGATAATTTTAAAAATTGTGTTTTTTGTTGGAGTATTTTTATCTCAATATCATATGGGAACGTCAATGACTATAGTACTCCCCAAAATTTATTTTAAATAGAATCTATTCACACATGGAGTGAAAGTGAATCCCTCTATCTAGATGAGTTTGAAAAGTGACGTCAACCTCAAATGAGAATTCATTTTGTAAGAGAAGTATGTTATTTCCTATGTTTTCAATTTATGAGATACCAACTCAATTTTTTGGACATTCATGTAAATACTCATTGGGTTCATTGAAAAAGGGGGAGAAAGTGTCTTTGTCTTAACGGAAGATGTTATGAAGTGTTCATTTTTAAAGAAAATAAGGACCACTATTTCTTTCTAAAAGTATAGTGGAGTCTTTCGATGAAAAATAAAAGGATTTAGTTTTAGAAGTGAATATTAAAGACAATTATTTTCAATAATTTATTATAGTGTGGATTATTTTGTCAAACTATTTTTTTTCACATAAATCTTATATCACATGAACTTATATAAAGTGTTTTTTGGACTAATTGAGACCCCACTTGTCACGACTCGTCCCAGTGGGGCCCGAGCCGCAACTCCCCAAGCTCGCCTCCAACAGGCCAGGGGCTAGTGACTAGAACCGAGTAGGCATGATACTAACATGAGAGGCATTTCTTATAAACCTGTACACACACACACACATATCCAAGTCCACAAAGCTGAAAAGTGAAAACTACTAAAAGTGGAAATGCATGCATACACTAAAAAACTCAACCAACAGAGTATGACAGGAAAGTAAATTACAACAAGTGTACAACCCTGGGCCCAAATTACAAGCCCACCAAAAGAAAGTTTGTGACAAAGTCCAACCTGTAAGGAATGGTGCTTCGACTGCAGTCTGTAGCCGTAGGAACACACCTCGGCCTGTCTGATCTCACTGAGTACCATCCGGTCCTGGTCTGCCTAGATTCCTGTTAAAGGCTCGCTCGTCTGCACAAGACACAACATGTGTGGGAAAAGCCCGTGTAGGGGTGAGTATAACAATACCCAGTAAGACACCCCAAAACAACAAAGGAAATATAGAAAGGGTAAATACCAAAATGGAATGATACAGACAGCTTCACATAGTATATGTCTATAGAACATATAACTAGAATATCCAGATATACTCATACACGATCGAAAATCGTGAAACCACCACTACGATCCAGCTCAAAAATTACACTAAGCACGTAACAAGGAGAACACACTCCTAGGACCGAAAAGAGAGATATGAAGTACTCATTCCGGGAGAACACACTCCACAAGTACTATGAGAACATGATGCCCATATGAAGATCACAACCATGTCATGGGGTGATTACGACAACTCAGTATGAGCTAATCTGCTAAGAAGAGGATCAGCACCTGGGTAAAGTTGGTCACGTTGATACCGAGAACTCTACCTAGGGTTCTAGGAATAAATAGAGGATCCGGCTCCAATTATAACAGAGGGGATTCGAAAAACTCTATTCAAAAAGTCATGCTGAAGGAATCATGCTCATATATGCAGGAAATAATACCAAAAACCATCAGGAGAAAGGCTAAGGGGAGAAACCCTAAGGAAACTAACCCAAGTCATAGAAGGAAACTTGCTCAAGACTTGACGAAATTATTACACGGCATGTAGTATGGTCACATGCCGTATTCCTTGACCACAGGTACTGCCCTTGTAAAGGGCCTGTGTCATCCATTCAGGCTATGTAAAACTCAACTACACGGTGTGTAGAAAAGTACACGCCATGTTCCTGACTTTGGGTACTTCCTGTGTAAATGGCCAGTGTCATTTGGCTTGTCGTATAGAAAGTAACTACATGGCATGTAGAAGAATCACACGTTGTGTCCGAGAACTTGGGGCTTGCTCCGTGTACACTGGCCATGCGCCCATACACGGCCTCTATCCATGTTCGTGTCGCCTACCCGTGTACCAGTACACGTGGTATATCGTGTATCTGGCCAGGTCTGGACGGAGAAGGGTATACACAACATGTCCTTGGCTGTGTACCCATCCCATATCTGCGTCGCCTGCCCATGTACCAGTACACGGGATATCCCATGTATCTGTACGGGTCTTACCGGGGAAGGGTATACACGCCATGTCTATGGCAATGTACCAATCACATGTCTGTGTACTCCTGGAGTACACGTCATGTGGTCCACCGATGAACACACGCCATGTTTCCCATAATACACAGCGTGTAGTCAGGATTTTTCCAGAAACACCATCTTCTTCCTCGTGCCGTGGCTGAACCTACGGATCCTCGGTTTCTCGCCCGTTTGTCCCGATACTCCAGGGATTGGTTCGTTTCGTTCATTGAACATCTTAATGGGTGTTTTCGGCTATTAAAATGGATCATAGACCTCGAATGATCCATCCAAATAAAAACACCTGAAAACTCGTATCTCCCAATCCGCTCCGAATCGCCTATCGAAACTGTCATCTCACCTCTGTGACATCGCTCTGGGGTTATATCTTCAATATTAGATCGTTGCACCAACAAATGAATGTGAAACGATCTATTTCTTCCACGAATGTGTAGAACGCAACGAAGAACGCGTAGGAACTGGGAGAGAAAAACACAAAAATCGAGAGGGACGAACCATGATTGATGTTTGTGTCGATCTTGGTTTGTCACCATTAGAAGGTTGAACAAAAACCAAATTATTTAAGAATCAAATCCCCACGATTCCCGCAAAATCCCATCCCATAAGAATGATCTATCCACGAGCTAATCTGTTTGTGGATTAGTCTGCATTCGTCATGGAAATCAAAAATGGGGAAGGTACACAAATTAAACATCCTACCAGGGTCTGTGGAATTTGTTGGCGATGATCTGGTCATCGCTTCATCGTCACCGGAGAAGCTTGTCAAGATCATCGTCGCCGCATTGGGAGGTTTTCTCCAGAGCTCTCCAGAGCCTCCAAGGGAATTCAGGGTTATTATAAAAGTAACCCTGATCCCCTGTGAAATCTCTTTTTAAAATGGAAAAGAGATATTTTTCTGCAATAAATATTAAAATAAAATATTTTAAATCTAATAATTTATTATGGTTGCATCCAAAAAACCATATTTCACCACCGACATGCGTCAGCCGATGTTAGGTCCCTTATAGGGTAAAACTATTGCTCTGAATGCAACAGTGCCATCAGATTTTTGATCTGAGCACCCATTCGGGAGTAATTCCACTTTTCCAGGAAAACCACACGCACACGTTATTTTATTATTACATTAAATTAAAACATTTTTTCCGAGATCACCAGGCCTCAGAACTGCATGCCGTCTTAGAGCCTGGTATCAAATTAATTCCCATATAATATTAAAATAATACATGGAAAAATATAGGACATTACATCACACCCACCTTATGGATTTTACATCCCCAAAAAGCCAAAACAAAAGCTACTAAAAAAGATATGGGTACTGCATGCGAATCATAGCCTCCCGCTCCCACGTGCTCTCTTGGAAATTTTCGTGATTCCACCGGACACACACTATGGGAATAACTCACCCACGAAGGATCTTCCCCTGTCGATCCTTGATCTCCACTGGGTACCCAGTAAAGGTCGCTCCATCATCAATGTCAAGCTCTCCCTAGTAAATAACGTGTGATGGATCATGCACGTACCTCTGCAGCTGCGACACATGGAAGAAGTTGTGTACCCGGTCCATTTGAGGAGGTAGAGCCAAGCAATACACCACCTCGCCAACTCTACTCAAGTTATAAAAAGGTCCAACTATCCTTGGAGATATCTTACCGCCTTAGAAAAATCTCCGCAATCCCTATCGAGGTGAGACCCGAAGGAACACATGGTCTCCCTCCTCGAACTCCAAGGGCCTTCGCCTCCTATCGGCATAAGACTTTTTTCAAATCTGTGCAGTCTTTATCCGCTCATGGATGACCTGCACCTTCTCTGTAGTAGCTCTCACCATCTTTGGGCGCATGAGTGTCGACTCCCCTGGGTTAGTCCAGCAAAGCGGTGACCTACAAGGTCACCCTTACAGAGCCTCTAATGGTGCCATACTAATAGTGGAATGATAATTGTTGTTATAAGAAAATTCCACTGGTGGTAAGTTATCCTCCTAGCTATGATTGAAGTCAAGTATGAAAGCTCGAATCATATCTTCTAGGACCTGGATGGTCCACTCTATCTGACCATTAGTCTATGGATGAAACGCTGTGCTCAAGCGTAACTGGTTCCCAAAAGCTTCCTGCAATCCCTTCCACAACCTGGATGTGAAACGAGCATCACGATCTGAGATGATCATTGATGGAACTCAATGAAGTTGAACTATCTCCTACACGTAGAGGCACCCCAAGCTCTCTACTAAAATCTACTCCCATATGGCTAGGAAGTGGGTCGACTTGGTGAGTCGATCAATGATCACCCAATGGCATCGTGTCCCCTGGACGTACGTGGTAAACTCATCATGAAGTCAATGAATATCCTATCTAACTTCCACTCTGGCACCTCAAGGGGATGAGTCAAACCTGCTGGAACCTCATGCTCAACCTTTACTTGTTGACAAGTAAGGCATTGAGAAACAAACTCTGCCACACACTTCTTCATTCCTGGCCACCAGAACTGACATTGGAGGTCCTGATACATCTTTGCCACGTCTTGATGCACCGACAAAGGGGGTGTATGGAATTCACTCACAACCTCCTCCCACAACGTCAATGGTACTATTGTATGCCCTCTAAAAATAACAATGTGCTCCCCACCTTCTGGATATCCATCTACCCCAACACCCGTGGATATATGAGCACATAGAGTCTCACAGCTAGCATCCTCACGCAGTGCTTCCCTGACTCACTGTACGAGTGGAGGGGTAACAACCCTCAATATAAGGTATGATCCCTCATCTCTATCCACGAAGGATAACTGTAAAGAGACCAACTGCCTTGCTACCACATCCAGAAACTGAAAACTGGATTTCCTGTTGAGAGCATCTTCCACAACGTTCCCCTTCCCAGGTGTGTAAACGATCTCAAAGTCGTAATCCTGGAGGAACTCAAGCCATCGCCTTTGTCTCAAATTTAGATCCTTCCGAGAAAAGATATATCTGAGACTCTTTTGATCAGAGTAGATGGTAAATCACTTTCTCATCTGGTAGTGTTGCCACATCTTCAATGCGAAGACTACCACTGCCAACTCAAGATCATGGTTCACGTAGTTCTGCTCGTGTGGCCTCAATTGACATGAGCCATAGGCAATCACTACTTGCCTGTGCATCCGGACAAAATCAAGCCCAGTTTCGGATGCATCACAGAACATTACATACTTGAAAACCTCCTCTGGTAACCTCAATATTGGGGAGCTCCTCAGATTCTGTCCCAACTACTGGAAGGCCTGTTGGCATCTCTCGGTCCACACGAAAGGCTGCCCCTTTCGGGTCAAAGCTGTCATTGGTGCTGAAATCCTGGAGAAATCAAGAATGAATCTCCGATAGTAACCTTCCATCCCAAGGAAGATACACACCTCTGTCATGATCTGGGGTGGCTCCCATACTAGTACTGCCTTCACCTTGTCTGGGTCTACTGCTACACCATCTGCTGAGATAACGTGTCCCATAAAGTGGACCTCCTGTATCTAGAACTGGCACATCGAGAGTTTCCCATACAACTGGTGCTCTTAGAGTGTGTCTAGAACCATCCTTAGGTGTCTCACGTACTCCTCCTCAGACATAGAGTATAGAAGGATATAATCCATGAGGACCACCACAAACCGATCTAGATAGGGCTGAATGATCCATTTCATGAGTCCCATGAACACTGCTGGGGAGTTCTTCACACCGAAGGGCATCAAAAAATACTCAGAGTGACCGTAGCGACATCTAAATGCCGAAATAGGTACATCCTCATCCCGTACTCACAACTTTTGATAGCCTAATCGTAGATCAACCTTCGAGAACTATCATGCCCCTCTAAACTGGTCAAAGAGGTCACCGATCCTCGGTAGTGGATACCAGTTCTTCATGGTCACCTGATTCAAGCACCGGTAATCCACACATATCCTCAAGCTCCCATCTACCTTCTTGGAAAACAACACTAGGGCCGCCCATGGTGAAACGCTGGGTCTAACAAAGCCCTTCTTCTAAATGTTTTCCAGCTGTACTCTCTGCTCACGACGCTCTACAGGAGCCATCCGATATGCTGATGCTGATATCGGTGTCATCCCAGTTTGCAACTCAATGCAGAAATCTATCTCCCGATGGGAAGGTAGTCCAGGGACATCCTCCGGAAAGACTTAATTGTACTCATCCACTACTTCTGGTAACAGTAAACTCGTAAAATCTGATGCGCCAAGGGCTAGGCTAGACAACTGATGTGAAATCGGTTGTACCCTCCTATGCACGAGTCCATCTTGCGCTGTCTGGGTCTCTCTTTCACCGACAAAAGAGAACCTCGTTCCATCACTGCAGAAACACCGCACCCTTCGCCTAAAGCAGTCGATCTGGTCATTAACTATGGATAGCCAATCCATACCAAGAATGACATCGTAAGGCCTTGACGCTACCACCAAGAGGTTCCAGCTGAAACACTAGCCTACAAGGGTTTGGTCACACTGTCTACAGAGGTGTGTGATCTCTGAATCTTCTCCAGTCGGTGTTTCTAAGCGTAAGGGTCGAGTCTGTGACTCAACTAAAATCTCAAGGTCTCGAACAAGATAAGAAGCTAGAATTGAATGGCTACCACCTGCGTCTATTAGTATGGCAGCCAAAGTAGAAAAGACACAGATTGTACCACTAATCATTCCGGGAGTACCTGGGTCATAAGCCTCTGCCACCTGCAACTGTCCCTGCCTCTATCCACTAGGTCTCCCTGCCTTGGGTGGACCTCATGGGGGTCGTGGTGGTAAAGGGTCAAAATGCCAACCCCCTCCAGCTGCTCTCCTAGCTCCTCTACCGCGTCTGCCGCCTCGTAGATTTGTCTTCTCCACATGGTAACTCTGCCTCGGTGGTCCATCCACGGCTAACGTGTCTTTAGTATGGATGGTAGGACAATCTCGAGAGAGATGTCCACTGCCGTCACATGAGTAGCATCACCTCTATTGAGGCTGGCTGGATGCACCCAGCAAACCCTGTACGGTAGATCCCCTGTCCTGGGATCTCCTCTAAAATCGTCTCCCACGCCTGGGTCCCTGACGTCGGATCCCTGCTGCCGATGTCTCTACTCTAGCTCACTCACTACTAAAAACTGCTAGCTGTCTCTACTCTACCAAAAAGCTCTCAACCACCAAATCCCACTCGAGAACCCCAGTATAAGTGGGAATTCTCATTGGGATGATGCTAGCTCGGATATCTCTGTGCAAGCACCTCTCAAAAGTCCGAGCTCTGAAGTACTGATCTCAGACCATATCCATCGAGTACCATGAGAGGTCGGTAAAACTCGATGAATAGTTAGCAACTATCATGGTTCCCGGCTGGAGCTAAAGAATCTCTTGTATATGTACTCCTCTCAGGGTAACCAGTGAAAAATCCTCTAATCATGGATGCTCAAACTCTGACCAAGCACGAGTTGCCTCGTCGTGAGTCTGAAAAACCAAACTCCACCACCATCCTGCCGATCCCTGCAGAAGGCTCGCTGCCAAGATCACCATCTGGTCTGATGGTGTCCTGACCAAACGAAAGACTTTGGTCACTGCCTCAAGACAGTCTTCTACTGCCTGAGGGCCATGCTCACCCTGAAAGCTGAGGGGTCTCTTTCTCTGAAACTCGTGGAGTGCTCTCAGCCTGCACTCCTCCTCCACTGGTATAGCAGGAACTAAACACTGCTCCATAGGTGGTAGGATAACTATCACACCACCTGATGGTAAAACTGGGGGATCCAGTCCCTGTATCGGAGACTCATCACTGAGGGGGTCATCCTTCTGATCGAGCTACTAGATCCTATCAGGTGTGTGTCGCAGAGGCATCTTGTAAGGAAACAAGATGTATATCAGTCAATGCGTATATCTAGAGAACTCACTCAAGAAGGACATGGAAACCACAACCCATTCCTCTATGATTCATGTACCATTATTTTCCCCAGCAACTAGTGTTCTCATGTTCCGTGTTGAAAAGAAAGTTATCAGAGTCCTTGTGTACCGATACGTCGGCCACCCGCACCAACACTGGGGTCCCTGGCCTGAAATCCGAACTCGAAACACATAACACTATTTCCCCAACCAACTCACAGACTCTCGGTCCTAAGGTAGAACCGACCGGCTCTTATACCACTCTGTCACGACCCGTCCCAATGGTGCCTGAGCCGCAACTCCCCAAGACCGCCTCCAATAGGCCAGGGGCTGGTGACTTGCACCGAGTAGGCATGCCACTAACATTAGAGGCATTGCCTATAAACCTGTACACACACACACACATCTCCAATCCCACAAAGCTGAAAATTGAAAACTACTAAAAATGGAAATACATGCATACACTAAAAACCTCAACCAATAGAGTACGACAGGAAAGTAAAATACAACAAGTGTAAAACCCTAGGCCAAAAGTACAAGCCCACCAAAAGAAAGTCTGTAACATAGTCCAAACTGTTTGGAAAGGTGCTGGGACTATAGTCTGTAGCCATAGGAACACACCTCGGCCTGCCTGATCTCACTGAGTACCGTCCGGTCCTGGTCCGCCTAGATTCCTGTCAAAGGCTCGCTCATCTGCACAAGGAACGACACATGCGGGAAAAGCCCATGTAGGGGTGAGTATAACAATAACCAGTAAGACACCCCAAAACCACAAAGGAAATAAAACAAGGGAAAATACCACAAAATAAAGATACAGCCAGCTTCACACAGTATATATCCACAGAACATATAACAAGAATATCCAGATATACTCATACACAATTGACTATCACGAAACCACCACTAAGATCTAGCTCAAATATTCCACTAAGCACGTAACAAGGAGAACACACTCCTAGGTTTGAAGAGAGAGATATGAAGTACTCGTTTCTGGAGAACACACTCCACATGTACTATGAGAACATGAAGCCCAGATGAGGATCACAACCAAGTAATGGGGTGATTCTGACAACTCAGTATGAGCTAATCCGCTAAGCAGAGGATCAACTCCTGGGTAATGTTGGTCACGTCAATACCGAGAACTCTACCTAGGGTACCTGGAATGAATAGAGGATCTGGCTCCAAGTCTATCCGAGGTGATTCCAACAACTCTATTCAGAAAGTCCTGCTAAAGGGATCATGCTCCTATATGTAGGAAATTATACTAGAAACCTTCAAGAGAAATACTAAGGGGACAAACCCTAAGGAAAATAACCCAAGTTACATAAGGCAAATGGCTCAAGAAATGAATAAATTATTACACAGTGTGTAGTATGGTCACACACCGTGATCCTTGACCCCGGGTACTGCCTGTGTAAACGGACCGTTTCATCCATTTAGGATGTGTAAAACCCAACTACACGACGTGTAGAAAAGTACATGTCGTGTTCCTAACTCCAGGTACTGCCCATGTAAATGGCCCTTGTCATTCGGATTGTCGGATAGAATGTAACTACACGACGTGTAGAAGAATCACACGCCGTGTCCGAGCACCTGGGGCTCGCTCCGTGTACGCTGGCAATGCACCCGTACACAACCTCTGTCCGTGTCCGTGTCACCTGCCCATGTACCAATACATGGGGTGTCCCGTGTATCTAGCCGGGTCTGGCCGAGGAAGGTTATACATGTCATGTCCTTGGCTGTGTACCCATCTCGTGTCTGTGCCGCCTTCCCGTGTACCAGTACACGGGGTATCCCGTGTATTTGGCCAGGTCTGGCCAATGAATGGTATACATGCCCTGTCCTTGGCTATGTAACCATCCTGTGTCTGTGTACTCCCGGAGTACATGAAATGTGGTCCGCCGATCAACACACGTCGTGTATCCCATACTACACGACGTGTAGTCGGGATTTTTCCAGAAACGCCATCTTCTTCCTAACACCGCGGCTGAACCTCTGGATCCTCGGTTTCTCATCCGTTCATCCCGATACCCTAGGGTTTGGTTCGTTTCGTCATACAAACATCATAATGGGTGGTTTCGGCCCTTAAAATGGATCATAAACATCGAACGATCCATCTGAAGAAAAACGCCTGAAAAATTATATCTGCCGATCTACTTCAAATTGCCTGCCGAAACCGTCGTTGCACCTCTGTGGCATCGCTCCGGGGTTGGATCTTCAATCTCGGATCATTGCACCAACAAACAAATGCGCAACGATCGATTTCCTCCAAGAACACGTAGACCAGAACGAAGTACGTGTAGGAACCGGGAGAGAAAAACACAACAATCGAGAGGGACAAACCTTGATCGATGTTCGTGTCGATCTTGGTTCTTCACTGTTAAAAGGTTGAACAAAAACCAAATTATTCAAGAATCAAATCCCCACGATTCCCACAAAATACCATCCCGCAAGAATGATAAATCCACGGGCTAATCTGTTCGTGGATTAGTCTGTGTTCATCATGGAAATGAAAAATGGGGAAGGAATCACAAATTAAACATCCTACCTGGATCCGCAGCATTCCTTGGCGAAGATCTGGTCGCCGCGTCCTCGTCGTCGGTGAAGCTTTTCAAGAACACCGTCATCGCGTTGGGAGATTTTCTCTGGAGCTCTCAAGAGCCTCCATGGGAATTCAGGGTTATTATAAAAGTAACCCAGATCCCCTACGGAATCTCTTTTTAAAAAGGAAAAGAGATATTTTGCTGCAACAAAGATTTAAATAAAATATTTTAAATAAAATATTTTATTACGGTTGCATCCAAAAAACCAGATTTCACCACCGCCCTGCACCGGCTGATGTTAGGTCACTTCTAAGGTAAAATCGCTACTTCGAACGCAATAGTGCCATCAGATTTTTGATCCGAGAAACTGTTCAGGAGTTATTCGACTTTTTCCGGAAAACCGCACATGCACGTTATTTAATTATTAAATTAAATTCAAACATTTGTTCTGGGCTCACCGGGCCTCGGAACGGAATGTCATCTCAGATCCTAGTCTCAAATTAATTCCCATATAATATTAAAATAATACATGAAAAAATTCGGTACATTACACCACTTGACATAAAATACACCCATTAATGAGTGATGTTATTCTGAATTCAATATGTTATTATGTATTTACCTTCAAACAAAATTATCAACAAACCAAAAAGGGATTTTTTTGTATACATTTCATATTTTTTATGGACATTATTTATTTAGAATTATAGGAAATATATGGTTGGAAGGTAATTAGGATTGTCATAGATGTTATAAAGCTATTGGATAAAGGTATATCTAATGGGAAGAAATATCAATGTAGGGTACTTTGATACAATGTGATAAATTATTTGTATGTTTAATGGACATTTCATAAGGGTAATTTAATTCAGTAGCATAACTGACCAAAACAAAGGTGTGACAATATGATTTCAATGTAACTAAAGATTTGAGGGTACACGGGTCATGAGGGTAAGTATTTATGTTGCTACATATAGATGTGTCAATGACATTAATGTGTCATGCTCTATGGAGGGTGTATTTCTTTTAGAGAAAAAATAATGGAGTAATATTGGTTCTATATGATATCATTATATAATAAAAAATACCATTATGTAACTTGTTTATTGAGATGAGAGAGTTTAAGAAGATCCTGATAAGAACAAGCATAAATTAAAACATAATTGGATTTTGTAGATCTGGTCAAATCAAGGGGGAATACAATCTTAAAGTGTACCATTCAGTAGTTTATAAAATTCCACACAAAATATTACATTGCTAAATTTGTTATGTTTTAGTGAATCCATAAATAATGATGACCACATCTTAGAAGTGGTGACCACACCATAATGAAGGGGTTTCTAGAAAACAATATGTTTTTGTAACGAACCAAAATTTTATTAATGAAAATTCTTCTTGATATAATTAAATTTCTTATTATGTAAAATGGTTATATAACATAATCAATTCCGTGGAATAATATTTTATGTATTTTAAATTCAGTTATGAATTGTGACCATTGCCAATATAGTTATTGAACAGTGATCACATGATTAGTATAAATATATGTATTTAATAAATCCAATTTGCATAGACAAAGGAAATGATGGCCACATCCAGTATAATTTCTCCCCATGAAGCCAATTATTCATAGTTCGGAATGGAGGTGGTGTCATCAGGCTTCACTCTTGAACAAGTCCAAGTTTATCTTCAACACATTAAGCTTGAACAGAACTACCTATGGGAGAAGTGGAAGTTGATAGAGATTACCAACTGAGAAATGTTATTCGAGCTACCCTAAGAGTCTTTTACCATCGCACACCTTACCCTTCAGTATTATGCAGGTGTTATGAGGGGTTATGTAATGAGACCCTAGAATAATGATTATGTACATTATATTTTTATAGGGAATATGCATTCATTTTTTATTGTTACTTTGTTAATAGGTTTAAAAAATAACATTATTTGTCTATTTTTATGAATTAATGGATGTTTGAATTAAATAGTATTTTAATATAATATTATCACTAAATTAATTTTTATTAAATATAAATTACTGTATAATTATTATGAATACAATTGTGATTTCTATTAAGGATTGTAATCTATTTTTTCTTAAAACCCATTAATTTTCCATAAATATCAGTTTTTATTTTTAGAATAAAAAATAAAAAATTTAAAAAATTATTTAGATAAAATGAATATTATTTTTTGAATCAGGATTTCTATATAATCTAATAGATAAGTTTTCATTATTTTCTAAGATAATCAAGTTTTTTGGTAAAAATTAAGTACCGTTTAAATATATAAAGAGGTTAATGACATCATAATGACCTAATAGTAATGTAATAAAGTACTATACACATTATTTTTAGCCAATATCTATTTTAACATTAAAATAATTTGTTTTGAGGTTTTTTTAAATATTTTACATATCATTAGTGGACCCTTCACGACTTATAAAACATTTTAACTTTTTAAATTGATATCCTTGAGAGTGTGACTCACGTCTACATAAGCAAGCCTAATATTTTATGAATTTTGACCATTTTCCTTATAATATAATTTTTCCACCCCCTTTGAAAAAAAACTAATAGAAAAAACCATGGGTTGGTTTGTGGTTTTGTTTATCTTAATGTGTGGTGGCCGAAACCTTAATAATAAAGAATTCTATTAAATTTTCTAAAATAATACCACACAAGATCACACTTCCTCTTCCCTAAAAGCCTTTGGAGCTCGACCAGCCTCTTCCCTCCTCTCTCTATAATCCTCCCAAGGCACCCAAAGCTCTCAAGAAACCTCTTTCAATCCCCTCCAAATCCATTGGGATCACACTTCATAGTAAGGTATTTCTTCCATTCTTATTTTTTTCCAAAGGTTTTATGTTGTTATGCCCATTTAATTTAGATTATAAATGATGGGGTATGACTTCTCACATCCATTATACTTCCGTCCTATTGTTTTAATGATGATTTACCCTTTTCTCTCTCATTAATGCCTCCCAAGTGCACCTATCACCATGCAAAAATTACAAAAGGGATTTCTCTCTCCTCATATACATCAAGAAATTATTTTGTATTATGAATCTAAATTATAGTACATATTTTATAAAATGTATCTATATGACTCCCTTAATTTCCATTTCATGTAAATATTATGATACCCCTTTCGCTCTCATCAACTATTTTTATGAATTCTTATGTCACGTCGTTATGCTGCCGAAATTGCACAACGATTTTGAAAGCCAAAGTCATTGTGTAGTGAATACCACGCCCACTTCTCTATCAAGGGTATTAAACTTTATTAAAATTTACATATTAATTTTATAGTTTCATATATTAATTCCATATTCATTTATCATGTAATTAATGATGGTGTTTAATGATTCCATGTTATATAATCCATGTGGCACAATTATGCATGAAATGAAATGATTATGAAGGGTACACCCTGATAGGGCTTCACTGCATTGGGTAAAGATTAGTATCATTATTCATCAAGTTCAATGAGGGTTTACTCATTCTCAATGAGAAATGAGCCTCATCTCAAGATTATACCTTATTAAGTGTTGTTACAACATTTCAATGTTATGATAATCATGCTAAATCATGCCTTTATGTTGATGTTTCTCTTAAGATCCATTGATATTACTATTTCCTAAGATGAAGTTTATTATTCATTTTATTCCTTCTTTACTCACTTACTAGGATTTATAGATCACCATTCTTTTATGCATGTCCTCAGGTTATCCCATGCAATGCAAATAATGATGGAATGTAGTGGTTATATAAAGGATGTCTTCAATAACAATGTTGTGTTTCATGTTTTATGTTGTTTTATAATGTTCATAATCCCCAAAGAAATTATACTTCAAAATATTCAATGTTGAATCAAGTGATGATTTTATGTAATAAATCTAGTTTAACTGTGTAATAAAAATAAGGGATTTTATAGTTGGTTTTAGATGATAAGTTATGTTATTTTTTGGATTAGGATTCGAAAACCCCAGCGAAAGCTTTTGTTACAAGACTGATTATAATAAAATCATACCTAATATATTTTGAGTATATAATATGTGTTTTATTATGAAAATACATCACTGTCTAGATAAGAGTAGGTAGAGGGAACTATAGCGTAGATGTTCCTTGGAGAAAAAACTCCAACAAGGAGTTTTGAGCATAACCTAGGGTATCTTGGTACACATCAAATGGCCTTGGTAAACTATTGTTTACGACACTTTTTAGGGATATAATTTGTTAAATTCACAATCTTAGTATGAAACATTGTTAAAGGAATTAAAAAATGACCCTAAGAATATATTGTTTAAAGTAGAACATGGTTATCATAGATTGAAACCTATAAATTCATACGTTATGGAAATAAAAGTTATTTATAAGTCATATGTTCTTGAACTTGGATTACCCTTTATATGTTACCACTAACATTCCTTTTATTCTAGCCAATGACCGGTAATAGGAGTGCTGAGGAAAAAAAATGATGTAAAGATCAATGTGATGATTATTCTAATGATTTTCCCTATACAATTAGAGATGGAATCACAAAATTTGTCACAATACTGTCTCAATTAACTCATGATTTGAATAGAAACATGGGTCAAGGGTAACATTCAAACCACCTAAGATAGAACATGTCACAATCAAGAGAATCATGAGACAAATTCCCGTTATTTTAATTGAAAATCTGATCCCTCAATTTCCAAACAATAGATCAACTCTATTGAAAAGTTCTTCTCCATATATCAATGTTCTAAACTAGAGAAAGTTCTTATGGCTGCTTATCATATGGATGGTGAACTCGAACAAATGTGACCATTGAAAAAAAACAATATGCATGAGGAGGATATTGAGGCATGGTAATGGAAGGATTTTCGGTAAATGTTTCTTGATAATCATTTTCCTCGCACCCTTCGATTTAAGATGGAAAGGGACTTTATTTCCCTCAAGCAAAAATATAACGAATAAATCAGAGAAAATGAGGAAAACATCACAAGGCTTGCATGATATACCTTCAGATTTGTGATTACCCCCAAATGAAAGGTTGACTATTTATTTGGTGAGTTGAATCATAGCATATAGAAATCCCTGGTGATTCGTGACTTCGATAGCTATGTTGAATTATCCAGTATGCCCTCATGGATAAAATTGAGGTCGGTGAATCTTAGGGGTATCATGGGGATAATAATTTTAAGGCGGACATTAATACTATACGTACTATGAATAACAAAAATGGTGATAAGAAAATACATCACCCCACTTTCCAAAGGTGCAGAAAGAAGCACCCTAGAAATTGCCTGAAGGGGATGAGGAAATTATTTAGTTGTGGAAGAGAAGAGAAACTAGATGTTAACTGCCGACAAAAAATCCTACAGTTGTGACAGATGAGAGGAATGCTCTGTTGGACTGTCAACATGTTATTCATTGCTTCAATTGCAAAGAATTGCGGCACCATGCAATCTAGTTCCCTAATCCAAGGGCTTTTTGAGGAAACCAAAAAACTCAAAGTCAGTAAGGGAGATCTTTTTATATCACTACAACCGAAGTGAACCTTGAAAAAAAATGTGGTGAAATGTACACTAGTTATTCAATCATTATTAGAGAATATACTTTTTCATTCTGGTTCTACACAATCTTTTATATCCCGAATGTTTTGTAGAACATTCCCACACTACAAAAAATTATGGATGTAAAGATATCAGTGAGTATGGAAAATGGGGAAATCCTTGCGTCCTATGAATATAACTCCTCCACTGTCACAGTTTGTGGTATGATCTTCTCAACGAACCTCATCATACTCCTTCTGGTTGAATTTGATGAAATTCATGGAATGGATTGGATTTCCTTATATAGATCCAAACACAAATTTATGTGAGAGGGAAATCACTCTCTATATAGAGAATCGACCCCTGATTCTATATAAGTAAAAAGGGGAAGATAACTCTTCTTTATCACTAGCATCTGAAGCACAGATATTACCACCCTATGAGAATTTGTATCTGGATCAGATGAATGACTCTAAGGAAGAAACCATCCTTGAAGACATTCCTATTGTTAGTTATTTCACTGAAGAGTTTCGTGATGAATTGGCTGGTCCTCCACCTAGAAGATATGTTCAATTCTCAATTGATAATATACCTTTGAAATTGACAATAACCAAAAATCTGTATAGAATGGTTTTTTTGGAACCCAAGGAGTAGAAGAAACAACTACCTGAGAATCAAAATAATGTTTTATATGCGCAATATCTTCACCATGGCGTGCACCAAATCTCTCTATCTAGAAGAAGGGTAGGTCATTGCACCTTTGCATTGATTATCATGATCTCAATAAAATCACGATAAATAAAAAGTATCCTATTAAATGAATTGATGACTTGTTCAATCTTCTACATGGAGTGCAATATTTTTCGATGTTGGATTTTCATTTAGGATATCACCATGTTAGGGTGAAAAAGGATGATATCCCCAAGATTGGTTTTGGTAAAAAATACATGCACTATGAATTCATATTAATGCCTATCAAATTCACCAATGATCTATAAATGTTTATGGAATTAATGAATTTATTATTTATAGATTACCTTGAAAAATTTGTGGTAGTATTTATTGTGGATATTCTAATATAATACAAATCCAAGAAGGAGCTTGAGGAGCATCTATGCACTTTACTAAAGAACACGTGAAAGGATAAAATCTATGAAAATTAAATTATGTGTGAGTTATGGATGAAGGAGGTCTCATTCATTGGACCTATCATCACAAGTAGTGGGATATATGTAGATCCATCCATGATAGCTACATTTGAGGGATGGATGAGGCCATCATCGGTGATGAGTATCCATATCTTCTTGGGGTTAGATGGATATTATCACCAATTTGTGAAAAATTTATCACAATTTTCAATCCCTATTACCATGCTTACTTGGAAGGGAGTCAAGTTTTAATGGAGTGATGAATGATAAGAGAGCATTATAGAGTTGTAAAGGAGGCTTATCACTACGCCTGTGCTCACTTAACCAATAAGTGGAAAAAATTTGAGGCATTCAGTGATTCTTTGAATAAGTTCATGGAATATGTGTTAATAAAAAATGAAACTTTTATTTCCTATACTTCAAGGAAGTTGACAGTTCATGAGATAAACTATCAAACACATGATCTGGAGTTGGCTGAAGTTATCTTCGCTTTGAAAATTTGGCGGTATTTCTTCTTTGGGGGGAAGTGTGATATATACACAGATCAAAAAATCCTCAAATATATATTCACACAGAATGATTTGGACATCGACCAATGATGATTATTAGAGCTGATCAAATATTATGAATTTTCAATCCATTACCACCCTGGGAACATGAACAAGGTTTAAGATTCCCTATGTAGAAAAGTCTGAGAAATTCTATAATTGATGAAAATTAAAAAGAATCCAATATTATTAACTTTGATTAATATAGACATAAAAAATCATATATAAGGGAACATAAAAAACTTTTTATAAATAATTTCTTAACCTTCTGTTTTAGAAGGGCTAAAAAATTATCAAAAGGATGGTGTGAGAATTTGGAAGAACGTGAAATCAATCTGAAAATGGAAACCCTTGGATTTCAATTTCAATAAAGAAGAAATTGTGAGATTTGGATCAAGACTATGTGTTATACTAAATAAAATGTTGAAGACTGAACTTTAGGATGATGCACTTAGTTCTAATTTCACCATTCACCCAGGAAACAAAAAAGAGTTATGAAGATATCTGAGAGTACTATTGGTGAGATAACATGAAGAAAAAGGTCACTGATTATATATCAATGTGCCAAGAATGTCTGCTTGTGAAGGATCAGAGGCAGAAGTATAAGAGGATGATGAAACCATTACCCTCACCCGTATGGAAATGGGAAAACATCACCATGGGATTTGTCTCCTAATATTCAAAAATATCCAAAGGAAACAATGCTATGTAGGTTTTTTTGGATCGTCTAACAAAGACTGCACACATTTTTACAATTCAAGAGTTTTTCTCATTGGATCAACTAGAACATATATATATCAGAGAAGTTGTAAGGTTTCATGGAGTAGCACTATCGATCGTATCTGATCGATATCAAAGATTCACCTCCATGTTTTAGAAGAGTCTTCAGCATGCTTTGGATACTGGGGAAAACTTTAAAATACTTTATCCTCAAATTGATGGCCCATATGAGTAGACTATCCATACACTTGAGGACGTGTTGAGAGAGTTCTCTGTGGACTTCAATGGATGATGTGTTCAACATCTTCCTCTTGTTGATTTCTCATATGATTACATTCTCCAATAAATAATCCAAATGTATCTTTATGATGCCCTATATAGTAAGAGTTGTAGAACCCCAAAATGTTGGGATGAAGTTGGTTAGAGAAAGCTCTTAGGTCTAGAAATGGTTGAAGAAATGGTGGAGAAAGATAAGACCATCCAACATCAAATTAAATATTCTCAATGCCTGAAAAGAGATATATAGATAATCATTGATGAGACCTAGATTTTAATATCGGAGACATGGTTTTTCCATGTATATCATTGTGGAAGAGAGTTATGGGATTTGGGAAAAAGGGAAAGCTTAGTAAAATGTACATCGACCCTTTTGAGATCTTTTATCGCATTGGAGTAGTGTCCAATCAATTAGAGATCACACTGAACCTATCATAATTACATAATGTATTATATATATCAATCTTGAAGAAGTACATACCTGAACCTTCACATTTACTCAATATAGAGGCGGTATCATTAGAGAATAACATCTACTATGATGATAAGCAGGTTTAGATCTCATATCCTAGAGGAAAAGTTCTATGAAATAAGACAATGCCCCCCATCAAGGTGTTGTGGAGAAACCACATGTTTGAAGAGGCTACGTGGGAATTAGAGGAAGCGATGAAGCATAGTTTCCATCATCTGGTTTTCTGTAGGAAAATGAGGTTTTGATGGTGAAGTTTTTTAAGGGGGAAAGATTGTAAAGACCCAAACATTTATTAATGAAAATTTGTTTATATTTAATTAATTTTCTTATTATATAAGATAGTTATATAACATATGCACATCCTCAGACATCTGTTTTTGGATTTTAAAAAATAGTTAATAATCGTGGCTGTTTCTAATATAGTTGTAGAATAGTAATCCCATGATTAATATTATTATAGGGATTTAAAAAATCCAATTTACTCAGAAAAAGGAATCCATTTCCTCATCAAGTAGAATTTTCTGTATGAAGCCCATTTTTTGGAGATCAGAATAGAGGTCACGTCATTGGGATTCACTTAGGACCAAGACTAGGCCGAGATTTAACACATTAAGATCGAATAGAACCACCTACATGAGAAATGGAAGTTGATAGAGATTACGACATAACATTGTAATCCAAGCCACCCTAGGAGTATGCCATGTAACACCCCGAGATTTTATGAAAAATATTATTTTTAATTTCATTAATGTCTTATGTTTTACGCTACACCAAAAGGAGTTTTCACAACATGCATCCTTGACATTACTTGCATTACATGCAATCACGACCTTCCTCGATAGCGTGTGTAGTACGCAATACCGAGTCTCACTAAACAACGATATGCTATTAAAATATTATTAAAACTAGCCGTTATGAATAGTAATAACCACTTTTTGAAATTTTGTAATTTTTATTTTTCAAAATGTACTTCATTTCTAGATTCGGAATATCGAAATTAGCTTAGGGTGAAATTTTGGTACTTTTCGGATAACTTTCATTTTCTGATAAATAGTGAAAATTACTAGATTTTAATTAAAAACAACCTTTTAATAGAAATAATTAATAGTGATAAATTATTAATTTGATTGGTTTTAAAGTATATTTAGAATATATTTTTACAATTTAATACAATGTTGGTTATTGGATGTAATTTCACATTTAAACCAGACATAAACAACTGCCAATCTTTTGATATTTATTATCTCTTAAGAACACGCTATTTGTTTTGACGACGGGAATTAATTTTTAAATTAATTAATGCAACTGATATGTTTTGAATTTGGTAAAATATACATCATTTTTTAATTCATAATATCAAATATAGCTTCGGCCTAATTTTTGGTATTTTTCTGAAAACTTTCAATTTTTGATGAATAGTGAAACCACTAAGTGGTAGCTAAAAAAACTGAATTTTTCATAAAACTTAATTTTACCGCTTCTGTGAGTGGAATTTCGAAAATCCGAGAGACACGGTTAATATCAAGGACTAAAATGTGGTTCAATGAGATGAAAATAATTTTTGGTGAATAGTAACTTTTTACTTTTTTTACCACGGTTAAAAGTAAATAGGGTAATTAAGGGTAAAAATGATATTACTATTACCCTAACACATGTCCTAATTCTATGGGACAAGTGTAATTAGACCAAAAACAACCTTAGGAATAAAATATGTCCATTTAGGCCCACTTGGATTAGATTAGGACATTTATTATTAATTTATTTAAAGAAGGGTTAAAATAGTTAAAATCAAAGTTTAATAAGTAAATAATTTTTAATACGGGGTTATACATAAGATAAATTCGACTATAAATATTCATTATAAAGCTAAAACAATGTCCTACATAATGGTATTTTATTTTTAATTTTTAGACATTATATAATTTAATTTATTTATGACACAACGATGATACAGTAATTCTCTTATTAATGCAATATTGACATAATTGATGTTATAAATACCCAAATAAATGTAATTTGAGACTTTTTATGAATTAAAATAATTTTTTAGGTTAATATGACATGTTAGTATTGATTTAATTAACTTAGTTCGAGATAATAATTCTGTTATAATTTTCACAAAAATCAATTACTAAATAGTGTCAAAATTGACATAAAATAGTTTTTAAAACAAATATTATATTATTAATTGTTATTTTATTCCTAAAAATCTAAGGTTTAGCCAAATTACTTAGATACGGTTATATATATTAATAATAAACAACTTGGGGTTCGTTTGGCTTGATATAGTAGGTTTATTAACCTTATAGTGTAAGAAAACAAGAAGACACAGTGAAAGTTAAATTATCTAACTTAAAGTTAAATCTAAATGATAAGGTTAAAATAGATACCTAAAATTGTCTAAATTCTATTGGATGAGAGAATTTCGGCCCATACCCACCTTATCTTCGAAATAAATAAATTTAGAGCTATTTAAAACTGAACTTGACTTTATAATAAAATAATATTTTTTGTTATTCCAAAGGTGCCCCTCTCCTCCCTTATAAAAGGGCACCTCCACCCCCTCTTCCTCACACCACTTTGAGCCGTCAACCTCGGCCAACCCATGAAAAATTCTCTTCTCAACTTCCCTAGAAACATCTTAGAGGTCCTGGTTTTCTTCATAGACCAATTTATTACCCTATGAGGAGGACTCAAAGAGGCACTTCAAAGAAGAGGTAATGTCCATTACCGATTCTTTTATCTTTATTTCTTCTTCCACTTCATCTTCATAGGTTGTTTAATGATGAAGTAATAACATCAGTATCACTTATATACTGATATGTTATTATAATAATGAAACAACCTTATTTCACCATCTATCCATCCTTCGGAAAACAAAATCACCGCACGTGCGTACGTACGGAATACCGTCTCCACGCCGTGGTGTAATCTATTTTCCACCACCACCATACTTGGATGGGTATAATGGTGTAAATAATAACTATATATGATTATTTAAAAGTGATATTGATTCTGAAATAATATACATACACTCCAATACAATTCCACGATCATGAGAACGATATCATCGCTCGTGCGTACGTACGGACTACCGTCTCCACGACGCGATGAGATTCATTCTCCACGTTAACCATTCATGAATGATTATAAAGTATATATAATAATTAATAATGAAATATATGATATAATAATGATTCTGGATTTATGTATATATATATTTATGTCATCTACTTAATTCCATTCAACTCAATAAGGAAAAGAAAACAGCGTTCATGCGTACGTACGGTCTACCGTCTCCATGAACGGTCTATTTATTTCCATTTACTGATCTATAATATATATATATATATTATGAATATATATTATATATAAATCATGTTTTATATTATGGAATTAAGTAATCATGATATAAGTAATCATATGAATAATTACAAGTCAAAACACGGATGACAAATGAAACGATTTTACCCAAAATGCTCTTTAACATGGAATTTACAAAAGAACGGGTAATATAAATCCATAAGTGAACCATATATGATATAATAACAATGAGTATCATTCTGGAATAAGTAAATGACATTATTTAAATCATTATATAGGAGGTTCAGACACATATGAATCAAATCAGACCTAAGGTAAGGGAAATATCACAATCTCATTTTTATTCGAGATTGCTTATACTCTGGTATTTACGGAGGGTAGTTTATCATCCACATCCATGTTCTCTCAATATGTAATATTATTTCGATCAACCTAAAATTGTTTAAACCCAATTTTACCCTTCGGTGAGTTTTTAGTAAAGGATATGATAGGAATCTTTTGTCGTTTTTCGTACAAGGTACTTTTTGACTTTTCCGACAAAAGTATGAAGAGTGTTTTTTTAACTTATACGGCATGAATGGATTTTTAATACATTATTTCCAAGAATCTTCCTTTATAAGTTTTCAAGTTTATTTTTAATCAACTTCTTTTAGTTAAAATTTTATGACATGTTAAGAAATGAAAAGTGTTTTTGAATTAGAAAAGGATATTTTACTCAAGAATGAAGTTCAAGTGTTTTATCAAAATTATTTCCATCTAAGATAATATAGGGTTCTAATTCTATCCCTATCATTACATTGATTTGATTATGTTGTGATGGAATTATTTTTATGAATTCATTTATCTTATATGAAATGTTTTATGATGTCACGATGTTTAAGAATTCCATTTTTATGGGTTATGCAATGATGTATGATTTATGATTTTTTTTGTGGCACACATAAGAATGGTTTCATTATGAGATGGGTGGGACCTATATCTCCCTCCAATGAATTGGGTAAAAATTTTATATCTCATGAGATAGACATGGCTGGAACGGTAGGTTATACCGGTTCAGTGAAACAGGACTGAAACGAGGAGTGAACTCGATTCATAAAGGGACTTTGTCCACTAAGATAGTCTTGTAAATGAGTCTTGACTAATAAGAAATGATTCTCCATGATTATGTGTGTATGCCACAAAGTTTCATGTTTTAAGTTATGATTATTGGGATTACATTTCACTACTATGATTTATCCCATGTTATGAAATCATGATCTCTTTTGCAGGTTATGATTTCCAAAAGATATGTTCTTATGAATATGATGTGATTGATATTTCTTTTGTTTACCCTTACTGAGAATTTGAGCTCACCCTTTTATTTTTTCTTTTCCACATGATATAAAGAAAGGTTTTAGGTAAAAAAAGGACGATCTTTATGGGAGATGTTGAAGATCTTTCACCACGATTAGAAGATTATATTCCGAGTTTCCAAAGACACTAAACTATTACGATCCTTGTGTGTGTGTTTTTGTTATGTACTAATTATTCCACAAAAGTAATGTAATGACCATGTATTTCAAGCTTAGGGTCTCTATAATTTGTATCAGAGGCAAAGGAGGTAGGAATGTATCCGATCCTTGGGAACTCTCACATGTGAGCGTTGGACGAAGCATGGCTCTCCGCCCAAGGGCTTCTTGAGGAAATGGCTTCCACTGGGGATGGTGGTGTGTCCCGCCCAGGGGGTGTAGCCACCCATGGAGTGCCCCGATAGGTATCAATTATAGTCCAATGGAAGTAATTCCAGACCGCTACAGTTGGTATCAGAGGAAAGGTTTAGTCAACCTTTGGAAACTAGGATGCGAGAACTTTAGTGAGATCCCTAGAGATATTTCTAAGGTATGTCTAGGGATGTCCCTAAGGATAAGTATACGTATAGTATATAGTCCTAGAACTATGGTAACGATATTATATTAAACCAAAGATGTTAGATATTGAAGTTACTCCCCCTTTTATTATTATTTTTTCCTCTCACACTATTCTTTTTGGGTATTAGAAAATGGCCGGAAACAAGATGATTCACGATAATGGAGGATATGATGGATAATGGAATGATATTCTTCATGAGCAACCAAATGAAATGGGATTTGGAAGTCCAAGCATCATTATTATGCCAAATCAGCAATCACATAATATGATCAATAAAGTAAAATTTGTTATGTTTCCTGACTTGGATAATAAGAGAAAGATGGAGTTTCATGATGATCATAGAGGAAAGAAAGTTCAATTTCCCCAATGTAAATAATGTGGGAAGAGGCCTCAAGGAGAATGTTTCAAAGGAACTGGAAGATGCTTTGGGTGTGGAAAAGAAGGAAACAAAGCCAGTAAGTGCAAAGGAAAAGGTTCAGTTAACACCAGGGATGAGGATAATGGTATTGCTATGACATCAACAATGGTTAAATGTTTTAAATGTGGAATGTACGGGCATTATGCAAACCAATTACCTAAGGGAAATTTTCATGAAGAGAATCAGTATGGTCCTATGGGTAGTATTTATGTTGATGATGATGAAGAGACTACAAATGATATGTGAGATGAAAGAATTTTTGATGGTCGGTCAATGGTTTAAGAATGAAGTGGAATGATTACATGTTTATCATGTGTAATGTTGTATAAGTAATCTCATGGTACTATGGAATAAAGAGACATCTAAGGATTGTTACACTGTTGTCTTTCCTTGAGTTTTGAAAGTGTATGATTAATGTTACCAGTATCCATGAAAGGTTATTCAGATATTTTTGGAATATAGATGATATGCGCATAATGAAGGGATAAAGAGAAAATTAAATGTTTGATAGTATTCATGAGCTCATGACTGATATAAGGAGAAGGTTATATCATGGTTTGAGTATATAGAATTTTTGGATTTTGGTATATGGAAAGAGTTAACTTTTGACAGCATTCATGTTTTCACTAAGGTTTAATGGGTATTCATTTTTCAAGAGAATACATCATTAAGGTATTCACATGATTGAAATGAGACCAACAATATATATGGGGGATAAATGATGGTATTCACATGCTTGGTTGATGACATTTCATGTTATCGTTTTCTTTAAACTATGAGCTTGGACCGAAGTATTTTAGATAAGCCTAAAGATTGGAATGTATTATGTTAACCATAAGTTAGTATTGTTTAAGGATAGAACTTTTTTTGATATTATTTATGTGATGTTATAGTAATGTAGTTTTAGAAAAAGGACGACCTGCAGGATGGGCGACAGCCCATCGCGTCGGATAAGGTTATGGGAATCGAACCCACAGCCGAAGTGCGACTGGCCTTTATCACCTATCACTTGCCTACAGGAAGTCCCTGCTTAGTAGAAACTAGTTTTATTATATTAAGCAGTATGATATATGAAGTATAAGTCCATTTTAGGAACTATATATGATTAATCTCACTATAGATGGACTTATCTATTTTTTGATAACTTTTCTAACCTTTTGTTTGAGACAGATGGAATGACCCATCATTCTATCACATGATCTGCTAACACATCACGAATAACAAATTCAACTTCATTTCATTAAGAGATGAAGTGGAAATTGTCCAAAGAATGAAAAATGGTGAGACTATACCAAAATCACGAAAGTATTTCTTCTAATTCCAATTTCATCAACTTTAGGGAAATGATCTTGAAAACCAAAATGTTGTCCTAGTGCTCTTATATCTGATGAATCAGATGGTACCTTTGATCGTCACAAATTTATGGCTTTGTGATTTCTGGATTTTCCATAGCCATGTTCTCTACCACTCTCCATCAGAACATGATGGTTAGATTTCTCTTCCATATCCATATTTTCACCTATGTGGAAACCCAGTGATTAGTTTATTTGGGTAAACGTTACGTTTCATACTTTTGTTTTTAAAGATTGGTTTATGTATTCCTTTTTATGATGTGGGTTTCTATTAAAGAAACTTTCAAATAGTAAACCATTTATAACCCCGATGAATTTCGAGGGCGAAATTCATTTTAAGGGGGGTAGAATGTAACACCCTGAGATTTTATGAAAAATATTCTTTTTAATTTCATTAATGTCTTGTATTGTACGCTACACCAAAAGGAGTTTTCACAACATGCATCCTTGACTTGCCTTTCATTACACGCAATCGCGACCTTCCTCGATAGCGTGTGTAGTACGCAATACCGAGTTTCACTAAACAATGATATGATATTAAAATATTATTAAAACTAGCCGTTATGAATAGTAATAACCACTTTTTGAAATTTTGTAATTTTTATTTTTCAAAATGGACTTCACTTCTAGATTCGAAATATCGAAATTAGCTTAGGGTGAAATTTTGGTACTTTTCGGATAACTTTCATTTTCTGATGAATAGTGAAAATTACTAAATTTTAATTAAAAACAACCTTTTTAATAGAAATAATTAATAGTGATAAATTATTAATTTTATTGGTTTTAAAGTATATTTAGAATATATTTTTACAATTTAATACAATGTTGGTTATTGGATATAATCTTACCTTTAAACCAGACATAAACAACTGTCAATCTTTTGATAGTTATTATCTTTTAAGAACACGTTATTTGTTTTGACGACGGGAATTAATTTTTAAATTAATTAATGCAATTGATATGTTTTGAATTTGGTAAAATAGACATCATTTTTGAATTCATAATATCAAATATAGCTTAGGCCTAATTTTTGGTATTTTTCTGAAAACTTTCAATTTTTGATGAATAGTGAAACCACTAAGTGGTAGTTAAAAAAACTGAATTTTTCATAAAACTTAATTTTACCGATTCTGTGAGTGGAATTGCGAAAATCCGAGAAACACGGTTAATATCAAGGACTAAAATGTGGTTCAATGAGATGAAAATAATTTTTGGTGAATAGTAACTTTTTACTTTTTTTACCACGATTAAAAGTAAATAGGGTAATTAAGGATAGAAATGATATTACTATTACCCTAACACATGTCCTAATTCTATTGGACAAGTTTAATTCTACCAAAAACAACCTTAGGAATAAAATATGACCATTTAGGACCACATGGATTAGATTAGGACATTTATTATTAATTTATTTAAAGAAGGGTTAAAATAGTTAAAATCAACATTTAATAAGAAAATAATTTTTAATATGGGGTTATATATAAGATAAATTCGACTATAAATATTCATTAGAAATCTAAAAAGAGTTCCAACATAATGGTATTTTATTTGTAATTTTTAGACATTAAATAATTTAATTTATTTATGACACAACAATGATGCAGTAATTATCTTATTAATGAAATATTGACATAATTGATGTTATAAATACCCAAATAAATGTAATTTGAGACTTTTTATGAATTAAAAATTTTTACAGGTTAATATGACATGTTTTTATTGATTTAATTAACTTGGTTCGAGCTAATCATTCTGTTATGATTTTCACAAAAATGAATTACTAAATAGTGTCAAAATTGACATAAAATAGTTTTTAAAACAAATATTATATTATTAATTGTTATTTTATTCCTAAAAATCTAATGTTTGGCCAAATGACTTAGATAAGGTTATCTATATTAATAATAAACAACTTGGGGTTCGTTTGGCTTGATATAGTAAGTTTATTAACCTTATAGTGTAAGAAAACAAGAAGACACGGTGAAAGTTAAATTATCTAACTTAAAGATAAATCTAAATGATAAGTTTAAAATTGACACCTAAACTTGTATAAATTCTATTGGATAAGAGGATTTCGACCCAGACCCACCTTAGCTTCGAAATAAATCAATTTGGAGCTATTTAAAACCGAACTTGACTTTATAATAAAATAATATTTTTAGTTATTCTAAAGGTGCCCCTCTCCTCCCTTATAAAAGGGCACCTCCTCCCCCTCTTCCTCACACCACATTGAGCCTTCAAGCTCAGCCAAACCCTGCCAAATTCTCTTCTCACCTTCCCTAGAAACATCCTAGAGGTCCTGTTATTCTCCAAAGACCAATTTTAGTACCCTAAGAGGAGGACTCAAAGAGGCACTTCAAAGAAGAGGTAATGTCCATTACCGATTCTTTTATCTTTATTTCTTCTTCCACTTATTCTTCTTAGGTTGTTTCATTATGAAGTAATAACATAAGTATCAATTATATACTGATATGTTATTATAATAATTAAACAACCTTATTTCACCTTCTATCCATCCTACGGAAAATGAAATCACCACGTGTGCGTACGTACGGAATACCGTCTCCACGCCGTGGTGTAATCTATTTTCCACCACCACCTTACTTGGATGGGTATAATGGTGTACATAATAACTATATATGATTATTGTAAAGTGATATTTATTCTGAAATAGTATACATACACTCCAATACAATTCCACGATCATGAGAACGATATCATCGCTCGTGCGTACGTACAGACTACCGTCTCCACGACGCGATGAGATTCATTCTCCACGTTAACCATTCAGGAATGATTATAAAGTATATATAATAATTAATAATGAAATATATGACATAATAATGATTCTGGATTTATGTGTATATATATGTATGTCATCTACTTAATTCCATTCAACTCAATAAGGAAAAGAAAACAGCGTTCATGCGTACGTACGGTCTACCGTCTCCATGAACGGTGTATTTATTTCCATTTACTGATCTATTATATATATATATATATATATTCTGAATATATATTATATATAAATAATGTTTTATATTCTGGAATTAAGTAATCATGATCTAAGTAATCATATGAATAATTACAAGTCAAAACACGGATGACAAATGAAACAATTTTACCCAAAACGCTCTTTAACATGGAAATTACAAAAGAACGGGTAATATAAAGCCATAAATGAACCATATGTAATATAATAACAATGAGTATGATTCTGGAATAAGTCAATGACATTATTTAAATCATTATACAGGAGGTCCGGACACATACGAAGCAAATCGGACCTAAGGTAAGGGAAATATCACGATCTCATTTTTATTCGAGATTTCTTATACTTTGGTATTTACTGGGGGTATTTTATAATCCACATCCATGTTCCCTCAATATTTAATATTATTTCCATCCACCTACAATTGTTTAAACCCAATTTTATCCTTCGGTGAGTTTTTAGTAAATGATATGAAAGGAATCTTTTGTCATTTTTCGTACGAGGTACTTTTTGATTTTTCCAAAAAAAGTACGAAGAATGTTTTCTTTTAACTTATACGGCATGAATGGATTTTTAAAACATTATTTCCAAGAATCTTCCTTTATAATTTTTCAAGTTTATTTTTAATCAACTTCTTTTAGTTATAATTTTATGACATTTTAAGAAATGAAAAGTGTTTTTGAATTAGAAAGGGTATTTTCCTCAAGAATGGAGTTCAAGTGTTTTATCAAAATTATTTTACATATATGATAATATAGGGTTATGATTCTATCCCTATCATTACATTGATTTGATTATGTTGTGATGGAATTGTTTTTATGAATTCATTTATCTTATATGAAATGTTTTATGATGTCACAATGTTTAAGAATTCCATTTTTATGGGTTATGAAATGATGTATGATTTATGATTTTTTTGTGGCACACATAAGAATGGTTTCATTATGAGATAGGTGGGACCTATATCTCCCTCCAATGAATTGGGTAAAGATTTTATATCTCATGAGATAGAAATGGCTGGAATGGTAGGTTATAACGGTTCAGTGAAACAGGACTGAAACGAGGAGTGAACTCGGTTCAGAACGGGACTTTTTCCACTAAGATAGTCTTGGCAATGAGTCTTGACTAATAAGAAATGATTCTCTATGATTATTTGTGTATGAAACAAAGTTTCATGTTTTAAGTTATGATTATTGGGATTACATTTCACTACTATGATTTATCCCATGTTATAAAATCATGATCTCTTTTGCAGGTTAAGATTTCCAAAAGATATGTTCTTAGGAATATGATGTGATTGATATTTATTTTGTTTACCCTTACTGAGCATTTGAGCTCACCCTTTTATGTCTTCTTTTCCCCAGGATATAAAGAAATGTTTTAGGTAAAAAAGGAATATCTTTATGGGAGATGTTGAATATCTTTGACCAAGACTAGAAGATTATATTCCGAGTTTCCAAAGACACTAAACTATTACGATCCTTGTGTGTGTGTTTTTGTTATGTACTAAGTATTCCGCAAAAGTAATTTAATGACCATGTTTTTCAAGTTTAGGGTCTCTACATGTCACCATCTCAAACCTTACCCTATGGTATTATGCAGGTGTCATAAGAGGTTATGTAATGAGACCCTAGTACTATGATTATCTACAATATTTTTGTTTAGAAAATATACATTAATTTTATTATAGTTATATAGTAAATAGTTTGTAATGAAAAAATAGATATTTTAGTATAATTTGAACAATTAATGGATTTTTAAATTATATAATATTTTAATAAAATATTGTCACTAAATTATTATTTATTAAATATAAATGACTGTATAATTATTACGAATACAATTTTTATTTTCATTCTGGTTTGAATGCTATTTTTTTCAAAACCCACTAAATTTAAATAAATGTTGGTTTTTATATTAAAAGATAATTTTCACATTTTAAGATAATTCTATTGATAAAATTAATATTATTTATTTAATTAGGTTGAATAAATTAACCAACAATGAATGTTTCATATTTTTCTGAGATAATCGACTTTTTGGGTACACATTTATTACAGTTTAAATATATACCATGTTTTATGATATCATAATGACCCAAGAGTGATGTAATAAAATACTAGAAACATTATGTTGGGAAAATATATGTTTTAATATTATAATAATGTTATTTTAGGTTTGTTTTATTTATTTTACAAAGCCTTAGTGGACCCTTCAAGACTTATAAAACATTTTAACTTTTTAAATTGATTTATTTGATAGTGTGACTCTCCTCTACAAAAGAAAGCCTAATATATTTAAAAGTTATGCCATTGGCCATAAAAAAAGAATTTTTTTCACCCCACTTGTAAAATAACCATGGGAAAAACCATGGGTTGGGTCGTGGTTTAGTTTAGTTTAATGTGTGGTGGCTAAAACCGAAATAATAAATAATTCCATCCCTTTTCAAATATAAACCCGCCCAAGAACCCACTTCCTCTTCACAAAAAGTATTTGGATGTTGACTAAACTATTTCCTCCATTCTCTAGAATCCTCCCAAGGTGCCTCATTCTCTCAAGAAGCCTCTCTCAAGCCCCTCCCAATCCTTTGGGATCACGGTTCCATGTAAGATATTTATTCTTTTCTCATTGTTATCCAACATTATTTGTGTAGTTATGCCTTATTAATTTCAATTACTAATGTTGGGGTATGATTATTGAACCTCCCCCACACATCCCTCCATTTTTTGAACGAATAGATACCGTTTTCTATCTCATTAATGCCTCCCAAGTACACCTGCAACCATGCCAAGATTCTGTAAGGGATTTGTCTCTCCCCATTTACATTCAAGCAATTATTTTTTATATTGAATATAAATTCCAATACATATGTTGGGACTTGTGTATATATATATATATATATATATGGTCCCCTTACTGTCTATTTTATGTACATATTATGAGACACAACTTTTTCTCTCCTCAACAATTTTTATGAATTCTATTGTCACACTGTTATGATGTCGTAATCGCACCGTGATTTTCCAAGCCATAATCAATGTGTAGTGAATACCATGCCCAGTTCTCTATCTATGGAATTCACATTTATGCACATTTACTGGTTGATTATAATGTTTCATGTATGAATTCCACATTCCTTTATCTTGAAAAAAATGTTGTTATTTAATGATTCCATGTTATTTGATTCATGTGGAACACTTATTCATGAAGGAAATGATTATGAAGGGTTCATCCTGATAGCACTCCCATGAATGTAGAATTATATGTATCATGATACGTCATTGAAATGATGGTTTACTGATGCTAATTAATGTTCAATGATCCTTGTATCATGAAAATATCATGTTAAGTGTTGTTGCCACATTTCAATGTTATAATAATAATGTTATATCATGATTTTATGTTATTGTTTTCTTATGCTCCATTGATATGCCTATTACCTAACATACATTGTATTTTTCATGTTATTCCTTTCTTACTATCTCACAGAGATTTATAGTACACCCTTTTCTTACGCATGTCCTCATTTTATCCCATGAAATGATAATTATGATGGAATGTGATGGTCATGTAAATGAAGTTATAAATAAACATGTTGTGTTCCATGTTTTATGTCGTTATGTAATTTTCTTAAGCCCCAAGGACACTAGACATCATGATCTTATATATTGTATAAATTAAAATTTTATTTAATAAATTGTGATTAAGTGTGTAATAATAAAATGGTTGTTATAGTTTTTATTAAAATTAAATTGTGATGATATGGATCAAGATTTTATAGTGTGTATATATGTTAGAGGGTTGTTAATCAATAAATTTAATTAGGGATGAGATATAGAAATATCATAGATGTTTAGAAGAGGAATATTTTATCCCAATAATAGTTTCAAAAAAGTGTATTAAATTATCTAAATATGAACATAACATTTCTTAAGAGATATATATTTCATAGAATGTTTATATTGAGGATGACTGTGATCTCTCATAATTAAGAGAGGAGCCTTTGATTCATTTTAACTCAAAACTGAAAGGAGTGATATCCAATATTAGGAACCAAATGGATGAAAATACTGATGAATGATATTATAGTGATTTTTCTCAATCAATTATTATATTTATATATATATATGTGTGGTAAAAAATAATTAGTGTTATTTCTTAGTATATGTTTCTAGAAGATAATATCACCATAAATGGAGCAGTGAGAACCTACCCATAGATAAGAGTTGTGATATTTAATTTCTTTTGGGAATGATGAATCAGTATGGTAAGTGAAACCATTGTATCTGGTTATCACATATCATATAGTGAACTTATTATATTAGGTTCATTATAAATTTTCAAGGCATTCTCCATGGATTAGCATGTTTTGCGGATCCATGCAAATAAATTATGACTATTTTCAACATCTTCATTAGGAATTTATAGAGGGGTAATAATTTTTTTTTTGAATAACAGAGGACAAGGTTGGGATCGTTAATAATGTTTGAAAGTGTAATATATTGATTCAATTCCCATTTTATGGTGTATTCCATGACTACGGATAAACATTATTCCTTATAAATTAGAACTTATTTCTGAATAACTAATATTTTGATATTACAGATGTTTTGAATTGTTTGGTTATATTTTATTTTCTATCTTTTCTTAATACAAATATTTGATTAATATCATTGTGATTTTAAATTGAAATTTAATATTTATTAAATATCCAGGCTTAATGAAAATAATGACACACTGTACTTTTTATAATAATGAATCAAAATATTGACCCAATATATATTATATGTACAAGAAAATATTTTATTTGTTTTAGGAAATATGGTTTCTTATTAATTATATGTTCATTATTTTTTCTATGTATGAAACCCATATTTAAGAAAAAGATCTATAATAATTAATATATAGATTAACATATAGTTTTAATTATACAGAATTAATACATAAATTTATACATATTCAATTTTTTTGAACATAATATAATTAAATAACTCATCAACATCAAACACTTATTTAATCAATTAAAAGAAACTTATGTTATAAAATTAATTTATATTTCTAAAACTACAGGTTTAGTAGATTTTTAAATTATTTTTTATGAATATGTCTCTACATCTTATGTGTTTTTACACCTTTTAAATTTTATATTGATATATATAAATATTAATATAATATTCATTGATCCAATTTTAAAGATACAATATAATTAAAATTTTAAATTCTTTATTAATCAAGAGTGTTTTTTATAATAAATTTTTTAGATAGATAGAATTATAGTGGAATATGTGTTATGAAGATATGGTTTTGGTTTATAATTAAGCTTTAGAAATTAAAATGAAACACTATTATTCCACACCCCTCCAAATTTATTAGAAGTACTTAATTATTACTTTATAACTCATGTATTATGTTCTAAAATAACCTTTATGTGGATAAGAAAAAAGATTCTCTGTGAGGATGGTAAATCGAGGAATACTATTTTTCCTTATGTAATATTATGAACCCATATTCAAACTTTGGAAATTGATTAATTTAATAATTCACTTTATTTTTTCTATGATTATTTGTTTTATATAATATTAAATATATCATATTATAATAATTTATATGTTTCACAAATGAAACACGAATTACTGTATCCATAGAGTGACTTGGAATCACACAGGGCCACCAGATTTTTTTAGAAAATATGATAAATAAAAGTATTATGTGTATGATCTTTTAAACATTCAAGTGATTTTTTTTGTCATTTTAGAGGTAACCAAGTTGTAGATGATATCAACAAGAATCCAAATAATTATAAAAAAACCTACAATCTCTCTTTAAATTGAAATTAAAATCTTTAAATATATCAACCCTTAAATTTATTTATATTTAAAATAACATATTGTGAATATACAGAAAACCAAGTGTATATTCTTTATTATTCTACCATTAAGAGAAGAAAAAATACAAATTAAAAGTAAACAGATCATTATCTAAATAAATTCATATTTTCTTATATATTTTTTAAATGACTCTCTACTATCATGAAACTTATCATTTATTTCCTATATATTTCACTAGGTTTCCTCACATCGTTTATAGATTCTTCAAATTTATAAGAAACATATATCATTATGTTTTGAAATATTTATTGACATTTAATTAATAAATTTATAATATCTCTATTATTGGGGTAATTAATTCCTTTATAAATTTGTTAAAATTAACTACATTGAATACTCAAATTCAATAATGATACTTTACTAGGAAAATAATAACTTTATGATATAACATCATTGTCATTAGTATTATTTCTTCATTTTCATTAAAATTTATCATCTTTTAGAATGAAAACGAAACTCCACTTTGAATTATACACTTTTTTTAAATGTAATAACAATCCAAAATGCCCACCCAAGAAAATCAATATTAATGGTCATCAAACCATTTTGAAATTCAATTATAGAAACCCTTTTGTATACAAAAGTAAATGATTTCATAACATTTTGTGGAGATTATTAAGTCTTAATAAACTAAAAATATATTAGTTTAACCAATATAAGATTTATTAATTAATATAATATATGGAAAATTGATATGAATGTTATCAATTTTAAAATAATAACCTCATAAAAATTATTGAATAATGAATCTAATAAAGGCGATATAATTTATACAGTAAGAAAATATCTATAAAATATTAATCAAAATTTCACATCACTACCTAAATTTTACAAGTATTTATATGAAATTGTTACCATTGAAATTGGAAATTTTTTTAATGTTTTATTTAATAAATAAATAACATTATTAGTGGATACCTAATCATGAAAAAATAGCTCACATGAAAATATACCGTCTTCCTTCAAGTTCAAGGTTCTTAAATGAATATTTGGCCTTATAATTAATAGTTTCACCCTTTAGATATAGTTTACAACCTATGAATTAATTATGAATCACAAATTCAAATATCTCTAAAATAAAAATTATCTGTTAATATTTTTGGAGAACTATAATTAATTATCTGACCCTATTAGATGATATTTTAATTAAAAAATTCTATTTCTACATGATTGAAATGAATTTATGAAAATAAATAATGATACAAATATGTTCATAAATATTTATATAAATAATAACATTTAATTATCAATGAAATATTCTTCATACGAATTGATTACTCATAATTCCACAATTTAAAATAATTTTATTATTGATACTTTTTGAAAATATAATTGAATATGTGAAAAAATGATTTCATGTAAACACAGATACACTCATTAGATAGATTAATCTTTCCTATTTTTAATAAAATATTATCAAATAATAGATTTTTAAAAATATACATTTTGCTCATATAAATTATTTATATTGATCATACTACTTCACACTCACAAAACATGTATAGAATAATATATAAATTTACTTGTTAAATATAACCACTTGTAATGTAAAATTTTTATATAAGATTCATTATATTATATTAATGTATAAGGAAAATGTATTTATTTTGGGAAGGATTATTTTCTACTAAATGGAAAATAATAATCCAATGAATAATAGATAAGAGGATATAAATTAAGTATAATCCATGTGAGACATATGGTTAATTTCATAAAATCATATTACATTTTTAAAATATTAATTTTTTATAAGGGTTGATTATGGAATTGTATTGTTTCTCTATTATAATGACATCTATTAGCGTAATCAATATTATTATAAAATTTATTATTAAGTGGTTTTGCATTATATAATTATTTCTTGATCAATAGTAATAATAAATATTCATCACTATGTTAATATCCCACTTGTGTTTTCATCATACCAATAGAGAAAACATAAACTCCACCATGAAATATTATAATTGTGTTATATAAAAAATCAATTAAGACATTTCTTGAGTTCAAATAATTTTCCATGTGTTCCCTTGACCAATATTTCACGTTCACTATTCTCTATGTAAAATAATATGAAATCTTCCTTTTCATGGAAATGCACTCTTATAATATGGAAAATAGAATATCCAAAGTGTTATTATTATTATAAACAAATCCAACATAATTTAAGTCAATAAATTTTAATGAATGTTGTTATTATTTATTATAAAACACCAACATTTTTTCCATGGTATCATTTATATTAATTAATATTCACTTTTCTATAACATGTTGATATTTCATTGGGAAAAATTAAAATAATGAACAAAAGAAGAATAAATTATTTATTTGCATTTTTGAAGTAACAAATTATAGAAAACAATAAATAATTAGAATAATATATGTTTGAATGATATTATTTATTTATTTAAATTTTTTTTCCCATTTTAATTAGGGTAATAATATATTATGTCCCTTTATTCCGAATTTCATTTAAATGACTTTAGAATGGTTCTATTAATAAATAAATCGGTTATTTTTATTGATTGAATTGTAAAATATGAAAATAACTAATTTCCCAAATGATTGACATTCCAATGATATTCTAATATTATAAAAAAACTCTATAAAAATTATTTCAACATAAGAAAATGATAATTTGATCAAAATTATCAATGATGATTGGTGTTTTTATAGAGAATTATTTTACATAATTTTTATTTTCATACTCCACTTTAAAAATTCTAGATACACAATTATTTTATTAACCATTGTGTATCAAGCTCAATAGGATGTATTAGAAACTACATAGATCCTTTCTCAACTAACAAAAATGTTGACTACCATCAAGATACTAAAATCCATATTATTGATAAATATATGTGGGTTTATCTTGTTTTACACTATGAAATAAAGACTAGAAAAGTAATAGTGAAATCCAATATCAATTTTTAGAAGAAGAAGAAATAAATGTATCTTTATCCCAATCCTAGATAAACAAACTTATCATTGACATAAACTACTTTATCTTGGTAATATACATAATAAACATATATCAAAATTTTATATTCAACCCGACCATTATTTCTGGAAGACCTAAATTGTTCAAATAATATTTGTATCTCTTAAATATGAAAGATACATTCATGTATTATTACATCTAAAATTAATGAACAACTATATATATCAAAAACAAAATCTTGATGTTTTAATAATTCATTCAAATCCTTGGAATCAAATTTAGAAATAATGGTGGTTTGTGATGGTCTTTATAATTGAAGATTTCTTCTAAAAAATAACCTTCATAAAGAATGTTGTTTTAAGATTTGAATAATTATCTCTACATAAGATGATTTTTTCTCTCTTAACCTGTTGAAATAAAAAATCTATGTCGTCTTTCTATTAATTATCATCACAATGTTTTAAAAATCCCTATAAAATATAAGTACCTATTTTATTGAAAAATCACAATCCATTATAGAAAATCAGGAAAATAGTGTTTAATAAATTTTACCTCTGTAGTTTTATCAAGAAATTAAATTCATATTAAAAAATAAGACTACTTCATAAAATAAATGAAGAAAAAATAGTTCCAAAAACACCTCACTATAATTGTTTTTCATATCCAGGATTATGTACATGAGAAGGCAAAACTACTAAATTCCATGATGTTTATTAAACTAGGGTCCTTTTAAAGCATATTTAATTTTTATGAAAAGGGAAACAGATAAGAATATATCTCATAATTAAAATCTTATAACCACAAAAATATTATTTTGTTCTATTTTAAACCATCATAGTATGAGATATCTATACAAAGTGTATATTATTTATCTTCAGGACACTATTTATTATGGGGAATATTATAGAAAAAATTTATATTAAATAATATTATTCTTTAATGTTTTAATAATCTTACTAATCATATAAATAATATTATTATTCAATATAGAGTTCATATCTAGATTAAAATATTATAATTTATACTCATTCTAAAATGGTTAATCCTCCATATATAATTTAAATATACCATTTAAAATTAATAGATGTGATTCGACAATAATATAAAATAAATATAATATTGGATTTATCTCTACTAAATCATTTCCCATTTATATTTATAAATAAACTCCATGGATTTATTCATTTGAATAGAAATTTTTATTTGAGATGAATTGATAATATTTCCTTTAATCACAAAAACACATCAAATATTTTTCCATTTCACTAAACACCTCAATATTCCTTTTTAATTTTCAAAATATTTTGTTTCTTTAGATAATATATCCATTTAATAAATTATATAATTATATTTCAATATTCAAACAGAAACCCCATAAATTTTCAACACAGTTTAAGTATAATATTTTTCTTATATTATACTATCAGTTCGTCAAAACGATTCTATTATAGGAAAAAATTTCCATATATTCATCAATTTTTATGAAATCCTCCCTTCCATATTCTCTAAAATAATAAAAACTATACGGTGCTTCAAAAAATCATCATATGAAGAATTAATTCAATTCACCCTCACAAAACAAGCCTCTATTGATCCAGAAAAATAAATATTATGAAATATTTTTTTTTCAAAATTATCGAAACACAATATACACTTCAAAAAACAAAATAAAAAATTATGCCCCTAACCATGTGTAATGTTAATCATTTTTCAAATATAAATAGTCATTACTATTTTTGTGATATATGTGACATTTATATTTTTAGTTTAATTTTTGGTGTAAAAAATTGTTCATTGAAAAATTCTTATATAATAATTTAAAATAAATTAAATAATTTTAAAAAATAATAATTTCAAACATTTTTCACAATATTCATTTAATTGTTTGAATTTATTCTCTAATCTTAGTTATAATTTTTTACCTTACTTCTGTTCCTTTTTTACATGTGTATTGCTTCCCCGTAACTATAGACATAAATATAATCATGTAAAATAGTACATTTTTAGAAATAACTTAAATATTTATACTCTGTGATAGAAAGATATATATCAAGACCAATATCAATGGAAATAATAATTTATGAAAAATCATAATCTTTATTTTGACTGTAATAAATGTAGTTCTCTTATTTCTTAAAATTCATTTTTTCACTCCCTTAATGAAATTATAATTATGATATGTTTCACAAATCATACAACGATATAGAATCTTTTCTTATTAATTTCAGTTTACCATACATTTAATATTTTAAAATCAAATGATAATTCAAAATTTTATTATTTTATTTTTTAATTCTTGACACTCCATATCCTTTCTCTATAGTAAATAAAAACCATATGTAAAAAATAACATCAAGTCCTTTAAAATAATTCTCTTTATTAAATTAATTAATTTGATAATTTCTATATTTTACAATAATACCCTCACTATCTTTTATACATTCAACAATATCTAAATTTTTTATAAGACATTCTCCTTTAGTTATTTATTCAAATCTTTATTTATAAAAATTTGGACATTAAATCTCAAAAATATATTCACAAATAATAACTATATTTTTCTATTAAAATAAAAAGCACAATATATTTTCTAGAAAGTTTTTTTTGACTTCATAATCATCATATGAAATTTATAGATATTCTCAAGTACATAGATCAAAATATACTTTCTCGTGATATAATTATCATATTTCTTATCTTCATTAACTCTAGAATATCCCAACTTCATTCATTTTAGAAATCAGTAAATTCATAATCTAATTGAAATTAAAAATCATTCCTAAAACACATAGTTATCATCCTCTAATTCGTCAATTCAATAAAAAAATTCATCATTTATTTCATGAAAAATTGATTATTTTCATTTGGAATGATCATTCAATATGTTTTTTATACTTTAATTAATTTCAAAATAAATCCCCTTGACAAATCCTAATCATCAACATCTTCAAATTTTATCGCCATAGTATATTTATTGGAAATATTACCATGTTTCCACCACAAGGACAACAATATGCATAACGTGGTAGGGTGAAATATGATGTAAAAAGATTTTTTTCATGAAATGATATCTTCATCACATTATCTGTAATATCTTGAAAAGGTCAATTTCAATCAAAAAACAACTTCTTATAAATAATAAATTTGATTAATATTACATGAGAATTTTATATTCTATAAATATAACCAAACATCCAATACATTTTCAGGTTAATACCATTGAAAATATTAACTCTTTATTTAATTTTATCCATTCATTACCTTTTTCCAGATTCATAAAGAATGTAAAAAACATGAAAGTAAAAATTAATATAGGAAATAATATTATAAATATGTTGCTTGTACAAGTATATTTCATCAATTTTTAATCAATACATATCCAAATTTCGTGGTATATTTAATTTTTGGTGAATCAAATTGAATAATATATTGACATGTTTACTTGGGCTATATCAATTCTCATGTTATTTAATATTTCTCCTCCCAACATATGAAATAACATTTATTAAAAATATGTCCCTTAAATTAACACATTTCACCCTCCAAGTGGACATAACAGTATTTCTCCACGGATTAAATAAATTACCTCAAATTCAAGAAAATACTTGGATATTTGAGTAATGATAAAAAGTTTGGAGTTATCAGTTATATATTAAATACATAAATAATATAAATTTTTGCAAGATAATTTTCAACATTTAATATATTTATCCAAAAATAATAGACTAATGTTTTTTTGAAATCCCATTAATTAAATAAAATAGTATCTGTGATATTATATGGATAAATTTATTATTATGTTATTTGAATTATTATGAATTAATATTCAGTTTATTACTAAACATTGACATTGATTTATAATATATTTTTTTAAATACATGCAACATAAATGAACAATGATTTTTTAAATAATCATAATCCTCCAATAATAAGGCCATATTTTGGAATTATACTAAATTTTAATTATATATTAAATAAAATTTCAATATTATAGCCTATCATTGTCGAATTATTGTAATATACAAAATTCAATGTCCTATATGTGTATCCCAACTCTACTCGAATAATGATATAATATACATCCATTTTTTTCTGATTGGTTTATAAATACAAATTATTTTACATTAGTTCTTTAATTTATTGCATTGTCCTTCAAGGAATAAATTTTTTTTCATCAATTTAATAGCATCAAATAAATGATGCTATTTTAATCTCACTTTTTATGTCAATATTGTTGTATCATACAGAATAATCCTTGATTAGATATTCTTATATTGTTAAATTAATTTTATATTTATTTTTCACTTCTCATTATGATTCATTATAAACCTCATTCAATAATCATCTTATCTTCACTTATGATATATCCAATCTGGTACGGATAATTTCCAATGAGAATAAATTTTTTTACCACACATCACCAATATCATAAATTGACCATGTTTGGTCTCATATTCTCTACATGAATAAACTAGGATCCAATAATCCACCCTACTGGGTTAATAGATAATCTAAACTGAATTTTTATATTTTATATACTATATAAACTAAAATTATGAAATCAAAATATTGACTGAAATTATCATTACATGAGAGTCATTCAATGAGTAATCAAAACATTCAGAACATTATAAATTTGTATATTAAAACACAAATATTGATTAAAATGTTATTTTATACATTAACTCATTTATTCTGATGTTTCTCCAATTTATCCATCACATTAGGACTTCAATAATAATTTATTTTCTATCCCACTACATCATATACTTAACAACCATCAATAGGAGTTGAATTATTCCCTTTCTATTATATAAGTGATTTCATTCCAATTGTTATGATAGAATATAAATATTGGTCACAAATTATGATATATATCAATTAAATTTATCTAGTGTATAATTTATCCCCCCTTTATTGGAAAAAATAAAGATCAAAATCTCTTAATATAATGATAATCTATTTTAATAAATAAATAAATAATGGAAGAATGAATACACAAAATAATAGATATTCTAAAAGTTTATATATGAAAATTTTCATCTCAATAAGTATTCCAATCATATTAATATATAACATATTTTATAAATATGTTACATAAAATAGATAAAAATATATATTATTTAATCAATGAAAAATTTCTTATAAATGATATATACCCCCTATTAAATTCAAATTTTTTATTTATGAAAATATAAACACCATGATTAAAACATGGAAATACACTGAGAAATGGTCTCCTATAAAATTTCCCACATTAGAAATAATATTATAAATACAGTTAAATTTAATTATAATTTCATAATAAGGGGGAAAATCACTAGATAAAATATAAGTAAATAAATTTTAAAAAAATATGTATTTTTTGTAAAATGTGGAATTATTATAAAACCATTATTAATATAATTGTATGTGGGAATACTAACTAGCCATTAAGAATTATAAAATATCTTATAATCTATTTTTTCTATTATAAAATTAATTAAATACAAATATTATTATACCATATAATAAAATATAAAATGTATATACCTTGATGTAGTGTACTTATAATGGTCAATATGGTAATGAATATATGTTTGATTATAAAGTATATGATGATTCGTAAATAAAATATGGGGGAATTTTATGATTAAAAAGCTTTGTTTTTAACTATAAAAGAAACTTAGTTTTAAAAGGATAAAAAATGTTTATTCACAAAACCTATCATGTATTTAAATAGTAATCAAAACTCACCCTTCAATCTGATAATAATAAAAATGTTATCATATAGATTCTGATATGTAAGTCATTGGTCATATGGATAAATTGATTTTACCATCATATCCAATAGAATCGTAATTAGTAAGTAGTGGTAATGTAACCAGAGTTTAATCGTATTCTTGTATACAAATAGAATTGTAATCACAATGGTTAAAATAAATCAGAGAAATAATAAGTCATGTATTCTATCTAAAAATTTTTAGAATCAAAATTTGGGTGAAATCATATTCACTAAATAATACATATTAATTTTTTTTCTTAATCATAGTTTTTATGATAAACAAAATCCAAATAGAAATATGAATGTAAAATAATCACATCCAATTACATGCTATGGAAATATAAGACCAATAATAAAAAATTAATAATAAATATTACACTTATTTTAACCCAATGTGTATGGTATCATATAACATTGGATAAATGTCCCTTTTTTCATACAAGATATTTGTTATACCCTTAAAAGGAAATTATCTCAATACTTTGATCTGTATAGATCACTATCCACATGAGTCCACTATACGATGATCAGATTCTATCACATGATGCACATGTTCCCTCTATATAATTATTGGTTTTTCAATCATACTATTTCTATGTTCCCTCAATCAGATGATCATATCATTATCTTTATTTCCCCAAAAGACTTTGATAGTCTTCACACAATAGGATGAAAATTGATATTAAAAAACAATTTTTTAAGGACACAACCAAAAAAGGTTTCTATAAGAATGAATACATCTATATAAATAACAAAATGGACAAGATCTTTATGATTTATACATTTTAGATAATTGGAGAGGGAAATTTTATCTCTAGCGCTATCGCATAGTGCCACTTATTTTCACTTCAGAATCATTGAATGACTATGTATATATATATGAAAGCTTCCAATGGTCATATTGATCGTCAAATGACTATATTTACTCTGACAATTCACAAGGACATAAAAACATAGAACATTAATGTTCATATCATAATATAATGTATCAAATAATTTTTTACATCATAATAGATTAAAAGGTATTCCATTATGATAGAATATAGTTTCTTGTATTCAAAATTTAAATGTTAGTCAATCCTATGGATTCTATTACACATCTCGTAATGATAATTTTTATTAGTATGAATGTGATGATTATATATTATAATGTATTTTCCTATTATAAGAAATTTTTTTATAAGAACACAAGAGAGAATGTATTAAATCATATTTGATAAAGGTGAATCTCATCACTATCAGATCTATTCTTATTAAAATAAATATAATGAATAACCACAGTTTTTTTTCAAAAATAACTTAGGATATTTATAAGTATGGTAAATAATTGTTTTTCTCCAAAAATATTCTTAAACTACTTTTTATAAAAAATAGTTAGTAATAAATAATTTAATATTGAGTCTGTGATTTTCAAAACAAAAATAATGTAAAAGTCAAAAATAAAATTTTTACTCAACATTATATGTAGTAAATTTTATAAAACAATTAATGTTACAATTAACAAATTTAGATTTTTATTTCAATATAAGGGACCTACAAACTTTGGTCGAATGGTAAAAAAAATTATTGTGATTTTATAGTGTTATATATATATATATTGAATAGTAATAATTCATTTGGTGTATATAATAATGTTTTTCTTACACCATTGTGAAGTTAACAATGTTTAATAATTTAGAAAAAATATTCCCTGAATGAAAATTCTTTTATTTTTTATATAAACAAAATATAATATTCAAAAAAATTATTTTTTAATTATCAAATGAGTTTCAAATAACTATTTCTACTATTATCCTTCAGAAACCTATATTGTTTTTATATATGAAAATAAATATACAAATTATACCTTATAGTTTTTAAATTATTTAATGTATATATATATATATTATATTATATATTACTATCTATGGTATGAATCCAATATATTAACACTATTATGGAAAAATAATACATAAATCATTATTTTATTCAAAAACTGGAATATCATTCCTTTATAAATACACACCTCTATATTAAATTCTATTTAACTCTTTAAATTCTTATCCCCTTCTATGATCTTCCAAATACAACTCCAATACTTATTTAGTATATTAAAAATTAAAATGTTTTATCAAAATACCACCCTTAGAAGCCTTAATAAGAATTAAAATGGAGGACCTTCCTAGTGAAAGGAGTTAGAGAAGCATTCAAGCATGTCTGATCTCGCGGTATGGAAGCACATGAACCATCTCTTTTTATTTTTTAGTGTTCTATATTGATCTTTAATCTCCCCCGTGATTCATTTATATTTTACTTAAATCCATTTTAGTTTCATTTTCATTACTTTAACTTTATTTGATATGGTTATATGCATTTACTTACCTCTTTTTTATGAATCCTTAAAAGAGATCAAAATCCCTTTTGTAATGTCAATATTATTTATAGTACTTTCTAATTTTTCTTTTATGTTTTACTTTGATATTTTTATTTTATTTAAGTCCAATTATTACGTAGTAATTAGCGAATGTTTACTATGATATAACCTCTTATTTTATTTCAAAAAATATATCATAAATTAATTTTGTATTTTTTTATTCCATATTTTTTAACTCTTTCACTTATCTTTAGCAATCTAATTCATTATTTAATAATTTTTCCCTTGTGAAATAGATTAGAAAAATATATAATAACTTTATGTGATGTCCTGGTAATATAAAAAACTTATTGATCACATAACATTTATATCTCATGAGAAACAATATATGTTGCACGAGTAATTATCCAAACTCACAATATTATGTTCTCCTTGAAGAAATAATTGAAATAGGGTTATAATGGTTTGAATTATGTATGTGTCACATTATAATGATTACAATGATTTTCAAATTAATATGTTTACATTTCACTAATTCTATATTTCACGGTTATTAATTGACCATACTCTTTTGTGAGTCTTTATTATGATTGATATCCATTATATTATCTTGCTATTATGTGTACCTTAATTTTTCAAATTCTATGATTTTTGGATAACTATAGACTTATGTAAGTTTCCAAGATATGCCATGTTTTTGGATAACATTAGCAACCCAAATACTCAAATATGATATTCTTTTATCTATATAAACACGTGTACAAATTTAGTAATGTATTGTAGAATAAAATTCATTCAACATATACAAAACACATTTTTATTCTTAGAAAAATGCATTTTAATGGATAAATATACCCTATGAAATTGATAACAAAATATGGCGATGAAAAAAAATAATAAAACAATAACAAGAATAAGTCAGTAAATTTGGTCTCCAAAAATAATAAAACATACAAAAACACTGTAAATTGGAAATAAAACAGTAATATAGAAACTGAAAATTTTAAAATGTATAAAATAAACCTATGGGAAATTAAAATGAATGAATAATGAAATAAAAAATTCATATCTATAGGACATATAAATCCTATATAACCATAAAAATAATAACCTAATCATAATGAATGGTAACTTGGTTGTTAAGAATTACAAACAAACCATTAGAATAGATTATAGGTAATTGGAATAGTAAAACAATAGAATGTTAGCTTATGAAATAAATTTTCAATTAATTTATATCATATTAAAATTTAAAAAAATGGTAAACATGATAAAATAAATATTTAACATAATGAATCCCATATTTCAAAAATTTTGAAACATATAAAAATTTTATTTTCATTAAAATAACCTGTTATACATTTAAGGAATTATAAATATTATATTAATATAAATTTTTTAAAAAATTTATATAAATAATATTATAATTTTATTGAATTTTATGTAATTATTATATTGATAAGAAATTTTTTCATAACATACTAATTGAGACTTTTCAATAAATAAATATTTTAAATTGATATTCAAATTTCTCATATTAGAGGAATTATTTTTGTAAATTTGAGGTAATTTTTTTAATCATGATGCAATACTATCTAAATATGATTTTTTCTGTTTTTGTGAAAATGATGAATATCCACGGAATAGTAAAATATGAAAAAATATTGTATTTCAAAATATAAGTAAAATTTAGGATTCATTATATCATAGATAGTGTATGTAGACATTTCATCAACCTCAAATGCATAAATTACTATATTATTTCACAAGAATCATGATTATTTCAGGTTCAAAATATAAAATAATGATATAATGAATATTATACTAAAGTGACATATATCCTCCATGTCAGAACCCGCCTTCACCAAGATTAGGGAAGGGACAACAGACTTCCAGACCCTTTCTTCTCCAAGTTGAAGGAGAGATAATGACCCCCGAGACCCACCGTCATTAGGTCCCGGAGTGGTGACTACCACCAAGGGTATAGAATTACACACAAAAAGGAAGGCATTACCCTTTTCATTAATATGATCGGGAGATAAGATGATGAAACCCAACAATTCCAGGACTGCAGGTAAAAGATAAGACAAAGAAAACCACTCCCATATGCATGCTGCAAATGTAAAAGCCAGAAAGTACTAGGTGTATACAAAGGTAAAGTACCAAAAGAAATAAAACTACAACTGGAACGGTCCTAACGCTTGAGCTAGTACGGCCATGCATGATCCTCAAAGTCCTCCTGGAAACCTGAAAATAGTTTTATATACGTAGGGTGAGTATACAAGTATACCCATTAGGGAAAACCAAAGACTCTCGTGCACAAGAGGGGAGGCATTCTAATGCGTTGTGGAAAAAGAGATAACCAAACACCCAATAAGGAAAAGATATCCACCCAATCCTCACCAAGGAACACTCCCCAAATAATGCAAGTAAAGTAACATATAGTAATAGAACATCGATATTTAGGTACCGCGCGCCGCTTTCCCACTGGTTATTGAAGACATTTTACGCATCAAACCAACTCTGTCGTTCTCACTGCAGTCCCACTGCCACACCCGCCCACACACACCTGGGCCACAACCACACACCCCGCCCAGAAACACCTGGGCCACAACCACTCTTCCGCTTGCAAACACCTGGGCTACAACAACCTCACGTAACCATGCCCGCAAACACCTAGGCCAGAACAACCACTACCATGCCCGAAGACACCAGGTCCAGAAAGATATCGTCACGCCTGAAGACACCTGGGCCTCATCCTGAAGATACATGGGAAACAACCTGCCCGTAAACACCTGGGCCAACCACCACAACTACCCCGCCTGGAGATTCTTGGGATAATAATGGACCTCAAGCCATCCCAACCTTCCCGAAGAGTCTTGGGCTATTCGTGAAAGGGAGTAGAAAAGGAGATAATAACTAGCCACCCGTAGGGGTGTTGGGAAAAACACCCTCCCCCATGAAATGGGGGTGTTGGGAACTAAGTTCTCAACATGGGTGGGGTGTGAATAAGAAAAGCAGGAACTAAAATTATATATATATATATATATATATATATAACAAGAATTCATCCCAACCTAGGGTTCCACGCCTAACCCAAGCACGAACAACCTAGTCATTTTTCATAGAAGTACAATATTCACAGCCGAGTCACAACCCATACCACAACCAATCCACCAATAAACCTCTTTATTTTTTTCATGTTCAAGTGAACCCATTTAATAAATTCTACACTACTGGGCAACTAGTAGGCATAAGCACAAGCCTTGGGGAAAAGTTACAGCAAACAAAAATTTAAACATTCAAACCCAGTTCTCTTGTAAATTAACATCAAAGTGAGATCCCTCCAAGTATTAGAACCAAAGAAAACTCTATGATATAGCCCTGCATCCCTAGAACCATACTGAAAAGTATTCCACCCTAATTTATGATGCAAGAAGAGTCACAACCAACAACCCTGCCACAACAGAGGATATTATCCCCACCCACATCACCCTATAAGTAATCAAACAGAAAACACTCCCAATACCAAACAAAGTAGGGAAACTTCCATGTTCATGCACATCATTTATCTATTTCCTCTTTCTGTTGGTTAACCAGGGTGATCACACAAGGTTTCATGTTTACTGGGCATCCATTTAATCTACCGAGTTGACGTGAATAATCAATTCCATATTCCATCCATTTAATCATCACAGAAGACAATAGTTTATTAGTGCACAGAGACAGACCACCAACTAAAAATTATTTTCAAAAAGAATACATCCAAATAGTTCACAACATAATAATCCAGGAAGAGTAAGAAAACAGAACAATACTATATCGATCACACCCCTCCCATTTATTCCTCTAAACAACTGTTTGTTATCTTCATTAATGCTTGGCCTCATCCATTCCCATAGAAACAACAGTGCACCCACCCCACATGATACACAAAAAGGAGATATGAAGTAAAAATCCCTACCACAAAGGTTTTTTTGACGAAACCACGATGGTCAAAGAGCACTCAAGAAACCGGTTCGATTCACCATAAATCCTCTTTATATATTCTCTCCTAACACAAACAAGACCAAATATCATCATATTTGACATCCGCACAATTAGATCTACCCATAACGGGCATAGATCTAACAAACCGAGAGAGGAGGAGGAGTATATCTATGTAGATCTAGGAAAACAAGCAAGAACGATCACATAACTCAAAGAACCAGCTTCGATTCACCAAGAAAATCCTCTGGATCACCTCCAATGTGTTTGAGAGAGGTTATTCTACCTCCAAGGAAGGTTAATCCCGAGTTATGGCCGCTTGAGGTCTTAAACAATCCATTTAGAGGAAACAGAGTTCAGATCCACAATTTTAGGATCTTACTTTAAGTGCTCGCATGGTTAGTCTATACGGTTTAGCAAAATGTGCGCTAACCGTGTGTTAGCTTTTGCCTCTACAGACACTCCTCACACGGTTACTCCACACGGTTAGCCAAACTGTGCACTAACTATGCATTAGCCACTTCCTCCAACACCAACCTTGCATGGTTTGTCCACACGGTTTAGCTAAACCATGCGCCAATCGTGGAAAATCTATTTCCCTTTAGCTTTTCTTAAAGGTCCACCAAAACGCACCCCCAAGTCACCTTTACCTCCTAGAAAACCTCCAGTACCACATTTCACAAAGGAATGGACTAGAGAGTTCCAAGCCATTACACTCCCCATATAGATACCACCCTTCAGAACCCCACTTCTATTCATACAACTAGATTCATTTATCATACCTAATCAATTTAAATACAACCATACGTTTATTATCCAAGTCATGGAGTTTATATTTTTATCATGGGAAGACCCCATAATTCCCAAGTACAGTGTTGACCATGGAAATAAAAATGAATAGGTAAATCTATCAATTCATTTGTCTTAGGTACAAGTTCTCATCTTATACCAATAAATGTTTGGTACCCATCCTAATACCATAATATAGGTGTCATTAATATACTAAAATTATACTATATTTATTTAATAACTATCATCTACCTACTTCCATTTTATTCAAATTCATTATGTTTCACATATTATGGTGGTGTCACCAACTCCATCATCAACGTATTTCATTTTTCATCATGATCTCCTTGGATGGTAATAGAAATAATCATATTTTGAAATATTTACATAATATCTACATTAAATATCATTCCATAATTTTAATGGGTAAATAAATATAAATATTATAGTAATCATATTAAGATAACCATGGAGAAAATAACCACATAAATGAATAAATAATCAAACACAAATACATATATCATATAATTTTTATTATTATTAATGATAAATTTAAATTTATAAAAATTTAAAAAATTAAATTCATTATCTTTATAGAATTACACTTATGGATTAATGAACCAATTTTATATGAATATCTATAATCAGCAATGTGACCATGTAACTATGAAACAAAGATCATCAAAATGGAGAACAAGAACATAATAAAAGTATGAAAAATAAAAATTTAAATAATTCTTGATATATTTTTTACATTAAAAATGGAAAAAAATTATTTAGTAATCATTATTTTTTTATTTATGAGGAAATATTCACATACTAAGAAAGTCATTACTAGATGAAATGTAAAATATAAACTTCCATGCTTTATTGTGGGTGTTTCTTGCCCTATTTACCTAAAATATATCACTATTATTATCAAATAACTATGTTGTATTATTTATCTATGTCATTTGGATATATGGGTAGATTAACTTCTCTTTTTAGACTGTATATATTCTTATCATGTTCCCTTTTAAAACCCATATTTTTATGTAACCTATTTAATGATATCATTTATACTTATTCTCACTTATCTTATACTACCACATTAAAGAATTATTAATTAAATTATTTATTAAATATCTAATTACTAATAGAATATATTCAATAAATTTTCTATTTTTTAGTAATATAGACTGTTATTAATTCCTACAAGGTCTCTTTAGTCATTCCTAAAAAAAATGTTTAAAAGGTTCATTTCAATATCTACTTATGCACTCTATCTATAGGAATTTTATTCAAATAATAATTTTCATTAATTCCTATGATATATTAATAATTTATAAAAATACAAAAAAATTACTCACATATATTATTTGAAGTCATTCTGTTATTTCATTAAGTTATTCATTGAGACAAGACTACATATCTCATTTCCATTTCATTGGTTTTAACATGCATATTCTTTATAGATAATTTCATTACCCTAGGTATAAGTCATATTCAATGGTAAAACATAATGTTATTAGTGTTCATAGAATTATTCATCTTCTAATACATTGATTATTTGTTTCACCTCTTGAGATACCATGTGTTGCATTAGGTAGTTAGCAAAACATGTCATGTTATGTTGTCTGAGCAATGAGCCTGGGCTTATTCCTACAAAGTCATGTTTTATGGGGTTTCCAAATTCCCCTCATTTCGTCTTCTTATGATTTATTATTTTTTATTACATGTTTTTGTATGAATATCCACATTTATGATATCATGTTTTTCCATTAAATTCTTGTGTTACAGTATATGATTATTGGCTTACATGGCATTATAGATACCCCATTTGGTATAATTTACAATATGTTATACTATTTTGAAATCGAATATTAATGATTTTTAGGACCAAATTATGGACATTTAAATATATATATTATTTTTTACATATATGTTAGTGTTTTAATGATTTAATCACCCAATCCCACCAAGAATATTGATTTTTTGGGGTGTGTTTTATTTATTTTTAATTATAAAAACAAATATTAATTTTTGTATGGTACTTGGGTTAAATTTTTTTTATCATAGTGAGGTCCATTTATTTTTCAATACAATGATAAAGAACCTAATAAGGGATAGACTACGAATAATATTAATCAAATACTTCAAAATTGAAACACTTGGTATATTAGTCATTTATGAGTTATACATTATATTTTTTAAGATTGATATTTTATATACTTTAAAATTTCACGATTCTCATCCAAATATTATTATTTATTTTTTAAATGATTACAAAATGAAAAATATTTAATGAGGTATTATTATTTTTGATTATGGATAATTAAATATTATATATGATTATAGTACTAATCATTTGTCTATATCCTTCATGTCACATGTAACTATTGAATCCACTCTAGGAACCTTGAATTATTTATATCTTTGAAGACCACTAGGTGTGCTATTGTAGATATCTATTTATTGGACTGATCCCTAGTATTCATTTGTCAGAAAAATCATTTAATCAATCATATAATCATTAATTAATGAAACTTTTACACTATACTAGAGAGATATTTTTTCACCTTATATATATATTGCATAATTTATATTAGAAATAAATTTTATATATCCCAAACCATAATATAATCATAAAAAATTTCATAGAATACTATGAATACTCTTTATATAATATAAAAATAATTGTTTTATTTTTACCAAATGATGAAAAATATCATGCTTATATGATTGAGGAAATGGAAATAATAAACCCGGGGAAAAAGACCATTGTGAGGGAGTGTGCTGATGAGTTTCTTGATTAGTGTCATATTTTTCCTCATGATTGAGAGGATGATTTATCATCTGAAATTGTAATCAGATCAATTTATATATATATATCCATGTTTCCACATAGAATGTCCCCCCTATGAAATAGTAAAACTAAATAAGAAACTAAATTATAACATATATAAAGGCTTCATATGACATAGCTCTTCCTAATGAGGTGCTTCTGTATTCTCTGTCAAGAATAAGGATAGTTCAATTTATCTTGAAATTGATTATTATGAACTCAAAAAATCATGAAAACAAAAAAATATCACATTCCAATGACTTTTCAGTTATATAATCTACTATGAGGGGATCAATATTTTATTATGGTGGATATTAATTGGGAAATCATTAATTGAGGGTCAAGAAGGAAGATATTCGACACATCACCTTTTTTACATGGTAAGGATGTTGTGAGATCATTATGATAACAATCAGGAACAAACGATATCCATCAAAATTCATTGATTTTTGGAATATAGTCTTTAGAGAATAAAATAATTTTTCGGGGTGTTTATAGATGAAATTATCATATACTATAGAATCATGGAGGAATGTGAAGATAATTTTATTATTACACGAAATAATTTTAGAATGGAGATTTTATATGTAAGGTATAATATTTTTTATTATTGGTATAGCATTCTACATTCTTGAGACTTGTTATAATAATAAAATTGATTTCAGTGGATCCTTCAAGGTTAACAGTTGTTGAGTAATTCATTAGAAAAACATATTTTATGATGATATATATTTTCCTGAGATTAGGAATGTAATATTGATTATTTTTTGTAAACATTTCATGATTTTCAAATGCACTAATAAAGATATCATCAAAGGGGTTTAAATTTTTCTAGAATAATTGATATGAAGAGGGATTCATTGAATTAAAGAAGATTAAAATCACCAAATTTATTCTCAAAATACCCATTGGTGGGGAATATTTTATGACATACATTAATACATCAAATAAAGGAAAATTTCTATTATTCATATGTAATTAAAATTTAATATAATATTCCTTATATTATTTAAACATTAATGAGAATAAATACTAAATGGGTGATCTAGAGTTTTTTTATCCCACTTTTTGGTTTGTGTTTTATTTATTTTCAACTAACATGGTATTTTATATGATTTAATTATATTCATTAATATGTGTTTGGATGTTTTTTTAAGATCCCAAGCATGTTAAGAAATATGTATCGTAGAGAGCCTTCCCATCCTTAGAGGGAATCTGTATTAGGATGAGATCCATGAAATTATTCTCTCTTATATTATTAGAAATCCCAAACTATATTTGGGGATATAAAATTGTGGGATGTGATATTTCCCAGGATATCCATGATCAGTATATTACACAATGTCCTATGTAATCTAGACAAGAATTGCATATGATTATACAATCTCACCCTACATGCGTTCCCATTGGATATGAACAAGTGACCATGTGATTTGATACAAAAAATAGTGTATGAATCAACAACTACTGACCTTGTATGTGATATTTCTCAATCATCCCATATCAAAACTCACCAAAAAATTTCTACCCAGGGTACCCACCCATCCGAAAAAAGGCCTCAAACCAGGGTGAGGTTGACTCCTTTATTTTAAAAAATATTAATTCACCAACCAAACCTGATGTGGGACTCAAATCATATAGGTAGTGATGTATACCAATATTTACATGAGTGGATTATTCAACAACAAAATAGTTACTTTAGAAAATCATTACATATGATTCAAACAATGTTGGGTGCAATAATCATTACACAAAAGATTTGAAAGAATTATCTATATTGAGAGAAGTCTGATATTTATATAGATTAAAAGTACCCAATGTATATATTCATATAAAATTACCTATATAAGCATAAAAAATATGTTTATTTATTATCATGGAAAATAATACTAAATTGATTACAATTGTATGAATTAAATAATTTTGTAGATGGTCCAAATATAATATATCATACAACACCATTCAAGATAAGGATTGAAAATGATCCTTTTTTGAAAAGTAATGGATGGACACAAAAATATTAATTTATGAATTAACATTCATCCTTTATCAAATGATTAATAAACTATTCATTTTAGTGATAATTAAAGATACGTAGTGAGATTATATAGAGACATAAACTAAATTGGATTCAATATAGAGTTGTGATATGTGGGACCTAAAAATTTGAACCATTTCGGTCTAAGATAAGGAATGATCTATTGAATAAATTACATAGATGAATATATTATATCCATCCTAGGTTGAAAAATATGAATTCACCCTTTGAGATAAATTCTTGTGTGAGAATATAAATAAGTGTATTTTTTTAATATTTATCAACCTTAATTGTATCAAAGTACATAATGAAAAAAACATGTTGTCTAAGTGGATAATTGAAAAATCACATATATCAACATAGAAATTGGAGAACATCAATATAAATTTTTCATGATCTATTTAAATAAATTAAAAGGTTAAATGCAAAATGGGATGTACTGGACCATATTTTGAAGAATACTAACTAGATCACTATTTAAAAAGACTATTCCGTGAATAAAATTAAAATGAATAACATCAGATAAGTGGTGAAGTTTTATGAAACACCACTTTAATTTTATTATATATTGATCTATGATTCATTTTAATGATTTGAAAAAGTATTCTATCTTCTATGAACACATAGTTTAACTTTGGAATGGAATATCACCCTAAAATTATGGATAAAAGGAATATACCAACAATTGAGGATATTATTAGAGCCCTTTATATGGTATTTAATGGATGTTGGGATATTATTTTTTCTCTTATCATGTTCTCATATGTAATTTCCTATTAAACTCGTATAATGTTTTGAATTTTATAAAATTATTTCAAGAATATGAAATCTGATGGCGTGCGATTTCGAGGCCTGGAGTTCCCGGAATGATCCATCGATGTTTTGTCAAACATTAATTTTCATGAGTAAGAATTTTTCTGGAAAAGTGGAATTACTCTTAAGTGGTTACTCGGGTAAGAAATATGAGGGCACCGTTGCGCTATGGATGGCGGGTTTACCCTAGGTGCGAGTTAATTTTAGTTAGCACAAGCCTGCTGTGAGAAAAATCGAAAATGGAATAACCATAAATAAAATTATTAAATAAAATTATTTTGTTTTTCAAATGCTTTTAACTCACGAAAGGTAACTCGGATAAAAAATCTGAGGCCACCGCTGAACACTTGAGGGTATGCCCTTTTTAGGTAGATACTAACATTGGCTGGTACGGGACACCCGTGAATGATAGGTGTTTGTCTAAAATAAAATAATTATGTGAAAATTATTTGATTGTAAAATCATTGACATTTAAATTGTAACTCGGATTGGAAATCCTAGAGTATCGTTGGGTTCGTTGGGGAATGTTTCATTTCGTAGAGCATGTCCCTGATCGGTGCAGGTCAATGGTGACTGTTAATAATTTTCCGAACATTATTTTGGGTACGTTCAGCAAAAGCATGAGACGCATTTTCAAACTATTGAACCATTGCTTGGATTAAAAATACGATAGAACTATTGAATCCGCAACGCTGGGATTTGCATAAGGGATGCCTAACTTCGACTACAGTAGGTCGGGCGAAAAATTTATTTTTGTGGATTTCTAAAAGATTAATAAAATAAAAAGTCTTGTTATTTTATTTTCCTTCATTCCTCCAACGGACGGATGGCACTGGCGGGTTATGTGACGTGCCAATCCAATAAATGGATTGAATATTCTTTTCTTGTAACTACAACATTGGTAATTTTATAGGTTCATTAATAAAATGAACCACATTTATTCTTCGTGCATTGCACACTCCTTCTCCTCTCATATTTATATGGAAATCGGGGAGGGGTGTTAGAACAACTTCACTAAGTGATGACGCCCTAAAAAGTACCGTGATTCCAACCACTATGATGATGAGACTTGTTCTAATGAATGAGATTGAGTGCCACTGAGTCATGAACCAGTGACAATGATGAAGGAGGTTCAGTCGACCTTCTCCAATAGACGTCTCTTCCTGGCAGGGAATTTTGTTCAATTCGTTCTTCGTGGTAATTCATTGCTTCTAATCTTCGACCCACATGTTATCGATTTAATGTGGAAGGTGCAGGCCAAACAAACACGGATCGATTATTCCACTCTCACTATGTTGATGTGTTCTACATGGGCGGAATGATAGTTGGGAGGAACCCAACCACGACACTGGTGACCGATGTTGATAGGGTATGGGAAGTGGCCGACACAGTGGTTGGTCACGATGATGGGACAGTGCGCGATCACGTTGCTGGTAGCGAGGGATGTTGTGGCCTGTCAGCCATGGAAGTGTAAGGGGGTCGCTGGCATGTTGGTTGGCTGCCTGGAGGTAGGGAGGTGAGCATACATGCTGATGGTAGTGGAAGATTCTTTGGGAATAGAGTCGTGGTGGTCCACCAGGGAGGTCTGCAGTCGGACGACCATGGGAGGATAGTGGCGTCATCGTAACCATGGGAGGGGAGCCACCCAACACCGTCACACCGAGAGGGGCCGCTCCTACTAGTCCCATATCCCAGCAGGCGGCACCACATGGCGACGATAGGTTTCCAAATCCGAACGGTCCGTTGGACCATTCGAATACTAGGTGGTGCCTCCCCCTAGGTAGCGGCTAGGGCATGCCCCATCGCGGTGGACCGCACCCAGCCGGGCGGACTGCACCCTGTCGATCGGGTAGCACTGAGCGAGCCGCGAGGCCCCCTATGTGGGTCGTACCGGATGACGGCCCAGCGGGCTGGGCCCGCCATGGCCCCACCTAACCAGGCCAAACCTGGATGAGGTTGGGTAAACCCGAACCGGGTTGGGTCGGCTCTGACCGGGTCGGGCCGGGTCGGTCTGCATGGGTCGGACCAGACCCGGGCCCCTATGGACCCAGATATGCCTTTTTGGCCATTTCATGATAAATGGGAATCCATTTGAAAAAATGTCTGTGGAACTAGGATCTGTGGATCGAGATAGTGCTTTTGGTATAATCTACATGATTTTTTAGAGAACGTTGGTTATGACTGGGTTGGATCGAACCAGAATCCAACCGCACCCTTAAAGCTAAAATGCTAATAACTCACAGACCAGGAAACTAATTAACATGCCATCTGTCATGTTAAAACCCTTACGACATGAAGTTAATTTGGGTTACTACTTTGTGGATATTGGTTGAGGTTGAGGTACGACTGATATCTCAAGGGGGAGATTCTACAGAACTCGGGCGCACCGGGAGTGAGGAACCCTTATCATGCTGAAACGTGAAGAAAGAACATTGATCTTATGTGGGTCAGCATCTATCGATCCTATCTGGGTCAAATACTATTTGGGTCAGTGCTCAATGATCCTATGTGGGCCAGCACAAACCGATACTGTGTGGGTCACATCATGTGTGGGTCAGCAGGGGTTAGTTACCTATCGATCCAATGTGGGTCTGCGGGGGTTAGTTAGCTATAGATCCTATGTGGGTCAGCAGCATTGCTTCTTAACAAAGTAAGATGATCTAGTTTACAACAAATTATCTGTACTTTTATACTTAAGTTATACCTGATTGTGAGATGAGTCTTTTACATGTATGGCACTTCAATCATTGTAGTGTTACATGTGTGGTACTTCTATCATCTTGGTGTTACCTGTGTGGTACTTCTAGCTTCGTGGTGTTTCCTGTGTGGTATTTCTACCATTGTGGTATTATCTTCGTGGTGTTACCTGTTTGGTACTTCTATCTTCGCAGTGTTACCTGCATGGTACTTGTATCATCGCGGTGTTACCTGTGTGGTAATTCTATCTTCGTGGTGTTACTTGTGTTGTTTGTTTATCTTCGTGGCGTTATGAGTGCGGTACTTCAACCTTTGTGGTATTTTCTTCGTGGTGCTACCTGTGAAGTACTTCTATCTTTGTGGAGTTACTCGTGTGGTACGTATACCTTCGTGGATTTTCCTTTGAGGTATTGTGTTAATGGTGTTACATGTGTTGTACTTCTACCTTCGTGGTGTCACCTATGTGGTGTCCTTCCCTCATGTATGAGATGAATATATCTGGATGACTTAGGTGTGTATATGGGCATATAACTAATTAGAGTAGATGTCTTTCTTGGTGGTTTTATTATTTGTGGAACTTTAGGAGACCTATGGGGGTCCTAGGGTCCCAACTGAGTGTTGTCATACTCTCCCCTGCACGGGCTTCTCCTGCACCTTGTCGTGTCTGGTGCAGACGATGCACAACGTTGATCAAGGAAGAGGGATTCAAGACTGGATGGTGCTTGAAGGTGGACCATTTGGTGTGACATGACATAGAGGATACTAACGAATATGGAGTGTTGAGGAGGTGATATGTACCTACACTATAGGTTGGAACCTTAGAGGATGACCCAGTAGCTATTTTCCCTCTTCTTTCAGTTGAATTTTACTTCCAGTCGTACTAGTACATTTAACGTTGGGCATGTATTCTGACCACTTTTTTACTATCAACACTCTTTTATTATAGAAGTTCACTTTGTGGTTGTATCTTTTTTTTCTAGTCCGTGTGGTTACTTCTTATTATGTTCTTGGACTGTGTGTCTATATAGGTTAAACAGGAAATGCCTTCCCATTTAAGGGATACACCTTTCTGGTGCTAGTCAACAAACTGTCGCCTATGGAAGGTTGGCTTGGGGTAGTCACAGCACATGCCTAGAGGGATGGTTCATGAAGAAGTTTTATCATATGAGTTTGGTTGTACTGATGAATTAGGACTCTTATATTTTTAATGGGGCTATTGTTTTAAGTGATATGTGTGTGGTTTTCAGTTTGGGGAAACCAATTTTGGTTCGGCGGCCGATGTATCCATACACCGGGACCATGAATTCTGATTTCTGAATAACCACATGAAAACATTGATTGCGCTTGTTTTTGAGAAGTTTTTATTTTTATTTATTTTGAGTCATCTCTCCAGTTATAACATAATGACAATAGCGCACCTATTCTTTAACAGGATCCCACCACAAAGACAGCCACCCGGGTTTCCCGAGAGAGTACACAATGACGCCCCAGCCAGTCATGAGGTTCCGGTGCAAGGCCCTCTTACTGCGTTGGACCCTTTGGGTGGTGTACCAGTAGCACCACAACCCATTGGGAAGCAATTACAACCGGCGGTACTGGTTGAGGACACATTTAGGATTAGTGCCTTGTGTGAGTTTCAGCATCAGATACCCCTCAGGTTCAGAGGCGACCCCGAATCATAGGCAGCTGAGGACTCTCTTGAGGAGGTGGCTGATATTTCTCCACAGATTCTATAGATTCGGAAGGACAACATGTTTGTAGATGCGTATTCATCGAGGCATACCAACAATTTCTGGTACTCGATGAATATGATATGATCATTTCTTTGGGGCTCGGACTTCTGAGCATGGTGTTTTTAATAATGCCCGACCCAACACTATTACTTAATGAATGCATACCTATGTTAGGGTTCTAGAGAAAACATTTATGGTTGAATGCACTTTGGAAGAGCAGATACAGCTAGTAAATGTTTGTAATGGGAAAGAAGGAAAATGACACCAGTCTCAGAGACTTGGGCATGTAGAAATGTTTCAGAAAGAAGAAGTGTTAGGGACTGAGAAATCTATAGGGATACAGACTTAGTAGAATAGCTCAGAGAATAGCATGTGGTTATGTATATTTTATCTTGTTACATACATCCCCATTTGTGGTCCCCACCAGGCATAGGGAGCTGGAGGATGGGGGAAAGGTGTTGCTGCATATGGTCAAGGAGTGCGAAACAAGGGCTCTAGGAATTATTTGATGAACATTATGTGTCTACTACAAGATACCGTATTAATAGAAATTTGTACCAACCATTAATTCCTTCCATTAATCTTGTCCAAAACCTAGACTGAGTGGTTAAGCTTCTGACTTGACCCATCATGTCTGGAGGTACCTTTCAGAGGAGACTCGATAATCACACATACACTGACGGTGTGATCTGACCCTTGAGGAAAGAGATTTGGTAGGAACATCTTGGTGGCAGTGTCAAGGCCTTACTAATTTAGTTTGGATGTGGACTATACATCCACAATTCATACTCATATTTATTGTATTAGGAACAAATTTTGTGGTTTACCTAAAATGTTGGAATGGTATTTTCCTTAGTTAGTGAAAAAGGAAACCTAGACAGCACAGGACAAACTCTTGCAAAGGAGGGTGCAACCGATCACACTTGAGTTGACCATCCCTACCCATCTAGTAGTGGGAGTTTTCAGTTTTTAGTTCCCAACAGAAGAAGCAAAGTGTAAGGGACATCCTTTCAAAACATGTTTCCAGATTTACCTCCTTGAAGGGAGAGGGACTTCTACTTTGGTTGGGTACTACTAGAGTTTCGGACCAGACTTATCCAGGGTAGTTCCACCCTTGTCAGTTTTGACAAAAAAATGGGGAGTATTTATTATCTATAGAGAAGTTTCAGTAGAGCTTTCTGAATCTGAGATAAAGACTGAAGAGTAGAACTATGCTAGATATGACTTGGAGTTAGCAGCAGTGGTCTTTGTGCTAACGATGTCGCGTCACAACTTAATGGGAGAACCCATTTTTGTGGATATCTTATGTGGATAGATATGGAGAAGCTTATCTTTATTCTCTGATAGTCAGTCCCCCACTCCTTCAGTGATTCAGGGAGCTGCTGATTGGGGACACTGACTACGAGGCTAAACGTTCTCAGACATCCACAAGACAGGCACCTGATGGATTTTCTGAAGGATGGGAGCACATAAACTTCTTCATAGGACATATTATAGTCCCATTGGAACAACACAATTAAGTGTCGAGGGAGTTCCATATGTACCCTATAGAGGTACATCCAGGAGTGGAAAAGATGTACCAAGACTTTTGGCATCAGCATTGGTGTCCAGGGATGAAGAAAGCAGTGGTAGAGTTTATATCATGATGTCTCACTTGTCAGAAAGTGAAGACTGCACAGAGTTGGCAGAAGTGTTATGCAAACAAAATATAGAGACCTTTGGAGTTCTCGGAGGGTTGACCACTTTTTCTTAGGAGTCTCCCCTCGATGGGGACTACAATAATTCTTCCAAGGCGACAAGTTATCACCGAAGTTTCACAGACCATTTCTGATACTTTGGAAGATTGGTGACCTGGCATACCGCATGGCACTACCACTATGGTAGGAGTGGGTGCATGATGTATTCCATGAATCCTGGATGAGGAGATACGCAAATTACCCTTATAAATTCATTTACCATTGCGATCTAGACTTAGGTGATGGGGTGATATTTATAGAGGTTATAATAGATATTGAGGATCAACAAGAGTGGTTCCTTTGTGGGTGGTCTATTCCTCTTGTGGGCATTCCCTGATAGCACAGGAACCTCCAAAAGATCACAAGGGAGCAGGAGGATCAGATCCGTCCTCAGTACCCCCATTTTTTCCTTAGCCTATGTTGTGGATTTCATCGACGTACATACCAAAGGCGGGGAGAATATAATGTCCTAGAAATTCAATGTAATTTTTTTAGTTATATCAAATTATTTCTAGACTGCAAAATCTAATGGTGCGTGATTCCGAGGCTCAGAGTGCCCTAAATGATCTTTCAACATTTGTTTAAACATTAATTAGCATGCTTAAGAAGATTTCCTAAAAATGTTGAATATCAACTAAATGGTTGCTAAGATCTGAAATTTGTGGGCACCATTGTGCATTGGAGGGCGGGTTTACCATAGGTGTGACTACATTTTTGTCGGTACGAGCCTCCTATGGGGAAAATAAAAAATGCCAAAATCGTAAATAAAATAATTATATAAAATTATTTTATCTTTAAAATTTTTATAGCTCACAAACTATAATTATTATTAAAAATCATAGACCACCGTTAACTCATGAGGGTATGCTCTCTTTTGGCAGATACTAACATTGACCAATGCGGGCCACCATTGAAAGTTAGTTTTTGGTCGTAAATAAAATAATTAAATGAAAATTTTTATATTATGAATTACATAACATTTAAATGGTATCTCAAACTAGAAATACAAGAGTACCATTGGGTTTGTTGGGGAGCGTTTCACTTTGGCAGAGCCTAACCTCAACCGAAGCGGGTCAGGGGTGACTTTTAATAATTTTCAGAACATTTTATTCGAGTACGTTCAGATGTGAGTGGTATTTTTAAACATTTGAAATGTTGCTCAAATTAAAAATTTGAGGCCACCATTGAATCCGTAGGGATAGGATTAGCTTAAGGATGGCATAACTTCTACTGTAGTGGGTCGGGTGAAAAGGTTATTTTTGTGGACTTTTGAATGATTAATAAAATAACATGTTTTGCTATTTTATCTTCTTTCCTTCCTCCAATGGAAAAATGGAACTTGCAGGACCAGTGACGTGTTATTCCAACAAATGGATTGACATTTATTTTTCTATCACCACACCATTGGTAATTCTGGAGGTTCATTAATTAAATGAACCTCATTAATTACCCAAATATTGCACACACCTTCTTCTCTCTTATTTATATTAAGCTTGGGGAGGGGTGTTGGCACAGCTTCATCAAGAGACAAAGCACTTTCAAAGTACCATGACACCAACCACCTGGAGGATGAGACTGGTTCCAATGAGTGGTGAAGAGTACCACCGAGTCACAAACTGATGACAATGATGAAAGAGGTTTTGTCGACCGTTTTCAGCAGACGTCTCTTCCAGATTAGGAATTTGGTTCCATTCTTCTTCATGGTAAATCATTGCATCCAATCTATGAACCACATTCTATTAATCTAAGGCGGAGGGTGTGAGACAAACAAACACGGTCTGATTCCTCTACTCCCTTTATGATGACATGTTCATTGCGGGTGGATAGACGGTTTTGCGGAACATTACCAGGATGTCGGAGACCGACGCCGGCAGGGAATGGGTGGCGGCCAACACACCGGTTATCTGCGATGAAGGGGTGGTGCATGATCACGCTCCCAGCAACGAGAGAGGTCATGGCTCGTCGGCCGGGATGGTGGAAGGTGGTGGCTGGCCATGTGTAGGCAGGGAGGCGCACAACCTTGCCACTCGTAGAGGAGTAGGTTGAGGCTATCGAGCCGCTACAACATATTAGGGTGTCCGGCAGCCAACCGACCATGGGAGGACACTGGCGCCATCATGCCACTGGATGGAAAGCTGGCCGGACGAGTTACACCAAGCGGGACTTCTATGGAGGGTTCTGGAAGCCAGTAGGCGGTGCCGCATGGAGCCGTTGGGTTGGCCAAGCCGAACGGTTCCTTGGACCGTTCGAAATACCAGGGGTGTCTCCCCCAATGTATCAGCTAGGGCGGGACCCACGGTGGTAAGCCGCACCTAGCAGGGTGGAACGTCCTTCTCGAGCCCACTTTGGCCAAGCCCATCCTGGCCGGACCCGGTCCGGGTTGGGCAGGTTCAGACCGGCCGGGTCGGAACGGGCCCAGGCCCATATAGACATAAATACGCCTTTTTGTCCATATCTTTTGAACCGAGCATCCATTTGACAAATTGTCTGTGGAACTAAGATCTGTGGATTGAGACGGTTCTTTTGGGAAACTCCACATTGGTTTTTGAGAATGCTGGGTATTGCTGGGTTAGATCAAACTCGAATCCAACTGGGCCCTCAGAGCTAAAAAACTTATAACTCATAGACTGGGTGTCCAATTGACGCTTCGTCTATCACGATATAACCCATATGGCATGGAGGTTCTTTCGGTTACACCTTTGTGGAGCATAGTTGTGGTCTAGGTGTGACCAATATCTCGAGGGGCATATTCTATTGATCTCAAGCACACCATGTGTGAGAAAACCAGTGGTAGGGTATAACTTGAAGAAAGAACATTAATCTTATGTGGGTCATCATCTATCAATCATGTGTGGGTCAAATCTTGTGTGAGTCAGTGGGGGTTAGTTACCTATCAATCATATGTGGGTCAGCGAGGGTTAGTTACCTATCGATCCTGTGTGGGTCAGAAGTAGTGCTTCTGAACAGAATAAGATGATCTAGTTTACAACTAATCATATGTAATTATATACTTATGTTATACCTGATTATGAGCTGAGTATTTTACCTGTGTGGTACTTCAATCATTGTGTTGTTATATGTGTGGTACTTCTACCTTGGTGGTGATACCTATGTTTTACTTCTAGCTTCCTGGTGTTACATGTGTGGTACTTCTACTGCTATAGTATCGTCTTCATGGTGTAACATGTGTGATACTTCTATCTTCAAGGTGTTAAATGTGTGGTACTTCTATCTTCATGGTGTTACCTCTATGGAACTACTATCTTCGTGGTGTTACCTATGTTGTACTTCTATCTTCATGGTGTTATCTATGTGGTAGTTCTGCATTTGTGGTATTATCTTCATGGTGTTACCTGTGTGGTACTTTAATATTTGTGTTGTTACCCGTGTGGTACTTCTACCTTCATGGAGTTACCTTTGTGGTATTATCTTCATGGTGTTACATGTGTGGTACTTCTACGTTTGTTGTGTTACCTATGTGGTGTCTTTCCCTCATGTATGAGATGTGTATATCTTGATAACATATGTATATGTATGGGCATATACCTAAGTAGAGTTGATGTATTGATTTGTGGTTTTTCCTTTGTAGAACTCCATGAGGCATATGGTGGTATGGGGATCTCTACTAAGTATAATTATACTCACCCATGCACGGGATTTGCCCGTACATTGTCGTGCATGGTACAGATGAGGTACAATGTTGATCGAGGCTGAGGGAGCTAGAACTGGACAATGCTTGGAGGTGGACCATTCGGTGTGATGTGACATAGAGGAGACTAATAGTCGTGGAGTGCTGAGGATGCGATTTGTACCTACCCTATAAGTAAGAACCTTAGAGGATGACCTAGTATCAGTTTTCCATTTTCGTTTATTTTTATTGTACTTCCCATCATACTTTTACTTAAAAATTTGGGCATGTATTCCAGCCCCTTTTTACTTTCAACGCTTTTTTACTATAATAGATTACTTTGTGGTTAAATATTTTTGTGTTATAGTCATCATGGTTGCTTCTTGTAGTGTTCTTGGACTGTTTGTCTGTATAGGATAATAGGGAAAGGCATTCCCAGTTAAGGGATATTCATTAACTGTGATAGTTTCCAACCCCTGCCTATGGAAGGCAGGCTTCGGGTAGTCACGACACGAGCCCCGAGGGACAAGTCATGACATCATATAACAATAACATCCACATAATAAATCATATGGAAACTTATGAATACATATATTGAATAAAATATAGAACTCCAACATCTTTTTATGATGTTATAGATCATAATATATTGGAACTATAATTAGTTAATGAATTATATGATATGGCTAATACCATTCAACCACTCATCAGAGAGACAATGAGTTGAAAGAATACATATGATGACAATATTGAAAGTGATATAATGATTGTAGTTAGAGATAAATTTTCCCTTTTTATATATCCAAGGATTTAATTCATGTGGTTTTCAAAAAAAGGGAGTGATATGTCTAAGATACTTTTGACCATTTGAAAATTTTTATCACATAAAATCTCTGCCCAAATGACTAGACCAACAACTATATATCTTCCAAATGAAATGTTTTCAGATAATAAGTATCATGAATTATTTAAAATATCCAATACACATTATAAATATATAGGTGTTATATTGGGAGAATTATATCTATTATAAGGATTAACTGGAGATAATCATGCACCGTATGGACAATGTTTTTCATAAAAACTAAAAACGTTTTTTAATGAACCAATATTTTTATACAAAGGTATTAAATAAATTTATGATGAAATTACATTTCATTAAATAGACACATTTATGAGGATCATAACAGTATAATGATTTTTCCAACATGGAAACATAATCAACTGGTTCATAGGTTAAATACATCATCCACTACTATGTTCTTCATTACTAGAATAGTTATTATAAAAAATCACACACGATACATTTCTTCAGAACCTAGGAAAATAAAATAAAATAATTAATGATATAAAATGTTTAGAAATAGTAAACAAGGGAAATAATGAAACACAATATAATAAGAATTGTATTATTACCCGAGCATAAAATTTTAAAACCATTCATTTCGTTACAATGATCATAATCTACGGTCATGCAATATACATATTTTGTTCATAAAACATGAATAATAATGGAATGAGACATCAAGATCCCTAAGATAATAATAATGGAATAAGATAGGGAATTATGGCATACACACAACCATAGAAAACCATTTCTTTAGTAGTTTATAAAAATTACTAAGACTATCATAGTGGAATGAGTTCACTCCCAAAATCACCATATAACTCAAGGTTTACTCATAGGACTATATTTGTGGATTGAATTCCTTAATAATCTCAATTCAATTTCCATTACTATCCTATTTACCTCATTTGATATAAATCCATACCCAATGCATTGAAGGGATATATATAGGACCTATCAAAAAGATAATAAATATTATATATATGTGTTCCAAGAATATCATATAAAATTCACCATAGCAGTACCCATGTATAGAAATCGGTTTTCTAAAGTTTCATCATAAAAAACCTATGGAAAATTAACATGTTTCATGATCATTTTATCATTTAATAAATGTATAATCCAAAGAAAAAGTAGTAGGTTCATGAGGATATTATCATAGTATCACTAGTGGAAGAGATATGGTTTTCAAAAAAATCAAGCCATCATTAATATAATATATAATTAGAAGGAATAGAGAAGTAAAAATATGATCATATCCCGAGTAACTGTTAATTATCATCAAAATATATCATCTCAGATTAAACATTATTTGTAAAGAAAAAACATGGATTGTTTCTTAATTAAAATATCATTTCCATGAAAATAATCTATTTTAAAATACAAAATTTATAAAATAATATGGAAAGACATTTTTGTTAAAATAATATCGATAATATGTGAAGAATTTTTCAATGAATTATGATTCTTTTTTTTATAAATACCATTTATGTTGTATAAGTTAAAGAAATATCCCTTTCACATATTTAGTAAAATTCAAACATTATCTGTTTTGGCAAATGACAAAAAGATTATTATTTTTAAATTATCTAACATGGGTAAAATTATATTTAATAAACCATGAATATAATGTTAAAAGTTATTTTCAAACCAATTTTATAAATAATTGTTTTGGAAGAAAATGTCTTTTGACTAAATTGAGAAATACAAATGTTTTTTCCAAAAGACATTATTTTGGTCTATAGTGTATATAAATATAGTAAAATGAAGGGAAACATTTTAACACGTTGTATAAATATAGCATAAGAAACATCATGAGTTTTCTGAAAGATTTATCATAAAATTTCAACATCGGATTCATAATCCTAAACAATATCGATAATTGACGAGATTATAATATAATATATTTATCAATTTGGTATATTTTATATAATAAGTATAATTAACAATTAATAAAATGAAACATCAAACATTATGAAAATAAATATATTCATGATTTAATATTTTAAATATTTTTTATATACACCTTATAAGAAAAGATAGGTGCATAAAATAACATATGCATAAAATAAGGAAAATTACGTAATAAATACCTTAACGTATGTTTCGACATATTTAATGCTAATTAAAACATAAATTAAAAAAAGAATAATTTCATTAAACACCAATTAAGGAACCATACATATATATATCATTCCATATATTATTTACATATTCACTTTCATTATCTGTTTCTTAAAAATTCCATGTTATAGTCACATTTTAGGAAATTATTTTATTGTTTTTCTATTATATTTTTATTTTTTATTTTTGCTAATTTTAATTTTGTTGTAGTTAAATAATATCCATACTTTTTACCATGATATAAATATTACATATATTCATTGTATATTTATTTATATTAATCCACCAATGTTATTGTAACACCCCAACCTTCCATGGTACGTTTCCCTTCGAATAATGCAATAGCGTGTGTTGTACGCAACCTCGAGCTCTAACACACACCACAACTAATTAAACGAGCCGTTGTGAATAGTAATACGTACTTTTTGAAATTTTATAAATTTTATTTATCAAAATGGACTTCATTTTTGGATTCGGAATATCGAAATTAGCCTATGTTGAATTTTTGGTATTTTTCTGAGAACTTCTAATTTTTTATGAATAATGAAAAATACTTAAAAACAACATTTTTAATCAAAATAATTTAAAGTGATAAATTATACTATTTAGTGGTTTTAAAGTATAATTAGAATATATTTTTACCATTTTATCCAATGGTGGTCATTAGAATTAATTTAACATTAAAAATGGACATTAACAATTGCCAATCTTTTGATATAAATTGTTTCTTAAAAACACGCTATTTGTTGTGACAGCGGGAATTAATTATAAAATTAATTAATGCAACTTATATGTTTGGAATTTTGTAAAATAGACATCATTTTTGAATTCGGAATATCAATTATAGCTTAGGGTGAAATTTTGGCATTGTTCTGAAAAGCTCCAATTTTTGATGAATAGTGAAACCACTAAGTGGTAGTTAAATAACTGATTTTTCGTTTAAATGAAATATTACCACTTCTGTGATTTTATTTTCAAAAATTCGACATACATGGTTGTCATTAAGAAGTAAAATGTGGTTGAATGAGATTAAAATAATTTTTGGTGAATAGTAACTTTTATGTTCTTAATCGTGATTAGAGGTAATTAGTGTAGTTTAAGGTAAAACTAATGTTTTAATAATATGAGATGATCTTGACACATGTCCTACCCTCATTGGATGTTCCATGGCCTACCAATACAATCCATGGGTCAACTTGGGGACCCCATGGTGCCACTTTAGTTAGAAAATGACATAAACACCTTTTATTTAATGTTAAAGTAAAAAATGACACAAACATGAAATGTTTTACTAAAAAATTTTTATATGGGGTTATACAAGTCATATTTTTGACTATAAATAGTCATTAGAAATCTAAAAAGATTTCCTACATTATAGTATTTGTTTTATAATTTTTAGACATTAAATAAATTAAATTATTTATGACATCATGATGATGCAGCGATGACCTCATTATTTAACGATTTAAATAAAATGAGAAGATAATGCAAAATCAAAGGCTTACACTTGTCCAAAGCCTATTGGATGAGAATATTTCGAAACCTTATCACCTTAGCCACGAATTTTATATGTGTGGGACCTTTGGAATCCGAAAAGCATTGTATAATAATGTAACATTTCAATCTTTCCAAAAGAGGCCCTCCTCTCCTCTTATAAAAGGCCCCCACCTCTACCACCTTATTCAAACTTTCAAGCCTTTTGGTTCGGCCAACCTCTGCCCAAATACTCTCCCAACTTCTCTCCCTTCATCCTAGAAGCTTTACTTTAGTCAGAAAGCCATCCTATGGAGTCCTTTTGATCAAATCAAAAGGAAGAACCCGAAGAAGAGGTAACATTTTCATCACCCTCTTTCAAGTTTCTTTCTTCTTCCACTCCCTCTTTGTTTATTATTTCAATTCTAAAATTATAACTCCAGTATCTTCTATATACTGTGATGTTATTATAAATATGTAACAACCATATTCAGTATTCTACCCATCATTTGAATGACATGTCACCATACGTGCGTACGTACGGCTTACCGTCTCCATGTCGTGGTGTAATTGTTATTCAATATATTATTATTTAGATGGGTATAATAATGATATTTAATTCATGTAAATAATAAATATAACATGATAATGATTCTGTATATATGATATACTATCCAATTATATATTATTTTAATATCAAAATAATGATATTGTCGCTCATGCGTACATACGGACTACCGTCTCCACGAACGCGATAAGATTCATTCTCTGTCGTATCCATTCAAGTATAATTATCATTTGATGATTTAAAAATAATGTTTAAGGACATGATATCATTCTGTATATGAATAAGATACAACCTATCCATGAAAAACACGACTTACGTAACAAAACATATAAAAGAAAATGAGTAAGTTAACACCCGAAATAACGATAAATCTAAGATATTGTTAACAAAGCAATGTTAAAAGATCATATATGATATCATATGAATATATATGATTCATGTATAATTTAATAAAAATTATTTCACCATTATACAGGAGGTTAACCTACCCCAACCAAGGAAAAGTACAAGGTAAGGGTTTACTTCACAACCTCTTCATTATCCAAGGTTGTTTATACATAATTATCTACTGGGACCTCGTTATCATCCACATCCATGTTTCTTAAAAATGTCTTTCAAAACATTTTTACAATTAAATGGAAAATGGGTTAAAGTAATTTATACCCTTATACATTTTTGAAAGTAATCTTACTGTCGTTTTCCAAACAATGTACTTTTTGACCTTTTTGACAAATTTAAGGTAATAATGTTTTGTAACTTATACGGCGGGTGCAGCTATTTTCCGCCATTATAACCTCGTCAAAGCTTTCCTAACAAGCTTATAAGAATATCTTCAATGTAAATGTATTATTTTATAATTATGTGACTTTTAAATGATTTCAAAAAGGAGAGATATTTCTCTCAAATAGCTTTTATTTCATCCATGTCAACATCCATTGATGGGTTTTAAGTTTAATTGAAATTGATTAATGATACAAAACTTCCATTGAACATTTTGTGAAATATTTGACTGTGGATGTGTTATTTTTATACCATACATAGTTTATGGAGAAATTGTTGACATTTCGTATGCTAGTTTTAATACGAATATTTATGTTATGTTTAAACCTATTCATATGAGGAATGTATTGGACATAATATGTGACGGGTGGAGCCCACTATAGCTCCTTGATGCATCGGTAGGTCTCATGAGACAACTAGACATGGAATTGGCCGAGGCCCTTTCCCAATTTGATTTATGGTTTTGGCCGAGGCCTTAATCATTTTAGACGTCTTGGCCGAGGCCTTGACAAGGTGTTTCAGAATGTCTGGCATTATACATTCCCTCATTATGAAAGTGGTTATTGATATTTCACGTGATTATTCGTCTAGTAGAATATCCATGTGAGTAAGTAATGGCATTATTTTATTTTACTTTTTCCATATTATGCTGAAGTTCAAGTTCAATAAGGCTTTTGTTTTAGTTATACATTGCCTTAAATGCTTATGTTTTCTTATGAAAGTTTCCGCTATATTGTTATCCTTACGGAGCATTTGAGCTCACCCCTTTCAATGTTTTATTTTTCCCAGGATGTGAAGAAGTGTATTATGACTGACTTGTAAGAATAGTCAGTGAGGATATGAGTGTGGACTAGGGAGACCATGTTATTGTAGTTTTCATTTTTATGATGTAATGTAATGTTTATGAATGTATCTAGTGTTTCCAAGGCTACTAAACTAATCGGTCTTTCGAGACTTGATCTGTTGTGATCATGCCAATGTTATGAAGTAATGCACCGACTCTGGGTAGCTGGGGTCAGGGCGTTACAGTTATAGATATAAAATGAAATACACTATTCTTGGAGACTTTGGGTCTTATGTACACCTGAACGTTGCTTCCATTTCCTTTGAGGATAAAGAAAAATAATGGTAAATAATATATTTACAATATTTAATAATATATATGTCTTATATATTAAGTATATTCATTAAATTGTTCTCATATTACATTCCCTACAAAATATAATTAAAAATGAAGAACATCACTTCGCCAGGCTGTAGTCCGCCATTCACACGAATGGTGTTATCATATTGTCTATTGAAAGAAAGAAAATTAGGAATGTATGATTATATTTCTAAATATGTGTATTTTTGTTAAAAATATCACATATATATATATATATTATCAATCATTATACCCATCTGTGATATGTGTTGATAGAGAACGTATCACCACAGTTCGAGATGAGGTAGTCTGCCACACACATGATAAACATTATTGATTCCCATTGGATGGAAGAGGAGTTGTATGTAGGAAATTAATGTAATAGAAAATAATATAAATATATGGAATATACTTATTTTATTATATCAAAATAGTTAATAATAATTTAAAGATGTAGAGGAAGTAATTGAATTATAACGCTCATTGAAGAATGTTGCCTCTTATTTGGGTAACTTCAATGGGTTTGTATTAGAAAACATCATACGATGGACTTTTTATAAAAATAAGGCCTTTTGGTTGAATAGTGGAAATTACAGAGGGTATTTGGATAGTAATACATTGAACCAAATGGTTATTTATGTGTGAAGGATAGAGGATTGGGGTGGCATTTTATAAATGAGGAGAGTGGAACACTTGCAATTTTGGAAAAGAAATTGTTGTACCCTTCGTTTTTCTCTTACAAAATCGCCAAAAAATGGACCATTATTGATCCTATTAAATATTATGGCTAAATATTTCTATAAATTTGTTGTTTTACATGTTTTCATTCATTTTAAACACTTAACACTTATGCTCTACTCCTAAAAAACTGACTTGTACTTTATTCATGGAAAATATTTTTTTTCATGTTAAATTATGGTAAATAATTAAGTTGATATTATTACATAAGACAAATTGTTATTATTAAAAATATTTAATTAATTTTTCAAAATTCCTTCCACATAATTCGAAAATTTATAATTGAAATTAAATAGTAGTCACATTGAGAAAGCGAGTTTCAAAAGATAAAATGATAAAAGTTTGACATGTTTTTAATTTAATATTCAATATGGAAATTTTTAGAATAAAAAAATAGGATTAATAGATATTAAATTGATATAATTTTATATCTACTTTAATTTTAAAATAAAAATATAATAATAATTTTTTAAAATGCAATGAATGTTTTCAACAAAACCCATTATTTTTACAGTTCACCAAAAATATAATCAATTGTTAAAAATCCCAAAAATTAACTATATGATCAATATGATATTATGAATTAAAAAAATTAAGTATATTTAATAAAATTTATTTTCTATAAATTTAAAAATTAATTTACCATTTTTTAGAAAAATAACTAAAACCAATTTAAAAAAAAAACAGTGTTTTCAAAACATATAAAGACATTACCAAAAAGTTATGTATATTATAATCAAATTTTTTTTTCATATATAACCATTAAAATTAAAATTTAGAATTTAGTTTTCACTATTTTTTCTTCTAAGATAACCATCTTGGTAATAACAGTCTTATTTAAAAAATAATATTAATTGTTTTATGTAGTTTGTTAAAACTCGATGATTCTTATAATGAAATTTATCGATGAAATTTATTTTATTAAATAATAATAATAATAATTATATCTTAGTGTGTTAAATTTTATTCCACATAAAATAATTTTCCCACTAAAAATTACATCACTTTTTTAAAAATAATAGTAGACACTTCTACCTCATTACTTCCTTAGGATTACTCTGAGATTCCCGAAGCTAGTGGCATCTCAATATAACCTAAAATAACTAAATAATATTCTTTCATATAACAATATATGTTCTATCCCAAATATCCACCAAGTAGAGACTCGGGTTTTTGGCCCTGTCAGACATTAAAATATTTCTGCGAATAATTCCGGAGCTAGGTGCGAAGACGGCGTGCGATTCTGAGGCCCGGTGTGCATGGAATTAATTTTATAAAAATATTAAGTATTTTTATACTATGCACATGGAGGGGGTGTGATATCTCCAAAACGGTAGCTCAGAACGGGAATACGAGGGCACGGTTGCGTCCGGAATATGCTGTTTACCCTAGGCGGGGTGTAAACTTTGCTGGCGCGGGCCTACGGTGAGAAACGTCACCAGGGGCGTTTTCGTAAATAAGTGGCGATGTTAGTGTGCAAGTGTCGGCTCGAATAACTTCGGAACGGAGTCTCGGATGGAAAATCAGAGTCCGTCGTTGCGTTCAGAACGACGTATTTACCCTAGGGGTGACATTACTTTTGTTCGCATCGGGCGTCGGGTCCGAGGCGGGTTTGGCGCTGAGGGGCGGCTGATATAAATATCAGCGCCCCCCCCCTTATCATTCCTCTCGACGTTTTTCATCGTTATTCGCCGCCGCTCCGCCGATTCGAGCAAACAAAGCGCCCATGAGCTCGTAATTCGACGGCGGACGTTCCAGGAGCGCGCAGCGGAAGCTCTGGAGCGCGGATCTAAGGCAGAACTTCGGCGTTTCGCCTGCGAGGTAGGCGGTTTGAGTTGTGAAATCCTGACCCCGTTTATTTTTTGTTTTTCTTCAAATCGTTATAAGGGTTGTATAGTTTGGGTCCCGAGGTTTCTGAAATATGTTTCAGATTTGTTTTTGGAGCACCGGGGTGCTCTCGGGGGTCCCCGGATGTTTTCAGGCGGAAATCCCGGATTCCGGCGGCGGCCATGGCAGAATCCGGCAAGGCAGGGCGGCGGCGCGGCGGAATCCGGCGGCGGCGCGGTGGTTTCCGGCAAGGCTAGCGGTGGTCCGACCAGGATTTTCTGGGGGTTCTTTAAACCCCCGTAACTCGCAAACCGAAACTCCGATTTGCGAGCCGTTTGTGGAGACGCGCTCCTTGCATCGAGACGGACCTTTTGATATCACTTTGAGGGTTTAAAGGTTCGGGATTGTGTCCCGGGAGCTAGAAACGTCGTAAAAAATAATATTATTTTATTATTTTACGACTACGGGCCGTTGTAACTTCTACCCGGAGCGTCCGATTGACGTCCCGTCAGTGGCGTTGAGACCCTGATGGTACGACGGACTTTTTGAGATGGTTTCCGGGTGTTGGGACTGAGAATGGTGTGCGGGACCCACGAGGCCGGGTTTTGGCGTTTGCGGAGAAACGCAGCTTTTGCACCAGGAGTCCGATTTTGGTGGATGAATAGTCGATCCTGTGTGTTTTTCCGAGAGGACCACAATGGTGCAATCCGTTCGATGAGTTTCGGAATCCAGGCGTGGGCCCCACCCGAGCTGGCCTTTGTTGAATAGTACCTTTTTCACCGGGTGTCCGTTTTGGACGAGAGAGTAGTTGATTTCCATTGTTTTTTTTGAGGGGATCGCCGTGATGTGATCCGCTCGATGGGTTTCGGGATCGTTGTGTGGGACCCGCACGAGCTAGCTACGGTGAATAGTGCCTTTTCACCGGTGCTTCATTTCGGGTGAGTAAACAGCCTATCCTACATGTTTTTCCGCGTGGAATGCGATGGTGGCCTCAGATTTGGCGTAGGAGGTGCGTAGTGTGGCGTTGTGGCGGGTTGCTCGAGTTAGCAACGTTTGGACCAGCAGTGGTTGAGGGTTCTCCCTTGGTTCGTTCCTACGAGGGTTCGTGTGGTATCACAACCTTCGTATGGGTTTGTGATCCTCTCGATGGGATGTTTAAACTGTTAGAGTTGTGGTATCCCTCCGGTGGGCCCGGAGTGGATCCTCTAGCAACATTACCTAGATTGGGTTCTTGGTATCGCTGTGACCGCTTATTTACGGGCGGCGATCCCCTATCTAGCAGGTTAACCCCGTAGGGTTTGTGGCATCATCGGAAATATGATCCCCTACGCGGTGGGCTGTGTTCAGTATGGTTGTGGCATCGTCTGGTATACGATCCCCTACTCAGCATGTGGTTTATAGTAGGGTTACATTATCGTTGGTTATGCGATCCCCTACTCAGTGCGTGGTTTCGGTAGGGTTGCGGCATCGTCGGTTCGATCCCCTACATCGCGAGTTATACCAGATAGGGTTCCGGCATCGTCGTGACCATCTTTATATGGACGGTGATTTTCTATCTGAGTGTGGATCTTCTGTCGAGCTCCAGATCGGGTTGTGGTATCCCCCAGCAGATCCTGGGTGTGATCCCCTATCTGTGAGAACTACGTATGCCAGATCGGGTCGTGGTATCCCCCAGCAGACCCTGGGACTGATCCCCTATCTGTGAGATACATATACCAGAGTGGGTCTTAGTATCCCCTAGCGGACCCTAGCAGCGATCCCCTATCCGAGGAGTTTGGTGGTTATGTTGTTTCAGCGAGGTTTCCTCAGTGATGTTATCCGACGAGCGTGGTCTCTCGGGTGAGCATTTGAGATGTTTGTTTGGGACCCGATGGAGTGTATCTCTTATATGAGTGTCATCTGGTATGAAAGTGTTCGTGGTGTACTCTCCTGGTTGTGGACAGTTGCTGGTGATGAGGTCGGTACCTCTTGTGGATTTGTGTCGTGAGCTGAGTATATCTGGATTGTTCAATGTGTATGTATGGGCATACACCTGAGCTGAGATGAGATGACTAGTTGTGTTTAGCTGAGGATGGTCACGAGATGGAGTTTCTCTCTCGTCTGGGTTCCCTCTGGCTGGGTTTAGTGGACTATTGCCTTTCAGTTGCTGCCTTGGGTTTTGGGTTTTTTGGGGTGCCTACTGAGTATGTTTATACTCACCCCTGCACGGGATTTTCCCACATATGTTTGTGTCTTGTGCAGACCACAGGCATTTCGACGGAGTTCCAGGTGGACCCGGAGCAGGCGGAGCTTAGTGAGCGTGTTGACCGGGGTGTTTACTAGATCTGTGCCGAAGGATCTTTCCGGTGGGTGTTTGTGGCAGCGTTCCCCTTCTTCAGAGCAGGTTGGACGCACTTTTGTAGTTTTCCTTTGGTGGGACCTGTTTTTCCCTTTTGTACTTCCGTGGTACTCTGGTTTGGGATAGATTGTATGCATGCATTTATTTTTCAGTTTCTATATCTCTGCACTGTTGCATGGAGGTGTTTGTGGGTGCGTGTGTATAGGAACCTTAGGCTAATGCCTCCCATGTGTGTGATAGCCTACTCAGCACTGGTCGCCAGCCCCTGACCTATTAGAGGTGGTCTTGGGGAGTCGCAGCTCGAGCCCCATTGGGTCGGGTCGTGACAGAGTGGTATCAGAGGAGGTTCCACCTTTGGGATCTCAGATCATAGCTGGTCTAGCTGTAAGCTTGGTTTGGGTTGCATAGCGGTAGTGTTAGGATGTTTCGAGTTCGGATTTCATGCCAGGGACTCCAGTGATGGTGCGGTGGCCGACGTATCCATACACCAGGACTCTGATAACCTGCCTTTCGACTCGATACATTCGTACACTGGTCGCGGGGACATAATGGTACATGCATCATATAGGACTGGGTTTTTGGTTTTTCCTTGTCCTTCTTGAGTCAGCTCTCCAGATATACTCTTTGACTGTGGTGCGTCTTGAATGTATATCAGGATGCCTCAACGACGATAGCCAGCGAGGGTTCCGCAGCACGATTGTATTGATGACCCGCCTCGTGTTGTGGCTGTGGAGCAGGGCACAGGTTATGAGGTTGCACCTCCAGGTGGTCTTCCAGTTGAGCCACCACCTGTCGAGCAGCTGGTTGTGGCGGCGGTGCAGGACGAGGTTGCGCGCAGGCTGAGTGCACTGAACGAGTTCCAAAGGCAGCAACCTCTGAGGTTCCGGGGTGATCCAGACCCCCAGGCAGCTGATGACTGGCTTGAGGCAGTCACCCGAGTTTTCCGCCTAGTGAGGACACCTCCAGATCAGATGGTGGTCCTAGCGGCGAGCCTTCTGCATGGTTCTGCCGGGCGATGGTGGAGTTTGGTGACCGAGTCCCATGATGAGGAGACACTAACGTGGGCAGAGTTTGAGCGGCTCTTCAGGGAGGAGTTCTATTCGGTGACGCTGAGGTCAGTGCGGATCCAGGAGCTCCTGCAACTTCGACAGGAGAGCATGACTGTGTCGGAGTACCCAGCAAGGTTTACAGACCTGTCGCGCTACTCCCTGGATATGGTTCGAGACCCATTCTTTAGGGCTCGGACCTTCGAGCAGGGATTACACAGGGACATCTGAGCAGGTGTGGTTTCCTTGTGCCTGCCCACCTATGCTGGAGTGCTGGAGCGAACGTTGGTGGTGGAGAGTTTTCTGGCCGATCGGATCTCGCCTGTTTGTGCTGGGCACGGGAGAGCTGAGACTTTTTCAGTCGGATCGACATCTGGTAGCCGATGACAGACTCAGGGGTCAGGACGTGGTCGACGTTTCAGGAGGTGACCCCAGAATAGAGGATCTGAGGCTCGGGTTTTGCAGGCCAGTTTTGGTCAGCCGCAAGAGAGGCGGTGTTATGCTTGCGATGGTTGGGGACAACTTGTTAGAGATTGTCTGACCCGACGTGATGCTGAGAGGGAGCCGGTCGATGGACCGCCTTGGCAGAGGCATCGTCTCGAGCAAGGTGGTCCACAGGGCGGTGGACGTGGCGGTGGAGCTGGTGCAGCGGGAGGCAGTGGTAGGCAGTACCAGTTGCCACCACCCCCACCCCCAGGTGGTTCACGCCAAGCTCATGGAGCTGGTGGTCGAGGGCGAGGACAACTGCATGCCCTGGAGACAGTCGACCCAGAGGCACTGCGGATGGATAGAGGTACGCCTTGTGTCTTTTCTACTTTCTGTAGTAGTTTGATAAACACTGTTTAGCGGTACTCTTTCCTTTTGTTGCTTGCTCAAGTTTTGTTCAGGTCGTTGGTAAGACCCTGTGTGGGAGTTGTTCCGCATTCTTCGAATGCGTGAGGTAGAGGGATCCTTCCCCCACCAAGACGCGTTTTTGTGACGTGATTAAAACCGTGCGGGCGAGTCAGTGCCGCCCAAAGCGGATAATATTGAGGTGTGGCAGATGAGTCCCTCTGACTTATGCGTTCGGGCATGGGTGTTGGTTGGTGAGATCACTGGTGTGTGAGACCCAGTTGAGAGTCCAGTCGCTTTCCTTGTGCTTAGGGCTTTTCGGGGACCAAAAGTTCTAAGGGGGGGGGGGGAGGATGTAGCGACTCGGGTTTTTGGCCCTGTCAGACTTTGAAATATTTCTACGAATAATTCCAGAACTAGGCGTGAAGACGGTGTGCGATTCCGAGGCCTGGTGTTCCCAGAATTAATTTTATAAAAATATTAATTAATTTTATACTATGCACATGGTGGGGGTGTGATATCTCCTAAACGGTAGCTCAGAATAGGAATCTGAGGGCGCGGTTGCGTCCGAAATGTGCCGTTTACCCTAGGCGGAGTGTAAACTTTGCAGGTGCGGGCCTACGGTGTGAAACGCCACCAGGGGCGTTTTCATAAATAAGTGGCGAAGTTAGTGTGCGAGCGTCGGCTCGAATAACTTCTGAACTGAGACTCGGATGGAAAATCTGAGTCCGTTGTTGCATTCAGAACGACACGTTTACCATAGGGGTGACCTTACTTTTGTTCGCATCGGGCGTCGGGTCCGAGGCGGGTTTGGAGCCAACGGGCGGCTGATATAAATACCAGCCCCCCCTTATAGTTCCTCTCGACGTTCTTTGCCGTTCTTCGCCGCCGCTCCGCCGAATCGAGCAAACGAAGCGCCCACGAGCTCGGAATTCGACGGCGGACGTTCCAGGAGCACGCAGCAGAAGCTCTGGAGCGCGGATCTAAGGCAGAACGTCGGCGTTTCGCCCGCGAGGTAGGCGGTTTGAGTTTTGAAATCCAGGACCCCGTTTATTTGTTGTTTTTCTTCAAATCGTTATAAGGGTTGTATAGTTTGGGTCCCGATGTTTCCGAAATATGTTTCAGATGTGTTTTTGGAGCACCGGGGTGCTCCCGGGGGTCCCCGGAAGTTTTCTGGCGGAAATCCCGGATTCCGGCGGCGGCCATGGTGGAATCCGGCAAGGCAGGGCGGCGGCGCGGCGGTTTCCGGCGGCGGTGGCGGTGGCGCGGCGGAATCCGCCGGCGGCGCGGTGGTTTCCGGCGAGGCTGGCGGTGGTCCGGCCAGGATTTTCCGGGGGTTCTTTAAACCCCCGTAACTCGCAAACCGAAACTCCGATTTGCGAGCCATTTGCGGCGACATGCTCCTTGCGTCGAGACAGACCTTTTGAACTCACTTTGAGGGTTTAATGGTTTGGGATCGTGGCCCGAGAGCTAGAAATGTCGTAAAAAATAATATTATTTTATTATTTTATGACTACGGGCAGTTGTAACATCTACCCGGAGCGTCCGATTGACGTGCCGTCAGTGGCGTTGAGACCCTGATGGTACAACAGACTTTTTGAGATAATTTCCGGGTGTTGGGACTGAGAACGGGGTGCGGGCCCCACGAGGCCGGGTTTTGGCGTTTGCGGAGAAACGCAGCTTTTGCACCAAAAGTCCGATTTTGGCGGATGAATAGTCGATCCTGTGTGTTTTTTCAAGAGGATCGCAATGGTGCGATCCGTTTGATGAGTTTCGGAATCCAGGCGTGGGCCCCACCCGAGCTGGCCTTCGGTGAACAGTATCTTTTTCACCGGGTGTCCGTTTTGGATGAGCGAGTAGTCGATTTCACTTGTTTTTACGAGGGGATCACCGTGGTGAGATCCGCTCGATGGGTTTCAGGATCGTTGTGTGGCCCCCACACAAGCTAGCTACAACGAATAGTGCCCTTTTCACCGGTGCTCCATTTCGGGCGAGTAAATAGCCTATCCTACGTGTTGTTCCGCGTGGAACACGATGGTGGCCTCAGATTTGGCTTAGGAGGTGCGCAGTGTGGCGTTGTGGCGGGTCGCTAGGGTTAACGACGTTTGGACCAGTAGTGGTTGAGGGTTCTCCCTTGGTTCATTCCTACGAGGGTTCGTGTGGTATCACAACCTTCGTATGGGTTTGTGATCCGCTCGATGGGATGTTTAAAATGTTAGAGTTGTGGTATCCCTCCGGTGGGCCCAGAGTGGATCCTCTAGCATCTTTACCTAGATCGAGTTCTTGGTATCGCTATGACCGCTTATTTACGGGCGGCGATCCCCTATCTAGCAGGTTAACCCCGTAGGGTTTGTGGCATCATCAGAAATATGATCCCCTAAGTGGTGGGCCGTCCTCAGTAGGGTTGTGGCATCATCGGGTATACGATCCCCTACTCAGCATGTGGTTTATAGTAGGGTTACAGTATCGTTGGTTATGTGATCCCCTACTCAGCGTGTGGTTTTGGTAGGGTTGTGGCATCATCGGTTCGATCCCCTACATCGTGAGTTATACCAGATAGGGTTCCAGTATAGTCGTGACCATCTTTATATGGACGATGATCCTCTATCTGAGTGTGGAGCTTCTGTCGAGTACCAGATCGGGTTGTGGTATCCCCCAGTGGATCCTGGGTGTGATCCCCTGTCTGTAAGAACTATGTATGCCAGATCGGGTCGTGGTATCCCCCAGCGGACCCTGGGAGTGATCCCCTATCTATGAGCTATGTATACCAGAGTGGGTCTTAGTATCCCCTAGCGGACGGTAGCGGCGATCCCCTATCCGAGGTGTTTGGAGGTTATATTATTTCAGCGAGGTTTCCTCAGTGATGTTATCCGACGAGTGTGGTCTCTCGGGTGAGCGTCTGAGATGTTTGTTTGGGTCCCGATGGAGTGTATCTATCGGATGAGTGTCATCTGGTATGACAGTGTTCGTGGTGTACTCTCCTAGTTGTGGACAGTTGCTGGTGATGAGGTCAGTACCTCTTGTGGCTTTGTGGATTGGACTGAGTATATCTGGATTGTTCAAGGTGTATGTATGGGCATACACCTGAGCTGAGGTGAGCTGACTAGTTGTGTTTAGCCGAGGATGGTCACGAGATGGAGTTTCTCTCTCATCTGGGTTCCCTCTGGCTGGGTTGAGCGGACTGTTGCCTTTCAGTTTCTCCCTTGGGTTTTGGGTTTTTGGGGTGCCTACTGAGTATGTTTATACTCACCCCTACACGGGCTTTGCCCGCACATGTTTGTGTCTTGTGCAGACCACAGGCCTTTCGAAGGAGTTCCATGTGGACCCGGAGCAGGCAGAGCTTAGTGAGCGTGTTGACCGGGGTGTTTACTGGAGCTGTGCCGAGGGAGATTTTCGGCGGGTGTTTGTGGCAGCGTTCCCCTTCCTCAGAGTAGGTTGGACGCGCTTTTGTAGTTTTCCTTTGGTGGGCCCTGTTTTTCCCTATTGCACTTCTGTTGTACTCTGGTTTGAGATAGATTGTATGCATGCATTTACTTTTTAGTTTCTATATCTCTGCACTGTTGCGTGGAGGTGTTTGTGGGTGCGTGTGTAAAGGTACCTTAGGCTAATGCCTTCTATGTGTGTGATAGCCTACTCGGCGCTGGTCGCCAGCCCCTGGCCTATTGGAGGCGGGCTTGGGGAGTCGCGGCTTGAGCCCCGTTGGGTCGGGTAGTGACACACCATTTAATTCTTCATATGAATGGTCATGGTTCAACTATATGACATAAAATATTAGTACATTTGAATGTTCATGTATGAACTTTCTTAGGAGAGATACATGTAACACATCATGGAATTGAGGTTGGTTTAGTGGAAGATCCAAACAATAGTTTTACCATCCCAATTATATTAATAATATATTTGGGATATATATACACATGGATTAGTTTCCCTTTAATCTCAAATCTCATAACCATTATTAATTGATGTTATTAACATGATTAATTGAATTATTAAATTTGGTTTTACACATAATTCTTTGAAATATTAATTATAATTAAATGTAAATCCATTTCTGAAATAATGGGAATCATTTTTCTAAAAAATAATTTAAATGTTATTGATTTTGTTTTATAAAAATATATAAAAAAATAATTCTTTTAGAATTATATTAATTATATATGCATAATATTTAATATTCCTTTGTATTATTTGATGACCTGATATAAGAACAAGTAAAATTTCAAATATAAAAGAATTTTTTTATATAAAAAGATTATTTATGGAATTTAATTTGGAACCCACATTAAATATAATTATTTATGATTTTAAAAATTATATATGAAAAAGAAATTTTTTTTCGATATCATCATATCAAAATTTCTTATGGTTTTGTTTTATGTATTTTTTAGTATGTTTCATGTTTTGATGAATAGTGAAGAAGTGAATTTTAATTTAAAAAAACTTTTTTATTGAAATATTTTATATTGATATATTATAATTGTAATTGGTTTAAATGTATAATGATATCAATTTAATACTGGGTTAATCCAATTTATCTCATTGGGATCAATTTCCAATTTTATTTTAATATAAAAACATATCAATTTTGGTAGGGTTTCAATTTAATGACACATTATTTCTACTGTTCTACAAAAAATAATTTTTAATTAACTATTTCAAATATTATCAATTGAATTTAAAAAAATCGGTTAAATATGTTTAATCATATGGTCAATATTTGATAATTATTTCCGTTTTATTTTTGGTCAATATGAGTTGTAACATTATTATTTGTTTACCACAGTTAAGGGTAAATCAGGTAATTAAGTGGGAAAATAATATTATAAATATAAGAGAACTAGCATAACACTTGAGAAATTTTATTATATGAATTATTACAGACCCTTAATAAATTATAATTTCAAATAAATAATTTTATAGAAAATTTTATAGGGAAATTACTTATATATGATTAAATAGAAAGAGAGTAACAATATGTATCACTCTTACAATTATGATGTATAATATTTTTAATATGAGGATAAATAGAAGGTATTATTTCCTATATATATTATAAGGGAATATCAAACATTTATAAAACTATTGGAAATTTATTTTTAATTTTTAGTGATGAAATAAGTTACATAAATAATTTAAAAATGACGATGGTGTAACTATTAAATTAATGAAACACCCAATTAAATTATATTAGAAATATTAAACTAATTATAATTTGAATTATCTTTTTTGATCCAAGAAGTTTATAAGTGAATAAGAAATTTTTTGGGGTTATTTATAGAAATGTTTAATGTTAGATTTTTTATGGATTTCATTAATTTTAATGTGATGAATAGTGTAAAAAATGGCCGTTGTGATATTTAATGAAAAAATAATAAACAATGTTATTAAAAATCCTAAAAATAGTAAATAAGGTCAAGGATATGATATATGGTATAAAATATAATATTTTTTGATTAATATTTCAATTTACACTTTATATTTTTAAATTAAATCATCTAAATGAAAAAAAATGTTTTTACCATAGTTAAAATTAAAAAGGATCAACTAAGGGTTAATTAAAATGAAAATGTTTTAAATCACATCACAAGAAGTCTAAAATATATTGTATGATGATATTAAAACATTAGGATATCACATAATAAAATTAATTAAATTTTGAGTCATTTTAATTGATATTTATATTATTATAGATTATTCTTTTGATAAATTCTCAATGTGCCCCTCTTATCTTTTATAAAAGGAAACCCCTAATTCTCTACCCTCCACACTTCTAAACATTGTTTTTATCTAAAAAAATCATTCTAAATATCCTTAAAACATTCCTATATTCAACCTATAAGCCTTAATTTGGGAATATATCCTACCAATGGAGTCCTTTTGTAAAAATCAAAATGAGATACCCAAAGAAGAGTGCATTCATCAAGGAAAGTAATTTTTATATTTCTTCCTTAAGCCCATTAATATTTTTTTTTAAAATTAAATAATTTTATTAAATATATTTTTTCGTTTTCATATTAATGGTTCTCCTAACACTTACACAAACATTCTTCTAGTTGGTAAAAAGTTACCATTCTTATATACGGAGAACTACCGCCTCAGGAAATGATGTTGTTCGTTTTTTTCCTTTACCACCTCTCATGGATAAAAATTAAGATGTAAAATATATTATTATATGATATATATGATTTCATTATGATTTTTGAATTATTAAATATAACATACCATCATAGTTGTTTTTTTGTAAATATGATAACTTCTCTTTTGGATGTGTGGACTTCCACCTCCTCAAAGAAATGTTATTTTTTCACACTTTACATGGAATGTATTAAGGATGGTTTCTATGGATGTATATGATTTTAATGTAATAATTATTTTAATTCAATTATATTATACACATATACATACATATATTTGATATAATTTCGTTCTTTCAACATCACATAATATGGAATCAGTGTTCATGTGCATGTGTGGCCTACCGTATCCATAAATGATGTATTTCATTTTCAATTTATTTCTTTTATAGATGATTAAAAATAATTATATAATGAATATATACATAATTTATAACATTTTTTATTATTTCTGATATAATTTATCCATGATCTATGTTTGTGTATGATGAATAATAAGTCAAAACATATATGAGAATCCAAGCTGTTACGATGAAAAACATAACATAAACATAGAATTATTAAAAATAGAGTAATAGAAGGTAATGGTTAAATCATATATCATATTATATATATGAGTATTCATCTTTAATAGATGCATAATCAATCTATATTTATTATACATGATTTTTTCATGAGCATGATTAGAGTTAAGATATTAGTTACTATATTTTCGCCTCACTTTTATTTTTGTGTGACTTATGCCTTGTTCACTAGTTGTTTTATCTTCATGGTTTATATAATACCCATGAATTTATTTTATTTTTTCTATCCTAAATATTATTTTTATCTAAATATCCATTTTATCATCTTTCTTTCTTGATGGTTACAGATCAAATTTTACCAAATTAGAAATGTAATTTTCTCTCGACATGACTTCTTTGAGACACCTTTTACATTATGCCCCTATATTATTTTACCATGTTTATATATTTAACATTGATATTTTTATCATGAATTTATATATTCTTATGATATGTTGAGATTAATTTAATTTTATTCTCTCTTCAATCAAGAAATATATATTCCATGAAAACAATGTTTTCTATTAATGTTTTGAAACTCTTTGAAATTATATTTTTAATATTTTTAACATAATGTATTTCGAAGATGTTTAAAAATGTTTCAAATATTCCTTTATACGTTTTAAAGTTTTTTTACTCTAAAATGTTTTGAAAAATGATGAATGGTTTTAAAATCCATTTTCAAAGGGGAAAAGACATTTTCCTCAAGAAATTATTTAAAAAGGTATTTCAAAATTATTTTCCATCTAAACTGACATACATTGTCATATGTTAGAATTTAATAGGGAAAAATATCCAACAATACCATTAATATTTTCAATTTAATGGTTTATTTTTATTAGGGCTTATTTTTTAGGAAACCCATTTCATAGAAGGGGTTCTAATATAATGAAGGATTTATGTTAGTGTGGCACACATATGTGTGGTTATCATTATTTTATGGGTGTGACCAGTATATCCCTATATAGAATTATTTAATTATGGATACATCATGAGGTATATAAGTTACTTGTATACAACATTTCTTATTCAAAATATATGTTTCTAACTAGTTTTCATTTCCGTAGTTTTATGTGTGGAGCAGGTTTTTATTGGTTTACTATAGTTTTTATACAATTATTTTAGAGAATATTCATAATGGTACTAGTAAGAATCAAATTTGATTAAGGTTTTATGCTGATACTTTTTTGAAACATTTTATTTCAGGAAGTATACTCTTTAAAATGGGTTTCATGATGAGATAATTATGTTTGTAAAATGTTATGTTGTATATATATAATTAAATTGGATGGTACATATAACCATGGTACTAAGTAAGGATTCATTGAAAAGGCATGTTATTCTACCATGGATGGATTTTATGAAATTTTTGGACATAATGAATATATCCAATATTCTTTTGAATAAGAATGAAGGCATGTTTTCAATAATGATTTTTGGTAACTACCACGTTCCATGAGAATACCCGATGAAGGTATTCACATGTATGTTATGTGACACAGAATAGATAATTTATGATATAAAAGGGATCAATGATATGTTATATTTGAAAAATGTAGACCTTTTATTTTGAATGTTTTGGACATTAAACTTTTGGAATAGTTATAAGTTTAACCATTTATGAAACATTTTATATTACAAATCAAATGAGGCTTTAGAGAGTAAATTATTTTCTCTCCTGATGAGTATTTATTCATATTTTATAACATGAGGTAAAAATGTCTCTTGAAATAAAGACATATGGAATGATCAATCATTCTATTAATGGATATCGTGATCTACTAATGCAGGAAAAATGAAAAAATCACCTTTAATTCATGGATTAATGAATGGAAAGATAATTGATCATTGATTGATGTGACTTTTCATACAAAATGTTATGAAATCATGTTTGTATATATTACTTGAAAAATTATTCAAATTTCAGAAAAGTGTCCTCGAACTATAAGATTATCTGATTTCCTTTTTCTGATGATCCATATGGCCCTATAGATTACCATAAATGCATGTAATTATGATTATTAATATTCTCTTCACAATTATCTCTATAATTCTCCATCAGAACACGATGGTTATATTTCAATTTCATGTCTTTTTTCACATTCCAAAAATGTAATCTAAATCTGATGCCTAGTTATGTGGTGATATTTACCTGTAACTTTTTCTCTTTTTAATAGGAAGTTTTATTGACACTTTTTATGATGTCGGTTTCCCAAAAAGAAATTCTCAATTATCCACCTTTTATTTATGAAGTGCTGTTTGAAATTTCAAGGATGCTATTTAATTTTTAAATTCATTACCATATTGTAATTGTATCCTATCTGTTGACACATTCAACAAATTTCCCACATATTGATGATTTGTTCCTTGTATATCACTTGAGGAAGTACATACCAGATTTTTCACATGTAAATCACATCGTTGGAGAGAGATCCCTCTTATAAAGTGAAACTGATAAAATTTTGGATCATATAGATAAAGTTCTACAAAATAATACAACTCATTTGGTTTTTATTTTTATAGAAAACATCCATTTTAATGAACTTATGTAGTTACTTAAAGATAAGATGATGTTGAAATATCTTCATTTGAATGTAATAAAATGAATAATCTCTAGGGAAAATGTCATTTTATAGTGGTAAAATATAACACCATAAGTTTCTATGAACCTTTTATTTTTTCAAATAAATTGAATTTCATTTTTTTCTTATTTAATATATTGTACCAAGATAAGATTGTGCTACATGAAACACAAGTTTATATTTCTTAAGATGAAACATTGAGTTTCTATGAACCATTATTTTATTATTAAACTTATTTAAAAGATAAAATTCTAAAATACAGTTTATAATGTTTGGTATGGACATGATTAACGAAATTATTAAATTTTGGTTGACACATAATTCTTTTTCAAATTAATTATAAATGAATGCAAAACCATTATTAAAATAAAAGAAAATGTTATTCATAAAAAAATATCTAAATGTGCACTAATGTATTTTATAACTGTAAATAAAAAAATAAATATTATGTAATTATATTATTGAAATATATATATAACATATTTAACATTCATTTTATGTGTTCACAAGACATGATACAAAAAACACAACTTTTAATATAAAATAAATATTTTTTCTAAAAATTTACTCTATCTGCCTTTTAGTGGAGAACCCATTTTAAATATTCTTTTTGACAATTTTAAAAATTTTATTTTTAAAATAAAACTTCTTCTTTAATAAAAGGATATAAAATTTTTTGGTTGTGTATTTTTTATTTTAATAATATCTTTCATTTTTAATGAATAGTAAAAAAATTCTGAATTTTAATTTAAAACAAATTTTTCATCAAAACAAAATGTAGTGTTAAATAATATTTTAATGGTTAAAAATTATAATTAGATATTTTTTTTCATTAAATTCTATTTAATTAATTTTAATCAATTTTACATTTAATTATTTATAAAAATCTATGATTCTTTTGAAGGTTTTACATAAAAAACCCATTTTTTCTTCCCGTCTTCAGGATTAATTATTCACTAATTTATGAAAATAATATGAATTTAATATGGAAAATGGATTTAATATTTAAAATTATAAGATCCCAATTTATAGATCAGTTTCCATTTTTTTGACAATATGTATTTTTATTTTTCTTAATTTTTATCACCAGAATTAATGGTAAATCAAGTAGTTATGGGTTTCAATTTAATTAGAAATATTATAAAACCACCCTAACACTTGAAAAAAATTATTGGATCAGGTTAATTAGTATCTTAAAAAATAATAATTTAATTTGAATAATTTCTAGGACACATGTCCATGAAAGTGACTTAAGTATTATTACACTCAAAGGGAGTGGTAAATATTCACACACTTACTTTTAATATATATATATTATTTAAAATAAGAGGATAAATAAATGATTTCTATAGCTATATATATATTATTATGGAAAATAATATTTTTATATATATCATATATGTTTATTTTTAATTTTTACCAATGAAATAATTATTATAAATAATTATAAAATGATGATACCATTATTATTTAATTAATAAAATAGACAATTAACTGCTATTATAAATATTAAAAATAAGAAAATTTAACATAATTATGGTAACACATAGATTTTTCGGTGAATCTAATATTTTAAATGAGTATAAAATCATATTTTAACATTATCCTGATGTATTGATTTTCATAAAGTCAATGTTATGAATAGTGTCAAAATTTATTCTCAATAAATTTTATGTAAATAATAATTTTTAAAGTTAATTAAAAACAATACAAATATTAAATAAAAAAATATTCTTATATAAGGTCTAAAATATCTTAAATTGTTTATTTATTGTCCAATTTACAGTTTCAGATTAAAATTTACAAACTCTTAATATTAAAAAAATTGATACTATAATAAAAATTAAAATAATTAAAATAAGGATTAATAAAAATGAAAATGTTTAAAATAACATAACAACTTTTCTAAAATAATTTTCTTGTGATATAAAAATTTATCCAATCCATAATTATAATCAATGTAATTTTGAGGGTATTTGGATTTATATTTAATTTATTATATATTTTTTTTTGGAATTCCAAAAGTGCTCCTCCCTTATCTTATAAAGAGACACATATCCTTATATTATCTTCACACATAATATCATATTTTCAATGAAAAAACTCTATCTAAATATCCTACTAATATCCCTCTATTCATTATAGAACCCATACTTTTGGTACAAATCCAACCAAATGAGTAATTTCTTGAAAATCAAAAACGGATACCCATAGAAGTTAAAACATTCATCAACCAGTGTTGTTGTTTTATTTCAATCCTATACCCATTCATTTATTTTTTTTAATTATTATATAATAGAAAAAAATATCATCAATATACTAATTTGATTTTATATTATGGGTTCTACCCAGATTTACACACACATACATCTAATGGGTTACAAACTTACCGTTCTTGTGTACGATGAACTATTGCCTCCCAAAATAATGTTGTTCGTTTTTTTCCTTTAAAAAAACTACTGGTTTAAAATTTTCATTTAAACAATATTGATATATGGTATATATGATTTATTTACACTTCATGAATTATTATATAAAACACTCCCTCTGGGTTTCCTTTTATTTCAAATATGATAACTTCATTTGTTGATGTGTGGACTACCTCCTCTTTAAAGTGATATGGCTTGTTTACACATTAAATATAATTTATTAAGGATGGATTTTGAGAATTAATATGATATATATTAAATAATAATACAACTAGATTGATATTATCTGTATATATATACATATATGTCATTTACTATCTTTCTTTGATTATGACATAAAATTGATGCATTGTTCATGTGTATGGATGACATATTTTCTCCATAAATAGTATATTTAATTTTTTATTTATATTTTTTTTATAAATGACCATAAATACATATATAATGAATATATATGAGATTAATATAATTTTTATCATTATTGAGATAGTTAAATCATAATATAAGTATGAGGATCATGAATAATAAGTCAATACATGTATGGGAACCAAAGAGGATATTACCTGAACCGTATCCTAAACATGGAATAATTAATAAGATTGTAATATAGGGTAATAATTAAATAATATATTGTATTATATATATTAATATGTAACAATAATATATGTACAATAAAATAATATTTATTATACATTATTGTTTTAAGAGAACGATGAGAGTCAATATATAAGGTAAGGTATTATTATCTAACATTTATTTCTGGGGGACATATTTCTTATACAATACATATTTCCTTTTTGTGGTGAATTTAATACTTGTTAATGTTTTTTATAATTATTATAATGAATCTTATAGGTATTTAAATATCCATGTGGTCATCTACTTTCATCAACATACAGATCAAATGTTACCAAAATGATAACGTAATTTTTCCTCAATTTAAATTATTCAGGACACATGTTATGTTATGGATATATATTATTTTATGAGCTGTATATAACTCCCTTTGAAAAATTTTATCTTTAATGTACTTAATTTCATGGTATTTTAATATTTATTTAATGATATTCTCTAATAGGCCAGATATACATGCTCCTTCAATTTTTTTTTCTAAAACTAATATTATATTGTCTTAAATGAAATTTTATACATTTTCATAAAAATGGATTTCAAACTATAATGGAATCATTTTAATTTTTCAATTATAATAAATCACTGACATTTTCAATGAAAATTGTTTTATAAATGTTTTATTATTTAAAATATTTTTTTTAATGAAGAATTTCCTCAAGAATTGTTTTAATGAGACCATTCAAAATTATTTTCCATCTAAGATGACATAAAGTGTCATAGTTTATGTTTTACTAGAGATATGATCCAATAATTCCATTAATGTTATTTATTGAATGGTTTATTTTTATGATGGAATAATTTTTAAGAAAAACTATGGTTTAAATAGGGTTTGATATGATGAATGATTTATGTTCTCATTGAACCAATATGTATTGTTCTTTTTATGTGATGAGTGGGACCTATATCTCCCACCAATGCATGTGTAAAATATGGATAACTCATGAGGTATATATCTTATGCATGAACATGATTTCATGTTCAAAAGAATATTTTTTGACATGGATTTCAAGTCTATTATTTTATGAATGGTCTTATTTTTAAGTCCATATGATTATTCAAGGCCATGATTCTATGTCATTAATTTAATGAGAGAACTTTTTATTATTTAAAATTATATAAAAAGTTAAACTTTTATATGTATGACATAATTTCATGTACTATGGAAACGTTATGGCCTCATGGATTATGTTCTATTATTCCCTTATGATTCATGTCAAAGGAACTATAAATATTTGTTCCATGATTTATGTTTATGATATTTTAAATACATGGAATGATATTTTAATGTTTTAATAACATTTTTTTATCCTTAGGATAATGTTTATTCTTACATATCTTAGCATTATAGAGCATTTTATCTCACAATTTTTAATGTTTTTTTCCACAGATTACAAGGAAAGGTTTTACGTAGAAGTACTAAAGGGAACGATCATTTTGAGAAACTTTAATGATCTTCCACCAGTCTAGATGACCATGTTCCATGTTTCCAAATAAGCTGAACAAATATTTTTTGGGGTGTGTTTTTATTTAGTGCATGAATTTTTCCTGAAAAAATTATTTATTTTCAATGTATGTTAAGATTGGATTGTTATAGAACAAGTCTCCCAAGCATTCCAATCCCATGAGGATATAAAAACATGTGTTATCATGGAAGAGGAATAATTCTAAAAGTATAATTAAATTTAAATGATTCATGAGAAGTAGATAGTGGTAATGAAAATTATTCATATAGGGAATTAGGGAACAATGATTTTCCCAATGTGATAATTGTAGAAGGAAACATGTTGGTAATTAGTTAAATGGAATGAGAGTTTTCTACAAGTTAGTGAGAAGGTATACCAGGAACGTGATTGAGAATAAAAGAAACAATTTTTCTAATTAATAATTTGTAAGTATAAAAGAAACAATGAAAATCAATTTTTTAAGCAATAAAAGAATATATGACATATGAGGATAATAGATCACGGTAAGGGCTATGCTATTACCATAGATGATGTGGAATGATTATTTTTCATGTATTGGGATCCATGAATTATGTTATTTGACAAATTTATCAATAATGTCCTAGTTAGAATAATAATGAGTTATAAAAGGATTTAACTATAGTACATATTCAGTAAGGAATTGGAATCATATAATGATTAGAATCAATATTCAAGAGGAGTGATTCCGTTTTGTGTTAATATTCTACAGAAAAACTTAATTCGTAAAGATAACACAAAAAATATGTATTTATTGTTGATATAATAATAAATATATGTTTATGGGATATTATTGGTGTCCATGATGCTGGTTATTGATTTGATGGTTAATGTTATGATGGAATTATAAGAGGTCATGATTATTAGGACATTATTAAAAAACCGGAGATTATACTCTAGAAAGCATGCATGTTTCATAAAATTTTATCAAAGAATTAGGTATTCATAATTTCTATATGACAATAATAGATAGATTATTTTTAAAATTTGATGTGAATTTTTTTTTTAAATTTATTGAAATTATTTTTTAATTTTAGGTTTTTGAATTAGGGAAAACATATTTTTGATGAGACTTAATTTTATCTACTTATAGAATAGATTAATAATATTATTAATCAAGATTAGTGTAAGATTTATCATATTAGATAACCTATTCTAACCATTTTGGTTTCAATAAATATTTAAATAGTGAAGGAATTAGTTTTTAATAATTTGATTCATAAAATATCTTCTAGCATAAATTGTTTCTCGAATATCCAACATTATATTTATGAAATTAATTATAGATAGATTTACTCACAACCAAAGGATGAGATTATTTCATAGAAAATAATTGACTATTTTTATTTTTTCAAGTGTTTTCTACATAGAAACCCAAACCCTAATCCATAGAAAAATAATATTATAATAAAAACATCATGAGTTTACTTTTCCTTTTGGGAAATCTTCGATATTTTAATTAATAATAAATTTATGGTTTTTTATAGTAGACTTTCTAATGATTGATTTTTCTTTCTCTATACATATTAACATTATATATATATTTATCTTACATGTTCATATTAAATTAATGTTATCGGATTTATGAATCACAGTCCTCCAGTGACCTTAAAATTTATCTTTACCCTTTTTAAGATTATGTTTAATAAACCCTTTTTATGTTATGTGATTTTTTTAAAGGAATTTTTATGTATAAAACATTAATATAGTAAGTGAAATTTAAAATTTTATGTATGAAATTTATCTAATTAGGGGACAATGTAACACCCCATTAATTTAAAATATGCATATATGTAAAATTAATTGTCATTGATAGATTACATTACACATAATACTAAGCTATAAAAAATGATTAAATGTTATTTGTGTGACATGGAAATGGGAATTTAATGAATAAAATTGATTTATTAAATTGTCAAAATAAAGCTTTTACAAGTTAATACAACAAATTAATTTACTAAAATTTGTTTGAAATTAAAATAAAAACCAATTGAATATAAACGATATGTTTTTGTAATAAATTATATTTATGAGCACAATATAATTTTATCTTAAATTAATAACACATGTTAAAAGATCTATTGAATTTGGTATATTATAAATTCAATAAAATTTGTTTAAATTCAATTAATATTTTTGATAGGCTTAAGGTAAGAATAAATCCAATTTTAAGCATAAAAGATATATTTTCTAAACAAAACATTTACGACCTTTAAGGAGAGATGTGTTTAAGAACTAAATTATTAATCTTTTATGAACTATATTAAAAAAATATTGACTTAATTTTTAAATGTGGTATATCAAAAAAATTGTGGTGAAATATTGGCATTTTTCTGAAAATATTTATTTTCAGGTGAATACTGAAAACCCCGTTTTTTATAAAATCATCACTTTCATTATATTAAAAGTTTATTTATAAATTGAATAGTTAACTCATCTTAGAATGTGAAAATAAATATTTTTATTTCATAAATGAAATTGTGAAATATTTATATCATTAGAAAACTAAACCAATGTTTTAAAATGATAAATTAAATATTGGTACTTCTGAAAAGGATAATTGTTTATTTAAAATTTAAAATTTTATATAATGATATAAAATAATTTTTTTCATAAAATAGATTCATGAATTAATTTTCTGTTTTCTTAGGATTATAATATAAATTTATTAGACCATAATTGTTATATTAAAGTTTCATAAAACCATAAATAATTTAAAAATCGATATTTTTTTGATAAATGATGATTATAATTACAAATTAAATTTATCATATCTAAAAATATATGTTAATAAAATGGAGTCCATTTTAAAATTATACATGTCGAAAGATGTATTGGGTGATTTTTTTGTGATTGTTCTAAAGTCATTGAATTTTTGGTGAATAGTGAAGTAATGTAATTTTTGTTATTTAATAATTTATCCAAATACCTGAATTATTTAGTCCTTGAAGATGTATGGATTATGTTATTATGAAATTTTTTAAAATAACATTTATTATTTAATTTATTTATTTAATATAATAATCTTTATTTAATATTGTGAACCCAAAATACTAAAAAATTAATTAAATAATAAAAAAGAATACTCACCACCTCTATATTACCACCTCTCATCACCCATTCCGCTCACAACTCTGAAAACGTTATTATTTCATAAATTATTTCCAATTCATCTCCCAAACCTCTCCCCTACGATTTGGTATTTCGGTCTCACCAAAAGTCCATTTCTAAGTCCCTTAAGGGGGTTCTCAAAATGATAACACTAATGAAGTAAAACATTCTATCCCCCTATCCATCACTTTCAATTTCATTTTAATTAGTTATACTTCCATATCCTCCCCTATCCAATGTGTCATAGTAATTATTTTATATTTTATATATTTAAAATATATTATGATAATGGTATATGTACCATCAATTATATTCTCTTCCCATATTAATTGTACAAATTAAATCATCATCCATGAGGTTCCTATATACCACCATCATTGATGAAGAGTTTTAATTTTTATATTCCACCTTCATGGATTGTAATAAAACCATTTTAAGTTTAAAATATAATTTAATATACGTAAAAACCTTTTTTTTCATGGAACTTCTATAAATATGAAATCTATATTTATTTCATTTTGGGTATCTTTACTAATAATACAATGTTACAATATAAAGAAAATCCATTATAATATTTCTAATATAGAATAATAATAATTATTTAAAATAAATTTTTATATCATAAATATTAAATATTAATGTGTTATTATATCTTTATAATTTTATGTATGAAATATTGTTGTATCATTCATGTAGGTGGACGAACTGACACAAATATTAATCTTATATAAAGAAGTATGAAATAAAGAACAATGATTATTTAACTATTATATGTTTGGTAACAATGTATATATATATATATTAGTATCAATTTTTCACCTTTTAAAATATTATTATTGAGGTGGTATAGGTGTTAGATTAAAAAACTAACAGTATATATGTTAATAAATCTATTGATGAGTCAAATCCACTAAAAACAATCTCTTCAATAATGAATGATTTGGGACTCCTTATTATAATAATAAGCTTAAAATGATTGAATATATTTTATGGGTATTAACTTGGGTTGAGTATTGTTAAAAAATAATAATTTTGATGTTTCATTAATAGTTTAAAATGATTTTCTTTTTATGGACATATTTGATGTCATTTTGGAAACTATTCAATAATTAAAAGTGCATAAATTATTTTTAGGTCCAATGTGTATAATAATTGTAAGAGGAAGATATATTCAATCCATAATAATCTAAATATATCCCAATAAATGTTTTATGATTTTTTATTTCTTTATAAATCATTAATTAATAAAAAATACTATATAAATTTTTTTTTGGGATTATTCATGTAATTTTAATTTTAAAAATTATTGAATATTTTGGATTTGAAATAATAATATTTAATTCAGTTATTTATCATTATATATTTCAATAATGTTCTATAATATACATATATTTTCTCAATAAAATAACTAAGTGGACACTTTTTACATTTCTTATGTTAGGTAAAGATTACGTCGATATTATATCTACATTTTTATATTAATCATAAAAAATATTAATTTAGATTTATTAGAAGAAATTTAGGATTTTGTAATGTTGAAAATTATTTATGATATGTTAAATAGATTTAAATAATGGTTTTATTATTTTAAATATAATTTTATTTAATATAATGAAAATAATTGAAAAGGAATGTAAAAGTTAACCAAATTATATTCCGAATTAAAATTCATATTTGGAAAATGAAAATTTTTTATTTATAAATTATTAATATTCTGACATGGAATATATATTACCAAATTATTTTATATAAATTAGAAAACCCATATATTTTTTTGGTCTTTTGTAAAAGATGTGAGGACTCAGAATGAGGTGATTTTACAACATGATGGGGATATTGTTCGATACACCAATGTTTGTTAGAATTTTTGGCATGGAGAATGTGGTATAGTATGATATTTTTAGAAAATATATATTATTTCATTTCATGTGGATTTTTTAGTAATGATATGTGGAGGATAATGGTTTGGTTTCTTTTTTAAAATAGAGATATAATGAGAATATATATGAAGAAGGACACACATCAGCAGTTGAAGAGTAATATGGTTATCCTTATATGTGGACAGATATTGTGAGAAATAATGGATTCAATTTGGATGTAATCAAGAAGATGATAATATTTTTTGGAATCATCAGATGTACCAATGAATTCAATTTCCCTTGTATGAATTTTCAGAATGGGCCTAAATTAATAAAATCATCTTAGGTATATAAATTCAGTTAACTGAAGGGTTCGAGTCTTTGAAACCTAATAATATGATAAATTCATTCTCCACATATTAAAATTGTTCTATGTATGGGTTTTTTCGACGTTAGGGAATCTAAAAACATATGAGAAATATAAAACATTAGAACTGACAAGGATAAATCTATTGACATATGGAGTTATGGTATGTGATCCAGCATATTTGGTTTATCGTGTTAGTACTTTTGGATATCATGGTCCCCATATCTAAATAGATCTGCATATGAAAATTATTAGTAATTTAATGGGGTTATCTCTATGATTTTGTGAGATTATATTCCAATTGGAAAATAACATCTAATAATGAAGAAACCATTCGTAAATATTTCAAATAACATGTATCATAAAATGGTATCCATGGTCGAATCCAAAAATGAATAATGAATCCTCTATAAAATGGGGGAAACTAATTTGGTAAATTTTTTAACATTTTGATTTTATGTTATACATAAAATAATCTTTTATCAATAAATGAGCACAATGTTTCTCAAGGGGAGTGACCTAGTACATTAGTGAACTAAAATGAACCCCCTTGAAGAGAAATAAGAATTTTTTATTTACCATATCAATATATTATAGACCAAATTATCCTTTTAAAATCCTGTAGAGAAGAACCATGTAATTAAATAAGTAATTAAATTTTAAATGATAAATTAAAACCATAATAAATCCAGAAACATGTAGAATATCTAATAAAATGGTAGGTCAAATAGAATTACTATTAAATAAACATATTCATCTCGTGCATAACATGTAACCTTCATGGTTTAGAGGTATGTACCAACAAGGGTAGTGAGATGTAATGAAGAAAGAGTTAATATATCACAAGTCTTTCATACTCTAATCCACCCCATAATTTATGGTATATCTCACAATAAAATCCATTAGAGACTATCAATTTCTATCAAAGGGAATGTTTCATTTATTGGATTTTTTATCTCTCTAATAAGATCTATATTTCTTGAAGAGAAATTTGATTTATAGTGAAAGCTCACTTTTTTATGAAAATCATTTATAAACATGAAAAATGTGTTCACTATAGCACCCCAACCCAATTAACAGAGATTCAATTCATATTTATCTTATTTTTACAAGATATATGATACTTAACCATAAAGGATATATCATTTAGAAATAGTAAGGGGCTAGAAACATGCTTTAATTTTATGTCACACAGAAAATTAACAAAATAACATTAAAAACTATCTTACATCCTATAAATCATTCAATTTATATACTTTAATATATCAGGGAAGGGAAAATATTTGATTTCAAAGATTCATTAATGGTTACATACTATATAAAGCTATCCAAAGTAGATTAAAAACAGGTAATATAGAATTTATGATAAGAAAAATACAAAGAATTTTAATGTACAACATTAAATTGATGTACACCATTGACAAAAACTACATATAAATGATATAGATAATAAAATCTAAACTATCAATAAAATAAATTCATAAATACGAACAATCATGATATTCCCATTAAGGAGTAAACTATTGATTTTTTAATAAATCCAATGTCAATAAAAAAATTTGGATCAATTCCAAGGATAAAATCTTAAATCATGGATTCAATGAAAGAATGATATGAAGAAAATATTAGACTTTGGATTGCGATAAAATAGTGAATTTTACTAATAAAATATTTAATGATGAACCAAAGAATATATTATTTCCATTTAAATGGAGGTTACATAGGGTTAATGACATAATTTTTTTTTCAAATTACTCTAGAAAAAATCAGTGATGTCCTATGATGTTTAACCATGTTTATAAGATTATCCTTCGTTCAGTTTGTCCCTAAACAACTATAGGTTATTTCTTCGTAAAAAATAAATTCAATTTCTACTCAAAAAAGACATCATGATGTGATCATTAATATTACTATAAATTCCTCTTAACCATGTTATCATTATTAATTAATGTGTTTATGTACACCAAATACCCACATAATGTGGAAACATTTTTATCTCAGGAGACATCTCGATGCATCGATGGTGTATCTATAAAAAGGACCCACCAGTAAAATTAATGGTTAAAAATATCCTAATATAATAAAAAATTTAAATAATTAATTATGATGATGTCTTGGGTGTCAACAATTTTAAATATTGAAACAATAATATGGAATAATTATTTAATTAGTGAAATTATCATTATCCATATAAAACCATTATCGGATACCATATATCGAATTGGAATATGGTTGAGACAATATCTATGTCATTGAGATGATTTCATTAAAATACATTATAATTAAAATAGGGTCATGTAAGAGATGATAAAATCCACTTAAATGGTGGCACATGATAGTGAATGTGTTCATGAGAATGTTAATGACCATAAAACCATGAATAAATAAATGATGAATGAAGATCATAAATTCATCACTAAATAAGGGTTTGTAGTAATACCAGGCCTTTATAAAATATTACAGTATTATTACATTGAAATCAACTTAATTCTAATAGTATGTAATAATATTATTGTAAATTACGTTTTCAAATTCAATCGTATCCTTTTAGAAAAATAATACACTTCAATTTGATAAAATTTAATAAAAAATATCAAAATAGTGAGAAATTGTTTTTATTTGTAAATATACATAGAAACATGTAAATTAATGTTCAAATAGAACAATGTTCATGATTTGGAAAAAATTCTTTCGTATCATATATGTTAAAAGAGAACAATATTTTCACAGTTTGAAAGAAGATAAGAAAATTAATTCTTCCAAATAAAATGAAAAATATAAATTATTGACTAGATTAAAATAAGGAAAAAATAATTTAAATAACAGAATATAATATTATAAAAAATAACAAAAATAAGTTGACAATGAATAAAAATGTCATCGATAAGAGAGGAAATAATGTTGTTTTTTCATAAAAAAAATTTCTGATTTTTTTTAGTAAAATGTGTAATAGAAATAAAATATTATAAACTACATAAATAACCCTTGGATAGGAAAATATATGGATTTTCATATTGAATTATCTTATAAATTATTTCAATGGGAATTTAATCCTAAATATTATATAATAAAACTGATATTATAGAATAAAAAATAATGAATTAAAAAAAATTAAATAAAAACCCCAAATAATATTAAAATTTTCGTGAAACATAAATTAAAATAAATAAATAATATTTAATGCTATAATATGTCTGATGTTCAGCATATAAAATATATAAATTAAATAAGTTGAATAATATAAACATGTATCATTGAAGTGGAAATGAGACAAAGGTACCCTTTCCTTGGTCCTCCCATTTTTATATGATTTTAACCCTAGTGTATGATGAATTTATATATATTAAATAATTTATTAATTAAAAATTGTGTTAAATTATTAATTTACTTTTATAATAATTAGAAATATATTCACTAAATTTTTATTTCATACAACTACCACTTAATGATGTTTAGTAAAATTCTCCAAAATTATTTCATTATTTTATCTGTGGTATAAGGATTTATAAAATAGTAAAATAATGTCTATAATATTAATACATTAATTATTATAATCATTAATCATTGTATAATATTTCATAAACAACCATTCATGATGGTAATGTAACACCCTGAGTTTTTTTGGACCATTATTTTAAATAAATTAATTTTTTTATATCTTCAAATGCACTATGTAAAATATTCATTTCACACAAAATTAACAATGTTTGGATTATGTTATATGAAACACTAAAGGAAGCTTCACTACACTCAAAACTGACTTGTCTTATGTTACATGCAAGAGTGACCTTCCTCAGTAGCTTGTGTTGTACACAATATCGAGTGTCACTAAACAATGATATATAAGAATATTATTATTTAATGGATTATAAAATTTCCTTAATGAATAATTTTATCCAAATTTATTTATATATAATTAAAATTCATCTTATATATTTTCTAGGAATGATATAAGTACAAAATCAATTTTTCAGATAAAAGATGTATTTTCCAAAAAAATGCAACGTTGCTGCATTTTGAAGAAACATGCAATTTAAATATATTTTTTAACATATATATATATATATATTATTTGTAAAAATTAACTTTTCATTGGACGTGGGACAAAAAAATATACTTTGGATTAATTTTTTGGCATTTTTATTATAAAACTCATATTTTAACGATAATGAAAAATAGTGCATTTTAATTCAAAGCTGTATTTTCATCTAATTTATCTATATATTTAGATTATCTTTTTATTTAGAGTTAATGTTTAATTGGATAATTTTTTTATCATTAAATATAATTTTGGTCATTCGAAGTAATTTCACATTTAAATTGGACCTAAACAGATGTCAATCTTTTGACAGTTTACGTCTTAAAAACTCACCTTCTAGTTTTGACAATGTTAATTAATTTTTAATTAATTTCAACCAATGTTGGGTTTCGAATTTAGAATAATGGATTCCATATTTTAAATTCTATGTAACAAATTCTGTAAATAGATATATTTTATTTTTGGACATTATGAATAGTAATTTCTGTAATATTTTTTATTTACTATGGTTAAAGGGTAAATCAGGTAAATAAGGGTTTGAAATAATATTATAATAATATAAATATGCTCTGAAATGTTTCCTAGTAATATTTTATGAGTTATGGCCTACCTATATAACATAAATCTGTGATAATGACATTTTATAATTTTTAATTAAAGTAAATAGGAATATAACATAAATCTATATATTTTACCACCAGTTTTTTAATATAGGTTTATGTAATAGATCACTTTAAATATAACTATTCATAAAAAATATATAATGATTTTTTACATCATGTTATTTTGTTTATAATTTTTATACATTAAATTTTTTTTATGAGATAATGATGTTGCAATGATTACCTTATTAATGAAATATTCTAATAAATTATATTATAAACATGAAAAGAAATTTTATTTAATCATTTTTGGGCCACAAAATAATTTTTTTGGTTGAAAATAAAATGTGAATGATACTTCTATTTCTCTTATTGATGTAATAATGTATTTATGGCTTTTAAAAAAGCAATTACTAAATAGTATAAAAATTGATATAAATGAGTTTTTAAAACAAATTTTTTTTATTAAATGATATAATTGTCCTAAATATCTAGGATTTGTCCAACTGACTTATATAATGATAAAAATTTAATTAAGGATCCAATTGGATATATTATATATTTATAGTAACAATAGTAAATATATTTTATGAAAATACAAGAAGATAGAAAGAGTTAATGTTTCTAAATATAGGTTAATGATAAATGTTAACGTTAATTTTATGATCTAAATTTGTCATAAAATTATTGGTTGAGATGAATTTGAAGCAAAATCATCACATATTTCAAATAAATTTGGTTGGGACCATTATAATCCAAAACTAAATTTATAATTAATTAATATTTAAAGACATTCCTAAAGTGCCTTTGACATCTCTTATAAAAGGGAACTTTTCCATCTTTTTTAATCACACCTTTAAATGATTTATTATCATCTGAAACCTACCAATTTATTCTCTGAACTTACATGAATTCCTCATATATTATACACATTGGTTATAAATCCATTTTATATATACCTTTTGTGTAAATCAAAAAGAGATACTCCAAAAAGGGCTAATTGTTTTATTACGTCTTTCAAAATTCATTTCTTCTAATACTTCCTATTATTATGTTGTTTCCATAATAAAGTAATAAATTCAATATATTATACATTAAAAGATTTAATTTTATTTATGTTACAACCTTATACCACTTTTCATCCATCCGATGAATAACAACATCACCATGTGTGTGTACGTGTGGCTAATTGTCTCTACGTTGTCGTGTAATTTGTTATTCAAAAATACAAAATTTCAATGGGTATAATTATGAGTATAATGGATTTAAATAGGTAATATATCATGATACTTATTCTATATAATTAATATATCATCCAATTCTATACTATATAACAATTAAGTGAATGATATAATCACTCGTACGTACGTACGACCTACCATATCCAGGATGTGATGATATTAATTCTCCACGTAAACCATTAAAGAATGATTATAAAGAATATATAATACATAATAATTAAATATATAAAATAATAATTCTACTATAATTATTTATATATATATTTTTTACTTCCTTCCATTCAATTCAATAAGAAAACAAGAAGAGCATTCATGCTCTACGTACGACCTACTATCTCCGTGAATGATGTATTCCATTTCCTTTATCTATCAATTAAATATATTTATTTACTGAATATTTATGATATATAAATATATTTTTTAATTATGGAAGTAAGTAAATCCCAATATAAGTAATAATATCATCAATAAAAATTTAAAACATGTACGATAAATAAAATGATTATTACCCAAAACGTTTCATTAACATGGAATTGATGAATAAAAGGGTAATATAAAGTCATAATTGAATCATATATGATATAATAAACAATATTATTATTCTATTATAAGTTTATAATATTTTAAACCCACTATACATAAGTTTTAGACACATATAGAAGAAATTGGACCTAAGGTAAGGGATAATTTCACAATCTCATTATTATTTGAGATTTGTTTATACATAAGTATTTAATAGTGTATAATTATCATCAACATCCTTGTATCAAAAATAGTTAATATTATTTTATTTCTTCTACAATTGTTTTATTTTGTTTTTAACAATTCTTAAATTTTTATTAAATGGTATGAAAGGAATCATTTGGAATTTTTTTATACGAGGAAATTTTTTACTTATCTGGTAGGAGTAAGAGAAGAATGTTTTTTTAACTTAAAGAGAATGAAATTTTTTCTAAATATTAATTATTTCTTATTTTCATGAATATTTCTTTCCATTATTTCAATTTTATATTCAATATACTTGTAAATTTTATAATTGTGTAGCATTTTGAGAAAATAAAACTTTTTTAGAGAAGAAAGTATATTTTCTTCAAGAATTAAGTTCATGTATATAATAAAAAAAATTCCATCAAAGATGAAATATTGTTATGTTTCGATCCCTATTATTACTCTTATTTGACTATTTTTACGAGGCAATGTTTTCTTCGGAAATCTATTTATTTTCAATGGATTATTTTATGATGGAATGATGTTTAAGAAACCATTTTTATTTCACAGGTTATGGTATGTTGGATAATTTATGTTTTTGTGGTACATGTAAGAATGATTTCTCTATGATATGGGTGGGAGATATATCTCCCTCTAATACATTGGGTAAATATTTTATCTCATGAGAATGGATATAATGGAATGGATATTGAATCTAGTTCAATAATTTAAGGATGAGATGATAAGTGAATCTGGTTCATTAAAACATGAATGGAATGATAAAAAATCTTGGTTCAATAATAGAATTTGTCCACTATGACCGCCTTGGAAGAAATGACATGGATACAATGGAAATCATTTTATGTTCTTATTTGTTTTCAAAAATTCCAAGTTTTATACGAACGAAATGTTTTTATGGATTATGATTTAATTATGATTTATGCCTAATTAAATACCAAGATTTATTTCATGAAGCATGATTTTGGTATATGTTAAATGTTGTATTTTTTGCAGAGTTATGTTCATGTTTTTACAATCTTATGTTTACATTTTAATTATATTTTCTATTCTTACCCTTATTGAGCATTTGAGCTCAACCATTTTCACGTATCATTTCCCCAAGGATTTAAAGTGGGTATTATGTAAGATGTGTCAAAAGGGAAATATAGTTATAAATGGAAAATGAAGAGACAACGTAGATGTTTAATGAACTAGTTAATTATGTTTTCTCGTTTCCAATGGCAGAAAACTAATACAGTATTTGGGTTTCTATTTTTTTCATGTATTAAGTATAACAGAAATGTAATGTAATATCCACGTATGTCAGTATTGTGTAATTAGTGTCTGTATCAGAGAAAAGGAGGTAGGAATGAATCCAATACATGGGAAATCTCACATGTAAACATTGGAAAAAACATGTCTCTCCGCCCAAGGTATTCAAGAGGAAATTAATGCCACTGGGGATGTAGGTGTGCCCCACCCAGATGGTGTAGCCACCCATGGATTTCTCTGATAGTTATCAATTCTCATCCATGAATATTTGTTACAAACTATTAGAGATGGTATCAGACCAAGGGTATAGTTATCCTTTAGAAACTATTATACAAAAACATTTGTAAGATCCCTATTAATATTTCTAAGGATAGTTATATGGATTTATTGATGATAATTCGAAGTATATGTTACAATCATAGGGATTTTGTGATAATCATGAAAAACCTATGATTAAACCTATGTAATCATTGATTGAAATATTATAAGTAATTCACCTTAATTATGTGTTTCATAGTCACTAATATGTATTTATCACAATTTTATTTCTGATCTTAGTCAATATCCAGAACTATGTAGAACATGGTTAACCATTGAATGATTCAAATGTGGAAATTATCCGAATAATGATGTTCATTTTCCTATATAGAAATATCCTGAAGATAATCATAACGATGTTATGAGTATTGGTCATAATACTGAGGATAAATGTATTTTAAACTATATGTGAAAGGTTTGTGATTTTCTTCTAGTGTTATTTACATTAAACCTGAGATGCCTGAGGTTGAAAAATCTTAAGACATTATTCGTATCTTAGGAAAGATGATGATGATGTATCCTATCATAAACTAGCCTGGGTACCCTGGTAACATGATAACTAACCCCATCCTGACAAAACTCAACTGGTGTTCCCAATCCCCCCAGGACAATGACAATCACCTGGAATCGTACCACATACAAGTGGGAACTATTTTTCATCACAAGAATGCAAAAGAAAAATATAATAGATAGTTTTCATATCAATAGAAAAACTCTATTGGGATTAAAAGTACCAGAATCCCATGAGGAATAAAAGCCATAGTAGTAAAACCCAAATTTCTAAAAATGATAAAATACACAAGGTCTCTAAGGACACAACTCTCCATGTCCAAATCTCAACACCTGGATCCAACTCCAAGAGATGCCTTCCCTTTGCTCGATCCTGGAATAAGAAAGTATACAACCCCCCCCCCCCAAGAAAAAAGTAGGATGTGAGCCTAATCCTAGTAGGATACCACAAAATATTCCAAAATAGAATCCAAAAATTTGGATATACAAATAATAAATTTCAATTTTCAAAAAAAAACATGTTAAGAAATTCAAAAAGAATAATTAAACAATACAAGCTAAATAGTGTCGATATGATGAAATAATTAATTTAAAGAAAAGGATTTAGTTTAAATGATATGGAATATTTATAAAATAATGGGTTAAGTAAAAAATTAATATAAAATAGTTTAAATTAATTTTTAAGGCATGTAAAGCATTTCCAGCAACCATTGTCATATATTTAAATCTCAAATATAAATAAACAAGCAAGAAACAAGGTCATCTACCAAACAGTGCGATAGTAATTACCAGCTATATGATTCTACACTCTATATGTGAACTCAAACAAATGTATATACACACTTTTCTTTGACACTAGCCAAACGAGAATCACCACCAATCCATCATGAATGTGACCCAACGAAATTATGTTTTAGAACATTGTCATTGTATAGAGTGTATCCAAATTACTCACTAACTACATAAGGATTTCATGTGCTCTTACATGATGAGAGAACTATTTTAAGACTAATTAAAATTTGATCAATCCCATTCTTCCATTTCAAAAAATTAAAATTTACTTCCATTTAACAACAAAATAGGTTTTTTTCAAAATCATTAATTTTTTACAGGATAAAACTACTATTTATATATCAAGTCATTCTAATCCATATTCATGAGTCTGAAATCCATTCAAAACTAAATCCATGAAATTTTTAAATAATTTACCAAATCAAAATCAATAATTTAATTAAAAATTTCCATCAAATACATAATTTAAATTCAATATATTAAATCATCTAATTCCATAAACTCACCCCAATTCAATGAAATTTGGTGTTTTCCAAAATTCTATGCCAATCCTTTTCAAATCCTCCAATTTATTTGAATTGGGTTTTTATAATAGAGATTAAATAAAAGATTAATAAATTGAATTTAAAACATAAATTAAAACATATCATGAAATTAAATGGTAATCAATTTGGAAAATCAGTACTGATCCACCTATATTTTTTCTGAATAATGACACTTAAAACAACACCCATAAATGGGAACGATGGTGTAGCATACCTCCAAACTCTACCCAGTATAAATATCCAGTATAAAAATATATGGATCTATCAATCCCATGATTATTCATAGAATCCCGAAGTGGAGAAGAAGGGAAAAACTGTAACAACAAAGAAGGACCACTTACCTGGGAAATGAACCTCAAGAGGAATGAAGATCCCAAGATGTTTGGTTCTATATGGAAGGATATGAGTCTCTAAATAATGCACTAACATCTATATGCTAAGAGTCATAAATACTGTAATGAAGATGACCATGCAAGAGAGCCAAACACATTACTTTAAGCTGGGCGTGGGCCGAGTAACGATGTGTCCCTTGGGGTCACGATGTGTAGGACATGCTGGATATGTATACCGATAAACCCAAATACTCATGTTAAAAAGACAATGTATATCACCTAGAAGACCTGTAGTTTAGGTTCACAATGTTTACCAACTTACAGTGTGACCACCCCATTCATGTCCTCAATCCAGCTCCACGTACACAGCGTGTACTTCAGGTACACAACATGTGCCAATCCAAAAACATGAAGTAAACCACAAAGAACAATATTTATTTTTATTACAGATCATGGACTTATAAAAAGAGGAAAAATAATTGTTCATAGTAACACATTGATACAACCTACCCCCATAAAAACGTTTTTTCCCTAGAAACCCAATGAAATATCCTCAATTAAAAAGAGATGATGCCCCTACATGCTCATCAGTTCCTCCCTCTCCCACTTATCATGAGAATTAGAACCATTATTCCATAGCACATGAACCAATGGTATCTTCCTCCCATGAAGAACCATTGTCTCATAATCAACTATCTCGGCTGGCTACTCAGTCAAAGATTAATAAAGCTTAATCCCATGATCACTCCTGCTCAAAATGTGAGATGAATCATATAGATACTTTCACAACTACGATACGTGGAACATGTTATGTATCGATGTTAGTTTTTGTGGAAGTGTAAAGTGGTACACAACTTTCTCTACCTGCTTAACTTCTCACAAAACTAGGTGCAAGATTCCCTTTCCGCCAAAGTCATCGATGACCCAACCAGATTGAAGCTTTCAAGATCACCTAGTCACCAATTGAGAACTCCAATGGTCTATATTGACAATAAGAATAATACATTTATTCTATTAGTGCTATCAATATCATCTAAAAAAGTAGCTGAATATTTGTTTTCATCTGATACACAATAAATGGTCCAACCAACGAACATTCACCAACCTTTGACCAACACAACAATGATTTTTAGTGTCGAACATACAAGGCCCAAAAAGGTGACATTATGATCATGGACTGATAACTATGGTTATAAGATAACTCAACCAACCCCATGTGATAACCCCAAGCCCTGCCAAAGTCAAGAACACATGCACGGAGAACATCCTCAAGAATCTATATTTCTCTTTCTATATGTCCATCTGACTGTATATTACACGTCATCATGAAATGGACCAAAGATCCTAGTGCATCCTAAAGGCCCCACCAAAAGAGATAAGTGAACTAGGGATCCCTATCAAAGAGTATATTAGATGGAAGCCCCTGCAAATGAACAATATCTTTCACGTAGAGAATTCCTAACTACTCAACTTTGGTCGTATCTCGAATGGCCATAAATTGAGCCAACATGGTTAGCCTATAAATCACAAGCCATATTTCATTATTTTTTCTCTAGGTTTGAGAAAACCCAACCATAAAGTCCATAGAGATTTCATCCCCTTTCTTATTAGGGGCTGGATTTAGTTGAAGTAAGACTGAACATTTTTGGTCCTCATCTTTCACCTATTGGCACGTACGTCAATGAGAGACAAACTCATCAATGTACCTTTTTATATATAGACACCAGAACATCTGACCCATGTCATATAACATATTATTTGTTCCCGAGTGCACATCCCATGGAGAACTATAGAACTCATCCATCATTTCCTTTCATTCCATTAATGAAACAAAGAAGAGGTTCTGATAGAATGAAACACCGTATATGGAGAATGACCACTGAGAAACTATCTCCCCACCAAAAATGGATACAATAATTCTATGAAACTCATAATCAACCAATTTTCATTGAATCATATCTTATTTAGAGTGGAATTCATCTACACACTGGAAAAAGAAACATCATCCTCTACCTCTTAAACTATAATATGACACTCTATGATGTGATCTATCAAATTCCACTCTTCCAAAGATTCTTTCACAACCTGGGTTAGAATTTTCTTGATAAATAAAAAATCAATAATGGCATTCTCATTCCACTAGGTATAGCTGATTTCAATATAGAAATAATATAGTTACCCCACCCAGAGCCTCTGCCGAATATTCCAATATTGTATGGAGAAGAAATAACTAAGGATTTTGTGGTCTAATTACACCATAAACCTATCTCCAAGAAGGTCATACTGCCTACATTTATGTTCATGAATCGCCACATCATGTTCCAGATCATGGGTTGGATAAATCTTCTCATGTAGCCTATGATGATGAGATCCACATGATACTACATGATCACACTGCATAAGAACTTATCCCAAGCCAGAACATTATGCATCATAAAAGTCCACATATCCCTTCCCAGATTTTGGAATATTTAACATTGGAGAAGTAGTTTACATACATTTCAACTCATCAAAATAACTCTTACATTTATCATCCCAAAAAAACTCCACCCCTTTCCATGTTAGAGTAGTCATCAGCAAATCCAACATTTTGAAGTCCTTGAAAACCCTATGTTAATATCAAATTATGCCCATGATGCTCTAGATCTCGATGACAATTCTTGGTTTCCACAATGTTATAATAGCATTCCCTTATTAGGATCAACTGATACACCCAATTCAGACACCAAGTGCCATAAAAATTTCACTTACTAAATCCATAAATCACACATTAAAGGCTTGGAATAAAGGAAAAAATTAATTAGCTGGCTTAGAACTATTCTGAGGTGCTCCACGTGATCCTCCTCATATGTGGATTTGACAAGAGAGTAATCTATAGAGACTACCAAAAAGGTATCCAGATACTCATGGATATTATTTTTCATTAAACCCATGAAAACTACATAGGAATTTGAAAATCTAAAGGCAATAAAAATGTACTCCAAGTTCTTGTACCTACATAAAAAAGGTTTTTAGAATGTTAGATTATATTATCCTCAACTAATGGTAACCAGCTCAGAGATCGATCTTTGAAAACCACATCTCCCTTTTCAGTTGATCAAACATATCATCAATCTATGGCAATGCATATTTTTTATTTATTACAACTCAATTGAGATTTCAATAATCAAAACATAGGTGAGGAGAACTATTGGAATTGTGAGAAAACTAAACCGGCACTGCCCAAGGTGACACAATTAGATGAATTAATCATTTCATAAGAATGTATTATAATAGAGGGTTCAACTATTTCAGATCATATGGTGCCATATGGTAATAGGGAATAAAGACAAGTTGAGTGTTGGGAATTATGTTAATGAAAAACTCAATCACCCTCGCTTGTGGAAGAGCAGATAAATTTGAAAACGACACATCAGAATACTCAATGAAATATAGATTAAGATCACTACCCATTAGATCTTGATCCATGCAAAAATGAAAACATTGACATCACTTTTCCCAAATTTGGATAAAACGGTCAGACTCTGCTGAAACATGGGTCCTATTCTACTTGAAGCACAAGGGGCACACCACTGGCTGTAGTAAATTACACCTACCAAAGATAACAATCAATTCATGATTTTTTTTACAATGAGACAATCCATTCCAAAAATGGAATCATGATATTTCATATCAAAAACTAGAAAACTAAAAGCTAGCTAAAAATATCATAGGGAGAAGACCCATGCATAACTATGGAGACCCTACTCTATCTTCGTACCAAGGGATGTAGTTATATCCATTTAACAATATAGTTTTCCTATGGTAATATTAATCATGTTAACAATATGGGTTGAAATAAAAGATTTATATGCACCAGTATGAAAAAAATTAGTCGTTATTGACGAAGCAATGGTAATAGTACCACTCACAGTTGCTGGACCAGTGACTTCTTCCTATGGAGAATCTTCAACTAGGGGAAGAATATTTTTTCAGGATTCTTATAGATAGAACCCTTTTGAATGTCAGGAATTTTATTTCCCTACAGTGTTAAGAAGAGAAGATGACCCTGTCCTAATACTTGGGAAAGATTAGTGATGGAAGAACCTCTGTAAGTGTCCAGAAGATCGGTATGAGCTATAGTTCTTGGGTGCCTTAGTGCAAAACCTCCTATAATCTCCTATCTTTCCACATTGGAATAAAGTCAAATATCATCCTCTTGTAGAGATAGGAGGTCTATAAGCACTCTTCTGTTGAGAAAACCCATGAGGATTATCACGCTTATGTTTTACATTAAAATACCAACACTGCCACTGAGAGAAAAAGGATCTCCAATCATCCCTGAATTACTAACCAATTTCATCTCAACCAACATAACCATATACATTGCATCTTCTTATGTGGTATGCTTCAGTAAAAAATCAAGGGAATGGATTTCTAAAAAAATCCCAAACATGAACCGTCAAGCATTCTTCTTCTCATTAGATAAAATATTCTAGAAAACTGCACCAGCTCTAAAAAGTGAACTGAATACTCGGTCACAATTATTTCAGTCTTCATAAACCTAAAAAACTCGACAACCTTAACTAATACCATAGAATCTAGATAGAACATATTTTTGAAAATAAACATTATGTATATCCACTTCAATCCATCATGCTTCCATGTTGTCACTATAGTTTCTGACCTTCTTTTTCTAGGTCACTCCCACAAGAAGGTGGCAGAATTCACCCTGATCACTTATGGTGTCTCCATGAACTAAAACATAAGATCCATATTTCTATAATCTTCCTCATCATGTTGAGGATCATTGGAGCCTTTGATGATTGTTGGATTTTGGAAAAGTAACTCTTGATAATGATTCCGAATAATATCATCTTGAGGATCCATAGTTGGAGCCTAAGAGGTAACTATAGGTGGTGTCATTCCCCGAGCATGGACATTATGAACAATTAATTCAACAAGATTAAGGTGGAAAACATGATTTTCTTACTGTGTTTTAGTATTATCCTATTCTTATATATGATTTTCATGTCTCCGCAAAGGCATGATGCTACAAAACATCATCAAATAAAAGGAGAACATTTGATTAACACTCAACCGAGTAGAAAAAAAATTATCAACAGAAGGGACAAACAATATTTGGATTTATACCTATCCAAATTTTTATAGAAAAAAATACTAGAACTAATCCACAATACATATTTCCTTGACCACCCCTAGAGACATAATCTTCATTGTGGTGAGAGTTGTTCTGAAACATAATCGTAACATCCTTCTTAGTCCTGATAGGATTTCCAAAATGAATACTAACATCATGAAAAAGTAAGGTCAACAGCCTCCTCTGATTCCAATTTCTCACGAACTATCCCAGGTACCCTGATACCCCTATAATTGAGCCTGTCCGGACACAACTCAAATGGAGTTCCCCGATCTCCACGGGCAAAAAACAAGCACCTAACATCATACAATATATATGTGGGAACCATTTTTCCAAAAAAACGTGGATGCAAAAGATAAAAGACAGTATGCATATCAATAAAAAAACTCCACTAGGATTAAAATATCCAGAATACAATGAGGTATAAAATCCAAATTAGTAAAACCCAAAGTACTAAACATGAAAAAAATCCCCATGTTTCCTAAAAAAACTACTCACCATGTTCAATAATCAATAGCCAATCCACCTCCATGAGATCCCTTCCCTTTGATCAATCCTGGAATAAAAAAAGTCTAAAATAATCGAAAAGAAAAATTATTGAGAAATACTATTCATAGTAGTATACCAACAATATATTCCACAATATATTCCAAATATAGATTATCTAAACAATAGATTTTAATTTCCAAATAAAAAGTTTTGGTAGTTTAAATTAATATTTAAAAACACATACTAAACAATGTCGATATGATAAAGAATTGTTTTAAAGAATATGATTTAATTTTCAAGATATGGAATATTTCAAAAACACTGGAATATGCAAATAATTTATATAAAATTGTTTATATAAATTCATCATGCATGTAAAGCAGTTCCAACAACCATTGGCATATATTTATATCTCCAATATAAATAAACAAGAGAGAAATATGGTCATCTTCCAAAAGGTATGATAGTATTAACCAACTATAGGATTCTGCACTATCTATGTGAACTCAAAAAAATGTGTATACACACTTCCCAGTGACACTAGCTAAATGAGACTCCTCCCCAACCCATCAAAGATGTGACTCACTGCAAGTATGTTTTAGAATGTTGTTGTACCATAAAGTGCATCCAAATAACTCACTAACTACCTATTCCATGCATCTGCCCATACATGATACAAGAACTATTTTAATACTACATAAAATATGATCAATTCCATTCTTATATTTCAAAAATGAAAATTTATTTCCATTTCAATTTAGAACAGTTTTGATTCAAAAACATTCATTTTCCACATGTTAAAACCACTGGGTTTCTATTAACCCATTTTAATCAATTTTAATGAGTTTAAAATACATTAGAAATTAATTACATCCCTTTCGAGATTTATTTTGACAATTAAAAGAAATAAGTTAATTGAATACATTTCCACCAAATCCCTAATTTAAATTCAACAATTTAATAATCTAATTCTATAATTACTCTCCAATTCAATGGAATGGTTGGTTTTCCAAACATCCTAGACAAAACCATTTCAATTCCTCAAATTCATTAGAATTGTATTTTTATCAAAGAAATTGATATAAATGATATAAAATTGAATTTAAATATGAAATTTAAATAAATCAAGAATTTGATGGTAATCAACTTGGAAAATCGCGACAGAACCACCAATATCTTTTCTGATGAACGAAACTCACGAAAACACCCGTCCACAGGATAGAAGGTGTAGAAGACCTCAAAACTCTACCTAGTAGAAATATCCAACACCAAAAGACATTTATCCATCAATTATAAGATGATAAATAGAAAACCGAAGAGGATAGGAAGAGAGAAACCTGAATAATGAGGGGTAACACTTACCTAGGAATCAGAACACAATAAGAATGAAGATCCCAAGATATTTGGTTCTATTTAGAAGGAGTTGTGTCTCCAAAAAAACGCACACGAACATCTCTAGGTCGATATCTACAATCTATGGAATGAAATAGAACGAGAGAAATAGAAAAAAATGTGAAATTAAGCTAGGTGCAGGTCGTGTCATGACTTGTACCTTGGGGTTATGATGTGTAGGCCATGATAGATATGTACCCTGAAAAAACTCATCACCTAGGGTTAAAAATTTGATATTTATCATCTAAATGATTTGTAATTCAGGTACATGTCATGTACCAACTTATGGCATGAAAACCGCATTCATGACCTAAAACCGGCTCCATGTACATGACATGCACTTCAGTTACACAGTGTGTACTTCAGGATCACGACATGTACTTCAGGTAAAAACTTTATGCCTATCCTGGAACCATCACCAAACCCAAAAATATATTTTTTATTATTTTTGTCTAAATTAGGACTTATAAAAAGTGATTTTTTTGTTAAAGGTAATGCAATGTTACAGATCTAGACTAATGGTTCTAGAACAAAGTCAGATGATTGAGGTGAATATGTTTGAAATTTCAATGTTTATGTTGTATGAATCATGAAATATATAAGTGTTTTAGTAAAAGTTCTTCAAAAATGAATGTAAATGATATGTTGAATAGTTGTAATGATCCAAAATGTTGATTTAAGGGTTAAGTGATATAACTAGAGAACACATGATTAATGGAAATAAAACCCTTAATATATCGATTATGATAAGATAATAATGTTTGGATAAAGCTATGATAGATTTTAATAAGTAAACTGGATGATTCTAGTTTCATGGGAACTAATCATGGAGTTATTGAAAAGTGGGATATGATATCATGGATGAATTATACAAATTTTTCAGAAATAAAAAATATATCCATCAAATTTTCAAATAAAAAATCATATATGTTTTCCATAATGGTATATTGTAATTTATGTTATCACCATAAATACCTGGAATGAATGATAAAGTCATTCAAATTTCGGGAATGTGACAAAAAATATACATCTTATTATATATAGGGGATAAATTAAAATATTCACATTCTTATTATATTGAATTTTCTTGTATTTGTTTCATACTCTTATTTTGGACAAAAGTATTTTGGATAAGCATAATTGTTGGAATGGAATATGTTAGACATCAGATAGTGTTGTTTGAAGCTAAATTATTTGTTTCATATTATTTATAGGATGTAATAACAAAATTGTCTTAGAAAAAGGACAACTAGTGGGACAATTGACAAACGAACGCATCAGACAAGGCTATTGGAATTGAAATCAAAACCGAAATTTGAAAAGCACTTATCACCTTTGACTAGCTTATGTGAATCATCGTGTTAGTATAAATTAATTTTATTTTATTTAAGCGGTATGATATATGATGCATAAGTCCATTTTTGGTACCATATATGATTTTTGTCACCATATATAGACATTTGTATGTTTCATAACTTGGGATTTCATTTTTGTGATAAAAAAATATGGAATGACCTATCATTAAATTTATATATCACATAACTTATTAACATGTTAAGAATGAAAAATTCATATTTATTTAATTGAATGGGAGATAAGGTGAAAATTGATGAAGGAACGACCAACAATGATATTTTACATAAACCATGTATATATTTCTTATCATGTTTTTCTTCTTTGAGAAAAGTATCATAAAAACCAATTTTTTCTCCTATTAACTTCTTATATAATTAATAGATTTTCCAATAAATCATTTCATAATTATGGCTTTCATATTGTTAATTTTCACTATACATTGTCCTCTATCACTACCCATTAGATCATGATGGTTCTATTTTTCTTCCATATCCATGTTTTCACTTGAAAACTACCTTATCCTTTGTGGAATCCTGGTGATGAGTTACACTAGTAAACAATTATTTTAATAACATTCTATTTTAAAATGATGTTTTAGTATTCTTTTTCTTGAAGATGGTTTCCATGAATGAAACATTCAAGTATTAATCCTTTTATAACCCTGAAAAATTTGGAGGGAAAAATTTATTTTAAGGGGGGTTATAATGTTACACCCCATGTTTTAATAGACCACCTTTTGTTAATAAATTAAAATTTCCATTTTTTTCATTCAATTTACAATGTCATATATTCCTTTCACACTAAACTGACTTTTTATATGTTACACGTAACATCAAGTAGGAATACTAAACACAAAACACTAAGTATAGTTTTTTTCTATGTATAAAATAACTATTTTTGTATTATTTTATAAAAGACACCAAAAAATGTATTCATTATACGCATCACTTACATGGCTTCTGGTACGCGCAAAAGAAACATTCCTCGATAACATGCATTGTACGCAATATCGAGTTTCATGAAACAACTATTTGTTATTAAAATTTATTATTTAATGGGATGTAAACTAGCCATTATGAATATTATTTATGACGTTATAAATTTTATATAACATTATCATTTATTGTATTTATTTTTAGACATGATATAAGAACAAATTCAATTTTCAGATAAAATAAGTATTTTTCAAAAATTTCAGTTTTCCTGCCTTTTGATGGTGCAACCTGTTTTAACTCAAGTATGTAACACTTTTATATATTGACTTTGAAAACATAATCTTCATTCATTGGAATAGGGAAAAAAATATTTATTTTGGTGAAATGTTTTGCATTTTTTTGAAAAAATAAATTTTTTAATGAATAGTGAATATAATCCATTTTAATTAAAAAATCCATTTTCATATAATTTATTTATATAGTTATATTATATTAAAATATGGTTTTAAAGATTAATTGGATTATTATTTTATCAATTAATAAAAGTATGGTCATCAGAAGTAATTTCACATTTAAATTGGAAATATACACATGTCGATCTTTAGATAGTTTTTAATTCTTAAAAAAGTCACCTTCAGGTTTTCACAATGAGAATTAATTTTAAATTAATCACTTCCAGTCCTGTGATATGACTTTAGAAAAATGGATTCCATATTTTGAATCATATGTTCCAAATTTTATAATTTGGTACCTTTTATTTTAGTATATTATGAATAGTAACTTCAAAAATTATTTTAATTTACCATGGTTAAAGGGTAAATCAGGAAAATAATGGTAACAAATAATATTATACTAACATAAAACTACCTTTAAAAATGTACTAATACTATTATATGATATATTTACATCCATTATATTCCTTTAGTGGATTTTAGTACCCCATTGTGCCACATGGGTGTGGTAATGACATTTTATAATTATAAATTAAAAGTAAAGAGAAATATAACATAATCATTTATTTTTTAGTAAAACATTTTTAATATAGGGTTATATAACATATCCCTTCAACTGTAAATAATCATTATAAAAATAAATAAATTCATATGTCATTTTATTTTATTTATAATTTTTTTACATTAAATAAAAAAATTTAGTGATGACACAATGATGATGTATTTATTACCTTATTAATGAAATATTGAAATAAATGATATTATAAATATTAAAATAAATGTAATTTCATCATTTTTAAGCTATCAAATAATTTTATAGACAAAGTTGGAATGTTAGGGAAGAGTAAATTAGTTTTTTAAGAAGAAATAATTTTGTTATAAATTTAACAAAAATAAATTCATAAATAGTTTGAGAATTGACATAAATGAGTTTTTAAACAAATACTACTATATTAAATGATAGAATTGCCCTAAAAATTTATGATTTGAAAAAAGGACTAATATAATTATGAAATTGTTATTAAAGATCCAATTAAGGTTCTATTTTCATTTTATAGAAAATATAAAAACCATATATTATGAAAATAGATGAAGTTATAATAAGAGTTAATTTTTTTAACTAGGGGTTAAGGGAAAAAGGAAAGATTAATGAACAAACCTAAACTTGTTTAAAATATATTGGATTAGATGATTTATATTTGTAATAATATTATGTTTGAAATAAATGATCTTTGGACCCTTATAAACCAAAAATAAATTTATAATAAATTAACATTTTTAGAAATTCCTAAAGTTCCCTTCAGCTCTCTTATAAATGGAAACATTATCTTCTTTTTTAATCACACCTATAATGACATTTTTATAAGAAAACCTGTCCATTTTTATTCTCCAAAAATTTCTCACCTCATCCTAGAGGCCATAAATTTGGATTAAAGCTATCCTAATGATTCCTTTTGTACAAATCAAAAGGAGATACCGAAAATGATGTAATTGTTTTATCACCTCTTTCAAAATTAATTTCTTCTTCTAGATCCACTTTTTATGTTGCTTCTATAATATATTAACAAATAGAGATTCTTATAAATTACGATATGTTATTATAATTATTTTACAACATTATAACTACTTTTATCCATTCTATAAATAACAATATCACCATGTGTATATGCATACATCTTATTATCTCCACGTCGCAGTGAAAATTTTTAATCAACAATAATTAATTTAGAGGGGTATAATAATTAGTATAATGGATATAAATAATTTTTATATCATGATAAATATTCATTATAATTGATATAACATCCAATTATATTCCATTTAATCATTATTTGAATGATATTGTTTCTCATGCATACGTACAACCTACCATCTACACGACACGATGAGATTCATTCTCCAGGCTAACAATTCTAAAATGATTATAATGTAAATATATTAAATTGGAATGAAATATATGGAATAATAATTATAATGGATTTATTTATATATTTATATATGACATTTACATGGTTCCATTAAATTCAACAAGGAAACAAAAACTACGTTCATGCATATGTACGACCTACCGTCTCCATGAACAGTGTTTTCCATTTCATTTATCTATCTAATATATATATTTATACACTGAATATGTAAGATATATAAATATGGTTTTAAAATATTGAAATAATTAAATCATGATATATGTAATGAGATAAAGAATATCAATTCAAAACACATACGATAATAAACGACTATTACCCAAAATGTTGCTTTAAGATGGAATTGATAAATAGATGGGTAATATAATGTCTTAAGTGAATCATATATGATATAATAGATATTATAATGGTTTTAAGGATTTAATAATATGTTTAAAATCATTATACATGAGTTCTAGACTCATATAGATGATCTAAAATTTCATTTAAGGGAAAATTTCACAATCTCGTCATTATTTGAGATTTTTAATATATAAGTATTTTATAGGGTATATTTATCATACACATCCACGTTTCCATTATATTTTATATAATTTTTTTTCTTATAAAATTTATTATTGTAATATTTACGCATTGGTATATATTTAATTAACGATATTAATGGATTCGTATGGAGTTTTTCGATACAACGAACATTTTAGACATTTTCGGCAAGAGTACGGGAAAAATGTTATTTTAACTTATACGAAATGAATTTATTTTTACATATTCATAATAAAATATTTAAATGAAGATTAAAAAAACTTATTTTATGTTTATTTTCAACTAAATACATTACCTTTAAAATTGTGTGTCATTTAGAAAAAATAATTTTTTTAATAAGAAATGATATTTTCCCCAAGAATTAAGGTCATGTGTTTTATAAAAATAATTTTCAATATAAGATGAAATAGGGTTATGTTTCTATCCATGTTATTAATTTTTCGATTTTGTTTATTATGAAATTAATATTATGAAATCCATTTATTTTATTAGTATTATGTTATGATGGAATGCTGTTTAAGAATAAAATTTTATTTTATCGGTTCTGTTTTGATGAATGACTTAAGTTTTTATAGAACATGCAAAAATAATATCACTATGAGATTGGTGGTACCTATATCTAACTCCATTTAATTTGGTAAGGATTTATATCTCATGTGATAGACTTGAATAGAATTAAAAGTAAATTTGGTTAGGTAATATATGGCTGTCATGACAAGTAAATACCATTCAGTAATACATGGATGGAACCAATAGTAAACCATATTAAGTACTGGAATTTTCCCACTATGATGGTCTTGGTAGAAATTAATTGTATACTATAGAAATAATATTATGTACTTATTTGTTTTCCAAAAGTACATGTTTTATACCAATGTTATTTTATCATGGTCCATGATTCTATTTTGATTTACTACTTATAAACTACAGAGAATTACTTCATGATGAAATATTTTAGTATAGGTTAAATATGGTATGTTTTTATCAAATTTTATGCTCATGGTTTTACATTATTTCATTTTTGTTTTCTATAATATTCTCTATACATACCCTTACTATGAATTTGAGCTCTCCCATTTTCATGTTTATTTTCCTGTTGGATTTGAATAATTGTATTATAAATAAATGACAAAAGGGGTTATAGTTATGAAGGGTAAAGCTGGAGATGATGTAGATGTTGTATAAACCAGTTGTTTTTGTTTTTTAGTTTCCAAAAGCAATAATCTAGTACAGTCTTTGTGCGTCTGTGTGTGTCATGTATTAATTATTCCATAAATGTAGTGTAATGTCCCTACATGTCAATAATGGGTCATTATACATAATATAAAAATGGATGTAATCATTATGTGGAGGTGGTAATCCACACACACACGCATGAGCGAAGTTATCATTTTATAATGGATCACTACTGGAAAACTAACCGTTACCAACGGTTTGGAGAACCGTATCCAAGTAAGCCGTTGGGATAGGTCTATACCAACGTTTTTTGGAAAACCGTTGGTATAGGTAATATGAAATATATACCAACAGTAATGGAACCGTTGGTATATAAATTCCAAAAATAAAAAATCCACTGAGATTTGATCCCAGGACCCCTCGTTTATAATCGAACGACCTAACCACTAAGCTAACATCACTTTTGTAAACATAATTTCATAAATATATATATGTATTATCATAATTATTTAAAATTTTGATTTATATAATGTTCTCGGTTAGTAGATCTGGAAAAAAAATAAAGAACCTATCCCAACGGTTTTCAAAACAGTTGGGATTTCTGGGTGTTTTTTCCCAACGGTTTTGGAAAACCGTTGGGAAAGAGGCTCAAAAGACACCCTTTCCCAACGGTTTGGGTGAACCATTGGGAAAGGCCACTCTTTCCCAACGGTTCACCAAAACCGTTGGGAAAGAGGCTTAAAAGACACCCTTTCCCAATAGTTTTGGTAAACTGTTTGGAAATGTGGGGAAATATATGGATTTCCCAACGGTTTTGGTGAACCGTTGGGAAATGGTAGCTATACCAACAGTTTTTACAAACCGTTGGAATAGAAGTGTTTGGAAAGATCATGTTTCCAGTAGTGGATGGAAACGTAAAAATGTATATGATGTAATTCATTTCCGGATGAATAATTAAGTCATAAATATCATATATATTAATTAACTTTAAATTTATAATAGTCCAAGTACATAATTGTTGAAAACGAAATTAAGAAGCTGTATGGAGACATTATGACTTACATATGGATGATTGAAGTTTTTGTTTTCCTTAGGATGGAGAAGATATAGAAAAAGGTTTCATGATAATCAAAATATTTACATAGTAAATTTTTTATACTAAATTACTTATTTTTTTATTGATAGCATGTAATTCTATGAAGTAGCATATGAAAAAAACTTTCAAGGATTCGGGTAAGGTGATTACCTCTTTATTGAGATAACTCCTTTTTATGGAAATACAAGTATAATTAGGATGGAAATATGGTATGAAAAGTAGATCAAAAATGATTATAATAAATATTTAATGATTTTTATGTTGGTCTTGGATGAGGATGATGGATCAATGTTTTTGAAAAGTGGGGGACAAGAGGAGACCTTTTATAGTTGAATAGAGGGAAAAACCAGAGATTAGTTAAATTATTTAAATAATATAATTTCATTTTTGTGTGACCGTATCAGAATATTGTCTTATATTATAATATAATATATCTAATTTATAAATTATAACACCCACTTTGGATTAATAAGATGTTTTGTGTTATATTGAACAATTATCCTGTTAGTTTTAAATCATTGAACTCTTTACCATTAACCACTGCGATAAACATTTACCAAGAATACTATTCATTATAACCCAAAATTATGTTATTTATATAATCTAATATTATTTTTTTTGATATTTAAAATATGTATTACATCTAATGATTTTATAATATGAGAAGTGTAATATATTACTATTATTATAATTTCACAAAACATAATGATAATTGTTTGGAGGAAAAATGATTGTTTCAAGAATCAAATTTATTTTAAAATAAAATTATTTATAATGTTGTTATTTGATTATTATTAATCAATTGAGGATTATTTTTATTCAAATAAAATATAATTTAAAATATAACTTCTAAATACCTAATTATGATTAAAAAACACAAAATTATTTTTATGTGAATAAAAAAATTACCTACATATCCAAAATTCTAAAAAATAAATTTCGATGTACAAAATTATATTTTATATGAAATATATTACTTTTTATATTTATATTTTTCTATCAAAAATGTTTCATAAAAATTAATGTTATTAATACATAAAAATTGTGTCATAAAAGTTAATCTTTTTTTAAATAAGTATTTTCACGATTCACTCCATAATAGATGTTTAAAAAAAACTATACATAGTAATAATAAACCAATTATTACATGATTATTTGAAAAATTATTTCCATATTTTTAATTATACTACTAAAATTTATAGAAATTAATTATAATTTCCACACTCAAAATTATAGTCAAACCATTATTAATAAATAAAACATTAATAAATTAAATAAATATATTATTTTTACAGTACTAGTAAAAATATGGAGACAAATGTTAAATTTATTTATTTAATTCATTATATTGATTATAGAAATTTATTTTACACATTTTTTATATATATTTTATTCATATTAAAATATACTAACCTTACATCTTGTGTGTAATAATCACAAATAAATAATATTATTTTGTGGTTCATTTTAGCTCAAGGTTTTGTGTGGTGTGTTATGTTAAACAAAGTGTTATTTTAATTAAAATATAAAAAAAAATATTAGGGAATTCAATGATACCATACGTATAGATATTTCATCATTACAATGTTAATTCTTCTTTTCGAATATGAAAATATAATTACATATTCATATAATCAATTATAGATTTTATTATGAACATCAATTTTTAGGTTATTACAATGAAAGAGAATATGGATTTGACTCTATAGGAGGCAAACTTCGTTATTTTTTTATTAAATTTTACATATTTATTTTAGTATTACATACAATATAATACTCAATCAACTTATCTTTAGTTTTATAAAGTTAATGAAATTCCCTTTTCATAGGGAATAAAATGTGAAAAAGTTACCATACTTTTATTTTACCGTCAATATAAGGATTCCATCCATCAATGTGATTCAACACGATCAAGTATAATTTTTTCCTTCATATACCACTATAATAAAAATTTAATCCACTATATAATTCAAAAAACAATGAAATTTTATTCCATCTATTTAACTCTACAATTGTTAGAACTTGTTTAATTAAATCAAATTTAAATAATAATTAAAAAAAATTAATATTAGAAATAATAATAGTAACTATAGATCAATTTACCACTCCAAAAATATTGTTATTTAAATGTTAATCTAAATAAAAAGATATTTTTTATCAGTTATTCTTCCCAAATAAATTAAATTTTTATCCCTAAAAACATTTATCCCTAAAAGTTTTCTATTCCCTAAATACATAATTCCAAATAAACTAAGAAAATTATTATTAATCTTACCAATTGATCTATAAACCCTATAACATAATAATATCAAAGGTAATATATACATTATTAAATAAATTCCCCAAAAAAATACCACATTTTCCACACAAAAAAATAACTTTTAGGGTTATTGATAATGTCGTTATATGTTTCCAAAATCAACACACACAAAATATTCGATAACAGAAAATATTATTAGAAAAGTATTTTGATATTTTATATTTCTCCGCATACCTAACTAGCATTTATAAATAACACTACATCTTAATCATATGTCCTCATATTTAATCAAAATTACAATGATTTCAAATAAATTATGGTTAAATTTATCCATGAGGTCTATTTTTAGTTTCTCTTAGAAAGAAATAATTATATTCCATTCCTGTATACAATGGTTCCAAGAGAAGAACTTCTGCAATCAAAAATCTCATTTACTAAATCTCTCATATAACTCCCTTTTCTCTAAAATCACCATGAATTTATCTCATGTGATTATCATGTTCTTTATAATCATTACATTTTTATCAATATATATTCAAGAAAAAAATTATTAGGGTTATCCATTATGATTGTGTAATGCGTTTTTGTATTGACATATCTCCTTATATATATATCACTTCAAATTAATAAATTGATTACATCCATTAATATTATGGACATGATAGTATTTTTCTTCACTCATATAACAAACTCCAATTCACTTTAACAATCCACCTAAGTGATTCTTACAACATTATTGACATGTAGCACACTGAATAGTTTTATTTACATGGTTTTTATTAATTGAATATAAATGAAACATCTATTTTATCTTATTGTTTGGAAACATATTTAAGTTTAAATTACATACGATAAATAATGATAGTTTAATAGGACTAATCATAATATCCTTCAATAAATATTCCAGCATGAATTTTCACTAAATTTAGTAATGGATATCCATCCTATCATGAGTTCGTTTGATTAATATACCCATGATCTTCTTAGCTCTAATATTTGTTGAGTTGACATTATCAATATGTATATCCCTATGATGGAAATGAGTATTGATTCCCTTCTTTATTCTATGATCCATCCTTTTACAATGGAACTCACATAGTGAGCCCAAATTCATCAGGGATAATGAACCATAGAATTAAAATCCTTATGATGGTAATGGTTCTCAAATATTATAATGGATTATAATTCTCATATTGGCTATGTTTTTCCAAAATACAGTTCCCAAGGCCCATACAAAAAACCAAATAGTACCAACTACTAAACCTCAACTCCAGAAGGCAATATATAGTGCTTACTAATTACATTAGTACAAGATAAAATGGATTACACAATGAACGATCAGTAAATTTTGCAGTATAGTTAAACTAATTAAATAAATGAGTTCAGTATTACATAGAAATAATAATATCATTAAAAATATTATTACATCCCAAAAATTATTCAAAATATTATTATGCATATCCTAAGAAAGGATAGAAATGAATGGTAAGGTAAAATTCGTACAAAGGGTTATGTATATCCTATGCTATAATAAGTAAATTATGTATAATTAATATAGTAGAGTGGATAATAAAAATTCATTGTATTTAAATAACTCACTTTAGTTCAAAGTACATCCACGACTAATATCAATATTGAAATCACATGGATAATAAAAATTGAAATCTCAAAATTGAAATTATTAATTACATAAATTCATTAACATTACCTAAACGCCTCATCCATGTTATTATGAATATTACTATCAAGGCCTCTAAACTATGACATCATTTATAATAAATCTGTAGGAGAAAAAAAATTTCAAATCTAATGTGGCCACATATTTTGCATCATGAGACCTCTTGATTCACAGAGGGGATATATGTTACTATCCCCGACACATGTCTTACACGTCCTATACATTCAATATATATTCAATGATAAATATAATTCAATATAAAAATTCATTATAAATTACTAAATATCTATTTTGAATCATGAATATGGAATATTTTTATATTCTATAAATGAAAAACATTCAGTAGACATACATCAACTGATAACATATAGAGATGTGATATTTAGTTAATGAAAATCAATGTGGTATAAAAGAGGTTGTCTAAAAAATGGTACTTAAAATAAATACATATAGTAAAATTTAATTTCCAATGAAATTGTGGTTCGAGGTAAATATTATGAATGAAAAAATGTTAATGAACAGAAATCCAAGAAATAATACCGTATTTAAAAATATCATCAATTCATTAGAAATGAATGTTTTTTAGAAAAATAGTTCTATTATAAAATCAAATAAAACTGATATATTAAACATAACTTCGTTGTAGAATCTTTTAATTTTAGAGTAATAAATAAATTTTCAAATTTAATTTCATTATATTAATAAATAATAAACTTTCCTTTAGATATAATTTAAATGAATTCCAAAAATATTTTGAAAATTTATTTAATTTAAAATATCCCTAGAAACATTTGAAGTAATTTTCAGTGAAAATAATGTAAATGATTCTGGAAACAATTATTCATGTTGTATATATTAAATGAGGGTATTCTTTTAACATATTTGTAAAATGTTAAGAAAATGTCTTGTTCAGGGATTTTTTTGACAAGGATGAGTTTCAAAACATTATAAATAAAAAAATTATGGTTGAAAATAAAATTACATGATATTTTTATTATATAAAATAATGGTCTTGAATTATTTTTAATGAATATATAAATGAAGTAAAATATATGTCGACCAAAACAATAAATAATGCAGAATTTTGTTATAATAATTGCCTTAAGAATTTTAATTACCAATGAGGGGAAAATGAAAGTAAAATTAGAACACTAATTATATAAATATATTTAAATGAAATATGTGGTGTTTAAAATAAAAATATCAAATAATTTACTTTAATGGAAATTTAAACCTAAACAAACTTGAAAAATAATGTGATTGTACAATAAGTTGTTATTAAGCTATTAAATTTGAATCAAAACCCATTAAAAGACTACAAATTAATTGGATATAAAAAAATTAAATTAAGGGAATTAATGATATAATAATTTAATGGGCCCATATAGAAACCAAATAAATATAGTATGCTACATAATATAAACTCCTATCATTGATGTGGAAATGAGACAAAACTACACATAGATCGGGACACCACATACTTATACATGTTTTTTCCTTAGGTATAATAAATTTTACTATATAAAATACATTAAAAATTATATTATTCAACTATATTTCATTTAATATCATTGTATATTAATTTTTAACACATTTTTTAACATTTTTTGCTAACATCTACCATGATTATCCTATTATTTTCTTTCAAATTATTTATATAAAATTTTAATGGCTTAATGAGTTATACAATATTTATATCATGTAAATAATATTAACAAATCCACGAATATAATATGTATTTATTATATACAATTTTTTAATAATCCAAGCATGTTCGTAATAGGAAAAAAATTATATAACGTTGTGGTGGTGGTATTCTACACATATAGATATGTGAAATTATAATTTTCAATATCATGGAATGGTAATAATATAGTTCATATAATAGTTTTATTGAATCGTAATTATATTTTAAATATAGTATATATTTATTAAATAAACTTTTTTAACTATATAAGTTAAATGGTCATGAAAAATATTGACATTTCTCTGTGGATGTGGTAGGTAATATGTGTGCTAGAGCAATTTTATAATGTCTCATATAATGGGGAGGAGGTGTAAAATGTTTTTCCCATAATCATAATCACTTGTAAATATATTGGTGACAATGGATTCATTATTTTTAGGTATATTTGATAATATTATAGGTTATAGAATAAGAAATAAATATTGGAAGAGTGGGGTAATAAGATTACCACTTTTTCAAGAATACAAATTTGTATTACACATTTTTTCATTTTTGGATAGTCTTATGGTATGATATAGACCTTAAGAATGTGAGGAAGGAAGATATAAATATTTCTGTGTAGTTCTTTGTAACATCCCTACATTTTCTGGAGGTGTCATGGGACATTTTACAATTAATATTTGGATGGTTTTTGAGTAATTTTTGTTTGGGATATAGTTGGGGTGCATTTGGGTGAAAAGTTGAGAATTTTGGAAATAAGAGAGAAAGTAAACAGTTTGCGTATAGTTTTCCAAAATGGTGCACCTGACCATAAAATATATTGCAAACCCAAGAGAGAATATATTTATGAATCAGGAATAGTTTTTCAAAATACGTACCCTCTTAGGGGTAAAATTTCTTCCATTAGAAGAGGCACATGGTTGATGTTTATGGTTTGGAAAACCTTTTCCCCCTCCCAAGAAATTGTGCGCATGTTTTTAATAACCCAGATAATTAGATTTGAATATTCCAATCCCCCATTTTAACAACCAATCAGTCCCAACTCATCCTAAATCAAATTCTTTTGATTTTTTAATCTCACATACAAATTCCTAGGGCTCTCTAACACTGTCATTCATGATTAATGTTTCAGGAAAAAGATCATCACCCCTCATAGTAAGATTATCTTATCATGTGTGGTTTCTTTCTTCGCTACCATATATCCCACATCATTTGGATTGAATTTGTCAACTTTTTTTTGATATAGTTTTATTTTTATACGATATATATATGGGCCTTTTGGATATAGATCTAGTAATTTTGAATCTTGGTTTATTTTTTTATTTAGGTTATAGATATTCATCGCATTCATTGTTGTTGTCCTGCTAAATTTTAAAAATTATATTCGTTTTTTTTGTTCAACAATTTATGGTAGGTACTATATTATTCATATCACATTGTATTGATTTCAATTATTTGTACATAATTGTGAAATTTTTAGGGTTGCCTTAGAAATTGAATTTTATAAATTGAAATTATTAATTGATGAATTAATCTTTTAAGGGAATGTGAATTTGTAAAAATTAAGTATAGAATTAATTTTTAGAACATTGAAACTGTTGAATTGGGAATAAATAATTGATGAATTTTTTATCGGGAAACTAAAATTCTGAATTTGGGAATAATGAATTGTTAAATTAATTATTAGAGTATTGACATTGTTAGTTTGATTAGTTAATTATAGAACTATTTAAAGGAATTGATGTGTTTAATTATTTATGGATTTATTTAATGGAATTAATGTGATTAATTAATTATGATATTATTTAATAAAAATGTTGGGAATAATTAATTATGGAATTGATTAATGGAATTGATATGACTAATTAATTATTTAATTAATTAATATAATTATTTCGATTAATGAATTGTTAAATTAATTAATAAAATTAAAGAATGTTAATTAAATTTTGAATAAATTATAGAGATGTTGGGATTTTGAAATTGGGATTATTACTTGTCACATTAATTATAGAGATTCTGAGACTATGAAATTGGGATAACAAAATTTCGAATTTATTATTGAGATATTAGGTTCATGAAATTGGAAGAATTAATTGTTGAATAAATTATTGAAATATTAATATTGCAAAATTGGAATAATTAAATGTAAAATTGATTATTCTAATATTGTGAATGTGGAATTTAGCTAATTAATTAAAAAATTATTTATTAGGAATTATTTTGATTATGGAGATGATTGAAATGAATTAATTAAATAAAGATTTTATTTATGGGGACTACTTTGATTATAAATTTGAATTTTCTAGATTACTTAATTGGGGAATTCATTAATGGGAATTTTTTGATGTTTCAATTGAATAAATTAGATTAATTAAATGGTTAATTAATTAATATGTGATTATTGTGATGATGGAATAGAATAGATTAGATTAATTGACTAGTTAATTAATTTAATGGAGATTTTTATGTAAAATCAATCAAATTAGATTAATTAATTGGTGATTTAATTAATTCAGAATATCATGATAATGAGATTTATTGAATTATATTAATTAGTTCGTGAATTAATTAATATGAATTGTCGTGACAATGAAATTGATTTAATTGGATTAATATGTTGGTGAATTATTTAATGGGTATTATTATGATGTTGCAATAGATTGAATTGGTTTAATTAATTGTATAATTAATTAATGCGAATTGTTGTGGTTATGAAGTTGATTGATGTGGAATAAATAATTGTTGAATCAATTGTAAAATTATTGAAATAGTTAATTGGATTAATTTATTAGGGAATTAATTAATGGAATTTATGTGATTAATTAGTTTTGGACATAATTAATGGATTTTTTGTAACTAATTAACTATAGAATTAACTAATAGAATTGACTTGATTAATTTATTAAATATTTAATTAATGGGATTGATGTGATTAATTAATTAATTTATTAATTAATAGAATTGAGTTTATTATTTAATTATTGAAATAATTAATGTTATTACTATGATTAAAGAGTTTATACATTATTTAATGGAAATGATTTTATTAATTAACTATTGAATTAATTAATATTATTAATGTGATAAATTAATTATTGAATTAATTAATTTAATTAAGGTTATTAATTAACAAATTAATGAACTAATGTTATAGATGTGACAAATTTATTTCTGAATTAATTAGTTGAATTGATTTTAAAAAATTAATTGTATAATTAATTAATGATATTAATGTTATTAAGTAATTATTTAATTAAAAAATATAATTGATTTTATTAATTGATGGTTGTATTAATTAATCAAATGAGATGTAGAGTCAGAATAATTAAATTTTGATATAAGAAATGATACGAAGAATTGTAACAATGGAATTCTGAGATATGAAATGAGATGATGAACAGTGATCTTGTCATTCTAAGATATGAAATGAGTTGATAAATCATAATAATAGAAACCGTAGTTTAATTTTATCTCCATGATATTTTGTTATTATTTATGTGTTAGTGTAATTTTTTTGACATTTTTTAATTTCACGCAACACTAAAAATAGTTATATATATATATTAATTTAGTAGTTTGTCTTGCGTTATAAACATTAATATGATAATTATACCATACATGAAACATAAAAAAACTATTTATCTAAACAGAACACTGAGATACGACTACATTTTAAAGACTCGAAAATTAAATATAGTTTTTTAGTTATATTGAATAATTGCAAGACTAAAAAAATTAAAGGCACGTGATTCCGAGGCTCAGAGAGCCCATAACAAAATTTTGAACATATTTTTATGGTACATTCAATAAAATTATAAGTATGATTTTCTATATTTTGAAATAGTAATCAAATTAAAAATCTTATGTTACCATTGACCTAGTAGTGCCTGGATTCTCTTAGGAGAAGCATTACTTGGACCTGTAATGGTCGGACAAAAAATTTAATTTTTCATCTTTAAGAAATAATAATAATAATATAACTATAAGTTATTTTATTCTTATCTTCCACCAGTTAAGAGTCAATTGGCAGAACCACAATATAATAGAAGGCATTAAATGAAGATCAATAAATGAAAAGTTACTTTTATTGTGTAACCACAATGATTGTATAAATAATTTGTTCATTGGTTGAGGTTCATTAATGAACCCCATTAATGAACCTATCATTAATCGAATCAATTTTTTTATTTAATTAATCCCTTGGTGGAACGAATTTGGAAAACCATGGTGAACCCTCTGATGAAACACCAGCAACGTCACCCTCCAATGAAGAATGGTGATTGATTAACACCCTTTAGAGGATTGATCTAAAGGGTAACGAATAATGATGAATTTCAATGAACGTTGAATTCTGTTCTTCTCCCGTAGTTGATTCCACTGAATCCAGGTAGGGGATTTAATTTATTCTAAGTAAATATTGATTTAATCTTATCTCATTCTTATAAAAATATGTAGAACTTTGGTCAACTGACTAACATTGGGATCTGTGATATGTACATTACTATGGATGGTTTCTGCGTGATTCATTATGGGGATAATGTTAAACTATTTGATGATTGATTATTTTTCCATGTTAAAATGATTATACCAAGGGTGTAGGTGAATCCGAACAAGACCCGGACCCCCCGGATGTTCTTGGTTAGTTTGGGTTCTTTGTGAGAAACTGTGAAACATGGTAGAAAGATGGATCTAATAGATTCATAGAGATGGTTCTGACCTCAGAGGACCATAGGAATAGATGGGACAAAGAACAGAGCACTAGAGCATGTTTGGTGGTCCGGTGAAGATCCTACTGGGTTTCTGATGACATCAGCTCGGCTATCTCAAATGAGGCATCCCGGATCCAGTCACAAGGGTAGGTGGACCCGTGTGACCTGTCCATGCAGACCTATCAGCTGAGGCATCACCAACTGGTGTTTCATTTCAGTAGAACCAAACAGATGTCACCAGCGTCCGTTCAGGCGAAGGGGTTATGCCCTGTTGGCAGGCCTTGCCCAGCCAATGTGTTGGGCTGCTTCTGCGGGTAGGTCCAAGCTGTTCTCAACCTGATCGGGCTGGGTCCAATGGGCTAGGTCGACACGAACTGTGTCTGTTCAACCCAACCTAGTTTGGGTCGACCCATACCGGGTCAGGTCGGTCTGACCTGGTGGGCCCAGATAGAGACCCAACCAACCGAGTTTCCCTTAAATGCCAATAAAATTAAAACAAAGCATCTGATTGATGAGTTGTCTATGTAATTTGGACCCTTGGGATAAGGGAATCTTTTTGAGATACTCCCATTGGGTTTTGGACAATGTTGGAGTATCATCAGGTTGGATCGGACTCGAATCCAACTATGCCCTATTTACCCTTTGGCAATATCTTTCAGACTGGGCATCTAATTTATGCGTTGTTTGTCACGTTGGAAACCCTATAACCAATACAATCAGTGGGTAAGTTATTCTATGTGGGATGTTGTGGTGCTTGAGACGCGGCTAGAAGATTGAGGAGACGATCCTCAAAAATTAATCATGCTATGTGCGAGAATGCAGTGGTTGGATGGAAAGTGAAGAATGACCCACTGTGGATCATCCTGAGAGTGACCCTCCATGGATTGGTAGTAGTGCAACCCTCTATGGATCAAAAATGGAGTGACCCTATGTGTATTTCTATGATACAGACCCTCTGTGGATCGGCAGTAGTGTGACCCTCTATGGGTTGGTAGTAGAGTGACCCTCTGTGTATCAGCAGTAGCACGCCCCGACATGGACCGACCGTAGAGTGACCCATAGAGGATCTGAGGTAGAGCGGCCATTTGGGGATCTGCATCAGAGCAACCATACATGGATCAATAGTCATTCCACCCAACATAAGAAAACGATATTGATATGAATAATCATCTTTATTCTTATTATCTATGTTGTATACATGATGTGAGTTGTATTTTATATTATGTATTGTGATTGAGATCATGATTTCTGGTTTTTTCTTTTACAGAATTTTAGGATACTTTTAGAGGTCTCGGGGTCCTTACGTTGTATTGTTATACTCACCCCAACACGAGCTTTGTCTCGCACCTTGTCTTGCATTATGAAGATGACAGAAAGCTTGACTAAGACTTGGGGAGTCGGGGCTAGACGATGATTGTAGGTGATTGATAGATGTGGGGAGCGGTAGTGGTAACAGACGATGATCTATACATACCATTCAGGTAGGATCTTTGGTGGATGACCTTCAGAGAAAAATTTTCAATATTTAATATACTTTCTTTTTAGGTGGACTTGTTTACTGGCCCCTTTTACTTTTAGTATATACTTTCAATCTAATCGGTAGTTTTTAGTAGTGGATGTACATTTCCATTTTCATTGTGTTATACTTGTGTGAAGTGTACCCTATCTGTGTGGGTAGATTTTTAAGGGAAATGCCTTCCCTTTTTAGAATTCACCTTTTCAGTACTAGTCAACAGCCCCAGGCCTATGGAAGTTTGTCTTGGGGTATTCACGACATGGGTAGTGGGGGACAGGTGATGATAATGTGGTATCAGAGGATGACCGATTCTTCTTGAAGAACTAAGAGTCTATGTTTTCAATGGATAAATAAGATTAATTGTAATGTGTTTGGATTATAGTTTGAGGAGTCCAGTCTTAGTGTAAATGCCTATGTATTCATACACCAGGACCTTGAATTTTCATTTCTGACTTGGTACTCAAAAACAATGTTTGCGTGTGTTTTGGAAATGTTGTTTTGATCTCTTTTGAGACAGCTCACCAGGTATAACTTACTATCCATTTCACATCTTTTTCATTACAATATGCCTCCACCTAAACCGCCAGCTAGTGTTTGATTGATAGATCACGCTGATGGCCCATGAAGTGATGAGGTATCTATGTAGGGCCCTCATAGAGCGATATCACTTCTGGGTGATATATCAGTATAACCACCACCCATAGGGCAACAATTTCAACCTTCCCCACAAGTGGATAGTGCCTGTTGATTTAGCACATTTCACGACTTCCAGAGACAGAGGTCCCCAATGTTTTGAGGATAGATAGATCTTCAGGCAGCTGACGATGGGATAGATGTTGTGGCAAGAGTTTTCCGCTTGGTTGAGAAACTAGCAGACCAGATGGTGATCCTAGATTCTAGTATTTTTTTAGGGAACATCAGAGAGATGTTGGATCCTGACACTCCAGACACATGAGGGGGAGACTCTTTCAGGGTTGGACTTCGAGAGACTATTCAAGGTGGAGTTCATACCAACGACTATATGCTCTAGGAATATTCAGGAGCAACATAACTTACAGAAGGTTATCTTAATGGTGGCCTAGTACTCGACGAGATTCATTTATATCACTTTCTAATCCACTGACAATGTACGAGACCCTTTCATTAGGGAGTGGTCCTTTGATAAGGGTCTATGAAGATAGATCAATACATCTATGATATCACAAAACATCCCGATGCTGGATGTGGTGCTAGATTGAGTAATATTAGTAGAGAACTTCTTAGATGAGTTGGAACTGACGGTGAGATGAACCACCAGAAGATAGGAAGACGAGTCATATCCAGTAGGTAGTAGGTAGATGACGCAGAGGCCTATGAAGGTAAATCCTTCCAGAGGAAGACCTTATGATGTAGGTACTGAGGTGTGAAGCTCATGAGGAAGTGGAAGTCAGTTGATGAGTATATTGTGCTACTCACGCGTCAAGCAGAGTCACATAGATCGTGAGTGACTGTCCCACCTTACTGATGATCATCTGATGGTTTAGGGAGTATGGAGTCAATGAAATAGGTTCATGCGAGGAGTTTTGTAGTGTGGCAGACCTGGAAAAGGATCAGGACAAGTAGCAGGCAGTAGATGGTGGTTATAGGTACTAACGCCACCACATCCAGGTGGTACACCCCTGACATTAGAGATCATGTGGATAGGGACGAGATCAGCTTCAGGAGGCAAATGCCTATGTCCATGATGCTTCGAATATGTCTTAAGGTACAATCTATTTCTAATCCACTATAGTTGTAGTTCTTATAGACATATATTTCAGTCAGTCTTTTATTTCCACGACTCTTGTTCGAAGATCAGAGATTTTGTGGGAGCTGTTGTCTCAATCCATTCAATTAGAGACTCCTAAAAAAGAGGATACAATGATTACACACTAGTGAAAATAGTGTGATCCCACTCTATAAGGTGATAGCCTCGATTGGGTTATTATAGTTTTTGCATCAAGGGATTACGACATCATCTTGGGTACGGAATGGTTATCTACAGTCCATGCTTTGATCAACTATTTTAGGTGCAAATTTTTGTGTCTACAAGGATGAGACCAAGTTTTCCTTCCCCGGAGATAAGGGTTCCTTTACCACACAGGATGGTCATTCTCGGATTGGGGTGCAGCCGATCACTCATTAGTTTGCTAGCCTCACCCTTGGTGTAGTGGACGATGGAAGTGCGAACTATCCTCTAGTGGTGGACAAGTTTGTTGATTACTTTCTTGAAGATGTTTTGGGATTAAATCCACATAGAGAGTATTAATTCTACATCTACCTATTCCCCGAGAAGTCACTGGTATCTACACCAGTATAAAGGATGGATCCAATGATGATTCATGATTTGAGGGTACAGTTGGTGGACTTGAAGAGAAAGGGGTTAGTAAGGCATTGTGTTTTTCCATGGGATGTTGTGATTATTTTTCCCTGAATGAAGATGAAAAAATGAGGCTTTGGGTGTACTGTCAGTGCCTGAACCAAGTGACTGTGATGAAAATGTATCATCTTCCAAGGATTGATGTTCTCCCTGATCATCTGAATGGAGATTAGTGGTTTTCAAAGATAGACCTCAGATTAGGCTATCATCAACTTCAAGTGAGGGATAAGGATGTAACGAAGACATCCTTCAGAATCCAATAAGGCCACTACAAGTTCTTAGTGATGCCTTTCAACATGACCAACGCTCTAGCAATGTTCAGTGGACTCATGAATTGGATCTTCTGGCCTTACCTCGATTGCTTCGAGGTGGTCTTCATTAATGACATCTAATTGTACTCGGCAGTCGGAGGAGGATCATCCAAACATCTGCATATGGGCGTTGCAACACTCCAAGATAAATATATTTATGGAAAATTCTATATGTGCCTATTGGTGATACGAGAAGTCAAATTTCTAGGACAAGTTATCTCAGAGGTTAGAGTTTTAGTTGATCCAGAAAAATAGAAGCATTGATTGGTTGGGAGGCACCGAGGTGTGTGATTGAGGTGTCGAGTTTCTTGGGGTTGGCTGTGTACTATGGGAGATTTGTACCCAAATTTACTAGAGTATCATCACCCTTTTCATCCTTCAAAAATATAGGAAAAATAATTCGTTTGGATAAGAGATTCCAGGAGAGCTTCAAGGAGATAAGGCACAGACTAATGATTGTCACCATCTTGATGCTACCAGATGTTGGCGTTGGGTATGTAGTCTACTGCGATGCATCAGAGACCAGACAGGGGTGTGTCCTAATCCATGAGTGAGCAGGTAACAGTTACAAATCACAATATATGAGAAAAAATGAGATGAATTACACAACCCTGACCTTCAGTTGGTAGAAGTGGTATTTTTATTTATGATGTGGAATTGCTACATGATGGGAGAATAATCTACCGTCTACTCTGATCACAAGAGTCTCAAGTATATCTTATCAAAGAAGGACCTGAACCTGAGATTTCAGCAATGGATGGAGTTCCTGCAAGGCTATGACTTTGAGATAGTCTGCAATCCTTGAAAGGGAAATGTGGTGGTAGACGCACTCAGTATGAGGTTGGGTCTACAATTACTGAGTGAGGAAACAAAGCAGCTTGTTGTGTTCCAGATATCCTTCGTGGATAGTGTTGTGGAAATATACCCTCAGTCTTTGAATGTCACTCCACTACTCATTCAGTGAGTTTTGTTGGAAAAGCTTGGGGATGTTGACAGTGAGGCCATACCTGCTCAGATATCCTTAGGGTAGGCTCCTGGTGGATGTTTTATAGGTCGGGATCACGACACCCTTTTTAGAGGACGCACCATGGTACTAGTAACATTTCAGAAGGAGGTGTCGAGGGATTTCCAAACATCCCCTTGGGAGATACATCATGGAGCGGAAAATATGTACCAAGACCTCCGACGTTGGTACTGTGTACTGGGATGATGAAATCAGTGACAATGTTTGTTTCACGATGCCTCACTTATCAGCAAGTGAAGGCCTATAATCATGTTCTAGTTGGCTTAGCACAACCACTAGAGGTACCTAAATGGAAATGAGATGGTATCTCTATGAACATAGTGAATAGGATACCACACATGTCCATGATCCATGTCTCTATCTGGATGATTTTTGATTGACTCCCCATGTTGGCCCATTTTATACCCATTAGAGAGATGGAATCAGTAGAGGGAATGAGACACCCTTACATCCATGAGATAGTACAACTTTGCGGGGTACCATCAATGATTTCATCAGATTGTGATGCTCATTTTACATCTTGGTTGTAAAAGGGATTACATGAGGTGTTTGGGACTAAGATATGCTTGAGCACTTCCTTTCATTCTCTGGAAGATAGTCAGATGGAGCAGACTATATAGATACATGAAGACATTATTCATGCTTTCTTCCTTCATTTTGGTCGTAGTTGGGAGGACCGCCTACCACTGATGATGTTCTCATAAAAAAACAACTATCACTCCACCGTTGGCATTCCACCATTTAAGGAGTTGTATGGGAAATCAAGTAGATCACCTCTATGCAGGACAGACCCAATGAAGTCAGCACATATGGATCTAGAGTAGGAATAAGTCTTATACTGATATGAGATGAAGGCTCATGGAGATAAATGAGGGAGACCATGTCTTCCTAGGGGTTTTCCCCCAATAAGGATTATAGAGTGTTGGTTGGGGAAACAAGAAATCATCAAGGTTCATAAGACATTTCTATGTTCTCAAAATTGTTTGATTATTGGTGTACCGCCTAGCTTTTCCCCCACAGATGCACTGGGTGTATAATTTTTTCCATGTGTCATAGCTGAGGAGATAAATGAATTACCAATCACACGTCATCGTCTAGGGAGTGCTGGATATTGATAATGGGGAGAAATTTTTAGAGTTCCCTGTCATGACCTATCCTCGGGGCCTGTGTCGTGACTACCCCAAGCCCGCCATCCATAGGCCAGGGGCTGGAGACTAGCACCAATGGCATAAATCCTGATAAAAATGGAAGGTATTTCCTTTATATAGTAATCAAACCCAACTGAGTACGCAAAAAAAGTAAGAACAAAATAAACTGTACACAAAAGTAAGTGATGAAAAGAAAGGGACCAAAAATACAAGCCCAACAGTAAGTATAGTATAACTGAAAGACTAGTACAACAACCGTAAAGTAAAGAAGCAACCATTGAGTCATCCTCCGAGAATCCCACCTGAAAGGTGGGTACAGATGATATCCTCGGCACCTTGGGTCCGTCCGTCTGCTCCGTGTATGTTTCGCCAAGTGGTCCACCTCCAGGTACCGCCTAGATCTATAAGACTCAACCACGACCAACGTTGTCCATCGTCCACATCCAACACAATGTAGTTCGGGCATTGCCCGTGGAGGGGTGAGAATAACGATACTTAGTGGGGACCCTGAGACCCCCGAAGGTCTCCCAAAATCCACAAAGGATTAATCACAAAGAAAAGATACAATCACAAAGTATCAACCAACTCTACTTAGTTATATTCCTATACATATACCTAAGTCATCAATTCCAGTTCGGCTCCAACTCTCGAGCCCCAGCACAACCCCATCTACACAGGAAATAACTCAATCACACCAATGGTAATGATTGAAAGTCCATACTCATCTCACATAGGTATACAAATTTTGTAAAGTGATAAAGATGATCAGATGCAGTTTGTGATTCATCTAAGCTGGCAGACCCACGTAGGATACCAGTAAAACTTAGCTGTTAGACCCACATAGGATACTAGACCAGCTACTATGTCGGACCAACGTATGATTCTAGAACAGAAGTCAAACCGTCATACCCACAGAGGATTCAATTATGGTAGTCATTACTGTCGAACCCACAAAGGATTATAGTATAGTTGTCGTCTTTGTTCATCCCATGGAGGATTCCGGTACATTTACCATCATCTTCGATCCCACAGAGGATTCTAGTACAATTGTCATTGCAGTCGCAGCCATTTCTAGGGTTCCTTCACATAACACACTCTATTCTGAGAGGGTACGCTCCATGAGCCAAGGGGTCAATACATAAATTGTCACAAACTATAGATTTTATGTATCCCGATGTTCCATCACGTCAAAAGGAACCCAACGCAACAGACGACACATCAATCGGATGTCCAGTCTGAGAGTTATTAGCAATTTTTTTTCAGGGTCCTGGTTGGAAATATGTTCGTTCCAAACCAACCACTTTCCAATGTTGTTAAAAACTCACATAGAGTAACAAAAATGTTACACCTTGTCACGAGGGTCCCAGTGCCGCAGACGGTGCGTCGATTGGACACACGGTCATGAAGATATTCGCCTTTAAGTGAAAAAAGGCCCAACCCATTAAGCCCAGTGGGCTGGCAGGTTGGGTCAACCCGATATTGGCGGGTCCGACCCATCAGGGGGGTCGGACTGGCCTGACGATTTTCGCAGCTCGGCCCAGCCGTGGCTCAACCCGAGGGGGTGTGGTCTGCCGGCTGCATGAACAGGCGGCGCCATGCGGCGATGCGCTCTCTAACCGGCTGGCTAAAGCCGACTAACCTTCATGGCACAAGCGGCCTATTCGGGCGGGCCACAATCTCTCCAGTGCGGAGTCCTCTTGGAACCGCTGTACTTCTCAGCCTGACCGGCTTCCTACTGGCCGATTTTCCCACTGAGTGGCCCGCAGAATGCGGGCCCCAGTCTTCCGCGGTGCGGCGCCACTTGTTGAGCCGCGTTCCTCCTTCGGCCCGGCCAGATTTAGGCGGTCGGTTCTTCGTTGGCCGAGTAGCCCGCGGTTGAGGGATGTGGTTCTTCTGCACGCGGCCAGTGCATGATCACTGCTTTCGTTCATCTCCACATTCCTATCATGATCTCCACCCCAATCAAAAGAGACTACAGAGGGTCTTCATGCTGTGGGCGCTCGGCCCGTGCCCTCCGCGTTAGGTGGTATCATATGGATGAAAATAAACAGTGATTTCTAACAAAGAAGGGGGCATGAGATAAGCACTTCAAAATGAACAAAACCCAACCTTGAAATAAGGTTTGCAGTAGATGGCGTCGCGGAGAATGATCATCGATTATATGGATGATGGGGTGCGTCTGAGGAGGAAGCGACATTGGAGACTTCGTGTTCTTCGAATCATAGGGTGTTCTTCATCGAGAGACAATGTTGTTCTTCATCGGAGGAATTCTTCGTTTAAGAATGTAGCCCTTCTAAATCTCTAGATGTTCCCCCACCAAAAATATTTTCTATGCAAATCTTAAAAAAAACATCTCCCACTTTAAAGAAATGACAACCAATTAAAATTAATTCGAAGAATCAATACATTAATTAAATGTGTAGGAAAACATTAATGGGTGAGAGGGATATGGAGAGGCTCCTCGTATTAAAGAGAAGGATTTGTCAAAAAGAACTAGAGAATAGATGTTCAAGGGATTTGGGAGGAGTTATGGGGGAGATGAAAGGTTGGGAAATCGTGTGGGCCCCACCTCACAAATATCCTCCCATGGGAGGTTATGTGTGTGTGGGACCCACTAGTAACTTCCCTTGGGAGAAAATAACCACCCAACATAAATAAAATTATGTTCCCAAATTTTATTCATTTCAATTTAAAACACAAAATATTAACTCTCAACCCGCATAAAACGCAAGAGCGGTAAAGGTCCCCTTAAGCGAATACCGACGCTGCGAGTTCATCAGTGCCCTCAGATTTGAATTCTGAGCACCGGTTCAAAAGATAGGAAACCCCGCAAGTATGGTTACTGAATGTAACTGAACAAAACTTTAGAAATTGATTCTGGGCATACCGAGCCTCGGAATCAAGTGCCATCAAAATCCAAAGACTCGTAAAATTCCATAGTATTGAAGAATAAATTTTCCTTGAAATTTACAGGACTTTACATTAATACCACCTCAGGGCATTACGTCCCTGTAAAGCTACAACACACACTAAGAAAACAATTGGGGGGTACTGAGCTCACATTTGAGCCTCCCGCTCCCATGTGCTCCCCTGGAGGTTCTCATGCTTCCAGGGAATGCACACCAGAGGTATCAACTGTCCATTTAGAACTTGCTCCTATCGATTCTCAATCTCTACTGTGCCCTATGAAAACATCGCCCTGTCATCGATGTCCAGCTCCCCGTGATCGATGATGTGGGTCAGGTCCTCCACTTATCTCCCCAGCTGAGATACTTGGAAGACGTCATGCACCCGGTGCAACTGATGTGGAAGGGCTAGGCAGTATGCCACCTTGACTACTCTGCTGAGGACCTGGAATGGTCCGATGAAATGTGGAGATAACATGCTGCCCTGGCCAAATCCCTATAGACCCCGTCGAGGTGAGACCCATAAGAAGACGTGGTCTCCATACTGGAACATCAGTGGTCTCCATCTCCTATCATTATATGACTTCTGTCTGCTCTGTGTAGTCTTCATCCGCTCCTGGATGATCTGCACCTTTTCCATCGTAGCTTGAACCATCTATGTTCCTACAAGTGCTGACTCCCTAGGGTCAGTCCGGCACAAAGGAAATCTTGAAGGTCGGATGTACAGTGCCTCGTATGGTTCCATCCTAATGGTTGAGTGGTAATTATTGTTGTATGAACACTCCACCAATAGTAGTCGATTCTCCCAACTGCGACCATTGTTATGGACACATGCACTGAGCATGTCCTCGAGTGTCTGTATGGTACTCTCAGTATGCCCATCCGAATGAGGATGGAAGATGGTGCTCAGACGTAGCTGCATCCCAAAAGCCTCCTGTAACCCCTTCCATATCCAGGAATTGAAATGAGCATCTCGATCATAAATGATAGTCGATGGAACACCCTGAAGCCCTACTATCTCTTGAATGTACAGGATTCCCATGCTCTCTACTGTGCCCTTCTCTCTGATCGGTAGGAAGTGGGACGACTTGGTGATTCGGTCTACGTTCACCCAGATAGAGTAGTGTCCTCTGGATGTACGTTGAAGCCCGATCATGAAATCCAAGGATATTTCGTCCCACATCAACTCTTGGGCCTTTAAGAGTTTTACCAAGCCTGCTGGTACCTAGTACTCTGCCTTCACTTGATGACAAGTGAGGCATCGTGAAACGAACTCTGCTACAACCTTCTTCATGCCTGACCACCAGTGCTGTAGTCTGAGGTCCTGGTACATCTTCTCCAATCCTGGATATACCTCTAGAGGGAAACAGTGAAACTCCCTCAGCACATCCTCCTGTAGTGAAACTGGTACCATAGTACATCCCCTGAAGAGGATGAACTGCTCTCCTCCTTCAAAAAATCCATCAGGCGCCTGCCCTGTGGATATCTGATCACGTCATGTCTCACAGTCAACATCCCCACACTGTGCCTCTCTAACTCACTGAAGGAGTGGAGGAGTGACTGTGAGTGACTGTAGAAAGGCTGGTCTATCTCTATCCACAAAGGATATCTGCCACGCGGCTAGCTGCCCTAAAACCTCTCCTAGTAGCTGAATGCTGGATCTCTTGCTGAGAGAATCAGCTACAACGTTCCCCTTTCCAAGAGTATAGACAATCTCATTGTTATAGTCTTGGAGGAACTCGAACCATATCTATTGTCTCAGGTTCAAGAACTTATGCGATAATATGTACCTGAGACTCTAGTGGTCAGAGTAGATTGTAAATCGCTCGCCCATCAGATAGTGCTGAAACATCTTCAAGGCTAAGAGCGCTGCTGCTAACTCCAGGACATGGGTAGCGTAGTTCTTCTCATGCTGCCTCAACTATTGTGAACCATACAAAATCACTGCTCATTCCAGCATCAGAATACACCGTAGTTTGGTCCCTGATGAGTCACAGTATACTATGTACCCAACACCCTTCTCCGGTAGCCTCACGATGGGCGCACTAGTCAATATCTCCCTCAGCTCCTAAAACCTCTGATGACATCTATCTGACCACATGAAGGGTTTACCCTTCTTTGTCAAAGCTGAAAGCGGTGGTGCTACTCTGTAGAAGTCTGGAAAAAATCTCTGATAGTTTCCAGCTAGACCCAGGAAGCTCCGCACCTCCGTCATGCTCATGGGTGGCTCCCAAGGAAGCACTACCTCGATTTTCCTTGGATCCACTATGAATCCCCCCTCCAAGATGACATGTCCCAAGAAGTGTACCTATCGAATCCAGAACTAACACTTCGAAATCCTACCTTAAATTTGGTGCTCTCGGAGTGTATCCAATACAACCAGCAAGTGGTATCCATGCTCCACCTCATTATTCGAGTAAATCAGTATGTCATCGATGAAGACCACGACAAAACGATCGAGGTAAGGCTGGATGATCCTGTTCATGAGACTCATGAACACTAGTGGAGTGTTGGTTAAGCTGAGAGGCATAACTAAGAACTCATAGTGGTTATACCGACAACTGAAGGCTGTATTTTTCACATCCTTATCTCAAAATCTTATCTCGTGATAGCCTGACCTGAGGTCTATCTTCAAGAACCAATGTGCTCCCTTGATCTAATCAAAGAGGTTGTTAATCCTCGGCAGTGGGTACTTGTTCTTCACGGTCACATGATTAAGGTGATGGTATTTGACACATAGTCGCAAGCTCCCATCCACCATCGTGGCGAGCCAAATTGGAGAAGCCCATGGTGAAACACTGGGTCGGATAAATCATTTCCCTTACAAGTCCTCCAGCTGTACCCGCAGGTCACGAATCTCAGCAGGAGCCATCCAATATGATGTCGGTGTTGTCCAGTGGCACAGGTCTATGTAGAAGTGTACCTCTCTGCGAGGAGGTAGTCTTGGAATATCATCAAGAAAAATGTACACATACTGATCCACCACAATAGGAAAACTCGAACTCTGCACATCAACTGTTCCCAAGATGAGACTAGCCAACTGATGTGTTATCGGATGCCATCTCCTCTGCGAATGTCCATCCTATGCTGCAAAGGCTCCCTTCTCACCGGTGAAGGTGAACGTGCTTCCATCCATGCGGATACACCACCCTTTGCACCTAATGTAGTCAATCTAATCATGGACTATAGACAACCAATACATATCCAAGATAATGTTCTACGACCTTGACGCCATGACAAGAAGATCCCAACTGAAGCTCTCGCCACCTAGAGTAAGCTCACACTGCCAGCACTAGTTTGTAATCATCGAATCTGCTCACATAGAAGTCTCTATCCATAAGGATCGAGCCAAAAAATCTGTCAGAATATCCGAGCTCCGAACATGGGCATCAGAAATAATATAATGACTTACACCTATGTCTATATGTACTGCAGCATTGGTGGTGTAGAAAAAGATAGAACCTCGAATCATCTCAAGTTCATCATGGTCGTGAGCCATGACTTCCTAGAGATGAGCCTGCCTTTTTCTGTCAGCTCCATGTGGTCGGGGTGGACCTCCTAGTGGTGGTGGTGGTAGAGCCTCAAAATGTCGTCCACCACCTGCTGCTCGACTAGTTCATCGGCCTCATCCGCTTGCTCCCTGCGGACAACCATGGTAGAAACTCTGCCTCTGCCTGGGAGGTCCCTCCATTGTCTGTTTCTCATCTACATGGTGTTTCGGCCTATCTTGATCCATGTGACCCTACCTGCCGCATGCATAGCACTGCATGCTCCTCGTATAGCATGCTCTGTTCTATGTTCCCCGCACAACCGAACCTATATCCTGAAGTCACTCTCCAGATGGACTGGCCCACTTGGACCTCTACGAAATCTGTCTACTTCCAGCTAAAGAATACTCTGCAATGTGTCGCCCGATGGTAGGTCTCACTGATGGTGTCAGCTTAGTGAGAAATCTCTCTACAAGAAGGGCTCACTCCAGCACTCCCGCATGCGTCAAAATACTGAGGGAGATCATCGAAGCCCTGATATTGTGCCTCAGTCCCTGCTCAAATGTCTGGGCCTAGAATAATGGGTCCCGTACCACGTCTGTTGAGTATTGAGAGAGGTCAGTAAACCTCACTGGGTATAGATCTACTATCATACTGATCTTATACAGATGAAGTAACTTCTATATGCGTACCGCACAGAGGGTGGCTGGAACAAACTCCGATTGGAAGAGACTCTCAAAGTCTGTCCAAAGTAGAGATGCCTCGTCGTGCTCTTGGAGAATCAAGATCCACCAGATACCTACTGTTGCGTGTAGGAGAATCGCTGAAGGGATCACCATAAGATCAGATGTCGTCCCAACTAATTTGAAAACCCTGAAAATATCCTCCAGCCAATGCTCAGCTGCCTGAGGGTCCATCTCTCTAAGGAACCTGGGCAGCATCTGTCGCTGAAACTCGTGCAACGCACTCAAGCAGCGTGCACTCTCTGCTGCTGGGGCTGGTAGTATAAGTGGCTCAGTGGGTAGTGGTACTGCTGATGCCTCCACTGTGATGGGGCCCTACATCGAGGCCTCCTCGCTCGGTGGGCTTCCATCTCATACGTGACTCGGAACCCTAGCAGGATGCCTTCATTGGCTGATCCTGAAAAGAAATAGGTGTGCCATGGTCAAATCGGTATACCTGGTGAGAAAACACAAAGTAATCAAAAAGAAAACATTTGAAAGACACATGAAATCAGTGTTTTCGTGCACTATGTCGGAAATCAGGGGTCAGGGTACTGGTGTATGGATACGTCGGCCGTTGCACCAACACTGGACTCCCTAGACTAAAAACCACACTCAATACTCCTAACAATATTGCTTCATAGAAAGGAGGGATCAAAGTCCCGAGTTCTACGGTAGAATCGACTCTTATGCTACCAATTTTTCACAACCCATCCTCGGGACTCGTGCTGTGACTACCCCAAGCCCACCTTCCATAAGCCAGGGGCTGGCGACTAGCACCAAAGGCATAAATCCTGATAAAAAGGGAAAGCATTTCCTTCACTTAGTAAATAAACACAACAGAGTATGCAACAGAAGTAAGAACAATGTAAAACTGTATTCAAAAGTAAGTGATGAAAAGAAAGGGTCCGTAAATACAAGCCCAACAGTAAGTACAATACAAATGAAAGACTAGTACAACAACAGTAATGTAAAGCATCAACCACTGAGTCATCCTCTGGGAATCCCACCTAAATGTGGTTATAGATGATCTCTTTAGTACCTCGGGTCCATCCGTCCGCTCTGTGTACGTCCCGCCATGTGGTCCACCTCCGGGTACTGTCTAGCTCTATAAGTCTCTACTATGATCAGTGTTGTCAGTCGTCTGCATCCAACACAACATAGTGCAGGAATTTCCCTTGCAGGGGTGATTATAACGATACTCAGTAGGGACCCTGAGACCCCTGAAGGTCTCCCAGAATCCACGAAGGATAATTCAAAAAGAAAAGATAAAATCATGAAGTATCAACCAACTCTACTTTGGTATATGACCATACATATACCTAAGTCACCAATTCCAGTTCATATCCAACTATCGAGCCCAAGCACAACCTAGTACACATAGGAAAGAAGTAAATCACACCGATGGTAATGATTGAAATTCCAGACTTAGCTCACACAGGTATACATCTTTCGTAAAGTGATAATGATTATCATATGAAGCCACTGATTCATCTAAGAGGGAGGACCCACGTAGGATACTAGTCCAGCTTAAATTTTAGACCCACGTGGGATACTAGACCAGCTACTCTGTCAGACCCACGTAGGATACTAGAATTGACGTCAAACCGTCAGACCCACAAAGAATTCTAGTACGGTAGTCATTACTGTCAAACCCATGGAGTATTTTACTATAGTTGTCATCGTCGTCGAACCCATAGAGGATTCGAGTACATTTTCAATCATCGTCGACCCCATGGAGAAATCCAGAACAATTGTCATTGCAGTCGCAACTAGCTCTAGGGTTCCCGCACAGAAAACTCTTGATTCATTGAGAGATGCTCCTTGAGCCAAGGGGTCGATAAATCAACTATCACGAAGTACATAGTTTATGTATCCCTAAGTTCCTTCATGTCAAGAAAAACCCAACGCAACAGACGACGTGTCAATCAGACGCTCAGTCTGAGAGTTAGTAGCATTTTTGCTCTGGGGGCCCGGTTGGAAATACACTCATTCCAAACCCGGCCATTTCCAAAGTAGTCCAAAACTCACAAAGTGTAAAGAAAAATTTCGTCCTCATCACGAGGGTCCCAGTGCCGTAGATGGAGTGTCGATCGGACACACGGTCGTGAAGATATTCACCTTTAAGGGAAAACGGGACCGACCCGTTAAGTCTAGTTGGCTAGCGGGTCGGGTCAACTCGATATTGGTGGGCTCGACCCGACAGGGGGGGTCGGACCAGTATGACGAATTGGGCGATACAGCCCAGCCCGACACGACGGGGTGCGACCCGGCCGCGGGTCGGCCGGCTCGCCGAGCGGCTTGACCGGAGGGGGCCGAGCGGTCCGAGGGGGCGTGGTCCCCCAGTTGCCCGAACCGGCGATGCTAATTGGCGCCGCCATCCCAAACTGGCCAGCCGAATTCGGCCATCCTTCTTGGCCCCAGCGGGCCGCTTGGGCGGGCCACAGTTTCTCCAGCGCGACACACTCCTGGCGCCACAGTTTTGCTCAGCTCGGTTGGCCGCCTACCAGCCGGTTCGCCCACCGAGCAGCCTGTAGAATGCAGGACACAGTCTTTCAGAGTACGGTGCCCCTTGTGGCGATGCGGTCCTCCTTCAGCCAGGCTGACTTCAGCCGACCGGTTCTTCGTCGGCCGAGTGTCCTGCGGTTGTGGGCCATAGTTCTTCCGCATGCGGCCGGTGCACGACTGCCTCTTCTGTTCATCGCCACCTTCTTATCATGATATCCATTGCAATCAAAAGATACTATAGAGGGTCATCGTGCCTTGTGTGTTTGGCCCACACCCTATGAGTTAGGTGGTAGCAGTTGGCCGAAAATAAACAATGATTTTCAACGAAGAATGATGTATGAGATAAGCACTTCAAAATGAACAAACCTCTACCTTGAAATAAGGTTTACTGTAGATTTCATCACTGAGAACAGACGTCGATTCCATGTACGACGAGGTGTGTTTTAGGAGGAAGTGGTGTTGGTGACTTCGCGTTCTTCGAATCATAGGGCGTTCTTCGTCGAGGGAGAAATTCATTCTTCATCAGAGGCATTCTTCGTTTAAGAACGTAGCCCTTGTAAATCTCCAGAGGTTCCCCCACCAAAAATATTTTCTATGAAAATATAAAATAAAAACTTCTCCCACTTTAAATAAATTCCAACCAATTCAAATTAATTCAATGAATAAATCCATTAATTAAATGTGTAGGTAAACATTATTGGGAGAGAGGGAGATGGAGATGCTCCTCATATTAAAGTGGAGGAGTTGTCAAAATGAATTAAAGAAGGGAAGTTCAAGGGAGTTGGTAAGAGTTATGGGGGAGATGAAAGGTTGGGAAATTGTTTGGGCCCCACCTCACAAATATCCTTCCCATGGGAGGTTATGTGGGTGTGGGATCCACCACTAACTCCCCTTGGGAGAATATTACCACCCAACTTAAATAAAATTGTGTTCCACAATTTTACTCATTTTATTCATTTCATTCTAAAACATGAAATATTAACTGTCAACCTGCATAAAATGAAACTGTGGTAAAGGTCCCCTTAAGTGAATATCGGCGCTGCGAGTTCATCAGTGGCCTTGTATTTTAATTTCGAGCACCGGTTAAAAAGGTAGAAAACCCCGCACATATGATTACCGAATGTACCCGAACAAAACTTCATAAATTGATTATGGCCACACCGGGCCTCAGAATCAAGTTCCGTCAAAAGCCATATACTCGTAAAATTTCAAAGTATTTAAGAAAACAATTTCATTGAAATTTACAGGAATTTACATTATGCACACCTCAGGCCTTTACATCCCTGTAAAGATACAACACACACTAGAAAAAAAATAGGGGTACTGAGCTCGCATCTGTGCCTCCCGCTTCCAAGTGCTCTCTTGGAGGTTCTCGTTCTGCCAGAAAATGAGAACTAGAGGTATCAACCATCCATGTTGGACTCACTCCTGTCGATCCTCAATCTCCACCAGGACCTCCGCAAACGTCACCCCGTCATCGATGTCCATCTCCCCATGATCGATGATGTTGGTCGGGTTGTGCATGTATTTCCTCAGCTAAGATACGTAGAAGACGTCATGCACCTAGTGCAACTGAGGTGGATGGGCCATGCGGTAATCCACCTCACCTACTCTGCTGAGGACCTGGAATGGTCCAATGAAACGCAAAGATAACATGCTACCCCGACCATATCTTTGTAGACCCCATCATGTTGAGACCCGTTAGAAGACATGGTCACCATCCTTGAACTCCAGTAGTCTCTGCCTCCTATAAACATAGGACTTCTGTCTGCTCTGTGTAGTCTTCATCCTCACCTGGATGATATGAAACTTCTCCGTCATAGCCTAAACTGTCTATGTTCCTACAAGTGTTGACTCCCCAAGGTTAGTCCAGCATAGAGGTGATCTGCAAGGTCGGCCGTACAGTGCCTCATATGGTTCCATCCTGATGGTGGAGTGGTAACTATTGTTGTACTCAAACTCCACCATGGGTAGGTAATCCTCCCAACTGCGACCAATGTCAAGGAAACATGCACGGAACATGTCCTCGAGTGTCTGTATGGTTCTCTTAGTATGTTAGTCCATATGAGGATGGAAGGCGGTGAATAGATGTAGCTGTGTCCCAAAAGCCTCCTGTAACCCCATCCATAGCCGGGAAGTGAAACGAGCATCTCGATCGGAAACGATAGTCCATGAAACACCATAAAGCCTTATGATCTTCTTAATGTAGATGTGTCCCATGCTCTCTACTGAGCCCTACTCTTTGATTGGTAGAAAGTGGGCCGACTTGGTGACTAGGTCTACGATCACCTTGATAGAGTCATGACCTTTAGATGTATGTGGAATCCCTGTCATGAAATCCATGGATATCCCATCCCACATCCACTATGGTACCTCTAAGGGATGTACCAAGCCTACTGGTACCTGGTGCTTGGACTTCACTTGCTGATAAGTGAGGCATCATGAAACAAACTCTGCTATAGGCTTCTTCATGCCCGACCACCAGTGCTGTCGCCTGAAGTCCTGGTACATCTTCGCCACTCCTGGATGTACCGCTAGAGGGGAAGTGTGAAACTGCCGCATCACATCCTCCTGCAGTGCAATTGATACCACAATACATCCCCTGAAGAGGATGAAATGCTCTCCTCCTTTAAAAAATCCATCAGGCGCCTGCCCTGTGGATATCTGAGCACGTTGTGTCTCACAGTCAATGTCCCCACATTGTGCCTCTCTGACTCGCTGAAGGAGTGGAGGAGTGACTGCGAGTGACTATAGAAAGGCAGATCCATCTCAATCCACAAGGTATATCTGCAATGTGGCTAGTTTCTACGCCGCCTCTCCTAGTATCTGAATGCCCAACCTCCTACCGAGAGTATCAGCTACAACATTCCCCTTTCTAGGAGTATAGACTATCTCAAAGTAATAGTCCTAGAGGAACTCGAGCCATCGCCGTTGTCTGAGGTTCAGGTCCTTCTATGAGAAGATATACCTGAGACTCTGGTGGTCAGAGTAGACTGTAAAGAGCTCACCCATCTGATAGTGCTGTTACTTATTCATGGAAAAGACCACTGCTGCTAAATTTAGGTCATGGGTAGCATAGTTCTACTCGTGCTACCTCAACTTCCGTGAACCATACACGATCACTGCTCGATCCTGCATCAGGACACACCCGAGTATAGTCCCTGATGCATCGTAGTATACTATGTATCCAAGAGCCTCCTCCGGTATCCTCAAGATGGGCGGAGTGGTCAATCTCTCCCTCAACTCCTAAAAGCTCTGCTCACATATATCTGACAACATGAAGGGTTTCCCCCTCTTCGTCAAAGTTGAAAGCGGTGCTACAACTCTGGAGAAGTCTGGAGCAAATATCCAATAGTTTCCAGCCAGACCCAGGAGGCTCCATACCTCCGTCACGCTACTGGGTGGCTCCCAAGCATGCCCTTCCTCGATCTTCACTGGATCTACTGCAACTCCCGCATCTGAGATGGAATTTCCCAAGAAGTGTACCTATCAAATCCAAAACTGACACTTCGAGTGCTTACCATAAAGCTGGTGCTCTCAGAGTGTATCCAGTACATCTCTCAAGTGGTAGGCATGCTCCTCTTTAGTAGTCGAGTAAATCATTATGTCGTCGATGAAGACCACGACAAAACGATCAAGGTAAGGCTTGAATATCCTATTCATGAGACTCATGAGCACTACTAGAGTGTTGGTTACACCGAAAGGAATAACCAAGAACTCATAGTGGCTATAACGACACCTGAAGGACGTCATCTACACATCCTTGTCTCGAACTCCGAGCTGGTGATAGTCTGACCTGAGGTCTATCTTCAAGAACCAACGTGCTCCCTTGAGCTGATCAAAGAGGTCGTTAATCCTCGGAGTGGGTACTTGTTCTTCACGGTCAACAGATTCAAGTGATGGTAGTCGGCACAGAGTTGTAAGCTCCCATCCTTCTTCTTGGTGAACAAAATTGGTGAAGCCTCGGGTGAAACACTAGGTCGGATAAATCCTTTCCCCTACAGGTCCTCCAGCTGTACCCGTAGCTCACGAAGCTCAGTGGGAGCCTTCCGATATGCTGGATTAGATATTAGTTCTATCCCGAGGTACAAGTCTATGTATTAGTCTACCACTCTACGAGGAGTTATTCCTCCAACATCGTCAGGAAAAATGTCCTCATACTGATCCACAACAACAGGAAAACTCGGACTTCGCTCATCAACTGCACCAAAGATGAGACTAGGAAACTGATGTGTGATCGGCTGCCCTCTCCTCTGCAAAAGTCTATACTATGCTGAAAAGGTTACCTTCTTACCTGTGAAGGTGATCATTCTACCATCCTTGGGAAACACTGCACATTGCTCCTAATGCAGTCAATCTGAGCATAGACTGTAGACAACCAGTCCATACCCATGATAACGTCATAAGGCCTCGACACTGCTACATGAAGATCCCAGCTGAAGCTCTCACCTCCTATAGTAAGCTCACCCTACCGGCACCAGTGTTTAATCATTGAGTCTGCTCCCGTAGGAGTCTCTAGCCATAAGTATTGATCCAAAGACTCCGTTAGAATCGTAGAGCTCTGAACAAGGGCATCGAAAATAAAAGAATGACTCACAACTGTGTCTATAAGTACTACAACAAGGGTGTAGTATACAGAGATAGTAACTCAAATCATCTCAGGTGCGCTGTGGTCGTAAGCCTCGACTACCTGGAGCTGAGCCTTCCTCTGTTCGCCAGGTCCGTGTAGTCTTGGTGGACCTCCTGGTGGTGGTGGTGGTAGAGCCTCAAAACTTTCTCCTCCACCTGCTGCTGATCTACATGGCGGGTTGGGTAGTCTCGATCCATGTGACCCATCCCGCCGCATGCATAACACTGATTGGTCCTCGTATAGCTGGATATGTTTCGTGTGCCCCACATAGCCGAACCTGTATCCTGAGGTCTCTCTCCTAATGTCTGGGTCTGCTTGGACCTCTGTAATATATGTCTACTACCGGCTATAGAAGACTCTACTATGTTTCACCCAATGGTAGGTCTCACTGCTGGTGCTATCTCAGTGAAAAATCTCTCCACAAGAAGGGCTCGCTCCAGCACTCCCACTTTCGTCGGAATGCTGAGGGAGATCATCGAAGCCATGATCTCGTGCCTCAGTCCCTGCTCAAAGGTCCAGGCCTGGAGGAATGGGTCTCGTACCATGTGCATGGAGTAGAGCAAGAGGTTAGTAAACCTCACTGAGTATTGATCTAATATCATACTTACCTACCACAGATGATGTAACTCCTGTATGCGCACATCACAGAGGGTGGATGGAACAAACATTGAGTGGAAGATACTCTCAATGTATATCCAAAGTAGAGATGCATTGTCATGAACTTGGAGCATCCAGCTGCCCCATATACATGTTGCTGTGTGCAAGAGACTCGCAGTAAGGATCACCATAAGATCAGTTGGTGTCCCTACTAATCTGAAAAACCAGACGATAGCCTCCTGCCAATCCTCGGCTGCTTGAGGGTCCATCTCTCTGTGGAACCTGGGCAGTCTCTGTTGCTAAAACATTTGCAACGCACTCAGGCAGTGTGTAATCTCAACTATTAGGGCTAGTAGTATCGGTGGCTCAGCGGTAGTGGTACCGCTGGTGCCTCCGCTATGATGGGGACCTACACTGAGGCCTCCTTGTTCGGTGGGCTTCCATTTCGTAATTGACTTGGAACCCTAGTTGGATGCCTTCATGGGGCCATCCTGAAAAGAAACAGGTGCACCACGGACAAAAAAATATACCTGGTGAGCTGACACAAAGTATTCACAATGAAAACTTTTTAAACACACATGCAATCAGTGTTTTCGTGCACTGAGTCAGAAATCAGGGGTCAGGGTCCTAGTGTATGGATACGTCAGCCGCCGCACCAACACTAGACTCCATGGACTGAAAAACACACTCAATACTCTTAAAATTATTGGTTCACAGAAAAGAATGATCAGAGTCCTGAGTTCTGTAGTAGAACCAACTCCTCTGATACCAATTTGTCACGACCTATCCTTGGGGCCCGTGCCATGACTACCCTAAGCCCGCCTTCCATAGGCAAGGGGATGGAGACTAGCACCAAATGCGTAAATAACGGTAAAAAGGGATGAAATTTCCTTTATATAGTAAACAAACACAACATAGTATACAACAGAAGTAAGAACACAGTAAAAGTTTTTACAAAAGTATGTTCTAAAAAGAAAAGGGTCGGAAATACAAGCCCAACAGTAATTACAATACAACTTAATGACTAAAACAACAACAGTAAAGTAAAGCAGCAACCGCCGAGTCATCCTCAGAGAATCCCACCTCAAGGGTGGGTATATATGATCTCCTCGGCACCTCGGGTCCGTCCGTCCGCTCCGTGTACATCCCTCCAAGTGGTCCACCTTCGGGTACCATCTAGCTCTACAAGTCTCTTCCACGATCAGCGTTGTCCATCCTCTTCATCAAACAGAACGTAGTGCGGGTATTTCCCGTGTAGGGGTGAGTATAACGATATTTAGTAGGGACCTCGAGACCCCTGAAGGTCTCCCAAAAACCATAAAGGATAAACCAAAAAGAAAAGATACAATTAAAAAGTATCAACCAACACTACTTTTTTATATAACCATAAATATACCTAAGTCATCAATTCTAGTTCAGCTCCATCTCTCGAGCCCAAGCACAACCCAGTCCACACAGGAAAGAATTCAATCACTAGGATGGTAATGATTGAAAGTCCAGACTCAGCTCACACAGGTATACATCTTTTGTAAAGTGATAAAGATGATCATATACAATCACTGATTCATCTAAGCTGGTAGACCCACATAGGATACTAGTCCAGCATAGTTGTTGGACCCATGTAGGATACTAGACCAGCTATTCTGTCGAACCCACATTGGATACTAGAACAGAAGTCAAACTGTCGGACCCACAGAGGATTCAAGTACGGTAGTAATTACTATCAATCCCACGGATAATTCTAGTATATTCATCATCTTCTTCGAACCCACATAGGATTCCAGTACATTTTCCATCATCGTCGAACCCATGGAGGATTTTAGTACAGTTGTCGTTGCAGTCACAACAAACTTTAGGGTTCCTGCACACAGCACGCCTGATTCGAGGAGGGTATGCCCTTCGAGACAAGGTGAAGATACAAAAATTGTCATAAATTCCAGATTCTATGTATCTAGATGTCCCGTCACGTCAAAAGTAACCGAACGCGACAGACGGCGCATCAATCAGATGCCCGGTCTGAGAGTTATTAGCATTCTTTCTCTGGGGGCCCGGTTGGAAATACACTCATTTCATACCCATCTATTTTCCAATGTTATAAAAAACTCACATAGAGTAATGCTAAAGGTAAGCCTCCTAACGACAGTCCCAGTTCCACAGAAGGTGCATCGATCAGATACACTTTCATGAATATATTCACCTTTAAGTGAAAAACGTGCCCGACCCGTTAAGCCCAATGGGCTGGCGGGTCGGGTCCACCCGATATTTGCGGGTCTGACCCAGCAGGGGGGTCGGACAGGCCAAACGAATTGTGTGGGAAGGCAGGGCTCGGCCCAGCCATGGCTCGGCCGGCCGGCCGAGCGGCGTGGCTGGAGGGGGACGAGCAGTCCAAGAGGGCGCCGTTCCCCGACTGCCCGAACCGGCAGCGCCAAGCAGTGCTTCCCTCCCAAACCGAAATGTCAAAGCCAACCGGCCTTCTTGGAACAAGTGGCCTGCTCGGGCTAGCCGCGGTATCTCTATCACATCGTCCTCCTGGCGCCGCAGTTTTACTCAGCTCAACCAGCCGCCTACCGTCCAGTTCGCCCATTGAGCGGCCCGTGCAATGCTGGCCATGGTCTATCACAATGCGGCCCCCCTTGTGGCACCAATACCTTCTTCGGCCCGATAGGAATTAGCCAGTCGGTTCTTCCTCGGTGGAGCGGCCCGCGGTTGTGGGCCGCGGTTCTTCCGCACGTGGTCGGCACACGGCTGCCACTTCCATTCGTCACCACCTTCCTATCATGATCTTCATCGCAATCAAAAGAGACAACAAAGGGTCGTTGGGCCATGTGTGTTCGGCCCGCGCCCTCCGTGTTAGGTGGTACCAGTTGGCAGAACATAAACAATGATTTCCAATGAATAACGGGGTATGAGATAAGCACATCAAAATGAACAAACCCCAACCTTTAAATAATGTTCACGGTAGATGGTGTCGTGGAGAATGGACGTCGATACCGTGGATAAGGGGGTGCGTCCGAGGAGGAAGCTGCGTTGGTGACTTCGCGTTCTTCGAATCGTAGGGCATTCTTCATCGAGGGAGAATGTCGTTCTTCATAGGAGGCGTTCTTATTTTAAGAATGTAGCCCTTCTAAATCTATAGAGGTTCCCCCACCAAAAATATTTGCTATGAAGATATTTAATAAAAACATCTCCCACTTTAATGAAATTCCAACCAATTAAAATGAATTCATAGAGTAATTCCTTTAATTAAATATGTAGGCAAACATTAATGTGAGAGAGGGAGATGGAGAGGCTCATCATATTAAAGAGGAGGATTTGTCAAAAAGAATTAAAGAAGGGAAGTTCAAGGGAGTTGGGAGGAGTTATGGAGGTGATGCAAGGTTGGGAAATTTTGTGGGACCAACCTCACAAATATCCTCCCATGGGAGGTTATGTGGGTGTAGGCCCCACCACTAACTCCCCTTGAGAGAAAATAACAACCCAAATTAAATAAAATTGTGTTCAAAATTTATATTCATTTTATTCATTTCATTCTAAAACATCAAATATTAACTCTCAACCAACATAAAACACAACTACGATAATGGTCTCCTTAAGAGAATACCAGCGCTTTGAGTTCCTTGGTGCCCTCATATTTCAATTCCAAGAAATTTTTCAAAAGATAGAAAAACCCACAAGTACGTTTACTGAACGTACCTGAACAAAACTTTAGAAATTGATTCCAAGAACACCGGGCCTCAGGATCAAGTTCTGTCCAAAGCCACAGTCTCGTAAAGTTCCAAAGTATTTAAGAAAAAAATTTCCTTGAAATTTCTGGGTATTTACATTCCTAGTAGATGTAGAGTATCAATAGGAGTGTGTCTTTCATGGACGGTCGAACCCTCTTGTGCGAGTTCGGTGGTAGCATGGGTACCTCAAGAAAATAATATCAGAGAAAAAAACATAGATTCATTCCCATTACCACAATTTTTTTCTTAGATTTTGTTGTTGATTTTAGGGACATAAAAACCTAATTTTGGTAGAATGCAGAGATCTAGAAGTTTCTTATAATTTTTTTAATTATATAGAATAATTATGAGTCTGTAAAATTCAACAGCAAGTTATTCCGAGGCCCGGAGAGCCCAAAACAGAATTTTAATCCTTTTTAATGTACATTCAGTAAATGTGTGAGCGATATTTTCTATTCTTTGAACTACTAATCAGTACGAAAATATGAGGGCACCATTGAACTCACTGTGCCAAGATTCTATTATAAAAAGGTTATCTTTGACAGGAAATGATCGGATGGAAAAGTTAATTTCTAGACATTCAAAAAAATAATAATAAAATAATTATAAATTATTATGTTCTTTTATTCACCCGATAAAGAATCAGTTGGCGGAACAACAACAAAACAAAATGAATTTAATGAAGATCAATAAATTACAAGTTACTTTTATTGAGTAACTACAACTCTGGAGTGAATAACTAGTTTATTAATTAAGGTGCATTAATGAAAAACATTAATGAACCTATCATTAATCTCTTTAAATATTTATTTAATCAATCCGTTGGCAGAAAACTTTTCGAAATCATGGCGAGATCTCTTACAAAATTCAATCGACATCACCCTCTAACAAAGAATGGTGATCCAATGACATCCATTGGAGGATTCTATATGATGGGAAACGAACAATAATGAACTTCTATGAATGCAAAATTACATTCTATATCCACAACAGATTCCATAGAATCTAGCTATGGGATTTAATTTATTTAAGTGAATAATGATATTATCTAATATCATTCCTGTAAAATCACGTAGAATGCTGATCAATAGACTAAAATTTTAATCTCTGATACATATATTAATGCATGTGGTTGTTGCAGGATCCATTTTGGGGATAATGTTAATCTATCTAATGATTTATTCTTTCTCTATGTTATAACACTAACACAAAGGGTTCAGGACAATCCAAATAAGGCATGTACCCCATGTTCTTGGTTTTTGTGAGATCTTTGTGCACAACTAGGAAACATGGTGGAAAGACAAATATAAGGCCTCAATAGAGAAAGAAGTAACCCGCCAGGCCTTCCGGTATAGACAAGACGACGAACTGACCGCTGAAGCATGTCCGGTGGTTCGGCAAAGCTTCGGTTGGGCAACTAGCAGTGGTAGTGGCAGCACGCGATGGCATGTAGTTGCATTAGCTTCATTATAGTCAAAGGGGCGGCACACTACTAAGGAGGAACTGCAACTGCAGCTGCAGAGGAGGAACCACAGTAGTAGGCATACCCACATCTGTGGGTCACACCATGTGACAGTTCCATGTCGATTAGTCAGTTGAGGTGGTGCCGGTATGTACCTCCTGTCAGTGGAACCGAATGGATTCCTCCCACCCCCACGTCCATTCAGGCGGAGGGTTTGTTACCTGATAGCGGTCCGGACCCGTGACCTAGCAAGACAAGCTCGCAGGCTAGAGGGATGGTGCGGGTTGGGCTCAGCGGGTTGGGTTGCCCCTGGACCGGGAGGGTTGGGTCGGGCCGGACTGGATACGGACCCAACCACCCCAATTTCTCTTACACTCACCTAACATTCAAACAATGATTTCAATTGACGAGCCATATACGACTTTGAGACCCTTTGGACAAGGTAGTACTTTTCATATGTATCACATGAATTTTGGAAGAAGTTGGATTATGGAAAGGTTGGACCAGACTAGAATCCAACCAGGCCCTATTTAACTTTTTGCCTATATCTTATTGATCGGGTGTTCGTTTGACACATTGTATGTCTCATTGGAACCCTTTTGATATTCCATAACTATGTGATACATCTTGTAAGTTGGACATCATGGGGTTGAGATAGAATATGTAGCATGAAAAGTAGACCCTACAAAAATCAAGCGTGCTATGTGCAAGATGTTTGTTGTTGTATGTCAAGTGAAGAGAGAACCTCCATGGATCGGCATGAGAGAGACCCTCCGTGGATCGACAATAGTGCGACCCTCTGTTGATCAGAAATGGTGAAACACTCTGTTGATCGGCATGAGAGCGACCCTCCATGGATCGAAAATAGTGCGACCCTCTATAGATCAATAAGAGTGTGACCCTATCTGGATCAGTAGTAGCATGCCCCGATGTGGACTGTCTATCGAGAGACCCATTTAGGATCAGTGGAAGGGGGACCCCTCATGGATCGATAGTAGAGAAACCCTTATCAGAATAGTATACGAGCCACCAAAAGAATAAAATGTTCTTTCTTAAGACTAATCATCTTTATTAATCATATTTATGTTGTATGCATGGTGTGATCTATTATTTACTTTATGCTTTTTGATTGAGATTATGATTTGTGGTTTCTCCTTTGTGGAATTCTGGGAGACCTTTTGGTGTCTCAGGGTCCGTACTGGGTATTGTTATACACACACCAGAATGAGATTCCGCCACACCTTTTTTGTGTCTTGTTCATACGATAGATAACTTGATTGAGACTTGGGGAGAAGGGGATAGAGGGTGGTCATAGGTGATTCATAGATATAGTGAGAGGCATCAGTGATAGACGAAGAGCTATACCTACCCTTTAGGTAGGATAGTTGGTGGGCGAACATCGAAGAAAGTTTTTACTATTTTGTTTTACATTATTTTCAGTTGGGCTTTTATACAGGACCATTTTACTTTTATTGCTTACTTTTACTCTAAGTTGTGGTTTTTAGTTGCTGTTTTACTTTTCGTTTTTTGTTATGTTTTAATTTTGTGTAGTGTACCCTGTCTGGGTGTGTATAGGTTTAAAGTAAATTCCTTCCCTTTGGGGTTTTACCTTTTTGGTGTTGGTCATCATCCTCTGGCCTTGGGAAGGAGGATTTTGGGTAGTTACGACCCGACCCCTGGGGGACGGGTCACGAAATACGTTACACATAAGTTTGAGTCTACAAAAATAATAATAATATATTTTTAAAAATAATATTATTTAATTTATTATATAATAAAATAACTGTTAAACTAGTAGTTTTGAAATGGATTAACTAAAATATAAAAATATACAGGTTATATAGATATAATATGTGTTCATTGGTTACAAAGTAATTCAAAATTAATATGAAAACCGATTGAATATAAAGGAATTTTTTTTATTCTTATAAAGCATTTCTATCATATAAAATCAAATTTATTACATTTATTATTTGATATTAATGTAAAAAATACTTAATATAAAATATAATATTTTTTATTTTCAAACTATATACGCGATAGGCATGGGATAAGAGAAAACCTAATTTTATGCATCAAATACTATATTTTTATAAAAAGATCATTTAGCACCTTTTAATTGAGAAACTAATTTAAATCTCATTTTTGGACATTTTATAAATCATATATGTAAAAATAAACTTTATATATGAAATAAATACAAAATAATTAGGTTAGAGTGATTTTTGTGGTATTTTAAGTGATGTTTCATTATTTAATGAATCAGTGAAAAATAATTAATTTTAATTCAAAACTAATTTTGCATCAAATTTTTTATAAGAATAAATTATATGTTATATTTGTTTAAAATTTTAATTATATAATTATTATATCAATTAATCCAATTTATGTCATTATAATCAATTAAAAATGAATGTGTGAATAAATAATTAGAAATTTTTTGAACGTATTTACTTTTAAAACATACATTTTCATTCAATCTATCGTATTAATTTTAAACAATATTCCCAATATTATATGTTTTGAATTTTTAAAATGGAATCCATATTTGAAATAAGAAGAATTTTTAATTTATAATAAGTTATAAACAGTTTTTGACAAAAACTATCAGTTAATTTAGTTAAGCTTAATTAGAGTTATTTAGGTAAAATTATGTTTAACAGTGGAATAATAATTTAATTTAAGGGCCAAAATAACCAAACCACTTACCCACCACCAAATAGTTGGCCTTATTAAGACACTATCCTACCATTTATCTAGTTTTTTATAGTGTGGGTTCTATTATACATGGAAAAACACAAGTGGAAATCCTTTTCCAAAAATTTACCAGAGTTCCACTCCGCCACCATAAAAAGTCCTCCTATCCTCCCACATTCCCAAACCTCTCAAGACAGTTTTTCATGAATTATAAATAAAAAAATAGATATTTAAAATTCTTATAACAATACATTAATCATCCCTTTTATCAAAAAGAAATCAATAGAATATAACTGGTGGAAACCAAAATGAGTTACCAGAATAAGAGCTAACATTCTTTTTTATGTTCTTTTAGTTCATTTTAGTTACCATCCCTTAAACACTTCTTATTAATGATTTTCTAGAAAAACCAGTATCCTTAATATAATAATTTATGTTTATGCTTTGTTTTAAACCAACACATACACACACTTCCATCTAGTGGGTAACAATCACATTGTTTATATCTACAGTGAACTACCGCCTCACAAAATTATGATTGTTCATTTTCCTTTTAACACCACCCATAGAATAAATTATGATTAAAAATATTTTTATATATGTAATGTATTCTATTAATTATGTATTTATTCATTTTAATCCTTTTAAAACAAATTTCATTATACTTTCCAGTTGTCGTAATTACGAAAATTTCGTTTTAGGATGTTTGGACTACTGCCCCCTCAAAGCATTTTGATTTGTTCACAATGTACATGGAATGTTTTAAAGAAGGATTTAAGGAACTTATATGATATATAAGATATACCAATGATACTATAATGATGATATATATAAAAATATAGAAACATATATTTCATTTTATTTCTCTCTATCAATATGAAAATAAAAATGTAAACATTGTTCATGTGTATATACAGTTTACCATCTCCCTGAACAGTGTATTCCATTTCAAAATCCTATAACCTATAGATTATTATAGTACAAATATAATTAATAAAAATGAAATTTATATCATGGTTTAAATTCAATAAATTATTATATATGTATAAGGAAATAATATATATTAAATTTATACACATACGAACAAAAAAAATTACATGAATTGAAACTCTGACATAGAATTGTTACCAGGTGGAAAATATATGGTCATAATCAAAGAATAAATGGATTTTAGATATAATAATTTTTTCAGAAAATAATTTATAATAAAATAATATTTATTATAAAATAATATTTTTCGATTACAAAGAGATTCAAGATATAATGTAAGGGGATTTCATCGAACAATTTTTTGTCTCCATGAGACACATGCCTCATTAACCACTAACTTATTTTTTGTGGTGTATGTTATTATCATGAAATTATTTTATGTATATTATAAATAAATTTTTGGGAATTCAAAAATCCATTTAATGATTTTTTTCATGGGGTTTACATTTCAAACATTACCAAATCTGTAAGATAGATTTGTCTCAATTTGTCTTATTTGAGACTCATGTTTTTTTATGCACCCAAATTATTTTTCAAAGTGTGTATACTTATTTTTTTGTGATATATCATGAATGTAAAACATTGGATGATATTTTATGCTTTATTTAATTTCATTTTCTTACATGGATTGTATAATATCATGTTACAAAGTAGTACGAGTGTATTGAAACAATCTCACCACAGGTCGAGATTATTAATGATCATGCTTTCTTTGATTAAAATATATTATACACCTCTCATGAATGATCAGGGATTTTCATCCCCTCTAATTCATCTAGACATCTCAACATATCAAAACAATTTTCCCACTATTTTGATATTATTATAATTAAGAAAATATTTTTTAAAAAAATTGATCATATTTTTTTTCATCCTTAAATTTGATTTATTTCAAAAATAATTTATTGAAATATGTTTTTAGATGAAACATGAAAATAATATTAAAGAAAAATATATTTTAAAAACGTTGTAGGGTTTTAAATGATTCATCTATATGTTATAAAGGTTATTTTCAAATAAACATGTTTCCAAAAAAGTTTTATTTTTTAAAATACCTTATTCAATGTAGAATAAATATTTTCTTCAAGAAATGTTTTTAAAGGTATCTAAAAATTATTTATCATATAACATGACATGAATTAGGGTTAATCATTCCTTTTCATGTAAAATATATGATGTTCTAATTAATATAATTTCAATGATTTTTTTTGATTGAATGATATTTCTTTAACTCGTTTCTCATTCACGGGTTATATGGTTTTGAAACCCACATATTTTCACAGGTTGTGAAATTGATAAAGGGATTATGATGCCTATATATTTTTCCATATGTTATGATATAACTACAAGTTTATGATACTTATTTTGTCATGGGTTGTAAAACAATTTTTAATGATCTTGGGGAACATGAATGTATAATTTCATTATGAGATGGGTGGGACCTATATTCCATTATAATGTATTGGGTAAACATTTATATCTAATTATATAGACTGAGATGGAATTAGAAGTTAAACATGATAACTATGTTAGTCATTAGGGTGAACCATGAATACCAAAAAGGTATGAGTAGTGAAATAATAAAAGTTATATGGCCATGAGAGTAAAGCATGATAACCAAGATGGTATGGGGAGTGAAACCATATTACCAAGAAGGCCTTAGTAGCAATTCCATGACTATTATTGAAATAATATTATATTCTTATGGGTCTTCCAAAATTAAAATTTTAATTTCTATGATATGTTTCATGGAATATATTCTTTATTTGCTTATTATTAATGAATTATGAAGTAAAATTATTTATGTTATGATTCATGTATTGGATCCTTAATATGTAGGATATGATTATCTATTTTCTAAATAATGTTCTCATACACTCATTCTCATGACCATACTTACAAATCTCCCCTGTTTATGTATAATAAGAAAATAAAATCACCTTTTTTTTATTTCCTTCCCCTAATTATAAATATATGTATTATGCTTGATTTTTATAAGAAGGGTTCTTGTAAAGATGAGCCAAGTGGGAGATAATATATCTCACTTATTTATTAGTTTTTATATTTCCCTATTTCCAAAGGCACTAAAATAGTTTGGTCACAGGGACCCTATTTCTATAATTTTTTTATATGTTGAAAATGTAATGTTTATGTATGTTTACTTTGGTTCACTATATTTAGTGTCATAGTGAAGATTTATTTAGACTTTGTAAACATGTATTTGAAAACATTGTGAGATCCCTAGGTATATTTATAAAGATCTGTTTTTATATGTCACTAAAAATAAGTATAAGTTTTAGTTACTGTTTTAAAGAATTTCATGAAATTTTGGTCAAGGATAGTTTATATGGATTCCAAGAAATACATTTATAATTGGATACTACAAGTGGATGTGGATTTGGTAAATATTTAAAAAGAGGTAACAATTCCAACATGATGTCTTATCCCTTAATTGGGGTAATATGGTACACGAAAATAGGCCTTGATGCACACCTTGTTTTACACTCCCTGGGGATATGCTTTAAAAATTTACAAACTCTTCATGAATATCACTAAAGGACTTAATTAGAAGATTAATATTAATAACATTGGATAAATATATGTTTTCATCAATTAAAAATTAGATGTCATTATTTAGACATAATATATGTAATTTTTAATAATAATGAGGTTTTCTTTTATGATATGTGTTTCTCACCCTATGACTTTTTGTTTTAGTTAATGGAGAGAACTAGAATGAAAACATATAGAATTTATTTTTTATATTTCTATTGTATGGTCAATATGAAAAATGATTTCCCATGTGGAAATATCATAATGAGAACCCGAAGCCGGTGTTAGTATTGGTTTTACATCTAAAGACATTGAGTGCACAAGTGACATGTGAACGGTATGTGATGTTCTTCCAAAATTGTTTACATTAAACAAAATAATAATGATTAGATTGATTTGGAAGAACCATAATAAATTATTAATATTTCCTATTATACTAATGAGGAATTAATGAATAAGGTAATGAATCTTGAGTAATGGTTAGATAATAATGTGGTATGAAATGAGTATTTAGGTTATGAGAATTCATAGATGATGTTATATGAATCATAAAATATATTAGTGTTTTCAAAATAATTTTTCATTATGAATTGTAAAGGATATATTGAATATTGATTTCATAGATAGTTAAAATTTTGATTAAGGAATTTGATCCCTTAATTAATTTTGAATGTTGAGATAAAAATCATTTTAGAATTATATTTTTCATATGAATAAGAAAATTGGACTATTCATATTTCCCTAGAATAGATAATTGAAAAAGTGTTCTATGTTATCCAAGATGATGTTTTAAACTTATTGGATTTAAATAATATATCATATAATTATTTGAACATGGAATCATGAATTCTTTTCAATAGTTTTAATAGTAATTCATGTTATTTACTTGCTTTGAGGGAATAAAAAAGGAGTGTATTCTGATGTTCCTAAGGTGACAACCAAAAATACTATTAGGATATATGGGAGATCAATGTTAATATGAATTTTTGGTATTAATTTTATGTATTGGTATTTTAATATTTTAGAAGGGTTATAAGGTGAACCAATTAGGTAATATTTAGTTTAATCTTTAGATAATGTCTGTTAGATCAGTGTTTTAACTCAGCACAGGAATATTTAATAATATTGGATTACCAAATATAACAACTTTATTTTGATGGCAACTAAATAAATATGGGATGACATATATTGCATCTCATGATCTATTACTACTTCAAGAATAAAAAATCCACCTTATTTTTGGGAGAAATATGTTAAGTGGAAATTGGACAGAAAATGACAAAAAAATGTGATTTTACTTTTTAAAAAAAATTATATCAATTAATTACAACTTCTCTGAAAAATTATTTAACTCTTGGGAAATGACCATGAAACTAAAAAGGTTATCCTAATACATTTGTCTGATAAATAAAATAGTCCCTTTGATAATCATAGATTTTTGGATTTGTGATTGTTAACATTATCTTATCCATGTTCTCTACCACTTTCATCCAGAACATGATTGTCAGATGCCTTTTCCATTTCCACGATTCACTTTCCACTTATGTTCTCTTCTGTGGAAAAACATTTTATGTGCTACTCCAAGTAAAAGTTATGGTTCAAAATAAATTTCTTTAAATAATAACTTGGAATTTATTTTTATAATGTATGTTTCTATGAAAGATAAATTCATGTATTTATCCATTGATAACCGTGACAAATTTCAAAGATGGAGTTCATTTTAATGTGGGTAGAATTTTATACCTCGATATTTTGTGAAATATACTTTTCAAATATATTCAATATGTTTTTTACTAATTTTTATTTCATAAAACCATGAATATATATATATATATATATCAATGTACTAAGTTTTTATTAAATTAAATAAAATACCATGTTAATTGTACACTACGTGAAACAAAATGGATAGGTTTCCCGACACAAAACATGGAGGTCCAGATACATTACACAAAACCTGAGTTTTACTGAACAATAATATATTATTAAAAATATTATTTTTTAGAATAATAATATATAAAATATATAAGTTAAATTATTTGTTATTAAAATGGTTCAATAACATATGAAAATATACGGTTTTCACAAATATAAAATGAATTAATTAGTTACAAATTAATTAGAAAATGAATATAAAAACCTATTGAATATAATAGAATTTTTTCTTTATTTTAAGGATCACAAAGCTGTTTTATACTAATAAATTAAATTAATTACAATTATTAAGTGATATTAATTTAATATATGTATTTTTATACAAATAAATAGAATGATGTTCATAAATATTAATTGATAGGAATAGAATCAAAAGATACCCAATTTTACATATAAAATACTATATTTCTATAAATACCACTTTGAACATATTTAATGGAGATAATATTTTAATCCAATTTTATAAACATTTATAAATTTTATATTTCAGAAAAACATCTTATTTTTAATAAGATAAAAATATTTGGATAGGGGGAATTTGATTGTATTTTTCTATTAAGTTTCATATTTTAACGATGAGGTAAAAAATACTGAATATTAATGAAAATCCATTTTTCCAAAAAAATTATTTATAATGATAAATAATATTATAAATTGGTTTAATTTTATTATTATATAATTATTTTATCAATTTATACAATTTAAGTTATTAGAATCAACATCACTTTGAAATTATATAGAAAAACATGGAAACATGTGAACATTTTGACTTTTAAAACAGGTATTTCTGTTCCGTATGTAGGATCAATTTAAATAAATTTATAATATTTATCTTTTTATAATATGAATAAATGTATTACACATTGGTAATCATAATAATTTCTAATTTATAATAACATAATCATATTTTTTATCAAGAATAGTAGTTAATTACATTAGAAATAATTACAGTTATCGATGTAAAATTATGCTTACTAATAGAATAAACCACTAATTTAGGGGAACAAATGACCTAAACACTTGTAAAACAAAAATATAGAATCATCCCTTTGGTAATAATTATAATACCTCGTGCTAACCTCATTTTCTTGAGGAGGCGGTGAGGGTAACATGGCCTTAAGAGATGTTCCCAAGGCGCTAAAGGCTGGAAAAAAATGTCGAGGGATCTGAGAACAATTGGAAAATGATTTTCACTTAAGAAAAAACCAATCAAACAACCACAACTAAATGATGCATGTAAAAAAAAACCAAAATCATACATTACCCATGATGACTCTATGTTCCATAATCTCACAGGCCAACACTATACAATACAACATCAGAGTACAATGCAGAAGACTCAACAAGAACCCCACGAGCCATGACACCACCACAGCTCCACACGAATCTCCAAGCTCCAAGTTCCGCCAAGAAAAAACAACACACCACTAAAGGAGGTTGATACCTTACCATTTCCCATGCCATGGTACAAAAAATATGAGAAGACACTAACGTGCCAAATCAGGGGGTGAGTACTGAAACTCAGTAGGTTTTCCACAAATTACATCCCTACACATGCCACTAGGATAAAACCGTTTGGACATTTATATAAAACATTTTATATAAAATAATCACAAGTGAAACCATTTCCATAAGACAACCATGCTCTTACAAAGACATCACACACAACCCATGCAAGCGAAGGTAAGCCAACCGACAAGCCACAACCTTTACAACATTTACCCATTGGCACAAAACTTCCATCTTCCCAAGCAGTACAAAACAAAACAATCATAACAGTGGGGCTTCCATCCAACTCGTTTCATCCATTTACAACTAGTGGCTCTTCCCATCCACATATCATTTATGGTGGTCCTTCCATACACTATCCATCCCCCATTATTATAGTGTTACTTCCCACCCACTTCCACACAACAATTCAACTAATCGCAATGAAAAATATAATCCATCACGGTCACAACAACATCATGTAATCATCCAATTCCATTAAAAGTCAATTAACATCAAAAAATAAACCATTTATTGGAAATTATTTTCCATGCCAAACCCTATTTCAATAAAAAACCTTTTTATTGAAAACCATTTATGTCGATCATTTTCAAAAATCAACCATAGCATCTCATTTTAAAATCTCCATTTTAAAATCCACAACAAAAGCATTTCACCACAAAACCCTATTTTCCCCCAAAATCCCCAAAACATCACCCAAGGGATTTTCAACCAATTTCACACATCAAAACACAATTAAATTCAAGAACAAAAAATTAATTGTAACAAAAAAATATAGCTCTAACAAAGTGGAGTCGAGAAATAAGCCTCCTACCTTTAGAGTTCCCGAGAAATCAACCCACGAACAACAGCTCCTCAAATCTAGTGAATGCACCACCAGAACCTCTCTAGATCCCCTCCCCTAACCAAAAAAAGACTCAAAATCATCATCCAAGGCAACCCCAACACTATATCTACACACAAAAAGTGTTGATCTAGAAAACCAAGAAAGAGGGGAAAGTATATCTAGAGGAAAATAGAATAGAATCAAGAGAAGAGACTTACCCAGGAAAAAACACCTTGAGACTACTTAGAATCGCTTCCAAAACGAGTGTGAGAGCACCCATAACCCCTGAGAACCCAAAAACCCAAGTGAGGCTCAAGTGGGAGGAAGAGAGTAGTGAAATTAGGCAATCTCGAGTGAGCTCGGAACTAATAATTCTAACTTTAAGTAGCCGCATAGTTAGCCCGCATGGTTTGGAAAACCGTGCGCTAACCGTTATCACGACACTACCTCGAGAGACAGGGTCCGCATGGTTGCCTCACATGGTTTGGAAAACCATGCAGAGGCTTTGTGAGGACTACTGTCTCGAGAACAAGGGTTCACATAGTTTCCTAGGGAACCCGCACAGTTTTTACTATCCGTTCTCAAATCGTGCACCCCTTAAAAAGCCTCCAAACTCATCCAAAACCATTCCAAACTCTCCCAACCTCTTTCCAAATAATTCCATGCAATTTAAATAAATAAAAATTCATAAAAAAATGCCACATACCTCAAACTGAGGGTTCTACATTCTCCCCAACATGGGACATTCCGTCCTCTGAAAGTAGTGAATCCGCCCTTTGTCAAAAGATCTCGGGCCACTGCTCGACCATCTCTTTCTCCCGCTCCCAAGTCTACTCTTGAATCTGACTATGTTGCCACAAAACATGAACTAAACCGATGCTTTTACCACGCAATACTTTCTCTTGCCTATCCACAACCCGTACTAGCTCGTGCACCAATGAAGCATCCGGTTCTAGCTCAACATGATCCCAACGAATTACAGGGTCACGATCCGGCTGATACATTTTCAACTGTGACACATGAAACACATTGTGTACTGCACTAAACCATGGTGGAAAAGACAAATGATAAGCCACCTCACCAACCCGCTCAAGAACCTCAAAAGGACCAACATACCTCAAAGATAGCTTTCCCTGCTTCTCAAACCGATGATGTCCCAACCTAGGAGAGATCCTCAAGAGAACATGATCACTCACCTGGAATGACAATGGCCATCGATGATGATCCGCATACGATTTCTGACGACTATTATCCATCTCCATTCTCTTCCTGGTCAACTTGATCTTCTCCATAGTTTCTTTTACAAGACTTGGTCCAACCATCGAAGACTCACCTATTTCCACCCAACATAGTGGAGATCGACATGACCGCCCATACAATGATTCAAACGGACCCATCTGTATGGATACTTGATAACTGTTATTGTACGAGAACTCAACCATCTACAATTGTACCAACCATGAGCCACCAAAATCCATGACACAAGCACACAACATATGCTCCAGAGTTTATATCTTCCTCTCAGATTGATCATCCGTCTGATGGTGAAACACCATTCTCATCGTCATCTACGTTCTAAGGGATTTCTGTAAGGATTTCCAAAAAAAAATATGTAAGCCTAGAATCTCTATCTGATACAATCGAAAATGGAACCCCACTCCTCTTTACCACCTCCCGGATATAGATTTTGGACAGATCCACCACCGTATGAGATTCACGAATCGGGATGAAATGGGCCGACTTCGTTAGCCGATCCGCTATCACCCAAATAGTACCATGCTTCTTGACCGTTCTGGGGAGACCTATGACAAAATACATCTCTATCTGCTCCCACATCTAAACAGAGATTAGTAAAGACTGCAACATTCTTGCTGGCCTCTGATGCTCTGCCTTGACCTGCTGACATGTCAAGAATCTCAAAAAAAACTCATCCACCCTTCTCTTCATACAAGCCCACCAGAACCGCGGCTTCAACGATCTATACATTTCTTGAATTCTAGGATGAACAACCCACCAGGAAATATGATATGCCCTTAGAAGATCCTCCTAACAAGAAACTGGTATAACCATCCAATTCCAAAAACACAAAATTGAATCTCCATTCAGTTTCCAACCCTCAATGGTCTCGCCACCATTGAGTCTTGACCCCATAGTCACACACTCAGAATCATATATCTGTGCCTCTCTTACCAGGCCAACCAAGTCAGGAATCAACAAAACCCGAAATAAGACTGCTCTATCACCCTGGTCCTCACTTTCTAACATCATATCAGCTATAACCGACATTAACTGCCACTGGTCTGATGCCTATTTCACCACCTAAGCATATGATTTTCTACTTAATGCATCCGCTACTGAATTTCCCTTACCCGGTGTGTACATCATGTCAAAATAAAACATCTGGAGATATTCCATCCATCTCCTTTGCTTCAATTTCAAATACCTTTGTGAGAAAATTTGATTCAAGCTCTTTTGACCTGTATATATCGTTAATTTCTCACCGAATAGATAATGATGCCACACTTTCAAATCATGGACCACTGTTGCCAACTCCAAATCATGAGTTGGTTAGTTCTTCTTGTTCACTCTCAACTGTCGTGAGCCATATGCAACCACATGATTCCCTTGCATGAGAATGTACCCCAACCCTAATCCAGATGCATCACAATACACTACATACCATTTTCCTGATTCTAGAAAAACCAATATTGGTGCTGATGTAAGATGACCCTTTAGCTCTTCAAAACACTGTTGACACTTTTCACTCCAATGGAATGGAACATTCATTCTTGTCAAAGCTGTCATTGGCGTTCCCAAACGTGATAAATTAAGAAAAAAACACTGATAATATCCAGCTAGACAAAAAAAAACTGTGTATCTCAAACACATTATTTTGCGGTTTCCATGAGATAACAGCCTCTATCATTTCTAGATCCACTAAAACACCCCTTTCATAATTCACATGGCCAAGAAAATGAACTTCCTATATCCAAAAGTTACACTTTGACAAATATGCATACAACCGATGATCCCTCAAGATCCCCAACACTGTCACCAAGTGATGCTCATGTTCCACCCTTGTCATTGAATACACCAGAATATCGTCGACAAAACCACCACAAATGAATCCAAATATTTCTGAAATATCCAATTCATCAATTCCATAAACACTGCTGGCACATTCATTAGACCAATGGTCATAACCACATATTCATAATGGTTATATCTACTTATGAAAGCTATTTTAGAAATATCCTCCTTTCTCACCAACAATTGATGATATCTCGACCTCAGGTCAATCTTGGAGAAGCATTGGGATCCCCTCAACTAGTTGAATAGATCATAAATTCATGGAAGTGGATATCTATTCATTATCATAAATTGGTTAAGTCTACGATAATCAACACATAGACTCTAGGTTCCATCTACCTTTTTTCACAAACAATACTGGCGCTGCCCATAGAGACATGCTAGTCCAGATAAACCCTTTTTTTATAACTCTTCCAACTGGATATTGAATTCCCACAATTCAGCTGGTTCTATCCGATAAGACGAAAGTGAGATAGGACTAGTCCCCAGAAGGAGAATAATCGTATACACCACTTATCATATAGGAGGTATCCCAAAGAATTCATCAGGAAAAACAATCATGAACTGATCCACCACTGCCAGAGGAACACTCTGCTCAACACCCTATACCGATTCCAATGACAACACCACTAACTGATATGATAGTGTACCCACTGCTGGTGACAACAAACCCATTGCACCCTTCCTTTCATGCTTCTGTCCTTTAAAGAGATGTCTAATTCCATCATGTGTCGTAAAATCCACTGTCCATGAATCACAAACAATGTGGGCCTTAAAAGCCACCATCCAATCCATTCCCAAGGATACATCATAACCATTCATCTCAAGCATTGGGAAGTTCCACACTATCTCAACCTTGACCAGAATGATACAAAATTCTCTACACAAGAAAGCATGACACTCTATTCAAACTAGAGGAGTTTGATGTTTCAAAACTGCGGGCATCATTTCTACCCTTAAACCCAACAAATCAACCACACGTGCAACAATAAAAGAGTGTGAAGCACCCATATCAAACAACACATGCATCAAGGTAGAGTTTAAAAGAATAGTACCTCGCACTGTGGATGGTCTTGACTTATCATCCACCACAACCTGCTCAGCTCTAAAAACATGTTTGCTTTATACAGTCTCCTCTTTATTGTTCTAATGAGGCGTCATGGTATTCTTTGAATCACCATGACCCAATTTACTCCGCTGTCGAGATGTATTCTAATGCCCCCGTCCCATCGAAGCATATGACGTCTGCGACCCTTGAGGAGTGTCATGTGCACCCTACCATGGAGAATTCCGACAATAACGCCACAGATGGCCCATCTGCTTAAAATTATGACATGATGAAGGTTGGGCCGTACAATCTCGATTGATGTGGCATGTAGAACCACTCTGAAAACATCCTTGCATGCTCTGTGACTTCGGAGGAAGATTCACCAATCCTGCCATCAGATTATATGTTATATTCCCTCCCTGAGAGTAAGTGTCCCTCTTCTGCTAGAACCCATAGTTAGAGTTCACACAATTATCCATGGGTACCGCTATGCTTCCCCCGCCCAGAGCGCCCAACAAATCCCACTCAGCCACTGAGGCTCTATTCACTATCTCTGTGTAATCATCTATACACAGAACCGCTATCTTTGAACAGATTTCTTGTCTCAACCCCACTTTAAAGATCCTTTCCTTCATAAACGTGCTACCCTCCACCTCGGGTGCCAACGGCACTATGTTTATAAACATAGCTGCATACTCTGTCACCGACATCATCTCTTGCTTCAAACTAATGAAATCAGTCCTACGCTGAATTATAAACGTATGTGGGTAGAATTGTTTGTTAATAAATTACACAAATCCTTCCCACATTATACCCTGGTCCTTCCCATCTTGGACTACCAACTCCCACAAAATAAGGGAAAGATCTTACAACATATACGTGGGCAACTTCACTTTCACCTCTACCGGTGTTCCAAAGAACTCAAATATCTTGTTTATTCTATTGAAACTTTCTTATGCCCTCTCTAGATCTGAATCAACCCTAAAGATGGGTGGATTATGATTTTAAAATGGAACTGCATGATCCACATGCCTTGGTTCATCCACTCCATTCCCACTTCCGACAGCTTGGAAAGCTTGCATTATACTTTGCACTATCTACTGGTTGACCTGATGCATAGGTGCAACAACATTTTCAGCAGCCTCCTCCGGTTGGTCTCTACGACACCTACCCAATGCCATTTCTATAAACAAGAAACAAACAACCATGAGTCTCACATCCATAGACATCACGATATCCCATTTCACATCACATTTCACAAAATTATCTCAACAAGGCTTTCCACCAATTCACATTTTTCCTCAGGTTCCATGTTTCACCATTTTGAAAACCAAAAAATTTTCAAAATACTAATTTATTTACATTACAATTTCACATACTCATATCACATCATAAATCATTATACCCCAATGAAATATGCATCCTAGAGGGAATACATTTCTACGATGCATGTCATGCTCATCTCATTGGCTACACCTATGACAATGAGATATCTAATGCCTATACGTGTCTCCAAAACAATTATGTACCCAACTCCATGGAAACATGAATTTCATAATAAACAGGATAACTACGTCCTTTTATGATATACATTCCATGTTCTGACATTCCTATGCCTTGCTACCATCCCAACTGAAGGAGTATACCACAACGAATGTCAACACCAATCTGAGAATCAACTCCAAAGGACCAAAAAAACTAATACCACTTGTAAAACCATGCCCCTACCTCATTGGCTTGAAGAGGCGGTGAGGGTTACATGGCCTTAAGAGACGTTCCCAAAGAACTAAAGGCTAGAAATAAATGAAGAGGGCTCCGAGAAAAATTGGGGAACGATTTTCTCTTAAGACAAAACCAACCAAACAACAACAAATAAATGATGCCTGTCAACAAAACCAAACTCATACATTACCCAAGACAACTAGATATTAAATAATCTCACATGACAACACTACACTACACAACATCGGAGTACAATGAAGAAGACTCAACAACAACACCACGAGCCATGAAACCACCACAGCTCCACACCAAGCTCCATGCTCCATGTTTCACTAAGACATAAAAACGCACCACTAAAGGATGTTTATGCCTTACCTTTTCCCATATCATGGTACACAATATCTGCAAAGACACCAACGAGCCAAAATAGGGGCTGAGTACTAAAACTTAGTAGGTTTTCCCCAAATGACTTCCCTACACACACCACTAGGATAAAACTGTTAGAACATTTATATAAAATATTTTATATAAAATAATCACAAGTGAAACCATTACCATAAGCCAACCATGCTCTTACCAAGCCATCACACCCAACCAAAGCAAGAATAGGAAAGACAACGGACAAGCCACAATCTTTCCAACATTTACCCAATGGCACAATAAATCTATCTTGAAAAGCATTACAGAACAAAACAATAATAACGGTGGTGCTTCCATCCAACCCATTTTACCCATTTACAACTAGTGGCTCTTCCAGTCCACTTATCATTGATAGTTGTCCTTCCGTCCACTATCAATATCCCTTTATTATAGTGGTAGTTCCCACCCACTTCCACAGAACAATTCAACTAATCACAACACAAAATATAATCTGTCACGGTCATAACAACATCATGTAATCAACCAATTCCATTACATGTCAATTCAATTGAACAAATCACCCATTTATTGAAAATCATTTACCATTCCAAACCCTGTTTCTATAAAACAACCCTTTTTTTGAAAACCATTTTTGTCAGTAATTTTCACAAATAAACCATATCATCTCATTTTAAAATATCTATTTTAAAATCCACATCAAAATCATTTCACCAGAAAACCCTCTTTTCCCCAAAAAACCCCAAAAACATCACCCATGGTATTTTCAACCAATTTCACACATCAAAACACAATTAATTTCAAGTAAAACAAATTAATTATAACCAAACCCAATATATCTAACCAAGTGGAGTTGAGAGAGAATCCACCTACCTTTAGGGTTACCGATAAATCGACCCACGGACAACCTTACCTCAAATCCAGCGACCGCACCACCTGCACCTCTCTAGATCCCCTCCCCTAACCATAAAAAGTCTCAAAATCATCATACAAGGAAACAAAAACCCTAGTTCTACACACAAAAAGTGTAGATCTAGGAAACCACAAAAGAGGGGAAAGTAGATCTAGAGGAAAACACAAGAGAAGCAAGAGGAGAGACTTACCCGGAAGAAACCACCTTGAAACCCCTTCAAATCACTTCCAAAACGAGTGGGAGAGCTCCCCTTACACCAGAGAACCCAAAATACTGAGTGAGGATCGAGTGGGAGGAAGAGAGGAGTGAAATTAGGTAATCCCAAGTGATCATGGTACTTATAAGACTGACATTAAGTGGTCGCACAGTTAGTCCGGATGGTTTGGAAAACCGTGCGCTAACCGAGCACACACAACTACCTCGAGAGCCAGCGTTCGCACGGTTACCTTGAACAGTGTGGAAAACCGGGTAGAGGCCATGAGAGGCCTACTGTCTCGTGAACAAGGGTTCGCACGGTTTCATGGGGAACCCGCATAGTTTCCACTAATTGTGCTCAAACTGTGCACCCCTTAAAAAGCCTCCAAACTCATCCAAAACCATTCCAAACACTCCCATCCACTTCCCAACTCCTTCCAAGCACATTAAAAACATAAAAATGCATAAAAATTCCACATACCTCAAACTAGGGGTGCTACAATAATGTAATCTAAGGATTCCCTTTAGTGTAAACCATTAGGAGTTAAACGAATAAGAGGTAACATTCTTCCTCATATTCTTTTTATATTATATCAATTATACACCCACGAAAACATTCATATTCTCTGATTATATAAAAAAATGTATTCTAATATACTAACATCTTTTTATTCTATGTTTTATACCTAAAATTACACACACTTCCATATAATGGGAAATTAACATACTATTTAGGTGTTTGGAATACCCCATCTCAGAAAAGGATAATAGTTCATTTTTCAAATACCACCACTAATGGTAAGAATTTTGATCGACAATATGTTTGTATGTGTTAAAAATTATATTTATTATTTTTTTAATCAGATCTAATTATTTTAAATTGAATATCTTTAAACATTTAATTTTTTGTAAATACGATAATTTAATTTTTGAAGGTATGTACTATTGCCCCCTCAGTGTGATTTGATTCATTCACAAACTACATAGAATGTATTAATGGTGGGTTTATTTAAATTATACAATATATATGATATAATATTGATATAAGAGTAATGATATACATAAATATGTTTATAATTTAAATTTTAATCCTTTATTTATGTACAATAATTAAAATGGAAACCACATTCATGCATACGTATAACTTACCATCTCCTTGAACAATGTATTTTATTTCATAATTATATATCCTATTTATTATAATAATAATAATATAATTAATTTAAAATATATTTATATCACTCATAATATTCTTTAAATCATTATATTAATTGAAGTAACAAATATATAACAAATTATTACACATACGAAGAACGAAGTGAATATTAGCCTTATTGAAACCTTAACTTTTAATTTTAAAAATAAGGTAAAATAGGGTAATAAAAAAACAAAATATGGTATTATATATAATAATATAATATATTAAAATATTTATAATATAGTTAAATTTATTATAAATTATTTTTTAATAGTATGATGATAGTCAGGACACAAGGTAAGGGGATTTCATCTCACATTTTTATCTCCATGAGATACATGACTTATTCACCACTCACATCTTCTTTTGTGGTATATGTGCTCCCCATTAACGTATTATATGTATATTATCATAAATAATATGGGTATTTACATTTCAATTTTATAAAATTTATTTTTTGGGGTAATGTTTCAAAAGATGCCAAGTTGGAAAGATAGTTTTGTCTCAATTTCATTCTTTCAGATGCTTGTTTTGTTATGCACATAAATTCTATTTAAAGTTTTATATAATTAATGTTTTCAGATACTATATCAAATGTAATTTTTTATGGTATTATAATATTTATTTAATTTATTTTTCTTATATTGAGACTATGGTCCCCAATTACCTTGTAGTAAGATTTTATTGAAACAATATCATTTCTTTTTGAGACTAGTAATTATTTGGATTCCTTTAGTAAAATATTATGATCTAACTCTCAAGAATGAGCATGAGTTACATTTATATAAATTCATTCAATGTATATCCATCAGTTAATACCATTTTCACACCCTATGGGACTTAATATAATTAAGAATTTTTTAAGAAAAAACTTATTGTATTTCTCTCTTCCGTCACATGTCTGTTTTATTTCAAAAAATGTTTTGAAAAATGTTTTTAATTTTTCTAAATAATCCTTAAGTTTAGTTTTAAAGTTTTTTTGTTGATTTTTGGTTTTCAACGAATACATCATAAATTTACAAATCCATTTTCAATAAAAAAATGTTTTCAAAAATTTTATCATTTTTTAAAATCATATTCAATAATTAAAGGATATTTTCTTCAAGAAATTTTTTAAAGAATATATTATAGTTATTTAACATATAATATTATATCTATTGGTGATAATAATTATTTTATAGGGAAATTATTCAATATTTCCATTCACATTGTTTCAAAGAATGGTTTATTTTTTACTGTCTTATATTTATGAAACTTGTTTCACATTTGTCGTATATATGCTTTCGAGACCCACTTATTTTGATAGGTTTTTATTTTTATAAAAGTATATTTACAAACATATCATCTTAAATAGGTTATGATATGATTACATTTTTATGATACTAATTTTTTTCATTGGTTATGATATTATTTTTAGTGACCTTATGGATCATGTATGTATGATTTCATTACAATATGGGTGGGACCTATATCTCCCTATAATGCATTTGTTAATTATTTATATATCATGATATTGACATAGATGTTGTTTAGAGTTCCACATGACTACAAAAATGGTCATGTTATTGAAACATGAATACAAATTTGGAGAGATGATCAAAATCAGGATACTATGATTTCTATGGGAGAAAACCCTAACTACCATGATGGTATTTGGTGTGAACCAAAAAGTAATATTTTCATGGAAGTGATTTTTTTACTACTATAGAATTCATATTTTATTCTGATGTTTTCCCATAATTCTATATTTTATTATAATGTTTTGATTTCTAGATTATGTTATATATTTTTTTTATGATTCATGTCTTGTGAACTTCCAAGATTTATTCTATGATTTATGTATATGATCTTTGATTTGTTGGGTATGGCTGTTTATTTACATTATCATGTTCTCAAACCTATATTATCATCCATAGGATTATATATATATCCTTTTTTTACCCTTACTGAGCATCTAATATCACCCCTTTTTGTGTTTCCTTCCCTAGTACATGAAGATATGTATTATTTTTGATATGTCTAATAAGGCTTATATTTAAAAATAATCTAGTGGGAGAATGTGTAGATAAGTTGGGTATCTATGTTTATGTCTCCGTCTTTCCAATGGTTGTATATTAGAATGGTATTTCAGAATCTCTTTGTATAGTCTTTTAGGTTTTATGTAAAAATAATGTAATGTAAAGTTATGTCAATAATGGGTCATTATAGTTTTTAATAGAGTAAATCTATAGTTAATGTTTGTAAAATAGGTTGATAATTCACTAGTGAGATCCCTATGTATATTTATAATGATTTATAAATGGATTTCTCTGAGGATAAGTATAAGTATGAGTTAACATTTAGAAAAACTGCCTCGAATTTTGGTAAAGGATAGAGTAAATGGCTTCTTAGAAATAAATAATTCTCTAAATACTACAAGTTGAAGAGAATTTAGTTAAAATGTACCAATGTTTAAAAACTATAACATGTTGTCATGTGCAAGACTTTGGGTAATCTGGTACCTAACCACAATATTTTCTTCACATGTGGTATGATAATCTCAAGAGATATGCTTTGGAAATTCAAAAACTCTTAAGGAACCATCATGAAGGATATAAATAGAATACAACTACATATAAAATTTTATAAACATATGGTTTCATTGATTAAAATGTAAGATTCATGATTTAAAAATCCAATAAGTAAATTTTCACGATAATGAGGGTTGCTTCTATGAATTTTGATTCTAACCCTGTCCTTTTCAATTTTAGTCAATGAAGAGAACTAAAAGTAACATTGTTAACATGGAATGTTTTAGATTTGGAAAGTATGGGAATTATGAAAAATGATTTCCCATGTGGAAATTTTATAAATAGAATCATGAAGGTGTTATGAGTATTGGTTACACTTCTAAATATAAAGAGTCCAAGAGCGACTTGTGAAAGATATGCGATATTATTCTAGTATTTTTTTTAAAAAAATATAAAATATAAATGATTATATTAAGGTTTAGGAACCTTAATAAATGATAGATTTTTCATATTATTATAAAATTCATTAAAGAACATTATAATGATGATAGAGTAATGGTTTTAGATTAAATTTGGGTTATCGAAGTATTTATGTTTTGTAAAATCAATGATGTATTATGTGAGTCATGTAATATATATAAGTTTATTTATCATAAGGTTACATTAATGATTGAAAAGGATATATTGAATCGCGATTTCATGTAAATGTTAGACTATCATAAAATTAATATAATCCTAAATTAATGTTTGACATTGAGAGAATGACATTTGGATAAAGATATGTTGTATATGTATAAGTAAATTAGACGATAAAAATTACCAGAAACATATTATTGACAACATGGTCTATGTCATCATGAATTTAGTTTACAAGTTCTCTTGTTTAATGAATATATTAATTAATCATTAGAATAAGGATACATGGATGTTTTTCAATAGGATAAATGGTTATTGCAGTTATTACCATGTTTCAAGGGAATATATGATGAAGTTATTCTCATTTTTTGTATTTGACAAACAAGATCATCTTTTAAATATATGTAAAATCAATCATTATAGGATTTTCTATCATAATTTCTCAATCATGGGAATTTAATATTTCAGAGGGATTGTATGTTTATGAATTTGATGAATGGTTAAGTTAAATAGTAGATATCTTTGGTAAGATTAAAGTGTTATAACACCACATAAGGATTTAGGCATATTACATAACAAGATCAGACATCTATTGTATTGATCATAAAAAATATATATGGGATTACTTATCATAGATATAATGATATATTAGTTATTTTGGAATGAGAATTCCATCTTCAATTTTTAAGGAATTGATTAATTGGAATTTATTCAATACATGACCAAAATGTGAGATTTTACTTATTAAATGAAATATAATCAGGTATGTATAACTTCTAATGAAAATTATTCAAATCTCGGTAATACATATTCAAACCTAAATGGTTATCCAAAAATAATTGTTTCCTATTAATCAAATAGTTTCATAGATAATAACATATTTATGGCTTTGTGGTTGTTATACATCTCCTTATAATGTTATTTATAACTCAATTCCAATACATAACAGTTAGATTTATATTCCATGTCCATGTTGTAAATTTCATCATATGCTATTCTACTTGGACACCCTACTATGTGTTACTCTATGTAACCATTTTGGTTCGGACATTCCTTTTTTAAAGGATGATTTTGTATTAATTTATACAATGTGGGTTTCTATGAAAGGAAATTTGAATTATTAAACAATTGATAAACCTAGAAAATATTGAGGGAGAAATTCATTTTATGTTGGGTAGAATGTAACAACAAAAGATTTTGTGAAATTTTTTTTGCCAAAATATTTTGACATTTTTTTATATTTATTCATTACACGTTACAACGATAATAGTTGTATATATTTATTAAGTCACAATTTTTGTCATCATTTATAGACAATACCAATATAATAATACACTAAATGGAACATAAAGATTATATTCACCTATAAGGAACACTGATGTCAGCTTACATTACACAGACGACCGATTTATACCGAACAATGACATATTAATAAAATTATAATTATTTAATATATTAAAATATTACCTAGTTTTTAAATTATTATATATAATGAATGTAAAATAATTTATGAATATACATAATTTACCAAAATATAAAATGATTCATTGGTTATAGATTAATTAAAAATGAATACAAAATCTAAATGAATATAAAGCAATTTTTTATGCACACAATATTTTTTTATCCCAATAAATAAAATTAATTACACTATTTAAGTGATAGTAATATTATCTATAATATATAAATTAAATATTCAAACAAATATTTTTTTGTTCACAAAATATATTCAATAGTTATAGGATATGGTCAAACCCAATTTTACGCTTAAAATCCAATTTTTTTGTAAAAAACAATATTATCACCATTCAATGGAGATCCTTTTTTAAAACAAAATTTTGGAAAATATTTCAATCTTATAAGTAATAATAAACATAATATTTTTAATAAAAACATATAAAATATGTTATAGAGACAATATGGAATTTTTTGTGAAGTTTCGATTTTTTAAGAATTTGTGAAAATATTGAATTCTATTTCATAACTAAATTTTCCTTTAATTTATTTATAGCAATAGATTATATTTTATATGTATTTAATATTTAATTTAGATTATAATTTTATCCTATAATCTAATTAATATAATTATAATAAATATCAATTTGATTTTGGTTATAAAAACTTAGCAATCCTTTGGATGTTTTTACTTTTAAAAGCCACATTGTCAATTCACCTACATGATTAATTTTAAACTAATTTCTACCCATTATATGCATTAAATTTTAAAACTAGATCTAATAATTGGAATGAAAATAATTTCTAATTTCTAATTTATTAAATGTAGATTTTTACAAAAAAATATTATTAAATATAGTGAAAATCAATTGCATTTATTATGAAAAATATAAGCTCAATAATGGAATAAAACATTAATTTAAGTGCCCAAATTACCTAAAAACATGTCCAACACCCATTTTATTGACATATATCAACACTACAATCCCTTTAAATTAATGTTTTCAATTATTGGATGCAATTTATAGGGAAAAACATATGTATAATTCATTTTCCAAAAATATAGAAAAGGGCTACTCTTCTTCCACTATAAAAGGCATCATCTCCTTCCACATCCTCATAACCCTCAATCCAAATTGGATTAGCCAAACTATGTACAAATAGATCTCAAAAACCAATTCACTCTTACCATAATCCCATAGTTGGATAAGGAAACCCAATATCTCATTTTGATGCAATCTAGAAGGAGTTACCCAAATAAGATGTATCATTTTTATCATGCTGTTTTATATAATTTCAATTATACACCCACTCAATAATTCTTATTTAAATTTTTTATAAAACAAGTATCATTATTACACTAGGATTTTTTATATGCTACTAGTAACATCTACCCTTACAAAAACATTCATCTACTATGTAAAAAACATACTATTTACATTTACAATGAACTACCGCCTCACAAAATGTTGATTTTCATTATCCATTAAGTACATTAACGGTGGGAATTATGATTTAAAATATGTTTATATTGGTTATATATTATAATTAATATGTCTTTAAGCTTCTGCAATAAATTTACAGCACATATATCTTTATACATTCTATTTTGTGCAATTAGGATAACATTGTTTGAGGAAGTGTGGACTACGACCCCCTCAAAATGATGTGATTCGTTCACACACTGAATGGAATTACTAAAGATGGGTTTAGAGAACTTATTTGATATATTTTATATAATAATGATAATTTAATAATCATATATATACATATACATATACCTATATGTAATTTCATTTATATCATTCAACATGTCAATAAAAATAGATACAATGTTCATGCATCCGTGTCACTTACCATCTCTGTGAATGGGGTATTCCATTTCACAATTCTATATACTATAGATTATTAGAATATTAATAAAATGAGTATAAATTATATTTATATCATGGTTTAAATTCAATAAATCATTATATAATTATATATTCAAAAGATATAATTTATTAAGACACATGCGGAAAAAAGTGAATAATAACCGAAGTGAAATCGTGACATAACATTGTTAACAAGCGAGTAATATAAGGTCATAATCAAATCATATATGGTATTTAATATTGTTTTTTCTCAATTTTCCTTCCTTGAGGATCATGTAATTATGCACCAAAATTATTTTTCGTGGTGTACATACTTATATTTTACATGTTATATCATGAATCACTTTATTTTGATTATATTGTAACCTACATTTAATTTCTTTTTCATACATGTGGCATATCATCCCATGTTTTAATGTATGAAGAATTAATTGAAATAATGTCATATATTTTAGAGTTGGTAAATGATTATGATTCCTTATATGAAATATTATGATCCATTTCATAAGAATCTTGATGAGTTTTATTATCCTCTTTTTTTAAGATATCTCCATATATTAGTACAATTTTGACCACTTTTTCTTTTCAAAAGTTAAATAATAAAAAGTATTTTTGGGAAATATTTTTTTATTTTTCACTTCATATGGATGTATTCTTCATTTAAATAATCATGTTTTAGTAAATGTTTCCATATTTTTTTCATAGTATACTTTTATATTTTGTTCAAGGAAAAAATATTTTATATATGCCTTTTGTTATTCAAATCATTATTGTATATTTTCAATGCTATTTTCAAAGTAAAACATTTCAAAAAGGTTTTATGTTTTAATATTAGTTTTCATCGAATAAAGGATATTTTAATCATGAAATGTTTTTAAAGGACATATCAAAATTATTTCTCATCTACAATGACATACATTAGTGTTAATCATTCATTTTTAGTGAAATTGATTAATTTTTATATTCATATTTTTTTAATAAATTATTTTTTTTGAAGGAATTATATTTAAGAATCTCATTTCTCTTTCAAGTGATATATACTTTAGAAACCCTTTTTTCATGTTATATTATTTTGATGAAAGGATTATAAAACCTATAACGTTTTTCATTGGAAATGATATGATTACATGTTTGTGATACACATTTATTTTGTGGGGGTAATGACATAATTCTTAATGATCCTCTGGAAGAAGTATGATTTCATTATGATATGAGTGAGACCTAAATCCCCCAACGTTCACTGGGTAAAATTAATATCAGAATATATAGGCTAAAAATGTATTTGGAGTGAACATTGACTACAATTATGGTCATGTGAGTGAACTATGAAAACCACGATGGTCTGAGGATTGACCTCAGGAAATTATTATTGCTATGGGAGAGGACCATTACCACACAGAAGGAATAGGTAGTGAACCCATAATAAATATATGGCCTTGTTAGTGATGTATTGACTACTATAGAAATCATATAATATACATATGTTTTTTTTTCCAAAATTCCTTGTTTTATTCTAATTTTATGATTTTCGGGATCATGTTCTTTATTACCTTATTATTAATGTGTTATGAGATACCAAGATTTATTCCATGATTTATTTGTAAGATCTTTGATATGCAGGGTATTATCCTATATTTTTGTGATCAATATATTATACCTTTAAGCTAATGATTTTTCTTATATATCTCTAATTTTTCCCCTTACTGCTCGTCTGACCCCACCCATTTTATTGTCTCATTCCTTATGATATGACAATATCTATTCTCATTAACGTGTCTAAAAGGGGTACTAGTTAAGAAGAACTTAGTGGGGGATAATTTAGCTCACTTATGTATAATTTTTTACGCTTCCGTGTTTCTAAAGGCACTAGACTAATACAGTCTTTGGGAATATATTTTTATGATTTTTTATGTATTCTGAAAAATTAAATTAATTTCTATATATTTCAAGACGGGATTGGTATATGAATTGATATGATTAATGAAAAAACTAAGCAATATATATGAATTGAAATGATGAATGTTAATAATGGAATTCATAGACTAATTAAAATGACGAATGGTAATAATGGAATTCAGATATGAATTCATATGATGAAAGGTAATATTGAAATTTAGAAATGAATTAAAATGATAAATTGTAAAACTATAATTCATATTTTAATTCATATAATGAATGGTTAAAATTAAATTCATATATATGATATCACTTTCTAATAAACCATAATGTAGTAAATATCAAAGCAGGTATTGAGAGTTTGGGTGGTATTGGAACTATATGGGAGTTTTCAACATCATCAATTTGGAGTTTTCATTTTCAAACATAGAATGAACAATGGCCTGATTTATCTACTATTCAATTTTAAAATTGTTTTTCTTGTTCTGGTCATCTTTTGATATTGTTCTTATCCAGGTACTGGTTATATCATTTAATTATTTTTTATTTATTTCCATTTTTTTACAATGATAAAGAGGGTGTAATCACCCCATAACTGATAATAAATCCCCTATACTAGTTTTCATCATCTTCCATATGAGGAGGCTTACTTGATGGCATTTAGAAATATGGATCAGGGAACTAGAATATGGTACCAAGGTTGGGATGTTACAATGTCATATCATATACCAATTTTATGTTATTTTGCATTGTCTTAAAATTTAGGATTTGTAGACAAGAGACTAGGAAGAGTCAAACTTTGTTATGTACTCATTCGTGAGATTATATAGTGCATTTAAAAGTGATAACCCAATTTCCAATGGTGGGATGATTGTTATTGGTATTTTCTATTAGTGTTGAATGTTATTTCACATTGAGTGGTTTACTTATTGTGTGATGTGATTATTATTTATGACATTTTAAGATGTTTGGATCGTGGACCCATATGAATTGATAGTTGATTATCCATGCATCATTCTAGGAACGTTGTATTATTTCATGACATAAATCATTTAAGGAATGCAAGGGAAAAGGGTTTTGGTGTACGTTGTTGATATTGAAGTGTTTTTATTGCTTAGGAATTAAGATTGAAAAATGCTCATAATGTGAAATATCGGAGTAATAAAACAATGAAGAGGTTAATATAGAGGTTCTAATGAGAAATTGTAATTGAAAATGAATTTATCCATTATTAACCTAGACCACTATGGAGGATGGTTGAGGGCGGTGATAACACCTCAATTTTGACCATGGCATGGGGTTTGGGGAAATGAAATGTTATTGCATATTTGGATTCCTTCTTATTGTGTTAATATTGTGTTATGTGTTTTAATATGTTTTTTTGGAATTTGATATGAATTCTTATAAAAATGACAATTATTGTTACGTCGATAGGAGGAAATGGTTGGAAATTGACCTCCAGTTGTGGAACAATAGAAACTATTGGTTTCAGGTCTTAAAGGGTAATATATGTTATAGGGGTACCTTACTAGTTTTATATAGTTGATGGGACCCTAATGTGTTATAAATGATTATCCATTGGGTTTTTTATTTGTCCCATGATGTGTATTTTTTGGTTTGTGATAATTCTATAGCTTTATATCTCTATTATAGGTTGTTCAATGTACCATCTGGATTCAGTTCAATGTGGGGAGACATTGGTAGGAAGGGATGGATGAAAATGGGTCACATTTGTGATTGGAGAATTGTGGTGGTGTTCAATGATGAATTCATAACATAATTATAATTATTTATGGTCTTTTGCACAATTGAAAAATCATCCAAGGATTGCTGAGAAAGCTCTAGCTTTATAACTAGATACCCGAATGACTCTTGGTTAGATATTGGCCCTCATAGGGGTTGATCTTATGAAGTAGTGTACAGAGTGATAGGTGGGGGGAGTTATGATATCAACATTATATTATTGAAGCTATTGGGGTGTACCAATGGTTGATGAATACCATGGGTTAGACATTCAGAAACCAAAAAAGGTATCATTTCATATTTTTTTGTTTCCATTTGAAAGGTTAGAAGGCCACACACAATTATTAACATTTAACTTGTGATTGAATCATGGGTAATGGGGGTTGAGTTTCAAGACTAGGAGGTGTTAAGGACACACCAATGTTGGGGATTAATGTTTCAGTATTAGATACATGGAGTAGTAACATGGGTTGGACGTGCTGGAATCTGAATAATGATGAGGATCCTATACGAGGAATGTTTAAATTCCTCAGGGAAAGGACATATGGGCCTCGATGGTTGTGTATGTAAATTGTTTTGATGATGTTCTGATGGCAAGGACTAGACACAATTTTGTATGGTGTTATTGTGGTTATTCAGAATGATGAGTTATGAAACATTTTAGGTATTTTATGGATGGTGAGATTGAGACCGATGTGTCCAATGAGAAGTATCAAATTCCTATGTTCAATAATAGTGATAATATGTTTTTAGTAAAGAACATGTCAATAGTTTAGGTATTTTGGTAGTCTGGTTGTGTGAAGGAGGAATATTTGGAAAGAGAAGCAGAAATGCGAGATTAGTGGCCCGATCTTTTTGACATAGAATCTTAGAGATTCTTGGGAGTGCATCTCGAGGATGAGCTATAATAAGGTGGGGATATTGAATGGTACTGACATTTCTGGGAGGTTTTGAAGGAACTCATAACATCTAGGGAGAGGAGGGGTTAATCATGGTGTCAACTATTTCTTTTTAAATTTGTGGATCTTGTTCCCACATTGGTAGGAACTTTTGAAATATTTCAAACAAATGAAGTAGGTAGATGAATCAACACTATTACATGGTTCACCGCAAAGAGTTACGTCCAAGGAGCATACCCCGATAGTGTATCGGTCGTACCTAAATCCAATAATCTTTACATGTTTTAGGATTAAAATATTTGGTCATCGATACACTATTACTAGAACACTTCTATTACAAGGTTTAGGGATAGCTCACTGCGTCACTCAGATCACTTCTATCAACTCCCCTTAGGTTACATCTTTGAGAGAAGTCAAACTCGGTTTATTGACTTGAAGGATTCTTCAATAGATTTTCATTAAAATCTTGGTTTCTTTCAGCATGAGACATGACTTTCATTGAATTCTTATATTGATTCACTTGAATAAATTGATCACACTCATCATATATTAAAAATCTTGTAAGATGCATAACACCTCACATGTACGCAATATCCCAACTTTCTCACAAGATTTGGGAATTGCCCCGAAAAATTACTTTTACCCATCACCTACTTTTCGTGTGACCCTTATCTTTCTCACAATAACACTAAAGGGAGATCATGGTATTTTCAGTCTAATGGAACACCATGTGCAAAATTTTTACCCTCTTACAATATTTGGCATGCAAATCATTCATGCGGCTAATTAACCAGATTTTATTTGGAAAATTATTAATAATTCATTGGGGGTATCGACATATTTATAAGCCCTTGATGACCCCATGTGTAAGAGCACGATGCATCTTGGTCGGTGAGAGCAAGATTGTTCATTTGTGTGCAAAAAACCTTTTCACGTCGCATTAGGTGCACAAACACTTTCACGCAACAACATCTTTCATGCACTCTATGACTTTTCTGTTTTTCGATGTTCTGATACTAAAACAAGTCTTCCCTACATGTTCCAAAAACATCTTCAATATTTCGCATAAAAACCAATCATCCATGCACACTTCAAATCTTTTGTGAAGTATTCATTGCCAAAAAATAGTTTCTCCCCCTTCAATACTCCTTTCGTATGAAAATGTATGACCCCTTTCCCTGTAGTCTCCCTAATCGTCTACTGAATGGGTTGATAATAACAAACCCAAACCCAGCTCATTCTAATGGATTTTGACAACCAACACTAACCGAATGCGTTTTCTAGCAAAGAACAACCTTTGTTCCAATAGGTTTCACGATCCTATGTAGAAGTATTATGTTTCCTTTTTGGGTAAATTTTTTGTGATATATTTTTGGGGAGTTTGGTGAATATTTGAGAATATTGGAACTAAGACGGAAAGTCCAATGTTGGTGCACATTTTCTCAAACGTTGTACCCTGACACCCCAAACATTGTCAAACCAAACACAAGGGATTCAGATAGGTGGGTCATGGGTTTTCAATCCTTTCCCCATCATAAGAGAAACCATTCCCCCTAACGAAGAGATGTATTTTTTAGGAACACATGTTGGAAATCCATTCTCCCCTACATGGTAAATCATGTGTGAGTTCTCAAATAAACCAAAAATTAGATTAAATATTAATGAAATCCCCATTTTAAACCCTAAATAGATAGAAATTATCCCTATTAAAATTACAATAACTTTATAGGCTCTCAAACAAATTATTTTGTCTCACAACCTTCATTCCTCTATATCTAAAGTCTATATGGAAGACCAGCAGACCTCCCGGTAAGAGGATCTTATATCATGTGGATTCCTCCATCTCTCATTTATCTCCATCAACCTTTGGAGGAGTTTCATCCTCTATTTTTTTGGATATAGATCTAATTTTGTAGGATCTAGATCATTGATTGATGGATCTAGATCTTGGATTGAATGATCGTGATTATTTTGATTTTGGATGTAGGTCTTAGATCTTTATCTCATCCAACATTGCAATTCCGCTCAAATTTGGTTTTTTTGATAGAGAGTGTTGGTTAATGATTCGAGGTATGTGGGCTATTATTCAAATCATGTAGTCTTGATTTATATTACATGAATGTAATAATGTAATTTCAAAGGTTTATTTAGAAAATGAATTCCATAAATTTAAATAAATAATTTGTGATTTAATTAATTGTGGTAATGTGAATGTGGAATAATTAATTGTATAGTTATTTATCAAAACATTGGTATTGTGGAATTGTGAATAATTAATTGACTAATTAATTATCAGGATATTGAAATAATAGGATTTCAGAATAAATAATAATTGATTAAATTATTCGATTATTGAGATTTTGAATTGGATTAATTAATTTGTTGAAATAATTAATGGAATTATGTATTTAATTAATTTTGGAATTAAATAATGGGATTGATGTGGTAATTAATTATTGAATTAATTAATGGAATTAATTTGTTTAATTTATTATGGAATTAATTAAAGAAGACTATTTTATAATTTAATTATTACATTAATTAACAGACTTAATTTTATTAATTAATTATTCATTTAATTAATGGAATTGAAGTGGGTTAGTTAGTTGTTAAATAAATTAATGGATCATTGTGATTATGAAATTGTGGTAATTAATTGATTAATATATTGATGAGATGTTGGAATAATAAAAATGTGATAATTAAACATTGAATTATTTCTTGAGATAGTGGGATCTTGAATTTGGTATAATTATTATTTTTTGATAATTATTGAAATATTTTGATTTCAAAATTGGAATAACTAATTGATGAATTAATTGTTTGGAAATTGTAAATATTTAGTTGGAATAGTTAATTATTAAATTAATTATTATGAATTTGTGTCATTATAGAATTGATTTAAAGGGGTTAATAAATTGATGAACTAATTAATGGGGATTGATGTCGTTATATATCTGAATGATTATGATTAATTAATTAGAAAATTAAATAATGGGCATTATTGTGATGATGAAATTGATGTAATTGGATTAATTAAATGGGGAATTAATTAAGGATGACTGTTGTGATGATGAAATTGAATGAATTGGATTAATTATTGGGTGAATTAATTAATGTGGATTATGACGATGATGAAATTGAATGATTTGGATTAATTAATTTGTTATTTAATTATTAGGGACTATTGTGATGATGCAATTGAATGATTTCAATTAATTAATTGTTGGTTTAACTAATGGGAATTATTGTGATGATGTAATTGAATGAATTGGATTAATGAATTGGTCAATTTATTTTTTGAGATTGTTGTTATGATGTAATTGATTAAATTGGATTAATGAATTGGTTAATTAATTAATAGGGATTGTTATGGTTAGGTTATTTATTGATGTAAAATAATTAATTATTGAATTAATTATTGTATTTTTGAGATTTGTAATTGGATTTATAAATTAATGAATTAATTAATGGAATTTATTTAACAAATAAATTATAGAATTATTTGCTAGAATTTATGTAATTAATTAATTTTGAAAATAATTAATGGAATAAATGTGATTAAATAATTATGGAATTAATTAATTATATTGACGTGATTAATAAATATTAATGTTAATTAATGGAATTATTGTCTTAGGGGAATGAAAACAAAACCATTCAACTTATTATTGATTTCTTAATCACCCTCAGAGCCTCAATTTGTACTCAAATGTTCTGAATAATCCCAATGAGCAATAGAAGACTATCTTGAAGAAACATAACTATGATAAATCAAAAAGGTTTTTTTGTCATTCTCATTCCCTTGTAGTCCATTTTCATACTTAAAAGATCATGTTATGAATCTTATTTTTAGAAAGGGAACTACGTCCCATGTTTTATCCGCTCATGGTTCAGTTTTTTAATTAATTTAACTTCATATATACTCCTTTATCACTCATATTTCATTGTTTAATGGAATGAAACCTTCAAATATCTCTGAACTAGTTTCATGATTGGATTCAATTTGGGGTTTAATTGTCTTCAAATCTATATCTTTAGGACATGGAATCTTCCACACACTTTTTCCATAAGAATAATTGAAAGGGATGACAGGGGGTGTCCGTTCAATTCACCTTAAGCCATGTATTCTTATAGTTCATGAATAGAACATTAATTTCAACATCAATGAATCTAAGGTAACCTATTTATAGGTTTGGGTAAAACTTCATTTTCTAAATTGAGTACTTTGGAACCATTAGACCCTCTTTAATATAGATTCATCTATTGTTATTCCAATTTGAAGGGATAATGCAATAGAAATGGCGAGTTATGGTCACTTATCTAGGATGATAATAGTGGTTGATCTAACTTATCTAATAATTGATCGTGTAATACTTTCTACACCACATGAAAAGGTTAGAATTAGAATAAAGAATAAAAGAACACATCCTTTATGTGAGGCTTGTGGTATCATTGGTCACATGAATTATGGTTGCAAGGGTAATCAAACCTTTACTATTGTTTATTTAAAGTGGAATGAATCTGTTCAATAGAAGAAACAAATGTCTGAAAGGGCTACTACTACTGCAAAAGCCAACGATTAATGAGTGAATAATGCCAAACAATATCATGAAAGAAGAAGCAATACAACTACTATGTGTGATGGGGTTTTTGTTAATGCTTATGACAACGCACAATGATGAAAGTATTATAAAAAATCTCTTGAAAATGTAGTTAATCACGTCACAATTAAATATCATTAAATGGAAGGGGTCATTATGTGTCATACATATTCTATTGGGTGTTCAAAGAACTTATCACAGTCTACCATCACACCTCCCTATGATGAAGCTAGGATAGTCTCTTCTCTTGAAGAGTTGAAAAAATATAACTAAATTATATCATGACTGGATATAGTATGTTATTCTCACCTGTCCAAATCTTCCAAAGAATCCTCACACTTTGGATCTAAGGATGGGAAGGCTGGAAAGGAATCTGATGATAGTCAAGTAGTAATGGGAACTATCCATATAACGGGATTTTGATTTAAAAAGGATTTAATAATAGAAACGTATTTCCTCCAAGGGTCGTAAATGTATATAGAAATTGGAGTATGATGAGTCATTGAAATTAATAAGCTAAAGGGGATGTTATTTTTCCCAGAATACCATAATGTGTAGCAATACACCAAGAAAATGTTTCATAGCTGAAGAATTTGTCACTCCTGATGTGGTGCTTCCTATTTTGATGCATGACATGTAGGACAAGGCAACTCCCATTCTCTCAGGTTTTCTTGTATACAGGAGGGTAATAGACTTATACATAGATGCATCTACAATGATATAAAAAATGAATACTCAATGGGACAATGAATCTTTCACATGTTCAATTCAAGGAAGATAAGAATCATCTCATGGTAAGGGTGTAAAAATTGATGTTACTATTAAACCCATGTCATGTAGGGTGGTTAACAATAAATAGTGGTATGTGATAAATCCATGTAAGTAGTATGATGGCATTGTTTATTTCCTAGGTTGTTCCACTAATTCTATTCAGTATACATTTAACTTGGTATCTTAACCTGATAAGGGTATGATTTCATTGAATTGAACTATTTTTTACTTAAAAAATCATGATTACATGCATCTGGTGAATGGAAAATTTCACTCAATGGTACATACACATAATTATTTTAAATTTCTTAAAGTTTTTAGTAGTGTTTAGGAAGGACATGTAGATGATAAAAAACACGGAGAAGAAGATTATATAGAGGCTGAGGATGCTGGACTACATAACGATTAATGTGGACCATAGACGCAATTGGATACAAAGATAAGGGGTAGGAAACATCATGGAATATGTGGGAGTTCCTCTCACCATATCATGAGCACCCAATATTGTACTACTTGAGTTTTCACTATTCGTTTCTACATGAGTTTCTTGGGGGAAATATTATGTTTTTATGTTACCCTTTGTACATCAATTTCTCTTTCAACAAAGTGTCCATTCACCAGTGAAATTTCTAAAAAATGGAATTGAAGTGATTAATTAATTATTGAAGTAATTAATTTTATTAATGCGATTAATTAATTAATGAATTATTTAATGGAATTGACGTGATTAGTAAATTTTTCAATAAATTTATGTTATGGAAATGATGAATTTTTTATTTAATTAAATAATGGAATTAAGGTGAATAATTGAATGGTGAATTAATTAATGTTTTTATTGTGAATAATTAATTGTGGAATTAATTGATTGAATTGATGTGATAAAATATCCACTTAATTAATTATTATTACTAATGGGGTTATTCAATTTTTGAATTAACCAATCGAATCGATGAGATTAATTGATTATTGAATTAATCAATGAACTGAGTTGAAGAATTGTAAGAATAGAATTTTGAGATAAGAAATGTGATAATGAATAGTGACAATGTCATTCATAGAAACAAAATGAGTTGATAAACAGTTATAATAGATTTCTGAGATATGAAATGAGTTATTGAATGATACTAGAGGAATTATGAGATGAAATGAGATGATGAATGGTAACAATAGAATTCAATCATGATTTGAAAACAATAAATTGTAACACTAACGCTCATAAATTTATTTAAATGATGAATGATAACAATGGAATTCATACGTGAATTTAGATGCTGAATAGTAACAATTTCCTTTAGATAGGAATTCAAATGATGTTTGTTAATAATGGAATTCATATATAAATTAAAAATGATTAATGATAATAATCCCATTCCGATATATTACATCACTATGGGATAGTTCTTAATATAGTGTAGATCGAAGTAGGAATTGAGTGTTTGGGATTACTCATGAAATTTGTGGTTTATTTGGATAAATAAATTGTAATTGAATAAATGTATGGAATTTACATTATTGCGTGTACTTTATTATTTATATATCTGCATACACATTTATTGAATGAATATTATTTTAGATATACTTAGTGATGACATACTGAGATGTACTCACACCCAACTAGGGATTCTTGATCAGTGCCCAAATAGACTTTATGGTTATATGATATGATATGGGTAAAGGAATTGTAATAGATGATGATTTAGGAAGGAGTAGGGACGAGGGAGTATGATGTTGTTCGGTACCCACTTGGGATTTTTAGTGTCTTTATTTTGTGTCTTCATTTTGAAACATGGAATATACATTGGTATGGTATATCTTATGTTCAATTTTGATATCGTGTTTCTTGTCTTGGTCATAATGTGATAATAGTATTATTCTTGTTATGATTATATCATTTGATTATTTTTTTCATTATTTCAATTGGTGTATTACTGTTATAAAGAGGGTATAATCCCATCATGGTCGATAATAGACCCCCACAGCTAGTAGGAAACTTCTGGCAAACGTGAAGTCACACTTGAGGTTGCATAGTGGTCTAGAATCGGGTATGGTCATGGGGAACCCAATTTGGGATATCAAATTTTAGATTTATGTATGGGAATCAATTATTGTATAAAAATGGAGACAAATATGATCCCTTTTATAAGATGGTGGAGGGGACACACACATATTCTAACATAAATAAATTATATAATATGAATTCATTTTAATATGAATGTGGAATAATATTTTCCATGATTCATTTATTATATGGGTAAGGTGAAAATATAACCAACCAATTTAGTATAATATTGTATTTTGGTTTAACAAGGAAACTTATCCAATTATTTTTAACCCTTTTAACTCAATTTACCCATAATAGAGATGAAAAATATTTACAACGAGTTCCATTCATTAAGACCAAAAATTATGTTCAAATTTTTAAGTAACATTAATTATGATGATTCAAAATATGGAATACAATTCAATAGATTAAAATAAAATAATTGGTTGAAATAAATTTCGATATAATTTCATAAAACCGAGTGAATTTTTTTCGATAAATAATTTATTAAAGAAAAAAATTTATTTACTGAAAAAGAAAGAAAAATATAGAATAAAAATTTGTTAATTATATATTTTCAAATCAAAAGTGAGTTATTTTATTTCATGAGATCCCAAAAAATATAGGTAAATATTATGTACTTAATTAATAGAGAACTAAACAAAATTTTTATTTGAAATAAAAATTACATAGAATTCTATAATGATAAAATTGTATTTTTATGTTCAAAAATATATTTTTGTATGAATTATTTTTAATCTTATGTATATATTATCATTAAAAAATTGGTTTCATAAATATTGATGTTATTTAAATATCATTATAATTTAAAAAATTGAATATTTTCGTATGTTCATATTTTTTATTATTCATTAAAAATTAAATCATTTCAAAAAAATATAAAAATTACATACTATGACTATTATATAATGATGATTTCAAAAATAATATACCTTTTTTCAGAAAATATTTATATACATGGAATAAATTAGTTATAATATTTTTGTAAAACATTCAATAAAAATAGTTTTTGAAGAAATGTATCATTAATGAATAAAATGAGTTTAATGTTTATATTTTTTCCAATAAAATATAATTACATGAGTGATAATAAAAAAAATTAATTAATTATTTAGATAAAATAAATAATTCATAAATATATTTCGTAATTTTATTATTCTTCATTATATTTTATAAAAAAATTTGTACATTATAGTGATCAAGTTCAAATAATATTTTTTGCGGATAATTTCAGCTCGGTGTTAAGTCCGTTGAATGCTATAAAACATTGTATCCTCAAAAAAACATAAACTAATATCTCAATGTATTATATTTATTTAGTCGATAAATCATTCAATTAAATTTATTTTGAGTTTTTTTGTTATTGAATTATTCTATGAAGAAAATATAGAGTTATCTTTAGGAAAGAGGAAAGAAATAGAGATTTCAATTCACCAGTAAAAATAGAATTAAATTCTGCTTTGGATAATGAGGGGTACTGCAATATTTATCGTTAGTGATTCAATAAATTCAAGTAGATGCAATCGGTAGATTAATTGTTTCAATAAGGAAGGCTATATAGAAATTTCCCTATATCCAAGGGGAAAAGGAAGACGAATAAAAAAGAATTGGATCCCCAACTAGATGGAAAATTATATTTCGATATCTAATTCAAATATTAGTATATAAAATTTCTTTATTATTTTAGAAACTATATCGAAATAGAATGATTTATGATAATATTATCAAGTTGTGAAAAAATGAACTATCCAAACAAGGATATTTTCATGCTATAAACAAGATGATATCTTATCATTACAAGAATAAAGATACAATGGGATTCCATGAATGATGTTTTCTATGACATTATATAAGATCATAACCTGGATATAAGAGGCTTAATAAAGAATAGATGGATTTGTATTTAAATATTAATAAAAATGATAAAACAATAATTGAGAAAAAATACATTTTTGAGTTTCTTTCCTATGATATTTTATTGGAAATTTCCTTAAAAACTTATTTAGAGGAAAAAATCATTCATATAAAAAATAACTTAATGAGAGAAGTCAATAAATGATGTAGGATAATTAAAATATAAAGGTTATAGTTCCATAGTATAATTAGAAATATGATAAAATTAAGTAAATTTAAGAGAGTATAATCCTCTTAACTGAGAGGATGGAAATTACTCCAATGTCATCCTCAATAGAAAGAAGAAATATATATATGTTATTCAGAATAATTGGTGAGTTTAATGAATAATAAACAAGATATGATCCAAAAACAATATGATTCCACAAAAATTATACAACACTAAAAAACATGGGAACAATATGATCCCATTGTTAAAATCCCAAAATCTGAAAATTTGAAGGAAAACCCACAAAATTTTATCACATTAGGCAACAAAATACCATATGAGGTATGATTATAATGTTAGATGATTTATCAACACTATCCTCCTTAATATGAAAATGAAATTATGCCTAAAAAATTCATCAAAATTTACTGATACTATAAAGGATATAATTATATCATATAACATACAAGGAAATAGTTTATTCAAAGAATAGGTAATTAAGGTGTACGATAAGATCATTGTTTTAGTGAGAAATTGAGCCTAAAAAGGATGTAAAATCATTAAAATAAATTCACTCATAAACATATATTGCAATAAATTAATAAAAACCATGGCAAAAAATCCTTATTTTTACTATCTGTAATAAATATATAAGGACAAAAAAATTCATTGAGGAGTAAAGTGAAGATGAAGATAAAACTGATGGAAATCAAGGAGGAAGCATGCCCAAGTGGTTTAAAAACCCTAAATTTTAGAAGAAGAGATTTTGAATGAAAAAATATTAATAGATATAAATTTATAGAGATAAACAATGAAATATTGAACATATTTCAAAATTTTATTAAGAATAATGAATTCCAAAATTCTTGAAAATCCCAGTACCAGGAAAGATGACACTGATCTCATATAATATGTGAAGTGAATAGGGGGGATTTTTCCAAGGGTATAAATTTATAAAGTGGTTAATATATATGATTAATGGATATAATTATGATATAGTTGATGAGATCAAAAATTACATTCCCAAATTTTGAGAATGGGAGAAGCAAGGAGAGAATATGAGGGGTTTTTCATCTTAACAAGACCCATTCTTCATTTCTATGACCCTCGAGGTATCCCAAAACTATTAAAAATTAAATTAACATATGTTTCTAATAGATAAATAATTAATTAATGGGGATATATTGTACATGATAAGGGTATTATGAAAAAGTACTTTTAAAAGGGGATATATGTATTTGTAAATGAATATATAAGTCCATGAAGTTAGAGAAATCCTAGAGTATTATAAGACACAATTGGAATGGTTAATAAACACTTAATTAAAGGGTGAAAATTACTCATATTGTGGCATCGAGAATAATTATTTAATGAAATAAGTGAACTAAGAGATTTCATATTTTTTTAACCATCAAATTTGGAAGCTAAACACTGTTCACTATGCATAGTAGTTTTGACTGATGAAGGATCTTGAAAAGAAGGTTAATGAGTATTTATAGGAATATTTAAAAAAAAATGGGTTCATGACCAATGTGAGTAAAATAAAATTATACTAGGTTATAAAATGTCTAGTAATAGTATAATTGAGTAGAAAATACAAACATGAAATTATTTCCTACACAATTTTCTGCCTTTAATATCTATTTTTATTTGTATATTCAAAATTTGTTATCAGCTTTATTCTGCTTAAAATATCCCATTTTCTAATGACATTATTATATTTTTTTAATTAATATAAACCCCCATGTTGATGAAAATATGAAAATATGAAACCAAGAGATAACACTATATGTCATGGGGAGCCTAAAGATGATTTTTAAGACTATGAAGCCCTTTGTTATGAAATATTTGACCCAATTAAGGGTTTAACTATTATAATTCATGTGTTTTTATTTGTTTGATCTCAAAAAATAGTATAAATTTATTTTCTAAATATTATTTCTCCCACTAAATGAAGATAACATTTATAAACTAATATTTTAGTTTGATATATTCACGATGATCAAATATTGTATTTGGAAAAGTAAAAATTCAATTATTCTTATAAATTCATTGGATTGAGAAATAACTTTGATAGATTGGTGTTTTTTTATAGAATCACTTGTATCATATATCAATACAAGGCTATATAGTCTTAGAGGATTTCAAGATAATCCAAATGTTATTTTTCGATGAGTTATAATAGGGATTCTCTAGAATTAGGTTATACTAAAATAAAAATTTATAAAAAAATTGTCTATAGAGCACAATGGATTTTCCATATGGAAAATTATAATCTGTATCACTGAGAGAATTGATAAATGGGAATATTTAAAGATAAAGTGGTCTGATTATGTGTTAATGTAGAATTGAAAAGGTAAGGTATTAATATATATTTATCTAAATATAGAAAATGAGATCCCCAATATGATTTAAGAATATCTAAATACACTTTAAATGGTAGATAACTAAATAATAATTTTTTGAAGTCCCTTTTAAATTGATTCAAAATGGTGAATATTTTTTTGTATTTGTTATAGTAAGAAAATAAAATCAAAATTTGAGATCATTTTAATCTTTATTGGGTTGTATTAGATTTTATTTGAATATTTGAGGACCCATCCCATATAGATTTATTGATAATATGGGGAGATTTTTTTATACACCTATTTGATTTGGAATTATTGACATGGTGTCCAATGAGAAGCATAATAATTTCAAGAAATAAACCTAGGTATTACATGTTGGATTTATTTAAAAAGTTAAGAAAATGAGAAAAGCATTATTCAAGAATGAAATGGATATATAATTATCACACATATGAAGAAGTGAATTCAAAATATTTTTAATAGTTTGTGGAATTATCTGTGATGTTCAGAAGTTGTGGAACAAATTGTGGAGGTCATTAAGAACAAATTTGAAATATTAGAAGATTTATGGACATAAATGTAACTTTGAATATTTTAATGGTCCACACATGTGAATCATGTAATATTAGAAAATTATGACCCCACATATAAAACTCAATTAACATATGGTTTTTTCTAAATTGAAGGGATTTTGTGTGTAATAAATTCTGGATACATAATAACTCATTTTGGTGAATCAATTTACATAAGGAATTTGGGTACAAGATTCTACATGTAAGGTAAGATCATTTAAAAATATTGGATCCCATTATACACATAATAAAATGGATCAGATTATGATAATTCTCAATTATTTTAGGGGTAACTCTCTATGACTTTCATTTACCAAAAATAAATTCAACAAAATTTTATGTTATTGCAGAAATAGTTTGTAAATGTTTCAATAATCATGTATCTTCAAATGACATCTACGATTCAATCCTATGATAAAGAAGTAATACTCTATAAAGTTGTAGAAAATCATGGGGAAGTTCACGTGCCCTTTTTATTTAATGTTATTCTTATATGAAATATTGAGATAAATAAGTGAATGGTGCCTCTTTCGGTGAATTGATTCTATTTTCACATCAACTGTCACCTATGAAGTTCAATATTGAAAGTAAAATGACCCCAATACCATGGGATTAGGTGTTATATAGGGTTTTTGTAATTTATATTTATATTACAAACACATTTTTCTTGTAGGAATCCATTTTGAATGGATTTTTGGGTTATGACATACAAAATAAAAATTTGTTGTCTCAGATGATGCAAGAATGGTCTATTAATGATTCACAAATCATGTGTTGTTATTTTAAGATGTGATTATACCTTAATAAAAAAAGGGTGTTTATAGTGATTTAAATTGTGTATTAAATTAAATGAAATCCATCCTACAAAATAAATAGAATAAGGACAATGGGATATTTATATTTCAACTATAGAAGTCATTGAAATGATAAAAGATATTATGATTGGTTTTGTATACCCATAATGGTGTTAAATGGTTAAAATTTGATACCAAATTTTTTTGAGGAATTTAAGGAATATAATATCGAATATGTTTTCATATTCGAAAATAATGAATGGATGATTTGGTATTCTATAAAATTGAGAGCAAAAGGAAGATGAGAGATGCTGACTCCATGATTATTAATTAATACATCCATGAGAAGAGAAGAAGAGGGATCTACGAGTGATCACTAAAATATCTCATGGAAGAAGGAGAAGAGATTTAACATACTATATATTTCAAAGAATATATTTTATAACATAAATGAAGAGGATAACCATGTGATTTTTTGAAGATATATATTCGTATTGAACGAGAAGGATTCACTAATATGTGAAAACAATAAGGAAGTATTTTTGACATATTATAGAAGAAACGTTCAATGAAGATATGGATCAAAAAAAGTTTGTAAATAAGATGAAAAGTCTATAATGGTGTATCAATATATAATATATCATGTATATATAAATGTTATTACTAAGGGAGAGACTAACATGTATAGAAACAATGGATGTTATTTCCCTCGGTCAATGCAAATATGAGGAAGAATTAGAAGTGATCTTTTGGTTTCCATGCCCAAAAAATTATTAATAGTTACAGAAAGGGAGATAAATTTAGGAATTAGTTATATGGATATAATATTTTAATTGGAGTGAACTCATATATGACATTCCTATCACAATACCCCTTAATGTGTAGTGAGATTTAGTGATTTGGTGAATTGAAATATTGTCAATAACATCCTCTATATAATTTCCCATAGTGTGAATGAAGGAGTTTCTGTTTATTTCATATTTACATTATGGTTAAAAAATTTCATATATTATTAAAATAATTATTTATCTTTTAAAAATAGTTAGTCATGTGGAATTTCAATTTTAAAATCGTCTATGTCAGGATATTAAGAATTTAACCTCAAATTTGAGATGGAATGATTCAAAAAAGGCTGTGAGAGGTAGTTCAAGAAGTGATAAAACTGAATAAGAATTTAATTCCTAGATTCAACCCCCACTCCCTGCAACTATCCTTGGGTACATTCCACTAAAAATTATTAGGTTCTTTCAATATCATATTGAACAATTTGAAAATTTCAATTCAAACATAAAATATATTTTTAATAGAAAATTAATATTACTCCTAAAACTCTATAAAATGGAATTTGAATGTTTTTTTTATTATACTATTGTAGATGTCAAATATGATAAAATTATTCATATATTTTACAAAGTTATAGGAAATTATTGAAACATTTATATTAATATGTAGAAGAATATTTATTTAATTAAAACTCATCTTTTTAATAAATTATTCAATTAAAATCTTATCACTTAACAGATAATAATAATAATAACTTCAAATAATGACTTTCAATATCACCTCATTTATGTTTTAGAAACATAATTTTAAATATTTATTTAATTTTTTATTTATTTACCTCAATTTTTATTTGATATTATATTTATATATATCATTTATTTTTTCCTATCATACCTTATTATTTATAAATTTTTATATACTGAGAGTATTGAACAAACATACATTAATGTGGGTCAATGATGTGTTCTTCTATTTTAATCATTCAAATTTTATTCTTTAACTCTTTTATGCTAATTTTAGACTTTTACATCCTATTCAATTTCAAAAAATTGAATCTTTTGTGTCATATCATAGTATTCACTAATAAATAATATAGTAATCGAATTAAAATGTGTATAAGAGATTTTATATGGTTGATCTCATACTATAAACCCAACTCTATGATGAACATGGGATACCCATTGTATGTATTATACCTAGAACCTTATCCCTATAACAAGTGTAGTTGACCTTATATCATCCAGAAACTAGTTTCATCAGCATACTACAAATGGTCACAATATATCCTCCTACAAACCATGACATGGAATTTTATTATCTGAATAAATCGTCAATTAATCTCATATTGAATTAGATGATAATAATACAAAAGGAAATATCTTCAGCCAAAATCAGAATTGGGTTTTCACACTATAGTGCCTTCGAATGACATATAGTCTTTAAAAATTATTTTAAAATCACCCAATACATGTATAATAGTATACTAAACTTCTAAAAAACATGCTCAATGACATATTCAACAGAATGAACTCTTTTTATAATAAATATCAAGTTCATCCTATTATTAATGAATGACCATTGTGTGGAGTACTATGTATAGTAGTGTCAATCTCTAATAATATTCATTCTGACAACATTTTTATATCATCTATGACTCATTGATCTGATCATATATAAATTTACTAAACCTTATTATTAATCATTTTTATTTAATAAATAATCAATCTTCATATTATAATAGGAATAAAAACATTATAATCATCCTTGAGGGGTTTCTTTAAAATATATAATTTTCATTCGGCTGTCAGTTTCACAAGTGTTAAATTCTCTCCATCATTTAATTTAATGATTTATAATTCCATGAAATATTCTTATCTATTTTTTAATACAAAATATCCCTATATAATTTATTTACACATGATATTACATTAATTCCACTCACAATTTTTACATTGGCTTTCTCCGATGATCTCATATTCTATTTGAATCCCAGATGGCTACCTCCTAAAAAATATTTGAGTTTCGTATCTTTATCATAAGTAATTAAATTATATTTTTTTCTATTATAATTATATTACAATAATAAGTATTAAAATGTCTTCTATTATCCATGAGATCATCTTTCCTTTCATCCATACATAAGTCAACAAAAACACATTATATTCTATTTTAGTAAACCAGATTAAGAATATCATCATTAACCTATAGAGATAACCGAAAATCCTTCCTCAAAGTAAATAATATAATGAAATTACTAAATTTGAATCTTATAACTAATAGAATGAATTATCATTTCTTAATCACATTTATTTTTATGTTTAGGAAATAACATCACAACTTCTCTATCACTATTTTTTTTCTAATTAACAAATTTTCCATAATTTTGTATTTATTAGAATATATTTATAATTCCATAATAAATTAATCATGCTAGCCAATTATTTAAATTTTTCTTCACATACAATTGTGGTCATGTTTAATATTCCAGTAGTGACATTTTACCATTTTTAAAAAATACATTAATTATCACTATAATATTCCATCATTTTATAAAAAATGTGGATATATAAAACTTATAATGTTTATTAACCTATATGTATAATGATTCTACCTTTACAAAACTCCCTTATAATATTAAATATCCATTAAAAATATGGAATTTCATTTCCTCTAGTATTTATACTATCCTTATATATGTTACTTATCTCTTATTATATAGCCTCTAGTTCTATTTTTGAAATTTACAAGTGACCACAAGTAACTTTACATTTCTATAAAATACATATCTTAAATTTAGGTAATGTTTTCCTTCCATCACATACCTTATAAATATATCACACCATTATAATATATTATCTCTATGTTGTATCCAATCAATTAATTTATTAAAAGTAACTATATTAAATCTTCAACAACCAACAGACCAGATGGAACTAATCACATGATGAGATGATTAATTTTATAAAATAATAATTCACTACATGAATTCATGATTGATCAAGGGATAAAATGATCCAACATTGTCAACCAAATGATTCTAATTTTAATTTTATATTCCGAGTGATATCATGTATTATAATCAAATCACTAACAATAAACTGATTATATATACAGCATCCGGATGACATTACAATCATTGGATTCACCACACACTCAATTACCTATCATGTACTAGATTATGAAACTATTTTATCTATAAATGATTTTCTCAGTTGACCAATTATAATTAATGTTTTTTTATGTTTTTTTATTTGTTTATCATGTGGAATAAAAGTCAAGAGATATAGAATCCTATATTATTCATATGTATAAAAAAATTCTCAAATGCATTATTATCTATATATCATATTCTCACCTTTAGTTAACATATTAAAATCAATAAACAATTTACCATATTATTTGGTTGAGTATATTGTAAAACGTTTACACTAACTACCACATCACAATATCTAAATTGATGGAATCAAACTCACTATAAATTTCCACTAGTGTATATGATCACCTACCACCTTTTGTGCCACCCATATTAGAGAGTCTAATCCTTAACCATCCACTTACATGTAGATCTACATGCTCTATTCAACTGACACCTTTAGAGGATATTGCTCAAACTATACACATTATTATTATATGGCCTATGTAGGGATACCATAAATGTTGGCTCCATTAATTATATGGATTCATGGATGGGTGATCTAGGTCATGGAATTTCATTGATAAACACCCTATAAAAACCCATCTTACAAAAGAAAACATAACCTGATATAATTCATGAAAACATGTGAAGTTATTCCCTTAATTTTTTCCAAACATATATATCAATGGATTCCACCTTTGATTAGTTATCTTATTAAAATACTTATCTATTAATAAATTATTATGATTTATTTTCAACAACAGTTTTAACCCACTCTTAATTACTATTTCCCAAACCATATGCGCAAAATTACTTTTATGTTATTGGTGTATTCTATTATCCATCACCATTAACATAAAAATTAAATAAGTAAATTTATAGTGAAAACATATAAAATCAGTTATCCATGTTCACGTCAATCTCCCCTAATGTATATGATATCAATTATACAATTACATAATAACGTGTACATTAACTATCAATTCCATTAATCACCCTAGTTAAAAATTAATGCAATTATCTAAAACAATTCTTCCAATTGTTAATTAAAATGAATAATCTAAACGATGTGTTTAAAATTTTAAAAAATTCTGACATCCTATTGAATAAAAAATATTCAATTTGATAAAATAATTCAACCTTTAAAATATAAAATGAATCATATAATGTCAGACACCTTTTTAAAAAAATAAACACAATGATTCAATATAGTATATAGTGATTCGCCTTTTTAATATATCGATAAATTCGATGAGATAATTAATAAAGCTTAATTCAATACTGAGTTTTTACAAATGACTATCATAATTGAAAATATGTGTAAGAATCTACGGAATTTAAATGCTATCAAATGTTCATATGTTGCGTTTCATCAATTTACCAACACAAATTATATGTTAGATAACCCGATATGAAAACCAGATTTTGTAATTTATATAAAAATGATCTAAAAAATTTAACAATAATGTAAAACTAATTGTAAAATTTCTATGAATATATTATAATAATGTAAATTATTTTGATGTCACAAGACATTTAGTAACATATACACAGACATAAAAAAAGCTCATTTTCTAGGAATTTCTACCATAAAGGTTATATAATAAATCTCCCTTAAAAATAAATCTAATATATTAAAAAAAATATATTTTTGGATGAGAATCATACCTTTCAATCCTGTATCATCATGTTTATCCCAAAAAAAATTTTATGTTGAAATTCAAATATCTATGAAATATTGGACCCTTTTATGGATCCCCATAAACAGATACATTATAAAATGCATCACCTTTCTTTCCTAATATTCAATAACATAAAGGATGATTTCCGAATATGGTGTGTCTTTCAAAATCTCATTAACTTGATTAGGAGGGTTGATAAAAAATTTCCATTCCATGGAACTCATCATTAGTCATCATCATTCTTCCACACATAGGTTTCTTGGTCTATTAGTCTTACATCATTCATCTTGTTCTATGCACATTACTTTTCCAGATAGTTATGCTATATTACTAGACACTCCTTCTATATATTTGTGGACTTATTCTATGTATCATCATATTCAGAATATGAAGATAAGAGTTATATACCATTTTTATTAAACATCTCATTTTTATAACAATGTATTAATAAAATTTTATGGGTTGTGCCCAAATAGTTTTCCCATTCCAAAAATCATTACTATCATCAATGAATTACCGATCAAATGGAACCTCTAATACACTTAATTAGATATTTTAAAAAATAGTATACATATACTCGATTAGCTTCCTATTTATTTTTATATTTCCTCTTCTAGCATTGAATATCATAGATGATAAAATTATTCCATTGTGTGGATTCACTTACCAAAATAAAATAATTTTATTAACAATTTTTTTAAATAATAGTTAACTATTTTTTTTAATTATTAATAAGATTTTATTATGTATTATTACATTATTCTATCCACATGTAAGACTATTTTATATTCTAATTTTTAAATATATTTATTGTTTGGAATGTATTCATATTTTAAAAGATATAGGGATATATAAAACATACCAACATTCATCATATGTGTGTTTATATATGATGCATGTATCAAAAATTATTTCTAACTATAAAAAAATATTTTTACTAATAGATTATTATATATTTTTTGAAATATTGTTATATTTTATAACATGTTTTTTCTCACCATTATCTTTTATACAATTATTTATTATGCTACCTTAAAATTAATATGTTTAAAAGTTATAACAAAAATCAATGTCTATATAGACTATCCAATAAAAAATAATTCAAAAAATAGTAATTCTTTTTCTTAGAGGATGAATCTATATTTGTTTTTATGCATGCAATTTATAACATGTTCTAACACTCTTTTGGTATCAAAATATAGAACAACTATTCATATAGTTACCCATATAGTATAATGGTGACATGGTAGGCCACCAAAAATATTTCTTCTTCTAAATTTGTAGTGGGTTTAGAATTTTTCCAACATTTCCTAAATAAAACTTCAGTATTTAACTGATTCAACTAGACAGCGGGTTACTGTTTTCCATGAGAATGAGTTGGATGGTTCTTGATATGTGCTCAAAATTTCTTTAAGACCATTATGATTAAATTTTGTGGAAAATTATTCATTGTGACTTTATTGACATTACTTCTTTTCTCGTTTCATTAGGAAGGATAAAATTTTGCTGATTTTATATTTTTAGTTTTATTTCCAGCTGAAAACACTTCATGTTATGATAATATTTTTTTAGTTTTAAAATAAAAAAATATATCTTACCAGTCATTCTCTTGAATTACAATTTGTTTTACATTCATCATGTATGAATTCGAAAGTGAATTTTAAAGTCTATAATGTTTTTTCATTCACATTGAAACTATTTATTCTTGACATTCTCTATGTATTTTTTTATATTTTGAAACACAATGAATTCTATCATAATAAAAAATTCAAAAATATCTCCTCATGTACTATAATTTTATTTTTTACATAAATAGAAGACATATTTTTATTGTGTAGTGTTATTATTTATTTCTTATTTCACAACATTTAATAGTTGTTAATGCATCATTTAATATATATATATACAACATAATATCCATGTACTTCTCTTACATTATGAGTAACATTTATTAAGAAAATAGTTCCAAAATGAAAAAAATTATATTTACAACAACATAAATACTAAATTATATCAAATAAATATAAATATTAGTGTAGATATTATAATTTTTTGGATATGTTCACATTATCAATAGATAGTATTGGAAGAATATATATTTATAATAAAATTCACTAAATTATCGCCTAACATTATGAGTAACTATAGATAATATTGAAATCTTTTTCATTCATGACACTTTTCTCTATTTCTTAGTAAATTGATTATCTTATTTTTTTTATCCATTGGGGATACTTACACTCTTAAATAAACTAGATAAAAATATAATATAAATATTTGAGGCTCAATTTAAAACAAAGACTAATATTTCCACTTTATTAATTCAAATTATATTATGTGGTTCTTCAAAGATAGATCAAATTAGTGGGGACATATTCTTTGATTCTAATTGGGATATGAAAATGAAAGTGTAGAAGACCCTAAGAGAAGGGTTAGTCTTGTGTTTTATAGTATTTCTAATTAAAAATTGATTATCTAAAACCTCTACTTTATTTTTTGAATGAAGTTTTTATGGAGTTTATAAAAATAAGGACTTATCTGAGCTAGCCAAGAATAAAATATAAACAATGAAGTATAAGAATTAAAATATTCATTGGGATTATTATAAGGTTTATCCCTTCCAAAGATTCCTACTCTTTTTTTCCTTTGATATATCTAGTGTTCCAATTCATTTTATGAAAATAATCATCATTATAAGGGGAATTGGTCAGATATCATACTGAAAAGTTATAAAATTTCATATATTTAATGTTTAAAACATATTTCACTTCAATTTATGATAAATCATTCCACTGGATGATTCAATAATTTTTTTTTATGTTTTTGTTGTTGGTCAAATTACATCAAAGGGAGTTTAATACATACATAATTTGGTCTAATTTTACTCACTAAATTTTCTTCGAATTCTAATAGCTCATCAGGAATAATATGCAGTGAAGTGATTGCATGTAGCATAGTAAAAAACACTTCATTAGAAAATTGTCCATTAGCTTCTACAACATAATGAGTTCAGGTGACTATTAGTACCATTTATTTCATCTAAATTATGAATGGTTCAACATCACGTAATATACTACACATAATAGGGTCAATCATTCCTCCTCTTTCTTCTCAAATACGCTTCTTCCCAAGGCAATCCCAAAAACCGTGTAATAAAACATTAAACAAATCCACATTTCAAATCCTTTATTATATATACATAGTTTACTATAACATAAAAATAAAATTTTTATACTTATCATCTTTCATTAGAGTGTTCTTCATAATATCTCATTATTTTTCTATTCTCATCATCTATAGATTTAGAAACTCTCCCTTTCATTTAATTTTTTTATTTAAGTAACCAAGAATTATTTTTTCGCTTATGGAATATCAAATATCAACATTTAATTTAGTGAACCACTATTTAAAATTAATTATTCTCAATATTTCATACATGTTTTTTCTCTCATTAGTTCTTATTCCTTTTTCCTCCTCAAAAATTATATCCATTAAAATTCCACATGTACCCTCACCTTATATAGTATCATTACCTTCTTAATTTTAAAATTTACTCCATTTCCAGAAAAAGTTATACTATAATAATATAAAATTTTTAATATCATCATTCGATTGATATTTCTATTTCTCTTCAAAAATACACTATATTATCTCTTACTTAACCAGATCAATGAATTTAATGATATCTTTTTGAAAAATCATTCCATTTTTCATCAATTTTAAAAAATAAATCATTTATATATTATTATTTACTCACTCAATTTTAATGAATATATTTAATTATTAAAATTAACATTGATATAAAAAAACACCACACATTTTCTATCATTAGTTAAAATAATTTTTATTAAAAAAAATATATATTAAATACACATTTATTAAAATATTATTGAATATCCTCATAACTTCGATCTTATTAAATAATGAATGAATATCATCATCACCAAAATTAATGTCTTGTATGACATTAATTAATTAAATTTTATCATTAATATATATCCCTTCCACCATTAAAACAAGATTCCATCTTCAGATAATTGATCTAGAAATCTACAAATTCTCCAGTATATTATGACTCTCCCCCAGCCTCGCAACATGGGATCCCCTTCATAGCCTTGAATAGTTATTTTCACTATGATAGTCTCCTACCTAGTGTGGGTGGGTGAGGGGAGACCATTTCCATCCTTTGAGGGATCCTATTGATATCTTTTCACCCCCTTTAATGACACTGATACCCTTCCTCCATTCATTGGATTTAAATTTTCCCTATGGTCCTCGATTTTTAAAGGGACCACTAAAACTTCAACTATCATTATTAGAGTTAAATGGGGATTTCAATATTCTTTACTAGACAATAACTTCTGTATTCAATCATCATCAACCTTCAATGGAATCTTTTTTCCAATTTTTATTCAGATCTTGTTGTATTCCAGAATGATCAACGGTGGGTTTAATCGATATTTGAAACTTTATGATTCAGTTTTCTTTGGAATATGATCTAATCTAGGAATGATTAACTACCCCTCACATCCTCAACAGTTCCAAATTATATCTATTATATTGGATAAATGACTTATAATTGAATTGTGAATCCTCAACTGTGGTTCTCTATGTGTGATTTCATGAAATGCCTCTCCCTTTTCAAAATTACCTAATTATCTGAATGTTAGTTAATCATGTTGGATGATATTTGTGCTCAGATAGTAGGACTCAGTTTGTATTTCTTCTAATTTCTCGGAGAGTATGTTTTGAGGTTGATTTGTTTGGAATTCAGACTGATTATGTATGGATTGAATTCGGAGGAAAATTCTATAATACAAAACTAGTTTTCTTTGAGTCATGGGTGGATTTTTTCTTCTATTGTAAGAAATTGTTACAACAAAATAACTAGTGTAGGTGTGTGGGTATGATTAGGCCAGTTATAGGATTGAAATGTGGGGTTCTTTCATCAAGCATAAGATCAAAAAAACATGCCCTGATCAGTGACCCTTATGATATTGGAAATATAATAGATGGCGAGCATATAAGAAATTCCTCGCTTGTGGAGCTTCTTGTTGAGAAGGATAAGTAATCCTTCCAAATGATGATCACCGGTTGTGTCCAGACATGATGGTGTGTATTGTTCTTTAGTTATTACATCATTCCTTGAGACTTGGGTGTGATACTAGTCTTGGGATTACATTGAATTAATAATCAACAGCCAAGCATAATGTGGAAGCAGAAGTTAAAAAAGAATTCATTGGTCATGTTGGAGAATGAATCTTATGTGGATGTGGTTATTACAGTATGAGGCTCTTATTGAAGTGGGGTCCAGAGAAACTGTGTCATTTTGGTAACATACAACCATGACAAATATGGAAAGAGATGGTATTACAATAGGAGGAAAGTGTCAAGATCATTTTATATGGGGTGATTCACTGATCATGACTTTATTGAGGAATGAATTGGAATGTATTATGCTTTGAAACGAAATTTATGGTTTAGAGTGTAAAGGGATAGACAACTAATCATGGGATGTGAAATCCAATAATGATTAGCTAAGTGATGGGGATAAATATAGTGATGAGTCATATTTCAAGTTATCAAGAGGAAGCATAGAAAGTCTTTACTGTATATAGAAAATTATTCTAAGGAATACTAGGGGTCATAAAGGAAATATGGAGGATATAATAGACTATTCTGATTTATATATTCCAATTTATACAAGATCACCAAAAAATGTCCAATGAAAAGTCAATCAAGAATGATTCCCTTCTCTTGGATATGATAATAGGGTAGATGCAACTGCTTATGGTGTTATTCCTCTAAAGGATACTCTAATAGATCAACATCATGAGATAGTAGTAGTTTCTTTGAAATATATGTATTTACTCATGCACTAGGTAGACAAAACGCTAGAAGAGGTTCTTGTGATTAATTCCTCAACTAAGATACCATAGAATATAATTGGAATATTGTTACATGTGAATACTATCAGTGAATTGAGATCATGGTTCGACAAGAAGGATCTTATAATTATAGGAGGCTTCCAAGAGTAGAGAATCAACATAGAGGAGTGAAAGAAAACTTGGGATAAAATGGAATTCAACATTAGATACCATATAAATGATGATCTTGACATACATGCAATAAATATATCCTATTAATTATTTGGGGAGAATGCTTCTAGTAGGATTAAGTTATATTAAAATAAATATGTTTTTTCTTTTAGCATTGTATTAGAATAATCCTATTATTTTATGACATTCCTACTAAAAGTTTTTCAAAAAAAATTAATTTTTATACCCATTAACCATTACATTTCTTAATTATACCTTTTTGTGGATCATATCACCCTTTCAAATCATGTGAAAACATTCAGTAAATAATGTCAAATATTTTAGACTACCTTTATTAGTGTTAGTTCTAAACCATCAAAAACTCCAATAGTAATGTGTGACCTCTAAATAATCCATAGGATAGCTTTATGACACCTTATAAATTCATGGAATACCATTCCATGGATTTTAGATTACATTTATCTAACATATAATTATATCATAACCCTATATATTCATGTCTCTACGTTGTCTCCAAAATACATCATTCTTGAAACCAACTACATGATATCTACTAAAAAATATTTGATATGGTACCAATAACACGATAAGTTGATTGACCATGAAAAATAATTATCAAACACAAAATTTCTTGATTTAACAGGAGATTATTTGATCCATCATGATCAAATAAATAAAGAATAATTGATTATCTATTCCTTGTGAATTCAAGCACGATGATCAACTAATCGACCAAACATTGAATATATATTAATCATGAAGAAAAAATTTCACTCATTGAATTGAATTATTTCTCAGTTAACTTGAATGTACCTTAGTCCTTCATTATTTTACTATCTTGGTTATTTTTAAAATTGCATCGAGCATAGTTAATTAATCATGGGGATGTTTCTATTTTTATATATTATTTAATTAAATAATCAATCCAATATAATCCTACCTCATCCCATGCTAGAATACTACACTCATATTAGGAATATTCGTTGAGTCCCACATCATAATTTCATTTAGCATTCCCTTTTTTATGCACATGATACATGAAATACAACTCTGTTCATGTCCCACTAGTGTCGATGCTCCCATATAGCCTCTTTTACAAATCCAAAACATAGTGGCTAATAATCACCAGTCATATCATGTTGGGACCCTTGTGATGTTTACAAATTACACTATAAGTTATTTAAACCACAACAAACATGACTAGATTCCATGGTGTACATAATAATACGACTTTCCCCCATAAAAAAAACTATGTTACATAACATGCTCCCCACAGAACACTGTACTGAAATAAAAACACTGAAATATCATAGTGGTATATTAATAATAAATATGACTATTTAAAAATTTCACATTGAATTATAATGCACGAATATGTATAAAATAATATGAAATATTTTTAAATCAATAATACATTTTTTTAAAATCCAATGTTGTAATTTTAGCTAAAAATTGAAAAAAAATTTATGGTTACAAATATGGTTTTATAAAATTGGTATATTATTTAACTAAACTATTTATATTCTGATTATTTAATAATAAATTATACTAAAAATAGGAATAATATATTTCCAAAAAAAATTAATTACTATGTGACTAGAAATAAAAATATATAATAGTTATGGTTTTCAAATTTTATATTCCAACATGAATAGTTTTCCACTATATTTTGAGTGTATTATGTAAATAATGAATTATAAAAATTTAATAATTTAATTTTGAAAAGTTAAAATATATTTAAAAAAATGAATAATAATATATTCGTAAAAGTAATTTTTGTGATTTTGTTAAAACATTTTACTCCAATGTGAATAATATAAAATTATTATTTTATGTATAAAATGACTTTAGTAAAATTATTAATAAATATTTTTCATTTTGAAATATACGAACGCTTTTTATAATAAAAAAAATTAATTAATAAGTGAATTAACTTTTTTATAAATTTGGGTTTTAAGTTATAAATGAATATCTTATATTTTAGAATTTATGATTCATTTTTCAATATAATTATTTTAAATACATTACACATATATAATGTTAAAATTAATTTTTATCACATTTAAAAAATGATTTAAAATATCAATTAATTTGGGTCAAATTATAAAATGAGCTCTAATTTATTATCATGGATAATATAAAAACTACCTATGTTAAAATGAGTTACTATGGTGAAAACAAAAATGGTAAAATCCTAATACCTATAGGTATAAAGAACAATGTGTTTATAGCATGAATAAAATTGAGCTTTTTTTGTGTGTCTCAATCTTATGTCCTCACCAATATATTATTTTGAATATTTTTTATCTATATTCTTCTATGATTACTTTCCATTATCAAAATTTATTGGGTATTTAAAAAACAATCCTTTTCATTCATAAAAGGTATTCTACACTCTTCATTTACACTCACACTAAAAACCCCTACTTTAAAACCAAAATTATCTAAATCTTCTCCTAGGTACTCTTATACACCTTAATGTAGTTTTTGTATTCTCAAAATATCATCCATATATGTTTTAATGCCCCTATCAAATGAGATAATCCAAGTGGTGAGGTAAATGTTCTTAACCTAGGTTTCATTATTCTATTTTAAAAAAATATTATTCTTCATAAAATTTAATTACATGTTCTAAAAATTATAAAATATGTATCATTAATATACAAAAATGTTAATAATATGATGGTAAAATAATTAAACACACTACCCATTTCCATTAAAAAAACACAATTTTCAATAATTTGTTGTGTGTTATGAGGACTACACCACCACTAATAATCATGTTTTTCCACTCACATTCTAACATGGATTGTTTTGGATTCTATTTTATGGGTATATATCATATATTTATATATATGTGTGTGTCTCTGTGTGTAATATATATCATTAATATTTTTCTTTTTTGATAACCCATTATGTAATTATTGTGATAAGGTAATTCATCTATATCAATAATTAACCCAAACTACTTCATCACTATTTTAGTCATGAAGAAACACGACTAAGAAACCAATGTAATGGAATTTGAAACTTATATGTCTCTATAAATATTCAAATATAGTACCATTTATGGTTTGTAAATTATGATCTATTGGATAAAAAGGAATATCAAAACCACATTTATGAACCTAGATCAAATCAGGTAATATTATTAACACCTCATGCTGAAAAGTTATTTCAACAGTATAATAAATTAATAAAATTTCTTTAAATATAGAGTAATAAAGAAAATGTATATGAATGAGTTTATGAATTATGATATTAATATTAATATCATTATGACACGTGAAGTAAATTATTTTATATGGAAATCAAGTGTATTTGTAAGAGACATTTTTTATCAAACTCATTTCATTGAGTTATATAATTTATTACTAAACATATCATTTATAATTCATTTTATTTTTAATGGTGTTATCTTAATATTTCTAATGAAAAGAGTATTTCAATAGAGTCTATTTTCATTATTGATTTCATTCCATTTTTTTTTAAAATTAATGTATAATTTTTTAAAAGATACTCATAACATTGAATCTTAAAATGGTGAATATTTTTTTTCAAAAATAACTTCTCATAGTTTGGATTCCATAATCATAAAGGGATGTGTATCAAATTGAGTTAGGTTTCATGATACACAATATATTTTCATAATGTTTTTATGATTTTGGTGGATTTCTTTTCTCATATAAAAAAATTAAATTCATGATGTAATTTTAAATAATTAAATTTTTAATAAAAACCATATTATATCCATATGTTCCTTATGAAAAAAATTGAGTTATATCTGGATTTGTTATGAAACCCATTGTATTTCATTGTATTCATTAAGATTTGAAAATTAAATTATTTTTATGTGGAACATGTATGTATAGATGAATGATGAGTCGAATAATATATCATCCTCAAATGCATTGGTTATTAGTTTATATATAATGAGATTAGTATTTAGGAGTACATTATTGTTACTAATATTAATGCACACTAAATATGGGGAACATAAAATTATTATTTCCTTATACAAATGCTTTCCAAAAATTTAATGGATGTTTTTCATTATTATCTTATTTTATTATGATTCAAGGGTTCATTTATATGCTTCTAAGCCATGTTAAAACTATTATATCTCCATATTTATATTATATGACTTCATTTACTTATCCATATTCTTTTCAGATCACTTATGTTTTAGGACTATCAATCATGATGATATGATATTAAAATTATTCTAAAGTTTTACTAATTATTATGAACTTATATTTGATGGAATTTATATTCAATGATTAATGATCCTTTGATCTTAACACTTTATTACAATTTAATTCCCATATTTATGAGGTCCATTTTAACTAATGATATGTATAAAAGATGATCATGTATTTAGCCTTTAAATATAAGTGACATTAAGTATTTTAAAGTAATATAATTATGTTCCTGGTGTCCAAGAATAGTTAACTTATTGATTATGAGAATATATTTAATTATGTAATGTAATGTTTAATTCACATAAAATGTATAAAATATAAGAACCCTTATATTCGGTCTCTAAAGATAATATTTAAAAATATATTTAGTTACATATCAATATTGGAGAGGATATTTGTATAATTAAGGTTTGTGAACATTAATGGTAAACCATAGAGATTAGACTATGTATAGGGTGATATCCTAAAATATTAGTATAATCTTGGGTAGGTGGTTTTCCAGTAAAATAAATCCCAATAGGAAAACTGGCATATGGATGGAGGCTAGATCATAGTTGTACCAATGTGTAATAAAAACGTAGAGGTTGTGTTGGGTATTAACCCAACCATGACATCACTTCCAATAAAGATGCCCAATTACATACCTGGATAGAAAATTATAAGGGATATACTTTATTTGACCTCATGCTAATCAAAAATCATTTTGGGGGATTGATTTCTTTTTACTCGGAGGGATTAGGTTAATATTTATGTGAAAACCCAACCCAGTTCTTAACAATAAATGATATAAGATGGCCTAAAAGTATTATAGACTATAACGACAGTGTCAAAGAATAATATTTTTGAATGATGGATTAATTTTATTTTATTATTAATTTATGATGTAAGTTGACCGTTGAACATGTAAAAAAATTTCGAGTTTCAGTAATGGATGGAATGGGAATTAATTAGGTTAAAAGTGTTTATGAAGAGAAATTAAGTAGTTTTGATAAATTAAAAAACTAATTTAATGAGATTTGAAATACAATAACTCATAAAATAATCACTCAACTGTCTAAAGATATGAATAATATCAAAAACCACATTGAACTCTTTATTTCACTAAGGTGTGGTCAATATTCTATTAAGTCCTACATCTAAAAAATAATGAATATACACCCTAAAGTCATATATTCGGTATGATTCATTAATATATTTAGTGCATTGTATATAAATATGCATGAATGAAAAAAAAATTCATTAATACCATTTATTTTAATCATATGATAAAATGAATATTAAGTCTACTAATTTTTTATTTATTCTCATATATTTAGTGATATCTTTATAGAAACATTATATTTAATGAATTTTATAATTGAATTTTTCATTCATGAGATGAATACACTAACCGTGAAATTAACACTTTAATTATAAATTAATAAGTATATGCAGCAGCGATCGAAGAGTTCCTTCATCAAGCTATATAAAATTTTTTTATATGATAGCAGTATGTGTGGATTATCCCTTGATTCATGGAGGAACGTCTCTTGATATGAATCTATTTCTTCCTTCAGGTTAAAGGATCTATAATATTATAGGAATGATACAATCCCTGTTGAATGTTGAGCAATTCAGATCATCTTATGGACACACTTTAGAGATGGTAAGATATTTTTTTTCCATTTTAGTGGTCCACACCAAATATATGAAATGATGATATATGGTATAATATGAATCATTAGTTAATGGTGTGTATTCATAATATTTATTTATATTTGTTATTTATGAAAATTCATATTTCATTCATGATGGATCCTCATAAAAGGGTTTAAATAACATTTTCAAAATTTAATAATTATCGTTAGACTAATTTTAAAATATTCTAGTGTAAAAATGGATTTCATGTTTACGTTGTATGAAATAATGCATTCAAATAAAAATGAAATGAAAACATAAAACTATTTTTTCATATTAATATTCAATTTTTTATTAAAAAAAATTACCTTAATACAGTTAATTACATGTGTAATGGTTTCCCTTTATTACCCATATAATAATGGAAACAATCCAATAATCATTATGTCAAGTATACACATAATGGTATCTTGATTATAATCCTTAAGAAAATAATTTATGTGAGGTTGTAATGTAATAGTATGATAATGCGTACCATTATGCCGAAATGATATTGTGGGTTTAATTGGGTTACATAAAGTAAAACCAATATCATACCGTTTTGTGAAACAATGAAATTTAATGTTATTGAAGGATTTACTTTAATGTGAAGGAGTTCATGTAATTGTATTATCTTGTATTTATTTCAGGCATAAATGTTATAGTAAGTGACATTGACATAGTGAAGGATTTATAATTTTAAGTAATGTTATATGAATACACACCATAATGTGAAAAGTTCACATAAGAGGAAGTCCCACTGCACTCCTACATAATGTATACTACATAAGGGTCAGGGATAATTACTCATATAATCTCCATCAACAAAAGTGAAAAAATATTATAGCCTTAGGAAGAATATGGATTCAACGTATGGTCCAATATGTAATGTTAGTAAACAAAGTTTTTAAATCCATAATTAATTTTAATGATTTATAAAATGATAATTAATCATTATAAATGTACTTTGGCTTATCTTAATTCATTAATGGTTTATAGATTAATAAATTATAATTTTTTTATAATTAATTAAATGTTTTCAAAACTATTCATAACAAAATATAAAATGTCAATATTTAAAATAACTTATTATGAAAAAGTATATGGAATGGAATATAATCAAAAAATGATTTTTTACATAAATTTCATATTTTATAATTCATAAAGGGTTATAAAATATGAAATAATTTTAAGATAAAAAATATTTTTTTTAAATTATGATTTTTTATAATTATTTGTCTTTAATTATTCATATTAATGGGGATTTATTTGGATATTATTTAAGAGATATTAAAAGTTTTTTTATGAATGATATTATCAAGGTCCAAATAATATAAATTTAAATATATACATATAGGATATGATATTATAACATTATAGAATTAGACTACAAAAACAATATAAATCTCTTAATTTCATATATTTAAATTTAAATATACATATAAGGAATAATATGAATGATTTCATATTGAGAATGGGATTATATTCAATATTACTTAATGTTCATAATTATTAAAGATGATTATATAATTTTTTTTTATAATTATATTTTATTTATGAATTGGTTTTAAATTATTATATATTTTTTGAATATCTTAAAAGTTAATTACATTAAATGTTATTACCTATTTTATTTATATTTATCAACTGAAAAAATAATGAATAAATTTTTCCCCAATTTATATCATAAATTTATTCTTAAATTGAAAAATAAATATTTATTAAAGGAATGAATCTATAAAGAAGTTATTTCTTCATCTAGGTTGACCTTAGTTTTCAATTGATGTTATAATCTTGAATCATGTTATCAGATATAATTTGTTTATATTATGTGTTAGATTTATAATGAATTGGATTCTCTATGGAGTAATGATTCCATGGGTAAAGGGATTGTGGTGGGACTATCTACATAAATGGCGGCCTGTTTCATGTTTAGGAATGTCAATAAGGTTTTCTATTTATCACTTTAGCATTACACATTTTGATATTTTCTATCATATATTGTTATAAACATATAAATAAATAGTTCATATACCTTAATCAAATTCCTCATTGGAATATGCATGAATTGGTTTCAGTTTTATTGTTATGTTTGTATCACAAACTTATGTGTTGTACAAAGTGTAACCCATTATTATGTTTTGAACATATCAGTTTTTTGGGGAGAGTAATTCCTAACTAATTTAATAGAAGAATGATTACATAAAAGGGAATGACATGAGAAATAATGTTGACATTAAAATCATATTAAAATAATAAGAGACATATACCATCCATAGAGGAACTTTTCATGACCTTGATCATCAAACAGGGTAGGTCGTACTAATTCTAGGTTCCCCTCTATAATATTATATAATACAAAGAATTAATATGTAGATCTGAATTTTCTTATTTGTTACATCATGCTAAATATGGGTTCCTCTAGAATGTACATTATTTATTTTTTATACATTTTCTTTATTGCAATAGTTTGGAGACACATCTAGGACTGGGTTACCAAATGAAGATATTTGAGTTTATCTATATGATTGACAAGACCAAGAGATATCAACTCAACGATCCTATATAAATAAATTTTTTCATTGGAATAATGTCATTACTAAATATCTTTTCAATGGTAGAAACACTAATGTGACTCATAACCTAGTAAAATGTGGATCATGGACCACTTATGGATATTATGGATTTTAAAAAGGTCCACAAATTTAGTTGGAGACCATTTAATAAAGGTATTTATCAACTGATTATTAATAATACAATATAATAATTTTATAAAGAACCAATTTTAGGGAATGTCATCATCATCTTCTGTATAATCATTCTGAGCAATCCATGACAATTATTAGCTTTTTTACGTATTTCTTAAGACTAATAACTTAATAAAATTTTATTAAGTGGGATTGTTTATTATATAAATGTTATTTAGGAAAAATATTTGTCTATAGAAGTTCCTTCCAGAGTTACCATGTGATAATGTTATTTAACAATTTAATCTATATTCTTATAGAAGAACCAAGTTATTCATTCAAGGTTTCAAATACATTAGATGAAAAATGACCAGAATAATTTTAGTCTCTCCTCATGTACTTAATATGATAATATAAATCCCTGATTTTATGAATTTTAGTATAATATACTCAATATGATTTTGAATGTAATGTGATATTTAATATTATTGAATATATAAAATAAATTGTTAAGACTAAAGGTTCTTTTAAATATTTATAGATTGTATAATTAAACTCTATTGTTTGGAATGATATATGATAGTTACTATTTTATTTGAATGTGTTATATAAGGTTGTTTGAATTTACCCCTATGGAACAGAATAGAAGGATATAAAATTGAATTAAACACACATAATAAATGGAGTATCCCAACAAAATACGCCACACCCCCAAACCCATGAAACCCCACTTCTAACAATGGGTTTGAAACTATAATAAATTAACATATCATCCGAGATATTAAGGAATGTGAATTTAGAGCTTGATTTTTGATTTCATGTAATAGATCAAAGGTGTTTATTCATTGATAAATAAGATTCATCATTATTGAAACAACACATCATGATATATTTATTATCACTCATTTTTATCATTTGAATAAAGCCAAAATAATTATTTTTTAATGAAATGAGATATGGTGTTTTTGATAAATATGGAATTGATTTGATCAGTTATATAACATCATTTATTGAGAGTCATAAGATGATTTTTTTGGGATAATATATTTATTAAATTGTTATATATACAAATATATTGACAATATGACCCAATTTAAAGAACAATTACACAATATAATTCAATATCAGGGAATATATATGAACTATTAAAAATGATTTCATGGTTATAAGGAATAATATAGAAAATACATGGAGGTAGAATTTATAATTGGAGGAATAAAATTAGGTTGAAAATTTGAAAATTTATTATTTATGAATCTAATCAAGGCTATAGAAATGTCGTGTCATATGAAAAAAAGTAATAATTTAATATATATTTATTATCCAGTATATACGTAGAGGATTTTGTGAATCTACTTGGAATGTTTATTTCATATATAGATGATATAGAAATTTATTTATTGACATTAAACAGTATGTGATATTGAATGTATATTTTCTTAGGAGTTATTAATATATAGTAATTTTAAATCATATGAGAAATTTATGGAACTTGTTGTTTTTTCACGAGATAATGAAAATGGATATTGTATAAAGGATTCGAATAAAATGATTTTTTCAAACTCAAATTATTCTATGTATAATATGAGAATCTTCATATCATTTCTCTTATATGATATAAGAATATGTTCATTAACCAAAGAGTTGTTTCTATAAAGCATGATATGATTAAATTTATACATATGGTTTTTTATTCATCAATTTCTATTCTATTTTTTGGAAGATATGATTATTTTTTTATCTAGGATACAATTATTATCCTTTTATTTTTTTTAAAATGATATAATGTGTTCTTCCTACACATCAACATTATATTTCAATAATTTTTTATTTTTTTAAAAAATAGTCTTGACACATAGAATCTCATATGCTATATATAAAAAATATTTTGTTAGTATAACATCTATTCTAAAATGAAATAGCAGTTATTTCCTAGAAAAAAAATATTTTTTTCAAAGAAATATATATAAAAATAATTTATCTTAAAAGTAACTAGTGGTAGTATGTTTGAAATTGGATAACTACAAAATTATAAAACAATGGATTACATTAATACTTAGGTAATGTTCTTTTCACATTATGCTAAAATACATTAGGAATATTTCAAAAAAATAATGTAAAAAATTACTTTAAATAAAAAAATGTTTAATGGAATATTCTTCCATGGATGATGATGGTGAACATAAAGAGATTTTTATTTAGACAATGGTTGTTGAAATTGTAACTTTTTTATGCTATGATGTTATGACGTTCGATTATGTTGAATAAGTTTATTTTTTTTAATATTGTTCCTATGTCAAACATCTATTAAAATAAATTAATTAATATATTCTCCAAATTAAATAGTTTAGTGGGAGGAATTTATATATGTTCACATAGACATGGGACATGAATTACATTTTATGTAATTAGTTAATAAAACCTATAAAGTATTTCCAACATAATACTAGTCAAGCAATTTTTCATATATGATACTACAAACTAGTTCATTTGTTGGTTTTGTTAAATGTTTATATATACTCCTTAAAATGTATCATATCAAAGGAAACATCCATTTTATTATTTTTTCATGTTTCTTAATAAATGTTTATATAGATATATATTTGATTAAAGGAAATGAATATTCATCTATCATAATATGCATTTCAGTTTATCTCTAACTATTGATTTCCATAATGAATTATAGGTTAGGATGAAATTTTATGGTTTAAATGGGTAGGATTATTGTATAGAGAAATAGAACATGATCATGAGTCATAGAAATAATAATAGGATTCCTTGTGTTCGTATGATTACATATTAGTTATAACAAATGGAATTTCAGAGAGATGTATTTTCTATACGAGGGGAGAATGGATCATATTTGAGTCACCATTACCTAAGGTAATTGAGATACCTATAAAGAGAAGCTTCATACATTTATACCCTAATTATTAAAGTCTATATAATGATATAGTTAATACTGAGGTGGTTTTTATATGTTGATGATAATATCATTTGTATGGGATTTACAAAGATAAGATATATCATTTTGTCCAAATGGTATGCCGTCTAGGCCCTCGATTGATATAGATTATGGGATTGTTCAGTCACAAAAATATATTATAAATCTATCTAGATAAGGGAAGGATGATGTTTTTAGCAATAAAGATGATTGACATGTTTCATAATTATCAATCTGATCTGTATACACTCTGTGAATCAATAACAAATGAGTTGGCAATTGGGTATTGACAGTATCCCATGGTCACTCGATTTTGTAAAAAAAGATAAAATGTGATAATACACATTTTACAAAGATGTGGATTAAGGACACATGTAATAGATATTCATCTGTTTTATATAGATCACAATGGATATAATAATAGCTTAAGTTTTAATGAATCTTATCCAAAGGCCAGTCTTTTCTTAAAAATAGTGTTCCCTGTATCCTGTTATTTATCATCCATATAAAATCAATTTATGTCATACTTTTTGGTTGGATAGATAGGGTCTGATATTGAATAAAATTGATTATCCAAAAAAATTAGTGTTAATCCAATGTATTTTGGTCGGTTATTCACATGGTATTACTTGTGATGTGATATTAGTTGATGTAAATTATAGCTTTCAAAATTATTTTTTATAAAATATTGTGAAAGTGTATGGGGAAGGTTTTCAAATGTTATTGTATGTGAAAAAATATAAATTAAATTTAAATAAATTAAATTATCCAGTATTTTATGTGGGGGACTTAAGAAGATTTGACCAAAAGTGTTATCCTACATATGATGCGTCTCTAGATCCAGTTCATGGTATATAGAGCTGCATGCATGAAATAATATTTAATGAATTAAAATTCCATTAGATGAATGATAGAAAAAATATAAAGTATGTTAATATTTGATTGATTTTAAATCATTTAAATCATTAATATATTAATATATTACTTGAGATATAATGTTATAATGTATTTTTCATAGATGAGATGAATGCACTAGCAATGTAATTTACTCGTGAATTATAAATACATGATTAAATGTTTTTATAGTATATGTGTTTCTTCTATGGTTTATATAAAAAACATCCACATGATAATAGTGTGTATGGATGATTGTATGATGCTCAGATGAATTTATCTCGAACCTAATGCTCTTCTTATCTTATTTCACTCAAAACAGGATTCTAGCTAGGAATGATGAAGATATGATGTTTCTTTAATGGAATTTAATTCAGAAAAACACATAGATACACTACAGTCATGGAATCAGTTTTTCCACTATAGTGATAAACATCTAATAATTCACAAAAATTACAAGGTTAATAAAGGAATATTTTGTGAATATTATGAATTTCAAACATTACTTTAATTATGTTTTTTGGGTAGTTTTATATATCCTTCAACGATGATCTACGTACAAAGGTTAAAATCACTTCTACAAATTCTAATAATATTTATTAGAATTATTTTAAATTTTTTATATGTTCACACTCTATTAGTGTGTCTTAAAATACATTTATTTCTATGAAATGGATAATTATAATGGAAAATATTTTTTGTATTCTTTAGTTTTCAGATCATTAGAATTTTTTTTGGTTGTTTACCATTTAGAAGGAGATGTTGACAAATAGTGGACCCCTATTAATAATAAAAACTAAGTATACTCAATGGAATGAGAATAATTTATTAATGTTATCATTACTAATTATTATCCACAAACTATTTTCATGAAGTTAGAGATGGAACTCTTGGACTTCATTCAAAAATAGGATAGGTCTATTATGATATATTTATACAACACAAAGAGGATTTCATGATAGTACTCTTGTTTTATCACTTATCTTGAATTTAAAGTTTACGTCTTCATCAGTGGAATAAAAATTAGTATTCAAAATCCATTGGTTATATGATAATTTGGATGCTATGAAGATATTGTTTGATGTGAACTAAAATTAGATATTGAATATTGTGTTTATTGGTACTCTTGAGAGGGAAAAATATAAGAATAACTCCAAGGTATCCTTCATGGAATGTCCCATGGGGGATGAAATCTGAACACCATACATGCCAAAAGTGTTGGGGAAGCACTCAAGAAAATTTCTACATATATTGAGGAAGTGTTTTAATATTGGTAATATGGGGAACCAAGATTGAAATAAATGTTTTATGGAAAAATGATTCTTAAAACATCAAAATATGATAATGTCCCAACTAAGGATATAAACACACTACAATGCTCCCAGTGCATGCCATTTGGACACTATGTGAACAAATGACCAAAAGTTTTGGAAAATGAAAAAAATCCCCAACTCTATCCTAAATAGATGGAACAAAGCAGAGAGATCATGAATACATACACATTGGTAAATCATGACAACCGGATTATGAAAGATACAATTACTCTTTCTTATGTGTATATTAGTACATTATTTTATTTTCGTTCATTACATTCTTTGTATCACGCTTGTTTAATGAGCATAAGGAATCCCCACCACAAGCGACGGATGTTAAACTCTCTATGAATACACTTGATAGATTAATGATCAGAAATAAGATATTTTAATATTTTTTTGATTGTGATATATGGGAGGATACTTCCTACATATCTATATTTCCTACCATATGATTAATTTGATATGAATTTGGTTATGGATTGGATTTCCCAATATAGATCCCATGTCAATTTTTGGGATTATAAGATCTAATTTCATATTTTATATCATCATATTCTCATGTATTAAAATAAGTTTGATATCCCATGGGAAGAAAATTCAATAATATGGAATTGGATAAAACAATATGTGACTCTTGACTCAAATGATTAGTGAGAAAGTAAGTACTGATTAAATACATATTATATGGTAATCTAATGATGTAAATCTTGATGAAATTCTTTGTATTCCCCAGGAGTGTGAGGAAGTGTTCACTATAAAACATATACATTTATATATGCCTAAATTAAGGATACCATATATAGTAGATTTCATTTAGTTGGATGAATTTTAAAAGAAGGCAAAGGAGAATTTGGAATATGTTTTTAAATATCCATATTAGTTACTATGGGGAGAAATAACACTCTATTTTGAAAATAAATATGTATAAATGATACATCTAATTGAATATAATAAGTATAAAATATATTAAAAAAAAGAATAAATATCCTTTAAAATATATCAATGAACTGTACCGACAAATCAAAGGGTCTAGGTACTTCTCAATGTTTAAACATCAATTTAGATATCTCTATTTAAGGTTTAAAGGGGATGATGCTTCAAAGAAAACATTGAAAATGAGGTATGAACAGTAATAGTTTGCAGTAATTGTACTTATGTTTAATAATTCATCTTCCATATTGATGAATCTATAGAACAAAGTCTTTAATGACAAAATATATATGTCTATAGTTTCTATTATAGATGATATTATTATATACTCAAAGTCCATGGAAGATCATACAGATCTTTTTCTGATTTTTTATGACTTTCAAAATGGAAGTTTTTTATTCCAAAATTTTAAAATTTAAATTCTAGATATTAAAATTTTCATTCTAGGGGAATTTGACCACCAATAAGGTAATAACTGTATATCCTTTAAAAAAATGTTTTGAATTGTGGACTAGACCAACCACTATAACTATAATCTATTTTTTTCAAGGGTTACATGAATATAACCAACACATTGGGAGAAATTTCACATAGTATTAAAATTCACTAACCAAGTTAACATAGAAGAGAGTAATGTTTCTTGGATCACTGAAATTTAATGTATGTTTTAGGGATGTTAAGAAGGTAATTATAAAGGCTCTTATAAATACATTACCATGTTATGTGGAATGGGTTAAATCATACAATGATTCATCAAAAAAATATTTTGTATCTATCCTCGTTAAAAATGAAAGTGTAATTTCTTATGCTTCCAAAAAATAAGGGCTGATGATAAAAATTACCCAACTGGTGATTTAGAGCAAGAGGAAATGATATTTTCAATAAAAATTGGGATCATTATATCTATAGTGATATGTTTAATATTTACACCCACCACAAAAGTTCTAAATATATATAAATTAATATAAAGGATTTATAAATGATCCAAAGGAGATGGTTGGAAATGATAAAAGACTATAAATTTTCAATACATTAATTCTCTTATAAGGGAAATAAGAAGGATGAAACGTTAATAATTAATGGTCATACTATGAATTATATGAAAAGGGTTGAAAGAGACCCAATATTCTTGGATTTTCAGAGGATTAATATTTACATCATATGATATGGTGACAAATCACATATTTACTATGTTACTGTTCATCCATCCATTCTTAAAAATATTAAAGATACCAAATAAACTATTTACTGATATTAAAGAATGAAAATTAGCGGGAGTTAAACATTAATAAAGATAAAGTTATAATGTTTGAAACCTAGATATATTTCACATCAAAACCATTACAAGAGACGGAACAGTCATATGATTATCAATTCTAATCCTTCTATATAAACACAAGAAGTACAATGTTGTATATAGATCAAACAAAACATTGTGTAGGATTTATTGCAGAGGTTGATTTTATAATATCTATCATGGATCTTGATATGCCACAATGTTAATTTTGAATGATAATAATTTTTTTAATGTCACAAAATTTACCAATACCGTTATGGAAATGGGAAAAATAATACCATTGATTTTATTATCCTACCCTCCCAAAATTTATAGGTTCTATAATTATATTTGGGTTATAGTTGATCTCCTTAAAATGTCAGTTCATTTTATTTCTATCCATGAAGATTTATCCCTTGAAAAAAAATAACCCTTATATTCAAGAGGGATGTAACATCGCGGTTCCGGGTGCTGCCCAGAGGTTCCCCATAACCGTTTGGTCACATGGATTCAAGCGCATTTACCCAAATGCCAGAGGCTACCGACTGGCAGCGAGGGCCTTCTATGTGTTGGTGGGTAAACTATTCCCTCATTAGCAGAGTAACAAAACAGAATGGAAATTAGATAACAATATAAGAAGTAGTTAGAACAATAAAAAAGTAAACAATATAAGTCTATAAATAAATAAATAAATCAAACATATATATAAATATTGATTCTTGTCACCAGAATCTAGAAAAATAAAAAACAAGTCTCAATGAGGGAAAATAGTAGAAAAAAAGTAATCTGTAAAAACAAGTAATCTACTATAACAACATTTCAAGCCTCATCTTGGTGCCATGTTCTCCAACTCCACAATATGTATGCATCAAAAGTAGAGGGGCTCTTGCCCTTATCTATTCCTGCAACAATATAATCAGTTTGGGCAAAAAACAATGACCCAAATAGGGTGTGAGACGAATCCTAGTTGCAAACAACCCAAATATTTATACCTAACTTTCTATGAATATATATAGAAAACAATATGAAAAAGGCAGTAATAATCCAGGAAGTACTCAAAAGTAAACAATCCTACAGTTTCAACCACATTCATTTACATTTATTAAATATTCCACCAATAATTCACAAGAAACCTATGGGAACATTCTCACATCCTATCCCCTATGGTTCAAATTTTCATTTAACATAAAGATACAACCACCCCATTGTATTAGTCAAATAGTCTAACCCCTTTGGTCTCCTACAAATAAATAATATCTAAGGAATCAATCATTATCAATTCCCTCTATAGTATTTTAACGATAAACTAAAGACTATATGAGGAAGCACAAAACAAAAAATTCCCCTATTATCTCATAGTGATATCTACAGACACTCTGAGGGATCACTCAATGTCAATCCCCCCTATGGTCTTATGGTGTGAAAAGTATAACACACTCTGGGGAATCTCATAACGTCAATCCCCTCTATGGTCTCACTACACCAGGTTCCCACAGCCCAGTGTAAATCAATCTTGCACAACAATATTTAGTTGCCAATGTAAATCCCAAATACTAGTTGGATAACCAAATACAAAGAATATCACCAGCATGTCATATAATATCAACTCTATCCTAAAAACACTAGGCATGGAAAATATAGAATCATAATAAGAAAAGCTCGACCAAATGTTCATGATCAAATTAAACATGGGAAAACACCTCTATTTCATGGAAAAATAACCCATTTTACAAACAAGTTCCCTAAATCAACCAAAAAAGCATTGAAGGAATCTATAGGGTAAAAATCCTTAAACACACAATACCCTGAACTTGGGTATGGGGACATTTTTCCAATATAATTTAAAGACAAGCTACCTAAATGAACGAACAACCTACTGCAATGGTGAAAGATCTATATAGTTGAACCTCAGTCTTTTAATCGACCTAGAACATCATAGATCAATAAAAATACCAAAAAAATCATCCAAGGATATCTCAAAAGAGAGGGGAAATAAAGAGAAAAAGTAATAGAATAAGGAATAACTCACAGTGGCGATTCCAATGCAATTGACATCGGTTGATTCTAAGAATGGATGATCAATCTGGTTGTTGGAGAAGAATCATCGATCCTAGTATCTCTGGGAAGAGACAGATCCAAAATAATAGAGTTATGTCGATTAGACGCGACCCCATCTATTTATTCAATTAAAAAGAAAATTACATAGCATGTCCTTTAAAATTACATAGCGTGTATATTCCTTTACTAGGACCCACATTAGGTGGTCCTGCCACATCATCATATGGCCTTGTATGCGGTCGTGACACTACCAAGCACGATCAAGACCTTGTGCTAGAGTACACAGTGTGTACAGGGAAGTACATGACGTGTACTCCTAATACATTCCTTCTTCCCATTTTCCTCAAAAAACTTGAAATGAAAAATAATACATTAAATGAAGATCCAGGTTCCTACAAACATCCCCCCTTATATAAATTCATCACAAAAATTTCAATAACAATGCAGCGAGGATGTATAATCCTTGAATAACTCTGACCACTACGATAGTACATCCATCGGCTACTCTATGGCCTTGTCATGTACTCACCCGTGCTGACATAGGACCCATGCCTGGGGAACAAACTAGCCACAGAGAACTTTCCCACTACAATCAGTGATCCGAATAATATGCTCATTAAACAAGGATTCCACCTCCAACTCAACATCCTCAGGTTGAAAAACATGAGATGTATATGAGATTTAACATTAGAGTTGAGAAATGTGTAAGACATCAGGCATAGCTCGGTACCTCTAAGGCAATTTCAACTGGTAGACAACCGGTCTGACTCTCTCTAAGAAATCAAACGGCATGACGTGTCATGGTGAACTCATTCCCTATCTTCTAATCCTCATGTGTCCCTACCTCGGTGTGACATGTAAAAAACATGATCGCCGACCAAAAACTGTAGATGTTGTCTTTGTCAATCTACATAAGACTTCTACCATGACTGTGCAGTATCCATATTCTTTTGAATCAATTATATTGTCTCTATGGTCTCCTAGACAAGTTGAGGTCCCAACATAGCTTCCTCTCCTACCACTATCCAACATAGAGATGTCGACATGACCTACCACACAAATCCTCATAAGGTCTCATCTTAATAGTTACATAAAAAATATTATTTTAGGAAAACATCACAAGATGTATGTGGTTCTCCCAAGAACATCCCTAATTTAGGACACATGCTCCAAGAAAGACATCCAGCACCTATATCATATGCTCAGACTAGCCATCTATCTGGGGATGGTAAGATGTACTCAGAAGTACCTATGTACCCAAATCCCTCTATAGTCCCTACCAGACCCGAGAAGTAAAATGGGAATCCATGTCTGAAATAGTGGATACAAAACCCCATGAATATGTAAAATATCTCCAATTTAAATCCTTTGAATCTAATCAATAAAGAAGGTCTCCTTGATATATAAGAAATGTGCAACCATCGTGTGTCTGGAAATGACAACCCGAACTGCTTCATTCCGTCAAGGATAACTCAGTAATCCTATCACAAAATCCATTGCGACATCATTCCACATTCTCTCAGTAATGGGTAACTAATTCAAAAGCGTTGTTTGTCACTAATGCTCTACCTTCACCTGCTAACAGGTAGAAAACCTCATCAAAAAAACAGTATCATCTCTCCTCAGACCAAGCCACCAATACTGATAGGGTAGATCTCATTACATCTTGGTTAATCTAGGATAAACATCCAAAAATGAAGATTGAAAATCCTGCATTATCTCCTTGCATATTCCTGTAAACACCCACACTCACCCTTGAAAAGAAAAGATCTTATTATCTCCTACTATCCATCTAGGAATGTAGTCCTCTTCTGACACACTCTCTCATAGGACTAGGCCTTCAGAATTTGACAGTTGTCACATTCACAGTCGATCAAGTAGAGTAGATGTACTTGTTGGAGAGTAAAGAAACGTCTGCCTCGATCTATCATGCACCGACATATGCATCATAGAAAATAGCCATTATCTTCCACTCATTTCTGGAATCCTAAACTGCTTGTATCTGAGTCCTCCATCTTAATTATTCTCCCAATGTGTTGACTTTCACAAGCTTGTAGTAAAGTTCAAAACCAAAGGACTGATGGTACTCGACACACCTTCGATGTCTCAAATTTAGGTTACATTCTATGGAAATATAGATGATACTTTTTTGGTCGATGAAATCTATAAAATTATTTCCCAAAAGATAATTTCTCTAAAAGCATAATGAATGAATAATTGAAGCTAAATCAAGATCGTGCGTCGGGTAAATCCTTTCATTTGGAATCAACTACCGAGAACCATATGCAACAACTCCTTCCCCTGTATAAGTACTACTCCTAACCCGATACCTGACGCATCACAATAAAAAGCATAACACTTACCTGGGTCTGAAGAAACTAGTATCGGTGTTAAATTCGACATCCCTTTCATCTCTTCAAATAATGTATCACAAGAATATGCCCATGAGTACTTCACACCCTTCTTAATCAGGCCCGTCAGTGGCACTGCTATGCGTGAAAATTCTTGTATGAAATGTATGCAGTAAACAGCCAGCCCTTGAAAACTCTGTCCCTAAAAAATGTTCTCCAGCTACTCTCAGGAAACTATGGCTCTCACATTCTTTGTGTCTACTAATACTATTGTATCTGAGATAACATGACCCATGAAGTGAATCTGATCCATCCAAAAGTGGAATCTTGAGATTATAGAACATAACTGATGCTATCTCAGTGTACTAAAAATGAAAAAAATGTGAGGAATTGACTTGTTGAGTGTGTGAGTATACCATGTTATAATCCATGAAAACCACCACAAAGGAATCAATGTATGGATGGAAAACTTGGTTAATTGGATCCATAAATGATGCAGGCTCGTTTGTGAGACCGAATGACATAACCACATACTTGTATAGATCATACCAACTATGGAAGTCTATACAGGGTATATCTGATGGTATAACATGCAACTGATGATAATCGGATATCAAGTAAATATTTGAGAGCACATAGGCTCCTTGAATCAAATCAAAGAGACCATAAATCCCTGACAAGGGATATCAGTTCTTGACCGTCAACTAGTTCATCTTCCAATAATCCAAACAATGTCTGAGGGTACTATTTGCCTTTTTCTCAAACATGATAGGGGATCCCCAAATAAAAGTACTTTTTATGATGAAACCATTTTCATGTAACTCTTCTAATCGATTATTGTGCTCATGTAACTCTGGTGTATCAATCCTATAAGAAGTAATAGACACCGGTGTTTCCCCTCTCACAAGATCAATGGATAAGTCTACCTTTTACACCGGAGGAAAACTAGAAAATTCCTCTGAAAAGACATCCCTAGAACTATCTACCAATAGAGGAAAGTCTATATGTGAATCCCCCTAGTCCTTGGGATATAGGCTAGAAATCATGGAAGTAACTTCTCCCAACCCATTATGCTCATGTCATACTCTACCTACCGGACATCCAATTGTACCTTTTGTAGAAACAAAGCACCATTTGGTGATGTGAAACTCACCCTACGACATTTGTAATTGACAACATCCTGGTAGGGAACCGACCAGTCCATTATGAGAATGACATCATATCATGTCATCTCTAAGACACATAGGTCCCATAAGAAGTGACATCCACCAACCTCAAGAGGGAACTCAATTCACTAATGTACTCTAGACGTTCTAGTCCCCAATGGTGTGTAAAGTGTCAAGACATCATCAGAAGTAAAGATACAATTTCCAAGGATCTCCACAATAACAACAGATATGAAACTATGGGAAGTCCCCATATTGAAAGTAATAGAATCTGAAATTAAAGCCACTAAAATCAGAACTCTAATAGAAGAGGATTTAGTATCCTACTTCTATTGGGTCTGATCCACTACAAGCAACGAACCTATACCACGTCCTTACGACCCATCTTGACCAACCTGAGATGATCTACCCAATTGTCACTAAAAACCTAGCGACTAGCTACCATGACCATGACCTCCACCTCCGCCTGAATGGCCAGACAAAATCCAGTTCCCAAACTGATTAGAAACTAGTGGTCCTACATCTGAATGTCGAGTCATTGAAAAATGTTTGTCAATCACTTTTGGTGAGAAGAGATGTCAGAAATGCTAAAGATAACCCATCTTGTTGCAAGATCAACACTCGAATGGGTCTCTCAAGAAAAGTGGCCTCATATAACTACCTTTCACACATTGATAGCATACCAACAAGCTATATAAAGGTGTATCACACCTACTCAGATCTCTACGTGTAAACTCTATGCTGCATTTCCTATTATCAAACAGAGAAGCACCAAATCTAAATACTAAACCAATCTGGCTCATAGCCTCACAATCCATAGGTTGTGATCCGTGAGTAATGTATGGTTGACTATTGAAGATGTGGTCGTTAACCTAAAGATATTCACCTGAGATCAGACGTCATGCCTAAGACCATCCTCAATAATACTTTTGAGGAAAAGATCATCACCCCTAGAATGTGTGTGAAGCACTGTAGCTCTGTTAAGAAAGAAGAATACTCTATGGCTAATAGAGTACACTGCTCCAAACTCCTGAATTATCTGGCTTGGTCAGCCCTCAAAGTCTCCAAGTAAGAGTATTCATAGAAGGTATGCTAAAACTCATATCAAGACAAAAACTTCTACAATACCTCCTATGATATCACATCCCACCATATATTGGAAAAATCATAAAGAATGTAAGCAGCAAGCTTCGCCCTCTTTTCGGGAGGTGTCTCAAGTTGATTCGAAGATAGTCAACATGACTTCTAACCATGACTCTACAGCTTGAGGTCCTCCATCCATTGTGATGGTGGGAAGATGCTGCTACTGAAATAACCATTTCAAATCTACCATAGATGGGGCAGTATGCAGAGTTCCCATGAATGACTTATTATACCTCATGAATCTTTCTTAGAACTGTACATTAACACGTCTGTCCGGAATGACAGTCAGTACCAAGATATGGACGATGAGAGGATATGCTGGTAGTCTCTAACTAGCCATGTGCTATGTCTGATCATATCCCATTATCTGGTAAACAAAAAGAGGACGTCTCAGTGGGTTGACTCTACAAGGTCAGACACACAACTGAGTTCATTATAATTTGGAACTAAACATAGATGTGAAAGAAAATAATAGAAGAATAAAACAATAAAAGTTTACAAAATAGGGAAACACATCATATATATACCCTACATGGAGTGTTCCCATAAGCCTTTACATTGGTGCATAATTATTCCAAAACTGGTCGTGTAACACCCAAACAAATGGTGTGTTCCTTAAAAGGACATGAGGTGTACCTGAATCGATTCCTCCTTCTCGAGATCATCTACATGGCTAAGACAAATAGTTCAACTAGAACAAAACCGCACATCGTGATCATTCTATACACGGCGTGTACTGGAATAGATTTCTCCTACACGGGATCCTTTACACATCTAGGCCACAAAATTCAACTAGAACAAAACTACAAGACATGTTCATGCTAGGCACGGCGTATACTAGAAATATTTCAATAACCCGTGACTTTAGTCACATGGTTAGGGAGATAGATGACTCTACAAAGCATGTTCGATCTAGAAATGATGTATATTACCTATGTTTCATCCATCTGTGTCTTTAGTCACATGGTTGGACACATGGTCTCTATAAAATGGTGTGTTCTTACAGTACACGATGTGCACCACCAACGATTTCCCAACACTGTGTCTTTTCCCACATAGCCTGACACGTGGGTTAATGATTACATGACATGTATATAGAGTACATGATGTGTACTTATAAAAGTTTTTCCCTCTCAAACAAAATGATACATGGCGTGTATTCATCACTACACACCATGTATTATGGGTTTTTTATATAGTATGCCTCAGAAACTACATCAAACCCCTATAAAAACATGGAATCATGTTTAAAAATTCCATATTCTGAAACAAGGGACTCCATACTATCCATGAATCAAATCATGACACCTTATTGATATATATTAAATCTTATAACAGTGAAATTAATCACACGATTCACCAAATTATGAACCATGAGGGACTATAACACTTCAGGGACCATTTTTTGGAGTTCATTCAAATATAACTTTAAACATTAACAATACCATATCAAATAGAATGTATTCTATTAAGGCATCTATCATAGCAGCATGCATCTATAGCACAACATCTATCATAACTACATGCAATAGATAATTCACTCTAAATGGCATGACAAGAATGCATGACATGTGATCTATAGAATGTGCCTATATGATTCATGAGATGGAATACCCTCATCTCATCAGGTTGCAATATAAATAGAACCTTAATAATATCAACAATGACAACAAAAAACATGTGATCACCAAAAAATGAAATAAAATCAACATCAATAATTGAAAAACCATAAAATATGAAACAATTGAGTTAAAATATCATTTCCCTATACACTTGTTAGCTACTATTGGAAACAACATTTTAAGAAGTACATATTCCATCATATCCATGTTTATAGGATCCAAAAAATTAAATCAATAATAAAATAATCCATTTGATACTAATTTGTAACATCCCAGTTTAGGGTGTGGCCTAGAGGTGCCTCCTCACAGGTTTTTCACGTGGCCTCAAGAACATTTCCTCGAATTCTAGAGGCTGCTGACTAGAAGTGAGGGCCTTGGGTGTGTCGGTGGGGAATCTATTCCATAATTAGCAGAGTAACACAACATAATTTCAATCATATGACTATAGAATAAGAACATTAACAATACAATAAGTAATCATCAGAAGACTGAAAATAAATAAACAACTGCAACATATATATATAAATAATTATTCATGTCACAAGTATCAAAGAAAGCATCCAAACAAGTCACAATGAACAAATAGAGTTCTAAAACAATGTTCAAAAGAAAAACATGTAAAAAAATCCAACAGCATCGCAAGCCTCAACATTACTCTCTAGCTCCAGTATAGTCAAGTACCCGAACTAGAAGGGATCATTACCTTATCTATAACATCAACAATATAATCTGTTTAGGTTTAAAAGCTTGACCTAAATAGGGTGTGAGATTAATTCCAGTAGGTAAACACCCAAATATTTGTGCCTAACGGTCAGAGAATATATATCGCAGACAATTTCCAAAATGAAGTAATAATCAAGGATGTACTCAAATGTAAAAAATCTTATAGTTTCGTCAACATTCATTTACCTTTTTTAAATATTCAACCAATCATTCACAAGTAATTATCTGAGAAATTTCTCACAGCCTAACCCCTATAGTTAAATTCATCATTTAACAAAAAGATATAATGACCCAATAAGATAGATCACATAGTCTAACCCCATTGGTATCTTGGAAATAAATACTCTCTAAAGAAGCACTAACTGTCAATTTCCCATATATTCATTTATTGATTTACTATATACTCTATGAGTAAGTACTCAACGTCAATTCCCCATGTGGACTTATAATGATATCTATAGAAATAATGAGGGAGAACTCAATGCTAATCTCCCATATGGTATCACCTCTTGAATGTATAAAAGACACTCTAGGGAATCCCTCAACATCAATCACCCCTATGGTCTCACTATTCTAGGTTACCACAACCTTGTATAAAGAAACCGTTCACAATGATATTCTGCATCTAGGGTAAATCACATATGCAACATGTCTATGCAACTACAAAGAATATCACAAGCATGTTATATAATATCAAATCTATCATAACATAATTAGGCTTGGAAAACAAAGAATCCTAACATGAAAAGATATACCAAACACTCAAGATCAAATCAAACATGGGAAAAAACATTCACAACATGGAAAATTAACCCTATTTACAAAAAAGACCCCTACCTCATGTAAATAATCAAATCAGGAATAAACAGGATTAACATCTCAAATCACGAAATACCCTAAAATAGGGTATTGGGTAAATTTTCACATATAACTCAACCAAAACTACCAAATGGAACAAACCACCTACCATAATGTTGCACGATCTATATAGTTTAACCTCATCATTTGAATCGACCTACACTATCATAGATCTAAAAATAGTCTAAACAATCATCCAAGGATATATCATCAGATAGGAGAAATCAGGAGATGATGATCTTGATGAAGGAAGAACTCACCGTGGTGATTCCCAGAAATTGACAGTGGTTGATTCAACGAAAAGATGATCGATTGGGGATCAGATAAGAATCAATGGTCTCGATCGATCCTGGATGAGACAGATCCATAAGAAGAGAGTTCAGTTGATTATATGTGACTTCCTTCTATTTAATCAATTAAATGAAAAAAGTACATGGCATATCCATTAAAAGTACACGTGTTTATATGCCTTTACCATGCCCTTATTTAGAAGTTATTTTCATGTCATCACATAGTCATGTACGTGGCCATGACATTACTAGACACAACTTGGAATCAGTGCCAGAGTACACAACATGTATAAGAATGTACACAAACTGTACTCCTAAAAAAATCCATCTTCCCATTTTCCTAAAAAACAACGTAAAATGAAAATTCAACCCTAAAATCATATCTAGGTTCTTATAAGTGATTTGGTAAGGATGCATGGATTACCACTATCCATTGTATTTGATCAAGATTAGAGGATTAACTCATGTTGATGGAGAAGTATTTAGAAAGTATTAGTGATGTATTTTAGTTTGGAACTACCTATCATCCTCAGACAGATGGTCAGTCTAAGAGGATAATTTATAATCTAGTTGATATGTTGATATTTTATTGGATGGATTCCAATGAATATTGGGATCAACACCTCCGCCTAACAGATAAATCATATAACCAATGTTTTAATTAAATCAATAAGATGGAACCATATGATGATCTCTATTGGTAGAGATGTAGGATTACAATTTGAATGGATGATGTCAAAGGGAAGGTGTTTATAGGTCTTTACCTTGTACAATAATTACACATAATGTTTAAACCATTCAATGACTAATCAAAACTACCAAAGTTAGATTGAGGAGTTATGAATATGATCATTATTGAGGTCAAGAGTTTTATGTTGGTGGTAATTTTTTCATTAATATATATCATTGGATGTGCATTATGAGATTTTGGGAGAACGGGAATTCATTTCCTTGGTAAATTGGTCCCTCATAAATGTTCCAGTCATAGAATAATCACCTATTCAGTGAATAAGAAAAATTATTTATCATATATGATCATTAATTTTATAATTGTGGTCGATCTAAACATCATGATTAATGAAAATTTCCCCTCTTATATTGACCTATAAATTCCATGAAACTATATAGGGGTTAATTTTTATGTTTAATTTATAAATAATCTATATATGATAATAAAAAATATTATCTAATCTTAGGAACATTCTATTATTAAGATTTCATTTATCATCCAAAGAATCCCTTTTTAGATTATTGTCATCATTCTTGTTGGATCGATCTATAGAATATTTCTATCCATAATACACACATGATCCCATGATTTCCAAATTTTACAGATTTAATAGTATTGTCTAGTGTTTCATATCGATTTTGTTACATTGATTGACATGATAACTTCAACTTATTGGAGATTGAATGTGACGCCCAAACCCCAAAAGCCTGGAGTGAGTGCATTATTTTAATACATTAGCTTGATTACATGGAATCATGTCCTGAAGGACCTATTAGTTTAGTATTCTTGGAAACAAGATACATACATAAGATCAACATTACAACTTTAAGATAAATACAACACTAATTTATTTCAGTAGACAAATTCAAAGCCTCTTATTTATGTATGCAAGTCACTCATAACATACTTATTTATATCCTAGGAAAATTAAACATAATAAAGAGGTGAGAACAAACAATCATTAATAGTATGAACTACACATAAGATAACATAATCATTAGACATGGTGAAAAATTTAAAACACAAGCTGTTACAAATAATAATGAAGAATAATTTATGGAAAGAATATGAGCTATGTAAATAATGTCATAATAAAACATAGTCATGGGTATTCTACTAATCAAATAACCACATGATAAATCAATATTTTTTTCATAAGGAGGAAATTTATAATGTCAGAAAATCTGAAACATTTGGTCAAGGCCTCGGCCAAGATGTCTAAAAATGATTACGGCCTCATCCAAAACCATATATCAAATTGTGAGGGTCTACGACCAATTCCACGTCTAATTGTCTCATGAGACCTACCGATGCATCGAGGAGCTATATCAGGCTCTATCCATTACTTATTAAGTCCAATGCTTTCTTCATATGAAATGTTTGAAACATAATTTAATCATTCGTTTTAAAACTATCATGCTAAATGTCAATATTTTATCCACAAACAATGAATGGAATAAAACATATCACATACGCAGTCAAATATAACTCATTAAATACAATATGGATGATTTTATTATGATAAATCAACCTCAAACAACAATAAAATGCACTGAATGATATTAACATAGATGAAAATAGTCATTAAAACTATTAGAGATAAATATCCCCCTTTTCTTGAAAACATTTATATGTCGCATTATTTATAAAAGTATTCATTTAAATGAGATTTTTGAATAAAAGTGTACCATACCACATTGAAACTTTTAAAATGAATTTAAATTTTCAAACATTAATGTCTACATAAATGAAACCTTAAAACCATTTTTAAAACATGGACATTAATGAGAAAGATATTGAAAAATAAATTTTTAAAACATTTAAAACGATATTTTAGTTAGAGTTCTTAACCAAATAATTGACACTTGAATACAAATAATTGTGGTAATAAAAACATTATAATATCATTAGAATATAGATTATCATGATATACTGTGTCAAAGTACAATATATACACTAAATAAAAGTGAATTGGTGCATGTAACACCTGAGACTCTTATGAGAAATATTTTTGTTTTTATAAATCATAAAAGGAATCTTTCACTACACACAACACTAGCTTGGCTTTCTTTACACGCAACCATGACCTTCCTCGATAGCTTGCGTCGTACGCAATACTGAGTTTCACTAAAAAATGATATGCTATTAAAATATTATTAAAACTAGACATTTTGAATAGTAATAACCACTTTTTGAAATTTTATAAATTTTATTTTTCAAAATGGACTTCATTTTTGGATTCGGAATATCGAAATTAGCCTAGGGTGAAATTTTGATATTTTTCTGAAAACATTCAATTTTTGATGAATTGTGAAACCACTAAGTGGTAGTTAAAAAAACTGAATTTTTCATAAAACATAATTTTACCGCTTCTGTGAGTGGAATTTCAAAAATCCAATAGACACGGTTGATTTCAGTAAGTAAAATGTGATTCAATGAGATGAAAATAATTTTTGTTGAATAGTAACTTTTTACTTTTATTTACCACGGTTAAAAGTATATAGGGTAATTAAGGGTAAAAATGATATTATTATTACCCTAAAACATGTAATAATTTTATTCGATAAGTGTACATAGACCAGAAATAAACTTAGGAATAAAATATGACCATTTAGGCTCACTTGGATTAGATTTGGACATTTATTTTTAATTTATTTAAAGAAGGGTTAAAATAGTAAAAATCAAAGTTTAATAAGTAAATAATTTTTAATATAAGGTTACACATAAGATAAATTCGACTATAAATATTCATTAGAAATCTAAAATGATTTCCTACATAATGGTATTTTATTTGTAATTTTTAGACATTAGATAATGTAATTTATTTATGACACAAAGATGACGCAGTAATTATCTTATTAATGAAATATTGACATAATTGATGTTATAAATACCGAAATAAATGTAATTTGAGACTTTTTTTGAATTACAATAATTTTATAGGTTAATATGACATGTTTGTATTGATTTAATTAACGTTTTTTGAACTAATCATTCTGTTATAATTTTTACAAAAATCAATTACTAAATAGTGTCAAAATTGACATAAAATAGTTTTTTAAAAAAATATTATATTATTAATTGTTATTTTTTTCCTAAAAATCTAAGGTTCAGCAAAATGACTTATATAAGGTTATATATATTAATAATAAACATCTTGGGGTTTTTTTGGCTGCTTATAGTCAGTTTGTTAACCTTATAGTATAAGAACACAAGAAGACACGGTAAAAGTAAAATTATTTAACTTAATGTTAAAAGGGAACCTCCTACCCCTCTTCCTCACAACACTTTGAGCCTTCATGATCAGCCAACCCCTGAAACTTTCTCCTCTCCACTTCCCTAGAGACATCCTAGAGGTCCTGGTATTCTTCAAAGACCATTTTAGTTCCCAAAAAGGAGGTCTCAAAGAAGCATTTCAAAGAAGAGGTAATGTCCGTTACCGATTCTTTCATCTTTATTTCTTCTTCCACTTATTTTTACTTAGTTGTTTCATTATGAAGTAATAACATAAGTATCAATCATATACTGATATGTTATTATAAGTATTAAAAAACCCTATTTCACCATCTATCCATCCTACGGAAAATGAAATCACCGCGCATGCGTACGTACGGAATACTGTCTCCACGCCGTGGTGTAATCTATTTTCCACCACCACCTTACTTGGATGGGTATAATGGTGTAAATAATGACTATATATGATTATTGTAAAGTAATATTGATTCTGAAATAGTATACATATACTCCAATTCAATTCCATGATCATGGGAACGATATCATCGCTCGTGCGTACGTATGGAATACCGTCTCCACGATGTGATACGAGTCGTTCTACATGATCTTTATTGCATAATTATTATATAAATGAATTGAATGAATCAATATGATATATATTACACTAATAAAATTCTGGAAATGAGGTATCTATAACCTAATGAGAATAATAAGAACTTATTCAAGAAAACACGCATAAGAACAAAAAGTAATAAACACCCGAATAACAAGTTGTAATGAAATATTATGTATAAGAATATAATAATATGACCATATGTGATATCATAACAATGATTATAATTCTGGAATAAGTTGACAGCATTATTTAAATCATTATACAGGAGGTTCAGACACGTACGAAGCCTATCAGACCTAAGGTAATGGAAATATCACAATCTAATTTTTAACCGAGATAGTTTATACTTAGGATTTTACTTGGGTGTATTTTATCATCCTCATCGATGTTTACTCAATATGTAATATTATTTCCATCCACCTATAATTGTTTAAATACAATTTTACCCTTCGGTGAGTTTTTAGTAAAAGATATGAAAGGAATCTTTTGTCGTTTTTCATACGAGGTACTTTTTGACTTTTCCGACAAAATTACAAGAAGAATGTTTTTTTAACTTATACGAAATGAATGGATTTTTTTTAAAAAAATTTCCAAGAATATTCCTTTATAAGTTTTCAATTTTATTTTTAATCAACTTCTTTTAGTTTAAAATTGTATGACATGTTAAGAAAGGAAAAATGTTTTTGATGTAGAAAGGATATTTTCCTCAAGAAACGAGTTCATGTGTTTTATCAAAATTATTTTCCATATATGATAATAAAGGGTTCTGTTTCTATCCCTATTATAAAATTGATTTTATTATGTTGTGATGGAAATATTTTTATGAATTCTTTTATCTTATATGAATTGTTTTATGATGTCACGATGTTTAAAGATTCCCATTTTTATTCCATGGGTTATGCTATGATGTATGTTTTATGATTTTGTGGAACATATAAGAATGGTATCATTATGAGATGGGTGGGACCTATATCTAACTCCAATTAATTGGGTAATTATTTTATATCTCATAAGATAGACATGGCTGGAATGGCAGGTTAAACCGGTTCAGTGAAACAGGACTGAAACGAGGAGTGAACTCAGTTCAGAAAAGGACTTTGTCCACTAAGATATTCTTGGAATTGAGTCTTGACTAATAACAAATGATTCTCTATGATTATGTGTGTATGCCACGAAGTTTCATGTTTTAAGTTATGATTAATGGGTTTACATTTCACTACTATGATTTATCCCATGTTATGAAATTATTATTTCTTTTGCAGGTTAAGATTTCCAAAGATATGTTCTTATGTATATGATGTGATTGATATTTCTTTTGTTTACCCTTACTGAGCATTTGAGCTCACTCTTTTGTATGTTTTCTTTCCCCAGGTCAGGAAGAAGGTTAGTAAGTAATATATGTCTAAAGGGACTATAGATATGATGAAATAAATGGGAGACAGTGTAGACGCTTTATGAACCAGTTGTTTATGTTTCCCAGTTTCTAAAGACACTATACCTATACGGTCCTTTCCTGGTTTTGTTATATGTTGTAATAAGTGTGCTTCAATTCTGAAGTAATAACAATGAATGTAAAGTATGGTTCTCTACAGTTGGTATCAGAGGAAAGGTATATTCAACCTTTGGAAACTAGGATGTGAAAGCCTTAGTAAGAATCCTAAGGATAAGTCTAAGCATAGAACACAATCATAGTGTTTTAGAAATGTCCGTGAATAACCTAGGATAAGACGTTAAGTGTGAAATTTTATTCTTGATTATGTGGTTTTCCTATTATAATTAGTGTTTCTCACACTATTCTTCTTGGTTTTAGTCAATGGCTTGAACCCAATGGAACCGTGTTAATGCGGAATGCGACGACCAATGCAATGATTGTCCCCCTGAGCAACCAAACGTTATGGGAGCTGGAATGCAAATTCTTGTATCCATGCTTACTCAACTTTCTCAAGTTATGAATCATGCAGGACTTAAAAAACGAGAAAAGGAAGGAGAAACATTTTGTTGAATCCTTCATGAGATAACATCCACCTTCATTCAGCGAGTCTACTGATCCATTAGCTGCTGAACAATGGATTAGTACTACTGAAAAGATATTTTCAGTACTTTAATGTTCTGAACATGATAAAGTCATCTTATTAGTGTATCGTTTGGAAGGTGATGCTGATCAATGGTGTAATCTTATTAAGAATACAAGGCAAAGGGATGAAATTGAGTCCATGGAATGGGACGATTTCATGAACTTATTTTTCGATAAGTACTTCCCTCATATTCTCTGAACAAAGATGGAGAAAGAGTTTCTTGAACTGAAGCAAAAGGATGATTAATATGTTGGTACCTATGAAGAAAATTTTACAAGACATGCATGGTACGCTTCTGGTATTATTATCTAACCTCAGAGTAAGATCGATCAATTCTTTAGCTGCTTAAAACCAAGTCTTCGAAGGGCATTAGCCATAAGGGACCTCAATAACTACAAGGGAATCGTTCGATGTGCTCTCAAAGTCGAGATGGAGATTGGAGTAACCCATCAGTCATATGGGTTTGATAAGAAGAGGAAAATGGAATTCAATGGAAAATATAAAGATCACACTAAAAAGAAGATGAGCATTCCCTTATGCTCAAAGTGTGGAAAGAAACATGGGGGGAGTTTTCTTAAAGGGAGAAGTAAATGTTTCAAATGTGGAAAGGAAGGTCATAAGGGATTTGAATGCTGCAATGATGGGAAGAAGATGTCTAATGATGAAAACAATGGAAGGGATACATAGAATGAACCTACTACACTTCAATGTTTCAAGTGCAAGGAGATGGGGCATTATCCCAATCAATGCCCAAATCCAAGGGTTGATGATGATGTTTGACGTCAACAAACTCTTAAGGCTAAAGACAGTGGAAAGTCACATGCAATTTCTATCAGTGATGTGGAGTATGATAACGATGTGGTGAAAGGTACACTTACCATCCACTCTAAAGTAGAAAATGTTTTATTTGATTCTGGATCCACCCACTCTTTTATTTCTTAAGAATTTTCTAAGGATATCACCGTATTACCTCAACAACTAGATATTGAGTTAGCTGTGGCAACCCCTAATGGCACAACAGCCACATTAAAAGTTTATAATTCTTATCTGATAGAAGTTTGTGGGAAAGTGCTTCCTGCAAATCTTGTGATCCTTCCTATAGTAGAATTTGATATGATTCTTGGCATGGATTGGATTTCTTTAAATGGAGCTCATATCAATTTCCAAAGAAGGGAAGTCACATTTCATATTCCAGATCAATCTATGATCGTCTATCAATGCAAGGATGAACATAACCTTCCAGTGGAAATTTCTTCCATCTTATGGGTCTTGATTCCACTAAATGAAGATTATTTATCTCAAATGGTTGGTGAGAAACTCACGATTAAGAATATTCCCATTGTACGAGAGTTTGATGTTGTCTTTCCAGAGGAATTACCAGGTCTTCCACCAAATCGTGAAGTTGAGTTTTCAATAGAACTCGTACCGGGTGCTTTGCCTATTTCAAAGACACCTTATAGAATGGCCCCAATTGATTTGTAGGAATTGAAGAAGCAACTCCAAGAGAATATTGATAAGGGTTTCATACTCCCTAGTGAGTCACCTAGGGGAGCAGCTATTCTCTTTGTTAAGAAGAAATATGGATCAATGAAACTCTGCATTGATTATCGAGAACTTAACAAGATCACTATCAAGAACAAATATCCTCTCCCGCGCATTGATGACCTATTTGACCAACTATGCAGAGCTCAATACTTTTCCAAAATTGATCTTTGTTCAAGGTATCATCAATTAAGGGTCAAAATGGATGATACACCAAATACATCTTTCCGTTCAAGGTATGGACACTATGAATTTATAGTGATTCCATTTGGTCTTACTAATGCCCCTGCTATCTTCATGGATCTGATGAATAGAGTCTTTAGAGATTATATTGATCAGTTTGTGGTAGTCTTTATAGATCATATTCTTGTCTATTCAAAGTGAAATGAAGAACATGAAGATCACTTGATAATTATATTGAAGACTCTGAGAAAGGAGAAGCATTATGCCAAATTTACCATGTGTGAATTTTGGCTTCAAAAAGTTTAATTTTTGGGTCACATAATCTTAAAATAGGGGATATATGTGGATCCATAAAAAACAGAGGTTATCGAAAGATGGTCGAGACCAACAACAGTAACTGAGATCCGAAGTTTTTCTGGTTTGGCTGGATATTATCGACATTTTGTGAATGATTTTTCACGATTATCTAATCCACCCACCTTGTTGACTCGGAAAAGAGTTAAGTTTGTTTGGACAGAGGAATGTGAAGAGAATTTCAAGGAGTTGAAAAGAAGGTTATCCAGTGCCCCTGGTCTCACACTGCCTTATAGTGGAGAAAGGTTTGTGATCTACAGTGATGCATCCAAGAAGGGATTGGGGTGTGTTCTTATGCAAAATGATATGGTGATATATTATGCCTCACGACAATTGAAAATACATGAGAAAAATTACCCACCTCATGAATTGGAGTTATCTGTGGTAATCTTTGCATTAAAGATTTGGAGGCATTATCTTTATGGAGAAAGGTGTGACAATTATACTGATCATAAAAGTTTAAAGTATATTTTCACACAAAAGGAGCTGAATATGCGCCAAAGAAGATGGTTGGAGCTAATTAAGGATTACGACTGGTCAATCCATTACCACCCTGGGAAAGCAAACAATGTGGCAGATACATTAAGTTGACAAGACCATGCCAGTTAATCCATGATGACGATCACGAAAAATCTAATATTTATGGATTTACAAAGGATGGATCTTGGTATTATATTGAAAGGGGAAAAATCGTATCTTTCTCAAATGATTGTTCAACCATCTATATATTTGAAGAATAAAGAGGCACAAAAAGAAGGTGTCTAGTTACAAAAGAAGGTGAGAAATGTTCCTGAATTCAACCTTGATTGTGATGGGATAATAAAGTTCTGGAATCGGGTTTGTGTTCCTCCCATCCACGAATTAAATAAGGAGCTGCTAGATGAGGCTCATAGTTCTTCATTCTCCTTTCATCCTGGAAGCATAAAGATGTATAGGGACCTGAAAGAGCACTTCTGGTGGGATGGCATGAAAAGAGATGTTGCTGAATATGTCTCTCGATGCTTGGTTTGTCAGCAAGTTAACTCCGAGAGAAAGAAGTCTAAGGGGATGTTACATCCATTACCCATACATTAATGGAAATGTGAAAAAATCACTATGGACATTGTCACCAGACTTCCTAAAACATCCAAAGGCAATAATGCTATCTGGGTCATAGTTGATCGTCTTACAAAGTCTGTACACTTCATCGTTATTAGAGAGGATTTCTCTCTAGATCATCTTGCCAGGATATATGTGAAGGATGTGGTATGATTGCATGGAGTACCACTTTATATTATATCTGATTGGGATCCAAGGTTTACCTCAAAGTTCTGGAGAAGTCTTCAGAATACTCTGGATACAGAGTAGAGTTTCAGCACTGCTTATCATCCTCAGACAGACGGTCAGTCTGAGAGGACGATTCAAACTCTATAAGATGTGTGGAGATATTTCCCTATGGATTTCCAATGTGGTTGGGATCAAAACCTACCTTTGGTGGAATTTTCTTATAGTAATATCTTTCACTCCAGTATTCAGATGGATCCTTATGAAGCTCTCTATGGAAAGAAATGCAGGACTCCAACTTGCTGGGATGAAGTTGGAGAAAGAAAGCTATTAGGACCCGATCCCGTTGATGAAATGGTAGAAAAGGTCACATCTATTCAACAACACATAAGATCAGCTCAGAGTTGACAGAAAAGTTATGCCGACAACCGAAGAATAGACCTAGAGTTTGAAGTGGGTGATAAAGTGTTCTTACGAATATCTCCCTGGAAGAGGGTCATGAGATTTGGAAAGAAGGGGATGTTGAGCCCTAGATATATCGGTACTTTCGAAATACTGGATCGTGTTGGGAAGGTAGCTTACCGATTGGTGCTTCCACCGAATCTCTCTCAAGTTCACGATGTGTTCCATGTATCTCTCCTGAGAAAGTACATACCTGATCCTTCACATGTACTCAACTTAGAAGTTGTACCGCTGGAGCAAGATCTTTCTTATGAAGAACAGCCGATAGAGTTTCTGGATTGTAGAGAAAAAGTCCTACAAAACAAGACCAATCGATTGGTGAAAGTTTTATGGAAGAACAACCAATTATAAGAAGCTACATGGGAGCTTGAGGATATGATGAGGGAGAGGTATCCTCATCTGTTTGTTAAAAAGTGATGAATTTCGAGGGAAAAATTCATTTTAAGGGGGGTAGAATGTAACACCCGAGAATTTTATGAGAAATATTTTTGTTTTTATAAATCTTAAAAGGAATATTTCACTACACAGAACACTAGCTTGGCTTTATTTACACGCAATCGTGACCTTCCTCGATAGCTTGCGTCGTACGCAATACTGAGTTTCACTAAACAATGATATGCTATTAAAATATTATTAAAATTAACTGTTATGAATAGTAATAACCACTTTTTTAAATTTTATAAATTTTATTTTTCAAAACGGACTTCATTTTTGGATTCGGAATATCGGAATTAGCCTAGGGTGAAATTTTGGTATTTTTCTGAAAACTTTCAATTTTTGATGAATAGTGAAACCACTAAGTGGTAGTTAAAAAAACTGAATTTTTCATTAAACTTAATTTTACCGCTTCTGTGAATGGAATTTCAAAAATATGAGAGACACGGTTGATGTCAGTATGTAAAATGTGGTTCAATGAGATGAAAATAATTTTTTTATGAATAGTAACTTTTTACTTTTATTTACCACGGTTAAAAGTAAATATGGTAATCAAGGGTAAAAGTGATATTATTATTACCCTGACACATGTCCTAATTCTGTTGGATAAGTGTAATTCGACCAAAAAAAACTTAGGAATAAAATATGACCATTTAGGCCCACTTGGATTTGATTAGGACATTTATTATTAATTTATTTAAAGAAGGGTTAAAATAGTTAAAATCAAAGTCTAATAAGTAAATAATTTTTAATATAATGTTATACATAAGATAAATTAGACTATAAATATTAATTAGAAATATAAAATGATTTCCTACATAATGGTATTTTATTTGTAATTTTTACACATTACATAATATAATTTATTTATGACACAAAGATGATGTAGTAATTATCTTATTAATGAAATATTGACATAATTGATGTTATAAATACCAAAATAAACGTAATCTGAGACTTTTTATGAATTCCACTAATTTTATAGGTTAAAATGACATGTTAGTATTGATTTAATTAACTTTTTTTGAACTAATCATTCCGTTATGATTTTCACAAAAATCAGTTACTAAATAGTGTCAAAATTGACATAATATGGTTTTTAAAACAAATATTATATTATTAATTGTTATTTTATTCCTAAAATCTATGTTTCTGCCAAATGACTTAGATAAGGTTATATATATATATTATAAACAACTTGGGGTTCGTTTGGCTAGTTATAGTAAGTTTATTAACCTTATAGTATAAGAACACAAGAAGACACGGTAAAAGTAAAATTATTTAAAATAATGTTAGATCTAAATGATAAGGTTAAAATAGGAACCTAAAATTTTCTAAATTCTATTGTATGAGAGGATTTCTACCCATACCCACCTTAGCTTCGAAATAAATCAATTTGGAGCTATTTAAAACGGCACTTGACTTTATAACAAAATAATATTTTTAGTTTTTCCAAAGGAGCCCCTCTCATCTTTATTTCTTCTTCCACTTCTTCTTACTTTGTTTTTTAATTATAAAGTAATAAAATAAGTATCACTCATATACTGATATGTTATTATATGTATGAAACAACCCTATTTCACCATCTATCCATCCTATGGAAAATTAAATCACCGCGCGTGCGTACGTACGGAATACCGTCTCCATGCCGTGGTGTAATCTATTTTTCACCACCACCATACTTGGATGGGTATAATGGTATAAATAATGACTATATATGATTATTGTAAAGTTATATTGATTCTGAAATAGTATTCATACACTCTAATACAATTCCATGATCATGGGAATGATATCATCGCTCGTGCATATGTACGGAATACCGTCTCCATGATTAGATGTGACTCGTTCTACATGATCTTCATTGCATAATGATTATATAAATGAATTGAATGAATGAATATGATATATATTACACTAATAACATTCTATAAATGAGGTATCTATAACATAAAGAGAAGAATAAGAATTTATTCTACAAAACACGCATAAGAAGAAAAAGTAATAAACACCCGAATAACAAGTTGTAATGAAATATTACTAATAAGTAGATAAGAATATGACCATATGTGATATCATAACAATGAGTATGATTCTGGAATAAGTCAATAACATTATTTAAATCATTATACAGGAGGTTCGGACACGTACAAAGCATATTTGACCTAAGGTAAGGGAAATATCACAATCTCATTTTTATCCGAGATTTTTTATACTTCGGATTTTACTGGGGTGTATTTTATCATCCACATCCATGTTTCCTCAATATGTGATATTATTTCCATCCACCTATAATTGATTAAATCCAATTTTACCCTTAGGTTAGTTTTTAGTAAAAGATATGAATGGAATCTCTTGTTGTTTTTCATACGAGGTACTTTTTGACATTTCCGACAAAAGTATGAGAAAAATGTTTTTTTAACTTATACGACATGAATGGATTTTTAAAACAAAATTTCCAAGAATCTTCCTTTACAAGTTTTCATGTTTATTTTTAATCAACTTAATTAAGTTTAAAATTGTATGACATGTTAATAAAGGAAAATTTTTTTTGAAGTAGAAAGGATATTTTCCTCAAGAATGGAGTTCAAGTGTTTTATCAAAATTATTTTCCATCTAAGATAATAAAGGGTTCTGTTTCTATCCCTATTATTACATGGATTTTATTATGTTGTGATGGAAATATTTTTATGAATTCTTTTATCTTATATGAATTGTTTTATGATGTCACGATGTTTAAAGATTCCCATTTTTATTACATGGGCTATGCTATGATGTATGGTTTATGATTTTGTGGCACACATAAGAATGGTATCATTATGAGATGGGTGGGACCTATATCTCCCTCCAATGCATTGGGTAAAGATTTTATATCTCATGATATAGACATTGATGGAAAGGAAGGTTAAACCGGTTCAGTGAAACAGGACTAAAACGAGGTGTGAACTCGGTTCAGAAATGGACTTTGTCCACTAAGATAGTCTTGGAAATGAGTATTGACTAATAAGAAATGATTCTATATGATTATGTGTGTATGAAACAAAGTATCATGTTTTAAGTTATGATTATTGGGATTACATTTCACTACTATGATTTATCCCATGGTATGAAATTATGATTTCTTTTGCAGGTTATGATTTCCAAAAGTTATGTTCTTATGTATATGATGTGATTGATATATCTTTTTTTTACCCTTACTGAGCATTTGAGCTCACACATTTGTAGGTTTTCTTTCCCTAGGTCAGGAATAATGTTATTAAGTATGATATGTCAAAAGGGACTATAGATATGATGAAATAAATGGGAGACAATGTAGACACATTATGAACCAGTTGTTTATGTTTCCCAGATTCTAAAGACACTATACCTATACGGTCCTTTCCAGGTTTTGTTATATGTTGTAATAATTGTGCTTCAATTCTGATGTAATAACAATTTATGTAAAGTATGGGTCACTACAGTACATAACAACAAAGAAATCTCAATTGAATGTATGTTTAGATGAATTCATTTAAAAAGACTATATCTTTAGGTTAAGGATAAATCATTGTCATAATTATGTGTGACAAATATAAATACACTCAATATGATTGGATATTCAATGTAAATCAATTAGAGAAAATTCACACATATTCTTGTAAGAACAACACCACTAACTTGGATGTTTAACTCAATGAATAGAAATTGAGTTAAAATTACTCTTTTCATGTTTATATCGATGACTTGGGAATTTATCAATGGAGTGACTATGTGTATAAAAAGAAAATAAACACAAAGGGGAGTGAAAATTACTACATAAGTAAATAAATAGTGATTTCACATAAAATCATGGATTAATGTAATCAATGAATTTTGCGTAAAATAGAATAAGTGGAAATTGAAATTTAAAATTCCCTTACCGATGTGGTAACTTACCAAACATACACCCCATGAATGAAGGATCATCCAGTAATGATGTAATTTAAAATATATTAATGTATTTTACACAAAAAATACAATCATGGTTAGCACATACACCACAAAAATGTAATAGTGGAAAATGTAACATAAATTTCAAGGGAATAAAAGTGAGATGAAAACCCCTTACAATGTATTTTTTCTTTGTCGAGGGTACATTAACATTCTATATTATAGTTTAGTAATTGTTAGTAAATTATATATAAACTACATACATAAATATGATATCTTTTATGATCTGTTAATATTGCTTTGTTAATAATATTCTCGTAGTATCATTGTTTCAGGTGTTATTTTATTCATTTATTATATATTTTCTTAGATAAGTCATGTTTTTATGGATAGGATGTATTAGATTCATATTCAAAAAGATATTATGGTGTTTAATAATATTTTTAATAATAAAATTAAAATTATTCTTGAATGGTTACGATGGGGAATGATTCTCATCGCGTTCATGGAGATGGTAATTTGTACGTACACACGAATGCTACTTCCATTATTTATTTTAAATGAAACAGAAACCAAACAATAAATAGGTATTTTATTATTGTAGTATAAAATAATATTTTATATATGTTACATAATTTCATTAATGGCATCATTTATAAGTTCCATGTATGCTGTGAACGAGTCATATCACTTTGAGGGGGTGGTAGTCCGTACACCATCAAATGATATTTTAATATATATACAATATGAAAAGAATAATCTTATGTTATAAAAGAAAATTGAAGATTATTATAGATAAAAAATATCATATAAATCATATATAATTATAGTTCCATCATAATGGCCACTATAAGATACGGTAGTATAAGGTTGACCAATCATCATTTCATGAGGCAGTAGTTTGCCATCCACAGAAACATTATGTTCTATACCCATTAGACAGAGGTGTGTGTTTGTGTAGTTCAAATACATCTCATGAAAACAACATAGTATATTTAGGATACTGGTTTTGTTATTATAGATTGGAATAAATATTTTTCATGGTGTTTGAGATGTAAAATAAACGAAAAGAACATAAGAGGAGATGTAATATTTAAATCGGGTAACTCCCTTTGGTTTTAATAAAATGGCTTCCTTGAAGTGTATTTCTCCTAATGTAAGGCTTCTAATAAGAAAATAGGGATTTATGGAACTTAGTTGGGTAATTATTGGATGATCCAATAGGTTTTAGAGGATTAGGGGATGGGTTTGAAGTGAGGACTTTTTATAAGGGGGAGGAGGGGTCTTTTGGAATGTTTGAAAATATTATTTTATTATATAAATATTTTCGGTTTCTAAAAGTCCAAAACTCATTAAAGTAGAATATAAGACGACTCATGTTTGAAATAAAATCATAAAATAATAATTTTACATGTTTTGGATATTGTTTTAAATTTTATGATCATTTTATTTAAATCATTGATTAATGAGGTAAACACTGCATCATTATTGTATGATAAATTATTTTATTTATTTGATGTCTAAATGTTAAAAAAATACCATGATGTAGGAAATATTTTTATCTTTCTAATAAATATTTATAATTTAATGGATAACTTATATAACCCCATGTAATTTTTTTACTAAAAGATATATGGTTATATAATTTTTGTCTTTACATTAAAATAATAAATATAAAGTGTCATTATCACTCTAAAGTGGCTCCATGTGGTCCTAAAATCGATCCAAGGATGACCATGGTTGGATATTTATCATAAAATAAGAATATGACACATTTTAGGGTAAATTTATATTATTATAATATTATTTTTTGACCCTTATTTTCCGGATTTAAGCCATTAACCCCAATAAATAAAATATTTACTGAAGTATATATTCCTAATGTCTGAAAATAAAAGTTACCTATTTACACAATTTATACCTACTGATTCCAAATATGGAATATATTTTTCCAAATTCAAAACACATAACTTGTAGAATTTAAATTAAAATTGATTCCTGTTGTCAAAACTAAGACCGTGTTTTTAAGACATAATAACTATCAAAAAATTGGAACTTGTTTGTGTTCAATTTCAAAATGAAATTACTTCCAATGAAAAAAATTAGATTAAATGGAAAAAATATTATCTAATTATACTTCAAAACCGTTCTAATTTGTAATTTAAAACTATTTATTATTTTAATTAAAAAAGTAGTTCTCAATTAAAATTTACTATTTTCACTATTCATCAAAATTTGAAAGTTATCAAAAAATCACCAAAAGATTATACAAACTAAATTCTTATGTCTAGATTCCGAAGAATAAATTTTTTTCTCAAATTTTATATAAAAAAGTGTCATATATTGTATTTGAAAAGGGTTATCCATTAAAAGGTGGTAAGATTTCATTTTTTTAAAAATACTTCTTTTATCTGAAACACTGACTTTGTTATTATATTATATCAAAAAAATAGATAATAGGGATTTTGAAATTATATAGAGCATATAAAATAAAAAATTCAGTTGATATTATTAATAATTGCTTTTTAAATGACTTGTTTGGTAAGTCATGGTGTGCTCAAACTTGGTGTTGCATGTAGCGCAAGCTATTGAATTAATTTAAAGAAAATAACTTACTATGAAATCTTGGTGTGTAACATTCTTCCCCCATTTGGAAATTGACTCCTAAATTTTTTTAAAATAGTGCTTTGGAACTTCATTGAATGTCCCAAATCTAAAAAAGTGTCAATAAAACTATCACATGAAAAGAAATAATGATAAGTACAAAAGTGACCCGAGATAACCCATACTAGGATTCCATGTAGGAAATAAGGGATATGAAAGATAAAATAAGTGTCAAGTTCTGATGGAGAGTAATAGAAAACATGATCCGGAGAAAGGTAACAATATGAAAACCACAAATTTGTGATGGGATAAACAGTCATTAGTTTCCATGTAAGAAAAGAAAAAGGACAACATTTTTTTGTTTGAAGTTACATTTCCTAAAGGTGAGGATTTTATTTATGAGATTGAATAATAACATACACTGATATACATACTTTTTTATGTATAGTTTCATCCTTTAATAAATTATTACCACTAACTCATTTTATTTCAAACAATGAGTATTCAAGAAGACATGGTCACACCTGAAGTGCTAGAATCAACTTCTAGAGAGTCACATGATCCAAAAGGATGAACAATGTATTTAACTTGTCTTAAGAGGTTAACCAAAACCAAATTGGTTAGTACAAGATCAGATGATCCCCAAAAAGGATAGTCATTTAGAGAAATAAACACTTATCATAATTTCATAAATTTACCCAAAAATATCCAAAGTTTAATAAATAACATTCAATAAACAATTGTCCCTAAAATCCTTCAATATAATCCGAATGATTATTGACCAAAACATTGAAGAATTTGATTATGTAGTCTTCCACGCTAAATTGTATCTCTAAATGACATCTACTACTCTAAAAGTCACATAATTATAATTATTTATCCTAATCACATATTATCTATGATAGGTTAATCATTTCCATAAATAACCTAAATAGTAATAAATCAATAATAACAACATAGATATATATCCACCATTACTCCTCAAATGAAATCCCATCGTATTCTATTTTCTTTAGGCATATAGTGCTCCCACCAGAGAAAATGTATTCCAAAATAATATTTATCACTTAGTCACCATATTATTTTCTTATACAAAGGATATCCATTTGATAAGACATAATATCCGATATCAACATATTATCGATCAATAAAATCATTTAACTAAAAATAATTAGTCACAGTAACCAGGGACTTCACATAGTCCAGTGGTAACTGATAAATCCCAACTCCACTCTGGTTGTGGGTTCGATTCCCACAACATTTTCTGACGTGATGGGTTGTCACATGGTCTACGTCTGGTGCTTTTATAAAAAATATATTTTATAGCACTCTCAAAATGAGATAAATTCTTCAAAATAACCAAAACATAATTTCACCTCAAATCATGTCTCATACCTCACATTTTCATCAAAAAATTTAAAAACATTCAATTACCTCAAATTCCAGGATTATTTAAACAAAAATGGTTATTTTTAACTATATCAACAATAGTATAGATAATTTTTCGTAAAATAGTGTTTTCACATAACAAACTATAAGGTTACACATACAAGAGAAGAGTCTTCCAATGTAATCCCATCAAAAAAGGGCACTGATACTTTTAAACATTTCTCCATCAATTTATTTCCTCACAGGATCTTCCTTGAACAAGAGGTTATGATATAGAATAATTCATTCAGTCAGGTAATTCCTAGGTCCCTATATTTACGAAAAATTACTTTAAATGGGTTCTTGGGATCATTTTTATTTTCTTCAATAGTGCACTTCATTTTTTCCTAGAAATTCTTTAATTTATGTCCTTATTTCCCACACATAAAGAATTTCTCTATTTCATTGAGACACTTTTTTACATGTCTCCTTCCACATTTCTTGCATGATGGAAATTGAGCTTTCTTTTCTCCATCGTCTATACTGCTGGAGATCTTATAATTCACTGTATTTCTCTTCATTGTTGAGTATGGGAGTTGGTTAATATATATTTTGTAGATAATATTTTTGGAAAACTGATTTTTCATGAACACAATATCTTTTACACCTATCAACATTCCATTTCGTTTCTCAGTTCCACCGCTATACCCACCTTGTAAATCTTGTTCACTATTACTATGACTTACTTGGAATCGATCCATTGACTAAAAAAAGAAATCATTGTGTGAGTCATAAAATAATTTATAGAATATCAAACACCTTATTTTCAATCTAAAACACCTTAGGATTAAACAAGGTTATTTATTCTCATCTTATATTAAAATCCTTCAAATAGATTTGTAATGAAAATGTGAATTATCCAAATCATATCCCCAAAGTGTGTGGTAACCAAGAGTGAAACAAGTTCCGTTGTCATCTACCAGGATACCCTAAGTTAAACCAGAAAATCCTTGATGGACTTTTCACTCCTAGGTACATCTATGCCAGAGTTGCCTCTACCTGCTCGTATCTAGACAAGGATGTATTTCTGGGAAAACCCACATAATATTTACATTACAAAAAAAATTTATGTTCTTCTATACTAATACTCAATGTCTATCTTATGGAAGTGTTTCTCAATCAGTTTTCTTTTTCAAAATATAGCTTCCAAGGATTTTACTAAACTTACTATGATGCAAACTGTAATGGCCCGCCCCAGAAACCCGGAGCCAATGCATTATTTTAATACTTTGGAATGACTATAGGGAATCAATTCCCAAAGGATTGATCAGTTTAGTATACTTGGAAACAAGATACATACATAATTTCACCATTACAACATGAAAATAAATACGAAATTAATTTATTCAATTATAAACATCTAAGCCTCCTAGTTATTCCCATATGTCACTCATAACTAACTTCATCATATCTTGGGAAAATAAAACATAATAATTCTGTGAGCTCAAACTCTCAGAAAGAGTAATAAATATAGAATAAGATATCATAAACATTAGGCATGTAAAATAATTTAGAACTCAAGCCTTTAAAAATAATAAACATGAATAATTTATGGTAGGAATATGAGCTGATTATATAATTCCATAATAAAACATAGTCATGGGTATTCTACTAGTAGAATAACCACATGACACATAAGTATTATTTTCTTAATGAGATAATGTATAATTCCAGAAATTCTAACACATTTTTTCATGGCCTCGTCCAAGACGTCTAAAAATGATTAAGCCGTCGGCCAAAACTATATATTAAATTGGTAAAGGCCTCATAGAATTCAACATCTAATTGTCTCATGAGGCCTACCGATGAATCGAGAAGCTATAGCGGGATCCACCTACCACATAATAAGACCAATTAATTCCTCATTTGAAAAGGTTGAAACATAATTGAAACATTCATATTAAAACTAGCATATGAAATGTTAATATTTTAGCCACAAACCATTAATGGAATAAAAAATAGCACAACCACAGTCAAACATAACTCATTCAATACAATATGGATGATTGTATTATAATATATCAACCCCAATCAAGAATAAAATACAATGAATGATATTGAAATAGATGAAAATTGTCATTAAACCTATTTGAGAGAAATAACCCCTTTTTTCTTGAAAACATTTAAATGTCACACAATTTATCAATGAAGTCTTTTAAAATAGATTCCTGAATCAAAGTGTCCCATACCATATTGAAACTTTAAAAGGAATTTAATTATTAAAACATTAATTTCCATATAATTAAAATCTTAAAACTATTTTTAAAACATGGAAATAAATGAGAATTATTTAGTTGAATTTTTTTAAAACATTTAAAATGATATTTTAGTTATAGTTCTTAACCAAATGAGAGATGCTTGAATACAAATAAATGAGGTAATCAAAACTATATTATATAATTAGATTATAGGAATTCATGATATACTATGTCAAAGTAATGTATATACACCAAATGAATGTGAATTGGAGAATAACAACAAAGTAGTCTCAATGGAATATAAGTTGAGATGAATTATTTTATAAAGAATGTATCCTTATGTTAAGGATAAATCAATGACATAGTTATGTGTGAAAAATAAATATGATCAATATTATTGGATATTTAGTAAAAATCAATCCGAGGACATTCACACATATTCTTCTAAAAACAACACCAATGACTTGGATGTTTAACTCAAGGAATATAAATTTTGTTAAAATTACTCTTACTAAGTTTATATTGGTGACATGAGAATTTATCAATCGAGTGATTATGTGTATCAAAAGTATATCCAAACAAAGGGTAGTAGAAATTACTACATAAGTAAATAATTAGTGATTTCACATATAATCTTGGTGTAAAGTAATAAATGATGTTTGCGTAAAACCGAATGAGTGGAAATTGAAATTTGAAATTCCTATACAGATTTGGTAACATACAAAACATACACCCCATGAATGAATTATCAACCAATGAAGATGTAAATTACCATAAATTAAATTATATTACATACAAAATACAATCATGGGTATTATATACACCACAAAAATGGTAATGGTGGAAAATATAACATGAATCTCATAAGACTAAAAGTGAGATGAAAACCCCTTACATTGTATTTTTCCTTGGTCGAGGGTATGTTAAACTCTTGTAAAATAGTTAAAAAATTATTTTTAAATTATAAAATAACCACATACATAAATATGATATCATATATTATCTTCTAATATTGTTTTGCTAATAATATTTTAGTAGTATCATTTTTCCGGTCTTAATTGATTCATTTTCATTTATAGGTTTTGTTACGTAAGTCATGTTTTTTATGGATAGGATGTATTTGATTCAAATACCAAAAGATATTATGTTTTTAAATATTATTTTTATTAATAAAATGAAAATTATTATTGAATTATTACGATGGAGAATAAATCTCATTGTGTTCGTGGATATGGTAATCCGTACGTACGCACGAATGCTACTTCGATTTTTTTAGTTTAAAAGGGAAGAAAACCAAATATTACATAGGTATTTTATTATTACATTATAAAAAAATATTGTATATATGTTATGTATGTTCATTAACACAATCCATTATATGTTCCATATATGGTATGAACGAGTCATATCACTTTGAGTGGGTGGTAGTCCGCACTTCCTCAAAGGAAATTATCGTATATATACAACCTGAAAAGAAAAAAGTTATGTTATAAAAGATAATTGAAGAAATTATAGATAAAATAAATACCATAAATATCATATATAATTAATTTTCCATCATAATGGCCACCATAAGAGGTGGTAGTAGATGATTGAACAATCATTGTTTTTTGAGGCACTAGTTCACCATCCACAGAAACATTATGTTCAATACCCATTAGATGGAGGTATGTGTAAGTGTTGTTCAAATAAATCTCATAAAAAAATATATTATATTGTGGATACTGCTGTTTTTATAAAATAATGTAATTAAATGATTTTTGGGATTGGAGAAGTAAAATAAAAGGAAAAAAACTTTATAGAAAATGTTACCTTTGAATAGGGTAAATCTAATTGGTTTGGATGAAAAGGTTTCCTTGAAGTGAATTATGCCAAAGTTAAGGTTTATAAGAGGAAGAGGAAGATGTAAGGTACTCATTTAAACAATGTTTTGAGGAATCAAGGGTCTGTAGAGGTGTGAGAGATGAGTTATAAGTGAGGTCTTTTATAAGGGGTAGGAGGGTCTATTTAGTAATGATTGAAAATATTATTTTATTATATAATGATTTTCGGTTTCAAAAGGTCTTAAAATCATTCAAGACTAAGATAATATGACCAATATTCTAAATAAAATATTACAATAATAATATGATATGTTTTGGATATTGTTTTATCTTTTAAAATCTTGTTTATTTTAATCATTTATTGATGAAATAAACACTACATTATTATTTTGTCATAAATAATTTTATTTATTTGATGTCTAAAAATTATAAAACAAAAACCATGATGTAGGAAATATTTTTATCTTTCAAATAAATATTTATTGGAGAATTGATAATTTATATATCCCCATGTAAAAATTGTATTAGTAAAAGATATATGGTTACGTCATTTCATTCTTTACTTTAAAATAATTAATATAATGTGTCATTGTCCATATTATGTGGCACCATGGGGTCCCAAAATCGACCCAGGGATGACCATGGTCAGATAGGTATCAACTAATAGTAATAATACACATATTATGGTAATTTAATATTATAATAACATTATTTTTTACCCTTATTACTAGATTTACCTCTTTGACCTTGGTAAATAAAATATTTACTGAAGTAAATATTCATAATGTCTAAAAATAAATTTTACCTATTTACAAAATTTGGTCCTTCTGATTCAAAATATACAATAAATTATTCCAAATTAAATATAAATAAGTTGGAGAAATTAATTTAAAATTATTTCCTGTTGTGAAGACAAATATTGTGTTTTTAAGAAATAATAACTATCATAATATTGACACTTGTTTCTGTCTAACATCAAAGTGAAATTAAATCCAATGACCAAAATTATATTAAATTGTAAAAATATAATCTAATTATACTTCAAAAACATTCAAATATACAATTGAACAAGACAAATTACTTTAATTAAAAAAAATTCTTTTAAAATTTAGTATTTTTCACTATTCATTATAATATAAAAGTTATCTAAAAAACAAAAATATTTTATGAAAAAAAAATTTTTATGTACCAATTCTAAAGAAAAAGATTATTTTTTCAAATTGAATATAATAAAACTTTCAAAAATTGTATTTAAAAAGGGTTCACCATTAAAAGGCGGTAAAATTTCATTTTTTTAAAAAATACTTCTTTTATCTAAAAAAATTAAATGTTGTCTTATATTATGTCTAAAAACACATAATACGGATTCTAAAATTATATGGACTATATAAAATTCCAAAATTAGTTAATACTATTCATAACATATTTTTTGAACGGCTAGTTTGGTACGTCGTGGTGCGCTCAGACTCGGTGTTGTGTGTATCGCAAGCTATTGAATTACATTAAATAAAATAACTTAATATGGAATGTAGTTTTGTTAAATTGAAACACATATTCACATTATTGAGATAAGGAGAGAAGGATGAAAAATTTGAGATGTTCATTGTGAATAGTGAATCTTAGTTTCAATTGACCCTATACAATATATATAAAAATATATTTATAGTTTTACTTTTTATCTTAATATATTATTTAATTTCTTGCTCTCACTTAAATAATAGGATAAAACATTTTTATCCAAGTTTCATAATAATATCTAAAACTGTATTATTTTATGGATTTTTCTAACTAGAGAAATGAAAAAAAATATTTTACTAGCTTGAAAATTAATATTCATCATGAGACATGATCTAGGTCAATTAATTGTTTTCTGCATTTATCAAGTGATAGAATACATATTTATTTTAATATTAATTCATTACTAAATATTCTATTAACATTCCGGTAAATGGATATATATTAAATATTCAATAAGTAAAATAAATATTTTTATTCATAATCATGTGAATAAATATTTTTTAAATAATCACAAAATTAAATATAAGTATTTAATAATGAATAATTCATAGATTATTACTTCAGAAATATTAAATATCAATTAACTCTAAATCAATGTATTCATCACAAATGAGAATTTTATTTATTATAATTGTTAAAAAATATAATTTAATTTGGATCAATGAAAATACATTAGGTGTGACCATAATGATTATTTCTCATTAGAATTAGCTGGACTTTCTTGATGTCCATTATTATTATTTCGAAATGGTTCAAGGAACATTGGAGAAAGAAATTATTTTAGCAATGTTGATGACCATATATGAGCATTAAATATATTATATAATCCATTTTTTATGATGTGTCATTAATAATTTCTCACACTTATGACATCAAAAAATATTCTAGATAAATCATTCATTGACTATCTAAAATATGCACAATGTTACCCCATGAGCAAAACATTAATTTGACGGTTCCATTTAAATATATATGTTGAGATACAATATTATATATATGTGAAATTGAAAAACCGTTCGACAAATTATCTGCAAATAATATATCATTTGTGACACATCCAATGAACCATACTTCCCACAAAATAATGTCATCATAGCTTTGTAATGAAAATTTATGTTCATGATTCATGGTATGAATTAATGATAATATTAATATCTAATGGAAATTACCCATGGTTGTAGATTTTAATATACAATGACCCCTAAACATGAAAAAATCATACTCGAATAACTATTCTTATATTATCCCATCTTATAAATTTTTATGTTTGAACATTATGAGATGAAGTCTCACCAAGTTATTTATTCCCACATCGTAAATTAAATATAAATTATACCCCATCAAAAAATATTATTCGACCAAGGAACAGTTTTTATAAATATATATAGAGAATTTCAAGGTTCTTTTCACTATAGATAACTTTTATGACCACGTCCATGAGACATATACCATAGGATATTATTATTGTAAAGGCATGCCAGCTAATGAAAACTTTGTAAAAAAATAATTTATTAATATAAACATTGCATAATATACATGTCATAAAAAGTTAAAAATAGTTTGTTTTAGAAACTATTCTTCAAAAAACTCCCACTTGGTCTAGACCCAATAGCCTATAAATTCTATTATTCTAGATATCACATGATGATCATTTTTCTAGTTCATGGATTTAGTAAAGGTGTCCCCCAAGTTGAATTCTATAAAAATTATTCTCACTAAAACTTCACCATTCTAAATAAATTTATCAAGAGAAGATACATCATATATTTATGATTAATTTTATTGTGTGACTTTTTATCCTTAGTGATATCAACTACTAAACTATTTTAATAATATATTGTGATGTTTTCTTGACTGGTAAGAACCATGTTATTTTTTTTTATTTTTTCAAAAAAAATTATTGTTTTTCTTATCTCCTCCAATGAAATAGAACATGTACGTAGCACACCATAGATACAAAAGGTTAGTCTTGACTTATATCCAATGGTTTTTATTAGTGTCATATTGACATCTTATTACTTAATTTAAGGAGTATGATATATTTTTCCTAGTACATAATAAAACATATTCAACTGACATAATCTCATAAGTGAAAGGAATCCTTATAAGAATTTATATTGACTTGTGTTTATGAGGTCACATTATAATTAAATGAAATTTTATATGTTTCATTTTTAAAAACACCTCTTTTATTATTAAGCACTAAATGTATATAGGATCTTATTAATTTATATACCTTTAAAGAGGTTGTGAGTTCATGTCGATATATCACGATGGATCCTGACCTCATGTATATATTATTCTATAGATAAGAAATTCATGGAAAATAATTTATCCAACAAATTTTTAATAGATATTAATACTAATACATCATTTTTAATACGTGTAATTTCATTAAAAAAGACTATTAACAAAAAAACTACACTCCCACTAAATCACTTATAAACAAAAGGAGCACATTCATTTTTTATGAATCTAAATAATATAATAACTTCATCAAACAATATTTCCCTTGAAATGGATTGTTTTATTTAATACAAAAATTGTTCTTTATAATTTTTATTCCTTTTTAGCATCCTTTGGATTAAAACATCCAAAAAATATGTCATTTAGAGGGATTCCATAAGGATTTCATTATAGAATAATATTTTTTATGTACAAATTCATAATATAATTGTTTGGGTAAGCCATAATGGGATGTAGAATGGTGGTGGATTTTAATATAATAGCTTGAGAATAAGATTCATCAGAGTCTACACCTTGATGTTAGTTGAACTGTTTTAAAACCAGATATACCTTTTAAGTACTGACTTCTCTATCCATGTAATGTTGCATTATTAATACCCATTTACTAACAACATTTTTTACATCCACAAGAGGATATAACAAAATCAAATCATAGTTTTCTTATGTAAATTACAATTAAGTATTAATATATTCTTTCCACATGGAAACATATATGATTCTTACTTATTACTTATAGGTCACATGATCAATATTATGAACAAATATTGATTCAACATAATTAGGGACTATAAAACCACCATTTTCGGTTAAATAAACACTCTTTTACTACTAAATATTACTTGTGTATCTAGAACATTTCATTAAAGTGGGATTTTTGGAAATATTTCATATACCAACTCATGTGTATCTTAGGCATGAAGTCCATCATTATCTATCCTTCTCCAAAAAATATATTTTATATTTGTGATCCCAATCAATGATTATGGAGTTTAATTTCATTATTAATTATATTTCAAGGGTTCGTATATATAATATCACCTTGTTTCCTTATGATATCCTCTTAAGGTACACCTTTTACGTCTATGTGATTTTTTTACAAGAATGGGTCTTAAAAAAATTTCTCAATACCAAAAATGTATGTACGAAAACATGAATTTCATTACACATTAATATTGGTATGAGATACAATCTATTTCATTTGATATCATGTGGTTTAGTATTTCTTGTTCCATCTATAATTTTTATCCCTAAAATAATAATGGATCACTCTCATGACTCGTCCTGATCTCACTATGTTTAAAATTGTGTCGTTCCCCATATTGCTTAGAGTATTCCACTATGGTTTATGAGGATGAGTGAGTTGAGATAGAATCCCAAAATACTAATAATAATTAATATATAATTGAGTGTTATATTCTTTACCACGATATGAGTGGTTTTTCTCAATCATCATACCAATATGCTTCTCGCCTTTTTTATTGTATTCTTTATATATCTCAAATGAATCCAAATTCTTCTTCATTCACCAGACATATCTAAATACTAAAAAATTAAGAGAAAAAGAAATTATGTGTGTGTACCACAACCATTCATCATTATGAAATGATCTATTCATATCAGTATGAACTAATTCAATAATCTCACTAGCACTTTCACCTTTTCCACTAAATATGGGTTGGTAATTTTTCCTTATAAATATGTGTGACGTAAAACATGAGGTTTTATTAAACATTTATATAAATATCCATCTTGGTGTAATTTTATAATTATTATTTCATTTATTGGAAAATTCCAATGATACCAATTTTGGGTGTGTTATTATCCATGTTATCTCGTTACTTTTTCAATTTCCATTACATCGTTTGTGTAATAAAATATAGAAATACTATTATTTTAATAGGATTAACGATAAAAAATATCAATTTTTGAAAAAGAAGAAACATTTATTCATAAAAATTACAATAAATATATCTATATCATGTCTGTATATAGATTTTATTTTTTTTATTATTAAATAAAAAATAATAACAAATTGAAACAAACATCATTCACATCAATAATGTATGGTTGTAGTTCAAATATCCATTGTTGAAATTTTGGACCTACTATAATATTTTAGCTTTACCAGAAAACTGTTAATAATTATGAATTTACATGGTTATTATATCTAAATACATGCATGAGAACCACATGCTATATCAAATAACAATTTTGTATAAAAATATAAATTGAACATGATAGAAAACAATGATGAAGAATCCAGATGAATTTATCCTTGGGTCAAATTCTTCTTATTGTGGCCCTTCGATCCAAGTGTGAATCAGAAAGAATCATAATATATTTCTTTACACATGATATATAGCCTATTATAAGGTATTTATTAATATGATTTTGGATTAGAGTCCTCTGAATGATTTATTTTACCATTCGAATTAAAGGAAATTCCTAGTTCATCCCCTTATCAATCAGGTGATACAGTTTGAAGAGATTTAGAGTGAATTAACTATATTGGTTATAATAAAATTAATAAAATAATGGTGAAGATATAAAAGATAAATTAAGAAATTGGGTTGGTGTACAGTTATTCAGGAAATTTTTACCCTATATCCGCTTGATGTATAATCTATCGAATGAGTTTTACTATAATGGGACCAAATGGAACACCTTTTATAAAATTATTCTAATAGAGTGACATGGATATCTCAAACCATCCATGTGTATAAATATAAAAATAAGCCCCATAGAGATGTTACATCATTATATAGGAATCCATATATTAATGAGAATTCATGTGTTCACTAGACATGAATGAGAGAATTAAGTAATTATGGTCGACCTCATTCCTATACTATCTATCATTGACATTGAAATTATCATTACTTGTATACTTTTTATGAGGATAATGTTCTGGGTATTCTAGAATTTACAATTTACATTCATGTTACAACACAACTTGAAGGCATTTGAACTATTCTAGGAAGTAACTATTAGTAATGAGATGATCATTCTCTAATATTGGTTTGATGCATAATTTGAATGATGAAATTTCCATTATACTAAAATTATTAAGGAAATATAATTATAAATTCAATTAATTATATTTTATGTTAGACCTATTGAATTTTGTTTTATTAAGTATCCAACTATTTCATCAAAACCCAACAACCCTCACCGTTGGACTCAGTATTAATAGTTTCTTCGACATTCTAGTGGAAAAGTTCCACATTACCCTTTTTACATCCTAAGTGAATGACCCATTGATAACACCAATTTATTCAAGTATGCAGTTATTTTCAAAATATGAGCTTATATATCATTGATTCATTGGGTGGACTCTTCAATAAATATGTCATGTCACACATTTCTTCAATACCTACCTCCATGTTACACCAATTATTACAATTGATATATATAATGAAATGGTTTTTTTGTCTAACTTTTTTTTTATAAGAAATACCTGATTAATGTAAGTAACCCAATGAGAGTTTATCAAACCTATAGTTTTATATATTTCATTTCTAATAATACTATTCAATTTTATTCATATTTTTTTTATAATGTTCATTTATTTTATTTATTATGTGTATATATTTATTGTTTTACCCTTAACATGTATTTTAAATATGAAGTAGATTTTACTAATATAATTAACCATGTTTTGATAAAACTTTAACAGGTAATCATTTTATTTAATTCAATCATTTCATATTATTCTATTTAATATTGTGATCATAATACTTTATACATAAAATAAATAACAAATAATATACATATTAATTAATTAATATATAATAGATCATGATCATATTTAACTATTTATTTATTGAGAAAAATTAAATCAACCTATGATCCTTGGGGAAACATATTGTACCAGTCATGGAATAGGTTTTATAATTCCTCATGTACACCTCTGAATCACTTGGGATTCCATCATCTTGGTTCTATATTGAATCACGCCATGCACATTGGGTCTCTTCTTTTATTAATGGTATTTATAACTAATAAGAATGTGAGGGGAACCAAATGATTGGTTAATGGGAGTTTCAGAAGTACCCTCAGGCATTTATGTGCTATATAATAAAGTAGGGTAGGATGAATCTAAGGGAGTTATATTTAATTTAGTAATTAATAATGGAAAATTTATACAATAAATTGAATTAAATTAAAAAAGGTCAAATTCTTGCATTTTCAATCTCATGAATAGTAATGCACATTCAAAAATTAAATAAAAGTACATGATTTAACATTAATTTTTAATCATTATTTATTATTTTGATGAAGAAAAATTGGATAATAAATTAATTAATTAAATTTTGTCGTAATGAGCACAATACTTTTCATGGATATAATCATCATTAATAAACCAATTTAAAAATAAACAACATGAATAGTAATTAAAGATAAATCTGTTAAATTGAATCAGAATCTATTACTTCTTTATTCCATTTATTAGATAGTCAAACACATCTTTTACAAACAGTGTAACTGAATTTCAATTCCTCACATAGTTATTTTAAATAGGATTGAATATTTGGTTCATCATATATGTTAGATAGACAACACAATATATAATAACCAGTTTCATACATTACTTTATGATTTTAGTTTGCCTTTATATCCAACAAAACAACTCTATATGTTGACCGGGTGTGGTACCACATGTCATGTACTCCAACTACATTCCATGTGTTCTGCTATCCAATTTTCCACATAATTTTACAAATCAATCAGTGTGAATTTAATAATATGTAATTAATGAATTACACATTGTGTATGATATCTACTGACCACGTTTTTCATTAATTAGATAGGTTATTATTCACACATTTTCAGATTCTATGTATTTGACTGTATTGTTATCATGAATTTCATCGCTAAACCATGTCGGCTAGAAGACATGTATTCTAGAAATGCATGATGAAATTTGAAAATCCAAATTACATGTCATCTTGGTCAACACATGTATTGAAATAAATGAACCATGTGTAATACCTAGTCATAATTTTTTGTATCCTAATACATCTCCATGTAGAGCACCCATGGGTATATGGTGTCTACTCTGGCTACCCGCTTTATATCCTGGCATCACCAACCAAAATCCTTGGAACTTCAAAATGGATTATTTGGAAATTTTTAATCTATTTACAGTCATTTAATAAGATATTAATCTTGAATTAAGTGATTATTATGTTGAATAATTATAAATTATATATAATATATATGAATAAATAATCCAAAAGTGAAATATATAATTACTATTGTATATATTTGATTAATAATAAAGTAATATAGTGTGAATTAAAAACATAACAATTATATACAACATGCTTCTTTTGAGAATAGTATAAGTGCCTATAGTGGAAAAAACTATTATTGTTTTTTCAGATTATATGGATCATTCTCTGATTCTGAAAGATGTAAACATCACTGTCAATGGTATTTTCTACCAAATATTGACATAAGAATACAAAAATCCAGGTAGTGGATATTTTTAACGTTTTAAATAAAAATTAATTGAGAATATTGGGAATTAATATTGGAACACCGTAGGAACATTATTAATTGAATAAGTTGCTCTTCATTTTAAGAAACCATTTTATAATTACTTTTATCATTCTTGTAGGATACATTTGATGAGTCCCTCTATTAGCAAAACCAATATGATTTATTGTCCCCTGAATGAAACTAGTTGATTTCTAGGAGCTACAGTTGAAGATCGATCATCTTCTGTAATTCCACTTGATTACTTCATGGATTATTAGGATTGAAGGAGTTCATTCATATAACATCCTAGAATGTATTCCCATAATACTCATACCCATTACAATAACCACATGGTCTGAATCTCGCCTCCCCATACTGTAGATGCTGCAGACATGTACTGAGGTTATAAATGTTGTTTGTGTATGTTAATGTTTTTCTTTTGTTTGATTACATTTCATCTATATTTTGATTATATTTCTATCCAATTTTTATAGATTTATTTTATTCTTATTACATTTTTTATAGAATAGATTTATATAATATTTATTAATTTAAGAGGATGTCTGAAAATTATTATCTAGTAATCTACAAATTTTTTTCTTTTGTTGCTGGTATTTTTAGAAACATTAAAGTATACAGTTTTGAAAAGAGACAATATATAATTTACTGTGAGTTATAGAGATATATGATTCACTTGAAATTTATTTTTATATAATTTGAACATGTTTATCTTGATTTCATTTGTTTATATTGAAGTCTAATAAGTTAATTGGATGTTCAATAAACTATCTGATGTTATACCCAAATATTTCATAGCTTCTATTTCTCAAAAATCTTTTTCACTCACTATTTGGATAATTTCAAGAGCTATAAATGTGGTATTTATTATTTTCATTCTTATTTGATTATATAATATATTTTTTCAATAAATAATAATTTTTGACCAATGAAATAATATTCTATTAAGATAATTTATTAATTCATCACAATTTGGTAAAGCATGATGTACAGTTTTTCTAAATATATGGTTTCCCAACCCTGATTTTATAGTAGTTAAATGTATGTTTAAGAAAACATACCGTCATAACAGTGAAAAGTATGGGATTAGAACCCTACATTCACAATAGTGAAAATAATTGTTAGTAAACCCAACATTCATGAATAGTGCAAGGTATTATTTGGAAACCCAACTTTCACAATAGGGAAATGTATGATTTGGAATCCCTACATTCCAAAAAGTGTAAAGTATGGTTCTAAAGACCTACTTTTTCAATAGTGAGTATATTGGTTTTTAATTCCTATGCTACATTTTGAAACATATGCAACATTGATGAACCCTATGCTACATTGATGAATCCCACGTTACATCGATGAACCCTACGATACTATTATGAAATTATTGTTGCTGAACCATAATTTTTTTAAACCATACATTTTTTGAACCCTACATTTAGTGAAAACTAACTTATTGTACACTAACTATGCTAAAAACTATATTCCATGCAGCCTATGTATGTCTACCTTACATTCGTGTGCCCTACATTTGTATCCTACTTTTGTGTACCCTACAATCATGTACCGTACATTCATGTAGCCTAATTTTGTATACCAGACATTGGAGCTTCTGATTTGTGCTTTTAGGATGATCTTTCATTTTCTGCTTATAAATTTAGATTATTTAAAAATATTTTCTACAAGATAAATTAAAATTAAATCTAAGTATTATGGTTGTATAATATTTATTGATTTTGGTGTAATCATTAAGCAGAAAAATTAATTAATTATTTAATAAAAATTTTCTAATAAACTCACAGGTTATAAGATTATTTAAATTAAAATATTTTCATATGATTTCGAATTATGATTCTTGTTGTTATTTTATATATGATTACAAATGTTATAATTGATTTTAACCAGAGTTTAAAAAAAATCAAAACTATTATAATTAGAGATATATTTTTGAGAGAGTTATTAAAATTATTTTATATCATTTTAGTTAATATTTATTTTATAGGAATAATGAGGTAATTGTGATATGATTTTTTGTGGAGCTATTTATTAAATCTCTTGAATAAATTGAGTATGCATTTTCAAAGGATGTTGAGTTTCTATAACTAATGAATATTTATTATATATATATAACTCATGTAGAAAATATATACATATCGTTTAACCTATATGATACTCTATTATTTAATTAGAATGTAATGTGAGCATAGAACATGATTTTCATTTTCAATGTTCTTTTACACTCAGTTTCATCACCTAAACAATCTCTCAATGTCAAATTTTACTCTTATTTTAATTCTACTACCATGATGAGTTGTGCTAATAAAAAAATAAATTACCAGTATTGGTTCTTTTGTTGTATATCTTCTCATTTCTAGTCTTTAAGTCTAAAACTATATTTCCTATCTCTCACATGCACATTATATATTTCTATTTGATCTTTTAAACACAAAATAATTATTTTTTAATCTTCTTCCTTAGGTTTGGAGTCCTATATTATAATGTTAGTATCCATGGGTTGTGACTCCATATTTCTAACCTCAAAACAATTCAGGTAGTGACTTTAATGACTAATTTTACATTTCAAGGGGTGTGACTCTCTATACAAAAGTAAGTGTTGTGGTTATACCTCTACAAGAAAAGGATATTGTAATGAGGTTTTGATTATTCCTAATAATTCATTCTTAGTGCACATATATCTCTGACCATATAGAGAGGAACACAAGTAGATTTGGCCCACATTGGATAAATCAAATATAAAAAACATCCTCGTGTTTTTTTCATTTTCTACTTCTAATTAACATTAATAAATAACTTTATTAATTAATTCAACTAATCTATTAATTTTTTAAATTTCATTAATATGGAATATTGACCACCTCCATACAATTTACCATATTGTGTATGGCCAAAAATTAGTATCAATGGATAATCATCTTATAGATAGTTTATATCTATTATTCCCTTCCTCAATACCAAACATTAGTACCATTGGTTATTCCTTCTAGAATTTAACAGACCCTTTTTTATAGTCTATATTTATAATTAATTGTGAGAACCTCTTTATAGAACTCATAGTCTAAGTATATAGATTATATAATATGATATGATTGAACCTGAATGATTCTTGTATACCTCAAAATCCAACACATTTTTACGTCAATGATTATGGATACTCGAAATGACTAATAAAGGATTACATTAAAAATTTAATCATTGAGCACTGGTCTATCGTGTAAAAATACTACACAGTACCTAATGTCAGCATATATACTCTTATAAGAATTGATGTAACATGACATGTTTTCAATTAACTTTTTTAAATATTTTATATTATGCTATTGATTGATGTTTTTTAGTCATATGTCTGCTTGAATGAATGCTCATGAAATGTGGAAGATTCTATTTGACACTCACCATGGATCTAAAAAATTTATATATACCATGAATTGAATCCTTCACACCAAGTACCAGTAATTCAAGATGAGATAACATGAATGAATAAACCAAATCTTCTATAGATTCACAGGAATTGTGAATGCAATGAATTCAATTAAAGAAGCTATGGAAACCAGTATATATTGAAAGTGTCCTATGAGACTTAATAAATATATGTAATGAAAAGGAGGTTTCCATTGATGAATGAATGAATTTATAGGATTATAAACATGATTAATTGATTGGATCACTAATTCAATATGATCTATAACTGAAAAACATAACTGATGAGAAGACCAAAAAAATGTTCTTACTTTAATATCTATGAATGTTGTTTCAATTGACTATTATGATTATGATCTATAGGATTCTAATAATTAATACACATATCATATTGTCACTGGTGTTCTAAAAACAATTAAAAATAAATCATTGATGATAAGATTTAGAAGAAACCATAAAAAATTAAAATATAACGGAGATAAGAAATGTAGTACAATTTTTAATGCATCAGATATAACCTATTATTTGTGTTGTAAGAAATGTCATATCATTCATAATTTTCAAACCATTAAGAATAAAGAAAAAAATATAAGAAAACAAATTAATTGAAACTCATTTAATGTTTAGTAGAATAATATAATATTTGTGAGCAATCAGAAGATGAAAAATAAACTACTGACTAGTGCTTCATGGACTCATGAAAAAATGAATAACAACTTGGATGTTTCAATAATAAAATATGGTAGATGAAAAATGGATTATATAGGCACTTGAATAAATACACATCAATGATTACCACCTAAGACACAAGTTATTGATACACTGTTACATTTAGAGACAATTCCAAAGGAAAACTAATGGTTTTGTTAAATATTTCATTTCAAATTATTTCTTTTCTTCTACTATTTTATATATTAATGGACTATAACTGAATTTTATTAGAATATCACAATTATTTGATGATATAATGGAAGATATATTTTTTAGTTATAAATTTTTATTTTTTAAAAAGGATTCTTTATCATTTTATGATAATCTAAAAGAAAATATGTATATTATTCATTTTAATAAAGTAACTTTTTAATTAGGTAAGTGTTTGAACGCATTACAAAATAACATAATAAATTGGCATAAGAATTTAGGTCATTTCAATTTTTGAATGTTATATATGATCACAAAACAAAACAATTTTTTACAATTTTCATTCCATAAAAAATTTTTGTCATCATATACGTAATGCTTGCATGAAAAGGATGAAACACAATTTTTTTATCAGAACTACAAATCAGATGAGTTCTAATTGACCATTATAATTAGTACATTTATATTTATTTAGACCCACTAAAATTTATAGTGTTGGTTGAATGAAGAATACTTTATATATTATTGATGATTATATTATATTTTCATAGGTATTCTTTCTTGTTCATAAATATGATTCTTTAGGTATAATATTATACTTTTGTAAATTAGATACAAATGAAAATGGATTCGTGTTTTTTATATTCATAGGGATTAATAGGTTAATTTAAAATTTTATATTTTGAGAAAATTGTGAATTGAATAGATATTTTCATAAATTTTCAACTCATAGAACACCACAAAAAATGGTGTTATAAAATGGAAAAATATAACTCTTATTGAAATGGATGGAACTATGTTATGTAAATATAATTTTTGTAGATATTTTTGGGATGAGGCTATTTTTTATACATGTTATATTTAAAATATAATTCTTATTTGAACATTATTAAACAAAATAATTATGAATTATTTAAAACTAAGAACACTAAAGTTTGTTACAATAGTGATTTTAGTTGCAATGTTTTTATTTAATGTTCAACGGGTAATTTTTATAAAATTTAAGAAAAAATTGATAAAGAAAATTTTCTTGGTTATTCTAAAAATATTAATCAATATAGATTTTATAAGAAAATAACTGTGGTGTTTTTTGAATCTTCTCATGATATTTTTGATAAAAATAATGTAAAATTAAATTCCTTTTCTAATTATTTTTATGGTGAGTTTAGATATATTAATGTTAGTGAAGAAATACCTCAAGATAAGAATGAATGGATTAAGGGGTAGTGTACTCAATATCAACCTCATACAAGATCTTGTAATATTCACAAATATAACATCGCTGAAAATATAATTGGTAATGTTGATTCTGTTGTGAAAATTTTAAATTATATTTTTTTGTTAATTCTTATTCCATTTATTGTTTTGTTCCTTTTAATGTTAATGATGATTTGAAAGATGAAAATTGGATTGATATTCAAGTTAATTTAAATTAGTTTGTTATAAATAAAATTTGGACTTTAGTATAATTTCTTATAGATAAGAAGGTTACTAAATCAAGATATATATTTTGATACATGATAGAATAATATAGATAGATTTTCATAAATAAAGAGAGGCTTGTATCTCAGATATACTATAAAGAAGAAGGAATATAATATGAAGATATATTTTCACCTATTTCTAGGTAAGAGGAAAATATAATTTTTTGTATTATGATTGTTTTCATGGTTTTAAATTGTATCAAACAGATGTAAAAACTAGTTTCTGAAAAGGTTTTGTAATTGAAGAAGTTTTTGGTTCTCAACCACTAGGTTTTTAATGTGAAAATCTTTTTATCCATTTTTTTTAATTATCTAATTATTTAGAGGGTCTAAAACAATCACTCTATACTTTTTATGTAATACATTAATTATTTTTATTATATAATGGTTTAAATAAATTAATTTTTCATCCCATAATTTTTCTTAAAATAAATTTTAATGATATTTTAATTTTATAAATCTATTTGGATGATATAGTTTGATGTTAATCAAGTTAAATACATTGTAGCAATTTTTTTACATCAATGTATTTGGAGTTTTATATGAGTATAATTGAATAATTAATGTTTTTTCATGGACTTAATTTTTTTATCCAAAATATGGAATTTTTAATGAATTTGTTTATGTTGAAGAGTATGTAGGAAGATTTAGTCTCGATTCAAGAAAATTGATTAAAAAACATGTGAATAGTCATTTTAATTTAGATATTGACGCATCTAGAAAATATATTGATATTAATGTTTATAGAGGCCTGATAGGGAGATTATTGTATTTAACTACATCAAGACCTATCATTCTATTTAGTGTTTTCTTATGTGCTATATATCAAGATTTTCCTAAAGAATGTCATATTAACGATTTAAAAAAATAATTAGATATGAAAAATAAACTACTCATTCTAGTTTATCATATCAAAAATATTAATATTTTTAATTAACAACTTATTATGAAAATGATTTTGGAAGGATGTATAAATGACTGAAAAAACAAACCAGGTATGTTTCATTTTTTGGGAAATTTTTTAATTTAAATGTATTATAAGAAATAACAATATATTTATTTATATTCTAAATAAAAAAAGAATATTTCTACTTCTTATATATTTTATTATAGTTTATGAATTTTGTAAAAATTATGTAATTTTTTATCTATCATCATAAACTACCAATTTATTTCGATAATACATATGAAATTTCTATTTCTGGAAACCCCGTAGACCATTATATGAAAAAAATATTGAATCTAGATTTTTTTATCATAGATAATTCTAAATTTGTTATATTTTATTAAAATTTTCACCTTTTAAAATCATATTAAAGATATTTTTACAAATCCATTAGGTTCTTCTTAGTTTGAAAAAAAATTATTTTGATATTGGTATTTATGAATTCTAAATTTTTATTACTACATTTTTCTAGGGGTATATTTTTTTAATTTTTTATACAGAAATGGGTGAATAATAATAAGTTTTTAAATGTATTAAAATTTTTCATAATTAGTTTTTTTGTTTTTTAAACAAACATAAAGGGGGTATTGATTGTACATGTGAATGTTTTTCAATAATTTGAATACCTTTCCACAGTATTTTGATGAAATATCAATACTGGAAAAATTAATTTTATTATCATATTGTAGGGATAATGGATTTATCAACACTTTATTAGTTTAACAAGAAGTATGAAAATGGTTTTCTACTACTCTAAAAATTCAACAAATTTAATGTAGTAATTTTTAGATACATTATATTCAAGAGTTTAGAAAAGTTAAGGTATTTAATTTTTAAAAGTTTTACAGATATGAAATACAATTGAAACATGATTTTATAGAAATTAAACTTGATTATCTTGATTTCATTAAAATAAATTTATTTCTAAGAGTATTGTTTCGATGGTCAATAAATTATTTGAAGTTATACAATTATTTTCCATAGATGCAGTTTATTTAGAATATTGATTCATCTATATTTTGATAATTTTAGGAGTAATATATGATAAATTAATTCTATTTTAGAATTTTTTTAAGGACAATATGTTTTTATAAAAATAATTTTTTTAAAAAAGGAATCATATGAAGTTAATTTCTTATAATATTATTTAATTTTATTCTAATGTATGATGTTCATTTTTTTTTTTCAAATTATGATTCAAAAAACCTACATTCACAGTAGTGCAAAGTGTGGTTCAACAACCCTACATTCACAATATTTCAATGTATGGTTTGATAACCCTACTTTCAAAATATTGCAATGTATGGTTAGGCATCCCTACCTTTACAATAGTGCATTGAATATTATTGTAACCCTACTTTTAAATTTGTGAAGTGTTTTTTTCGTGAACCCTAAATACATTGTTGAAATTTATGATACATTGACGTAACATACACTACTTTTATGAACCCAATATTACCTTGATGAACCCAAAAATACATTTATGAATGTATGTTTCATGAAACATATTTTCATTGAACCCAAAATTTGGTGGACCCTACCTTTTTTGAAACCTAATTTTCGTGAACCCCATATTCATGTAACCTATATTCGCTGAACCCTGCATTTGATGAACCCCACTTTTATATACCCTACTTTATTGTACCCTATATTTGTGTACCCATCATTTGTCTACCCAACATTCATGTAACCACCTTTTATGTACCCCATTTCGTGTAACCAACTATATTTTACCCTACATTTATTTAAACTACATTCATACACCCTAATTTAATTAATCCTATATTTTGTACCCTATTATTTGATGTTGGTTAGTAATTTTATATTGAACATTGATCTGTTATATATATATATATATGGATTATATTTAATGGTTTTTCAACTTGAAAAATTCCTATTAAATCATTGTATTATTATCGAAATGAATTTCATGAATTCGGTGTAAATAAATAGATAAATATTAATAAATTTTTTCAATGTGATTTTACAATAATTTTATAGGTTACAAAATTATTTAAATAAAAATATTTTATTTTTTATTGGAATTGTGATTCTAGTATTTATGAACTATTTTGAATATCTCTATATTAGTTTTTATGTTTTTAAAATTATGTTTTAAAAGTATTAAATGCTATCATTTTCATTCTATATTATTGGAAGGGTTGTTCAAATTATTTTAAATTATTTTATTTTCTATTTTTTATATATAAATAAATAGGAAATGATGCCGTGAATTTTTATGGATATATTTATACAATATCATGACTCAATCTGTTTTGAGTTTCGAAAGGAAGTGGTGACACTATAACTGATGAATATTTAGAATATATGTCACGAACTGAATCTGATCGCCACCGAAACAGTCACCAAACCCGGCCCGTGACAAGTCCCTAGGGAATTACCAATCCCCACGAGCTGGAACAAGTGCCTGGGTATCATAAAATTAGAATAGGGAATTATTTAACCAAGTTTATAAACATAGAACAACAAATGAATCCAATAAAACGAATCTAGATTTTTCAAACCAAACAATGTTTTACAAAAATTCAGAACTGAATTACATAGTCTAAAACAACTCGAAAAGACTATAAGAAAGGTAAAAATCAAAAAATGAAGAGTCCAAGAACCTCAACATGGCCAGATGAATCACCCTCAAACCATCTCGACAACACCGCATCATAAATGACCGGTGAAACCCCAAATTGTTGGCATAAAGTTGAACCCAAACCTGTGACAACAAAAATAAACAAGTCTACTTACACACAAGGGTGTAAGTAGGTCTTGAGACAATGACCAGTAAGATACCACCACTAATATATTCCATGTGATAAACATACAATGATGAAAATCATGAAAGTTTTCAAAAACATGTAATTTCTAGTTACAATTTCTAAAAGATGCAACTTAAAAAATTCAATTTTCAAGTGTGATAATTTAAAGAGTCAACACTTTTAAATTAAATTCAAAATCTACTTACTTTTTTTAGACAAATATACTGTATTCCAACGGTTAGTATAAAGGATCTAATGAGCACAAGCAATAGGAAAAAATCCCTAGGCACTAGCTAGATGTGGGTCCTAGGTACCTCGTATCTCGGTGGGAGTAACCACAAAAAAAAATCTGTTCTCGTGCATGATCCACTAGTAGGGAACATAACGATAACCTAGTGGTCCCCAATGATCATCATTAGTGTTTAGTTAGAGTTTTAAGCACCAATCTTGCTAAGTGAAACTGAGGCCAAACCTCACAGATTCACTAGCATACCGGTACACCTCTACCCACCTAGATACCCAGGTTTTCCCTTTGGGGTCAAAAAAGATAAAAAATCCAAGAAATATAGTTTTCACATGAAAATATCACTTCCACATTAGACATTAACCAAACATCCCCATGTACATCACACAAGTCACAAATTCCACTTTTTATTCAAATTTATTTTGAAATCAAACTCACACCAAAATAGCTTACAACACTTTTTTCATTACTTTCACAATCCAACACATTCTTTAACAATTTTATAAAGTCCCTCCAAATATGTTAAACATCACATAACAGCCCACTCAAATGTTTCATTAAACCCTTTTTATAAACAAAATCCATTTTTCGCATCGCACTCACACAAATAGCCCACATCACGTTCACACCTCTTTCACATTTCAGTAAATCCATTAGTCATTTTTAAAAAAAATTCCAAGAGAATACACATCACATGATAGACATATTCACATTTAAAATGGTCTCTTTTATTGTATAAACAATCCAAAAAAGTTTTCCAATATGATTTCACCTCTTACATAAATCATTAAACCATTCAGAACTTTTATAAAACAATTATAAAGAGTGTACCAAATCATTTCACATTAAACCCATTTCAAAACCGTATTTCAAGGACAAAATCACACCAATAAAAAATCAAAAAAGTATTGGTAGCCCCAAACACATTTATTAAACTACCCCCAAGTGTTATACTATCACCTCAAACAATACCGCAAAAGATACACATGAAAAGAACAAATTTTCAAAATCACTTTCTAGAAGTACAATCGGGTTTTACACCTTAAACCCATTAAAAAAATATTTAAAACCTAATGGCACACCAATACCCTACCAAATCAGAATTTTCAGCCCAAAAAAGATTTATTAAACCAATTTCATGTGTTATAAAATACACCCAAATAATACCCAACTGGTTACACATGAAAAACACCCAATTTTAAGTTAAAATGAAACTATAAAAATAAATGCTTCACTAATTAAAACATAAAATAATTTCACACCACTCACTACATATTAGGAATATGCATAATAAGTAATTCAAGCAAACTAACTCATCATAAAATGATTACACATGGAATCACATACCTTTTATGACAAAACCCTCAAAACATGAGGTGAAACATCAACCGCACCACCGCAACACCTAAGGAAGATAAATCCAGCCCTAGACCACAATATTTGACCAAACATATCCCAAATCAAACCCTAGGTTCGAACCTCAATTTATGGACATGAAGAACTTCAAGAAAGGGTGAAAGAAACCCTAATGAAGGGGAAACAATCAAGGAAAGAAACACTTACCTGAAACATCTTGAATCAAACGAACCAAATACACCATCATTTGAATCTCCAAGCAACTAATCCAAATATGGAGGCTCTAATGCAGATAATAAGGTCATGTGGGGACTGAAATGGGTGAAATAGAGAAGAAATTTAAGGAGTTATGAACGAAACAATTTAACTCTTCAAATTTGGAATATTTAAGAAATCTAGATAAGTTTCGCACGAATTCGTGAAACACATGATCTCAAAAGAGGCGAAATAGATAATGGGAGTTCTCGTTATGTTTTTGGATTTGATTTGGAGGTTGAATCACCGAAAAATAGTAAATATTGAATGTGATATTAAAAGATTAAAAATAAAACAGAAAGTAGGAAATGGGGTTTCGGGTTGGCCCAAAACCTTAATAAAAAACCCAAATCCATCATGATTATGGATTTTTATGAGGCCCAAATGGATATGGTAGTTTTTATATATTAGGTTATGAAAATTGAGAAGTTTAATTGTTGTAAAATCTTGATAAATGAATGATTTATAAAATAAAAAAAATTTGTTTTTAAATTTGGAAATGGGCTCACGGTTTGGCCCAAATTTTGAAAACCCACAATTTCCACCATAATACATATGGACCCCCCCAAAAAATAAATAATGTAAATTAAATGAAAAAATTTATTTAAAATAAGTAATGTATTTGAAAATATATATATATATATATATATAATGTCTATCTAGTAGAAAATATATATATATATATTGGTTGAAATATTTGATATTATGTTTTTCATAGGGAATGTACTGTGTACTTTGTATATGTTGTGCATTGGAATCATCCTACAACCATATGTTTCATCACATTCCTGGTATCTCAAAATATAAAATTCATCTACTGTGAATTAAACATCATTAAGGAAATGTGTTAATCCATAAATAAAGAACCAATATCAGTGATTTCATAATTTATCTTCTCTCTAATGGGTTCTTCTATTAAACTATTTCCCTTCTATCACACACACATTCTATTTTTTTTTGTTTATCAATTTACACAGAAAATAATTATTTTTTATTATTCTTCCTCAGGTTTGGACTCCAAGATTATAAATTAAGGATCTAAGGGTTGTGAATCCCTATATCTAATGTCAATGATTTTTTGGTTGTGACTCTTTTTGTATAAGTCTTGGTTGTAAGGTTTGTGACTTCTATACAAAAGTCAGTATTATGGGTATCCATTGACTAGAAATGGAATTTGTAATTTTGTTTAGTCCCCCTCAAAAATAATATTTATTTCACATGTATCTCTCGATAAGTATAGAGGTATTAGAGTATAGTAGTTCCACTCTGTAACTAACTACTAATAAAAACAATATTCTGTTGTTTAATTTTCCCGCTTCTAACTAACCATAAATATTAATGTTGAAAATTAATTCAATTAAACCATTTATTTGTATATGTTCTTTAATATGATATATTCACCCCTTAAAGACCATATTCCTTTACCCTAAATCAAAAAATTTATAAATCTATATAAATTAAATACTATACAATAAAAGATAAATATAATTCCTTATAAAATAATATGAATTATACAATGACACAATAATATACAATTATTCATCAATTTATAGGTGAGGTTAAATAATCTAAGGTTATTATCATAGAGAAGATGATACCATAAAATTAATGAACATGTTAATATATTAAAATACCCCAAGGGTGATCTCATCGAGCATCAGGAGTGTTAACTTAGCCGTATGATCATAATACCCCATGTACAATGCACATCTTAAATAATAATCTATGGAGTTGCATACCAGATCTATTCTCAGGTACCCAAATGAAATTAATGCCTTAAAAACATGTGAGATATTTTCTGTAGGCCACCACCAATAGTGTATAAAGAAATATCTAGTATGTTATTATAAAATATAGAACTGTTTAGGTATATAATAAATTATAGTGTTAATTAAAAAAATACATCGATATGGTTTCCTTATAGTATACCTGACCATCACTACCTACTATGGCCTATGATATATATTTTGAATAAAAGGAAACCTACGTATATATGATATAGGTGAAATATACGGTCATTGAAAAACTAAAATCAATATATGAACCGATACCAAGAATGTGATTTTTCTTGGCAGATACATCCTTTGGAAATAGTAATAAATTATTTATATTTTAATACAAAATGCAACTTATGAATTTAATAATATGAACTCTATGCCCATATATAGAGATATGAAAAAGAAATCTCAATAATCACTCCAGGAGAACTATAAATACCAAACACAATAAGAGTATATATATATATTTATATATATATCTATAAAAAGACACATGGGTATCACTCCTAGCGTGGTGTGAAGTCAAGATAATATTTTATGTCCATCCCTATTATCACACATAGGGGACTGAGTATCACATGTGGCCAAGTATAACCATATTAAAGCTGAGGTATTGCATGTTTTATCCCTTATGTAACCACTATCACACAAAATTTGGTAAATAAATATACATGATGAGCCCATCCAAGGAATACCATGTATCACTCCCAACATACGATATGGAAAATAATATATGAGTCTGTCCTTAGAATTATGAAAAAGAAAATAAAAAATATCTCCCAAGGCATAAAATTGTTTCAATAACATATGAAACCATAAAAGGCATTCAATAAAGAGGAACCCAAGTATCACTCAAGGAATTCATAATTAATTTATATTTTTATGTTCAATTTAATGGATTCCATGTATTTAACAATTCCTTATGTACTCTCTATTTTACAATGGGTCTTTTTCATGAGAATTTCCCAATACAGTCCATACATACTGATGGAGAGGGGAGGTCACATTCATCATTAAATAATAAAAAAACAAAATGTTGTATACTGATCATGACATTATCATAATTTATTGACACTAAAATATGGACTTTCCAATAATGATGTCATTTATTTCATTAAGTGTTTCTTTATTCCAATAAATAAAACCAAGAATTGAACTGATGTAATAATTACAATATTATTTATATGATGCATGCCACTATACATGAAATAGGCACTATATAGTCTAGGGTAACAAGTATACAAAAAATAATCAAATTCAATTTATAATAAATGCTTAAAACTTTTAAGGTGGTGTTTCTATCACTAGGAGAAAGTATAGTGGAGGGATACACCTTTCCACATAAAAAAGTTGTACCACCTCATTTTAAAATTAATAAAATTCACAACAATTATGTGTTTTATTAGAAAATTATTAATTAATTAATGGAATATAATTTACAATTTCTTATGAGTTTTTTCAACATGTTGTTATTGACAATTAAAAAAAACAATTTAGTGTACAAGGGAAATTATGATTTAAGCATTAGAATTCAAAAAATTTATATTTAAATTTAAATGGAATAACACTAAAATACGAGCGTCTGAAAATACAACGTATTTATTTTACTATATATACATTAATAGAAAATGAAATATATCACATACCGTATGCATAGGGAAATCCAAACCTATAATACCAGGATCTAATCAATGTTATAATAGAATAAAACAAAATATATAAAAAATTTCCCAGAAATAGTGTGAAATATATGGGTCCATAAATCTTCATCAAGATAGAATTAAATAAATATAGTTTTTAGAGGAAATAATATCTTACCTGTACACATCTAATGTGTCCGACGATGCTTGATTCCCACACTGAACTGAGGATATAATTTGAAATTTAGAGGAGGAGACGAGAGGGATCACATGTGCCTTCCCAAGGTAAACATATGACATAATGAAAAGAGGGAGAGAAAATAAATAAGGTGGAAGTATAATTTTTTGTAATTTTACCCATCTTCAACGTGGCGCATTGTGTGTCCAAATGGATGGAATATTCCAACCTTACTGGGATTCATCTTATAAAGGGGGTTAATGTGGTTCATGTGAACATTGTAGAGACAAATGTGTAAACCATTCATTTCCCCTGTATCCACAATCTACTATAGAAACATCGTTGTGGGGACCTCTCTAATAGTAAGTTAAAATTGTGTGAGACCTATAGTTTTACTAGACTAAGTACACGATTTCTCATATGTGCTGAAAAATTTAAAACAAATAGTGTTCCTCAATATAATCTCCATGATTTTGATGTTTTATGGTTTGGATATCTCAATACATTATGACTTACAAAAGATACCACTAAGGACGTAAAAATTTATAAAAACAACACATTTATGTGTCACAACATTAATATTTCATTCTGATTCTAGTGTTAAAATTGGTCATATCCACTAATAAGAAATTAATGTTTCTTAAAAGAAATTCATCTCGTCAAAAATAAAAGGAAGATACAATATAAACACTAAGGAAATTATCATATCATAGAATACTTCTATAAATAATAGAAAAAACACCTAACCTGACCGTGTCATGAAATTTCATTCAAATGTCCATGTTTCATTTCTTAACAACCCACAAACTTCTAAGAATAACTATATGAGTATGATAATTTTTTTTAAAAAATCAATCCTATAATTATTTTCCCAAATTGAAAAATGATATAGATCCCACCCAAGCCTTTATAACCCGATACACAATAATCTGATAATCTCTTATCATTGTCCAGATTACGAAACTTACCACCACATTTCCCACATTTAATAAATTTTTACAAGTCACGATATCTATTTCATCGCAACTATACAAAAAATATCTCACTATTATTTTTAAATATTCATTTTTATTGATCATATTAATGTGGGAACCCAATAACATCAGGGGACCAAAATCAGTCCTCATTTGATCAAAATATCCAAATCCTGATAATCAGAACTAAACCTAGTCATGCAAGCTCCCCTTCAAAGGCACTGCCAACATTTTCATCACACCAAACCTAACCTGAAAAAAATTTGGAAATGCTTCCCCACTGACCACATTCATCGAAACGAGGAAGAATCAGGCTGAATGACATCATGTTGACTATTTTCAAAATCGTTATCTTTAAAGGCCAACATAACACAACCCAAAAAATGATTTCATCTCTATAATAATTATATAATTAAAAAGAACATGTTCACTTAATCTCGTTGATATAATACAATGAAATATCAAGCCCCAAAATTCATAGTTTGATGTCATTCCTCTACACAAGAAATGTTCAATAATTGATCCAGCACACTTGGATCGTCACCCTCAAAACAATTCATCCATGCCCAATAGATGTTAAGGGTAGACTCAAGTTCATAAAATGGAGTCTAAAGAGTATATTAAATTATGTATATACTCTATAAGTAACATGTGAATCATCGATACAATGATTAAACGTCCATGTATCCTGAACGTTGGTTGAGATAAAGAGGCATCCTCTTGGTGGTAATGTCAAAGATGTATTTATGGTGCCCATTAGTCCATCCATGTTGTTCTTAATTAGGATCCTAATTATCAGTCAGGATGAACCATGACCCTATAAACACTATGTTTGTAAATAGAATATTTGATGGAGTCTATTTATCAATGATAAAGCAATTTTAATTTAGATATGCCTATAATTGACACTCTCTCAATGTATGTTTGACAAGATATATATTATAGACACGATCACTACAATTATAATTGTACACTAATAGGATGTAAATAATTTATAGAACAACCAAAGAATAATTCATTATATCCATGACAATGTTCTTGGTATGGTTTAAATCAAACTATGTCAAACTACATAGATAAGTTTTATTCAAACATTTCAGGACATATTCTTTTCGAAGAGATTAGTTTCACCTGCAATGGAATCTTCAATGCCCAAACATGATCCCTTTACAACCAAAAGAATCATGTGATCACCAAAACACCACCACCAGTTTCCATCCTAACTTTTAATGTTTGACATGTTTTAGAAACAAACAACGATATCATTTCCATTCTATCTCACAAGGATAGAATTAGATCCAAACACAACAATGTGAACTTAATTCAAAAGTATCACGTGCCATTTCTAAATGGTCATCATTAGTTATGCCATTATACATTTAGGGACCCATTAAACTAGTATTGTAGAAACAAATAACAAATTAAGATTTTACTAGTCATTGAATTTTCAGGAAAAATTGATCCATCCAATGGAAAATGTTCTATCAAAAACTGATTGTGGTTACAGGATGTGGTCATCACTCTTCAATAATAATTAAACTGAATGGAGAGTAAAAATACACAGCTACAAGTTCACTGGGAAAAAATTATTTTAGACACACGTGTGACATTCCTACTTAGATAAATACATGTTTTCTATTGATTTAGGGATAACAGCCAAACCAACTGACCATAGTGTCAAAACAACATATCCTTTTTATGAAAACACCCCACACAATTGGATGATTCAGATTCCACCTAATGCCCAGGTCACTCTAATTCATAGATGAATGGGGAAATACATAAAAATACAGGTAAATTATATTTATTATGGAAATAAATAGGTTTTATTCTATTCTAACAACATGATGGGTATAATGTGTATCAATGTATAACACCACATGATTTCATTGATACAATGGACCATTCTTGATAGTACCCATAAGATTATCATCTCTATACACACCAATATCTAATGGTATATGAATTATCTCTATCCATGTCATAATAAACTATACGACTATAAAATAGGTAGATGAACTCCCTTGTCAACCAACACTAAAGCGCAAGATGATGAAGGGTCACAGGAACTACTATGTGGATTGCTAATCCCTATGAATGTCTACCTAGAAGAAACTGATCATTTTATGATTCTCCTAATAATAATAGGGGTAAAACAACCAAATATATACTTGTATATTAAAATGGTGATTTAGAGAATAAGAACCCTACACAGGACTACATCACCCATTCTATACCACACAACTAAAAGGATTCATAATAATAATAAAAGGATTTAGTGTTCACAGTTCATGAACTACCCCAAGATAACCCTTTAGATAATTGGGAAGTATTGAAATTATAAGGAGGTTATTCCTGAAGATACACTATTTTTAAGGGACTCTCATTTATTTCCTAATAATCTAAGGTAAAAACAAACATTCCTAATATAATGATAAACTCATGGAAACAATTAAAATTCCATAACATGAGGGTTAATTCGAAGAAACTCTACATGTTTTATTTGGGATTATGTTTTACAAAAATATTACCATTAATCATTTTAAGGACTACTTTTATAAGATAATTTACATATTATAATGTTTGGAATATAATATACCTAAATTCATAAGAAAATATTGAAAATTTATCATAGATATCCATTTACCAATTAATTATTTAACCAAAATCCAGTCATAATAATTAAACATATCTAATAAATTACATCGGTTAATTTTATTAATCCAAAAAGATTTCCCAATTGGGCTTATTTTATAAAATTAGATTAAATTTATTGAAGAAAAACCATTCAGGTTGAAATTTAAATTGTAAAGAAACCAAATCCTCATAAATAATGAATATGGAAATTAGAAAATAAGGGTTTTATTAATTATTTAGGGGAATATTCATGTAATATACTCGTATATGTCTATATGTGAACCCATATAGATGGATACAAACACTTAAAATAACTATCTATATAAAATATAAACATTCTCCCACGTGGATATACAATAAGGAAGAAATATAAAGGTGACATAGGAGGGTCCCATTAAAACATAGTAGTATCATATAAATTAAACAATATTTAATTTAAAAAATTATGAATTTTATGACACACTTAATACATTTATCATATAATAACAATGCACCATGACCAATCTACTTGGGTCGAGTCTGACCTATATCAAAACTATAATAGGTCAGGACTATCATACATGGGTCACATCATGAAAAAGTTCCATAAGAAACCAATTTATGTAATATTTATGGTATAACGACTTTTAAATTTATATAATAGTTTCTAGGATTATAAATCTCATAAAAAATGGATCGATTATAGGTGTTACTATTTCCCAATTCATATAGTTCTTATATGCCGCAAAAATTTCCAATTAGATCCAATGTAATGAAACCATTATCTTTCATCCCATGCATCCAATGGTCTATTTCTCAAATAGGAAATAATTTCATAGTTTAGCTATTACAAACATTCAATATGGACAAAAACCTTTTAAATTATTATGGAACATAAATAACTAATTGTATATTTAATGTATAACTAGGGATTTTAAACATAAAAATTAAAAAATAAACAATGTTATAATAGGAATATAATCATTAAAATTTTACATGGAACAAACTACCTAAACTAGTAAAACACAAAATCGTGGAAAAATCTATATATGAAAGAACCAAAAAATCATTGTGTATATTCTAACACACTAAATAAAACACTAAACGTGTTATAGAAATAATCATTACAATGAAATACGTGGGTGGGTTAGATGAAAATCATGTTACAAAAATTCCTAACATGATATAATATTTTAATTATAATTAACAATCAAGGAACATCAATATATCTAAAATATTCTAGAAAATCAATCTATGTGTCATGGAATATGAATGGATAGTGAATCTCTATGTAAATGTGATAATTCATTTAATGTCACAACCTTGTTATACCATTCTAAGGGTAAATATTGAAATCACAGAAATCAGCAAGTATGAAAAATTTAACTATTCACTCGTGGTGAAGTAAAAATCATATATAATAATGAATAGTAGGAGCACAAATCCCATCTGTGGCCTCTTAAACCTTTCCACATGTGTGGATTGTTCAGTCCCTAACATAACAATTTACCAATCACCAAAACATTCTTATTTAAATTTATATCTTCCCAAAATGACAATATAATGGAAAAGAAAATTCATTTTTATCACTTTATACCTTTTCAACCCAAATATCTATGAAACCACTAGTTGGGATGATTTTCAGATATTCCCAAGCATGCCTCCCCATATAATAGAGTCTTATGACTAGAAGTGATGGTCTAATGATTATATAGTGGGGAGACTATACCCTCACGGTTATAGTGGTAAATTATTATAAGTGATAAAAACTAAATCAAGGAAAAATGGAATCCAAAAAAATATAATTCAGATCAATGGATGATACATATAATAGCTGATAAAATAATATGAAATGGACAATTACATTATAAAACAAAACTATTAATTCATATCTAGATGATTCTATGAACTCTAAATAAGTAGAAATACAATAGGAAATACTAATGAATATAAGAATAATGAATTGGGGTAAAACGCCTCTATGGTGATCACTACTAGATTCATGAGTGAAAATCGAAACATGTCATTCTAAGCTCCCATGTATGATTCAAAACATTACAAATAATCCCGGAGACTATGAATATGAGGTTCTATCGGGTACCCTAATGAAATGGATGCCTATGTAGGGTGTGAGATATACTCATTAGGACCCCACCATTGGTGTCTAAAGAAAAATATATTATGTGAATATAAAATACAGCAATGTCCATGTACATAAAATATTTAATTGACTGTTAAATAAATACAATTGTTTGGGACACTCAAGAGATACCCAACAATTACTAAAATCATTATCCTTGGATATATATACCAAAAATGAAGACATAATATGTAGATATTACATGGGTTAAATAGTATGACATCACAGCACAAGTATAAGGAGATATAATGAACATAATAATATTAGTAGGCTTGGCAGATTCATCACTTGATAATAGTTATTCATTCATTGAGTTTTAATATTACATTCATTATTTGAATTTAATAAAAATTTCCCTAAGCCAGCCTAATGTTATCAAAAAAGGAAACCCAAGTATCTATCCAGTGGATCTATAAACAAACAGCACGATAAGATTGTATCCTAAGAGATCCATAAATGGAATCCCATTTATCACTCCAGACATTGTTTGATTTCAAGAAAAAACTAAAGTGTCTATTTTTAGTATCACAAAGAGGAGACTGATGATTACTCATGTATTGGTATGACCAACTATCCAATATGCCCATTAATTAAATCTCTCCATGGGAACATGTGACACTAACAAAAATGTAGAGAAATTCAAATGGTGAGACCGTCTGAGGCATACCGTGTATCGATCACTGTGTACTATAATAAAAGAAACATATGGTCATATCCATGGCATTCCAAAGATGAAAAACCATGTATCTATCAGGAAATAATAACTTCTCAACACCCTACGACCTCATCCATGAAATTATATATAGAGTAACCCATGTATCAATCAAGGCATTCAGAATTCATTTATGTGTTTCTATTCAATTGTACGGAGGCACTATTTGTAAAAATTCTCAAACACAACTATATTATACTAGGGGTAAAGATCATGTGAAATCCTCAATACATGTTATAAATAAATAATTATCGGGGAAATCCCCATCATCATTAAATTACAATAAAATTAGAGGCCATGTAATGATCACACTTCTTGTCAGAATTCGAAGAACATAATAGAGGGCCATTCCCATAATGATTTCATCAGATTTATTATGTGGTCCTTTTAGAAATTAATGAAAACCAAACATTTAATTATTATACTATGTCATAGTATACTACCCAAGGGAGGTAACACCATACATACAAGAGAAATTAAATAGGCTACTCTAACATGCCAACAACTCAAGAATCAAATAATTCAAGTAATAAGATTGGTTCCAAACCATATGTTGTGGTCTTTTAACAAAGAGATAATACACTTGACAGTTAAACCCTTCTACATTTAAATTAACCAATCATATTTTTAATTAATAAATAATATGTACTATAATTATTATTTTTATCATACATAATGCATCAATGAACTATGTTGGTATATATTTTTGATGAAAATAATTTCCAAAAATCAAAAGGAATTTGCATAAAAATGGAAAAAGAGGGCATTAAGCATTATAAAGAACACACAAGACATGAATTCATCATTATATACTTGTGTATATGAGGATGAACCATTGAATACGAATTTTCATGTTAGGAAAAGAATATGTGATTGGAATATCCAATACAAGTCATGTAAGAATTGAATCCCACATCCCACAAATTTTTCATTTCATTAAAATATAACCTATCATGTGATACTTACACATTTTGAATAGATAGAATATATTCTGATATAAAATATTCATATTGTGAATTTCCCCATATTTTAAATTTAAGAAGCAATCTTTGGATTGAGATTACTATATGTGAGATACATCATGTCATGTAATTATTTATCTATATATTTATATACAATAGAAATCAATATGAAGGTCTTCGTGGAAGCCACTATCTTCATTATTATAATCTCATTTCTTTCAACTTCTTCCTTCTGAATCAACAATAGTATAGTCATTTTTCTATTATAATCATATACGCCTGTTGTTTATTATTATGCATCTATTCCTAGTCCTTCTTGTCTCACCTTTTTTTCTTTAGTGATCATTATCCATTATAGTTGTCTTTGAATATAAATGTAATTCTACATTCTTACTAGCTTACAATTTCAAGTAATTTTTTGACTCATTGTTCAGTTTTCCAGATTGTAAAATTTTTTATTATGCACTCTTCAATTTTTATCTACTATATTTCTAATATTGTATTATTCCAAAAAAGCATGTCTATGATTATTTCTGGGATTTAGGTTATTAACATCATGGGTTTCTTAACCACATTGGGTAATGGTTGAGAATATGTTTTTTTATAAATATATTGAATCTATAAAACAAACATGTAATCGTAAGACTATTAATCATGTTAATAAATAATAGTTTATTCAATTAATTAATGAAACCCTAACCATGGGATGTCTAAATGTACAAAACAGACTTTATTGAAGTAGAGAAGTCCATGAACATTATCTTATGACATGTTCTAACATATAATTTATTCCTTACACTTCTGGATTTTTTTCTATATGTGTACTTAGGAATAGTTTCATCTTGGATAAGTATAATTAGTTTTACCATAATCAATTTGTAATATATGCACCACATTATAGATTAATCCATTGAAAAATCACATGATAGGCCCTAGATTATCTTTCTACCTAAAACCATACAATTTTCCTTGATCCATATATCCTTTACCAATTAAGAAACAAATAGATTAATCTTTAGTACAATCAAAAACACAATTAAATTTTTGAGGACTTTTATATATGGGGTTCAAAAGTAATTTGTTACTTATCATATTGTTCTCTTTGTGGGTTCATCCTAACAATATCACATTACTACGCCATTTTAGAAAGTGTTGTTTTGGATAATAGAAATATATAATCTAATATCCACCGATGAGATTTAAATGATTCATGTAGTTATGCGAAATTTTTCCACTATTTAAAGGAATCATAAATATTTTCCATGTAAAGTAGCCCTCATAATTATCATTGGATTACGGAAAATGTCCCCATTTTATATTTTTATTTTACATTCGTTTTTCTTTATAAGCAAACACATCCTTGTTTATCTTTATCCTAGTGCGTGTTTCCAGGACCCTTACTCATTCAAGGATCCTCGAAACTCAATAACTCCTCACATTCATTCTTAATATCATATGTTATCTTTCTATATGATGTCATATAAGTATGGATGTCCATAGAAATCAGGCGGTCCCCAACCATCCAAATACGAAAAATTCACCACTTGAACTGTATGGAGGGAAACCATTACTATAGGATCACACCCTTATTGATTTTATCTTGTTATCGATTAGTGGTGCTTCACCCAACATTATGCTCCCCCTTTCTAGGCACATACAATAAAAATAAAACCTATATTCATCAGAATAATCTATTACATGATCTAGTGCAATGGAATTTAGTGTGAATATCCTCATCTGGATATCTATAATTTCTTATAAGTGTGCGATACCTTTCACAATCAATGAATATCACTAATGTAGTCAGATTTTCATTATTCCCATTCTGTTTTTGTAAACGATCCAATTATTGGATATGATGCTAAGTTATAGAGTAAATATTTAATTTCAAAAAATAGACATGAAATTTCTATATAAGTATTTCAAATATATAAAAAATTGGATGCTCCGAAATTACATTTATGAAAATTTTCCAGAAAAATGGAGAGTTACACCTAGCGACCATCTTACTAAAAAATGGGCTTTATTAACACACAAAATGGAGTTGAAATCACTGAAAAAGTGATGTAAAGATCATCACAGATAAAGTGGATACCCTTTATCAGTGAAAAAGAAGCACTAATAAAGAGAGTTGTTATTAGTGCTACAAAATGACTCATAAAGGGCTCCTTTATCAGAATTGCAAATACGCTGATAAAGGTCTCCTTTATCAGCTCTAAATAAGTGTTGATAAAGGGATATTTTATTAGTGCCTTTTTCACTAATAAAGTTAACCTTTATCATCACATGTTTAGTGCTGATAATGAATCCCGTTATCAGTGCTTTTTTGGCACTGATAAATTCCCTACCTGATGTATCATGAATTTCTGAAACAACACAACCAAACAAAACTTGTAAAAAAATCAGCATATCAGACTAGTAGTTCACACATATAAAATATGAAGTTCTAGTCAATTTGGGATCAAAGGATTGGAAAATATATTCCTAAGGTGATGTAATAATTATTAATTATAATTATCAAAAGGTAAAATTAAATAATATCTCATACAAATAATATCTTACATTTCCTCAGATAAAATATATAGAGAGAATTCAATGTCATAACCTTAATAAAAATTTGAGTATGGCTTGCATGTGAATGTGTTTGGTCAGTTTTTTGTATATCAGTGGTTGAGTCGGGGTTGACTCATACACATCACACATGACTGATGGATTGTTGGCCTAACGTATCAACACAATCTGAATGAGTTTGGTCAGTTTTATGTATGTTAGTGGTTGTTTTCACTTAAAATTTGGTCCATTTTAAACAAAATAGAGTCACTTTGAGTGATACCAGTCACACTGTGCCTCAGATGCAGGTAGGGTTTACACGTACATGTCTTAAATAACCCATGAATCATTATTATAAAGTATCAACACCATCCAAATGTGTTTGGATGTTTTTCTGTATGTTAGTTGTTGTTTCAATTAAAATTATGTCCATTTTAAACAAAAGAGAGACACTTTGAGTGATATCAGCCACACTGTGCCTCAGATTGAGGCGGGAATGACTCTTACACATCACAACTAACCCATGGATCATTTTCCTAAAGTATCAACTCAATCAGAATGCGTTTGGTCAGTTTTCCATACGTCAGTGTTTGTTTTCACAGAAAAATTATGTCCATTTTAGACAAAAGAGAGACACTTTGAGTGATACCGGCCACACGACACCTCAGATTGAGCCAGGGTTGAATCATACATGTCAAAAATGACATAGGGACTTTTCTCCTAATGTATCAACATAATCCAAATGTTTTTGGTCACTTTTTAATATGACAGTTGTACTTTTCACTTAAAATTCTGTCAAATTAAAACAAAATAGAGACAGTTTGAGTGACACCGGCCACACCGTGCCTCAAATTAGAGCAGGGTTGTCTCATACATGTCATACATGACCCATGGATCGTTGGAATAATGTATCAACATAATATGAATGCATTTGGTTGGTTTTCCGTATGTTAGGGTTTGTTTTCACATAAAAATTATGTTCAGTTTACAAAAGAGAGAGACACTTTGAGTGATACTGACCGAACTGTTCCTCAGATAGAGGTGAGGTTTACTTGTACATGTTCAAAATTTCCCATTAATCGTTATATTAATGTTTCAACACTATATAAATTCATTTGGATTTTTTTCCGTATGTTAGTTTTTGTTTTCACATAAAATTTTGTCCATTTTAAATAAAAGAATGACACTTTGAGTGATACCGGGCACACGGTGCCTCATATTGTGGAAAGGATGAATCTTACACAACAATAAAAGACTCATGAAACATTTTCCTAATGTATAAACAAGATCTGAAAGCTTTTGGTTGATTTTTCATACGTCATTGGTTGATTTCACCTAAAAATTACGTTCATTTTAAACAAAAGAGAGACACATTGAGTGACACCGGGAACAAAATGCCCTGAATTGAGGTGGGGTTGACTCATACATGTCAAAATGATCCATTGATCGTTTTCTAATGTATCAACACAATTTTAATGCAATTGATTATTTTTTCGTACGTCAATTTTTGTTCTCACTTAAAATTATGTCCATTTAATCAGAAAAGAGACACTTTGAGTGATACTGAGCACACCATGCCTCAGATTCGGTAATTGTTGACTCTAATTCACCAAACAAATACTCATGGATAGTTTGAATATTGTATCAACACAATCGGAATGCGCATGGTCAATTTTTCGTACGTGAGTGATTGTTTTCACTTAAAAATTATGTCCATTTTAAACCATAGGGAGACACTTTTAGTGATACCAGACTAACCATTCCTCGGATTGAGGAAAGTTTGAATCATAAACATAAAAAATGACCCATGGATTGTTCTCCTAAATTATCCACACAATTTGAATTTGTTTGGTCATTTTCCATATGTCAGTTGTTGTTTTCACTTAAAATTCTGTCCATTTTAAACAAAAGGGAGACACTTTGATTGATACTGGACATACAATGCCTCATATTGAGGTAGGGTTGACCTATACACATCACAAATGACCAGTGTATCATTGTGATAAGGTATCAAAATAATCTGAAAGCATTTGTTTGATTTTACATATGTCAGTGGTTGTTTTCACATAAAATTATGTCCATTTTAATCAAAAGAGAGACACTTTGAGTGATACCGGACACACTATGACTCTTATTGAGGTGGAGTTGACTCGTACATGTCACAAATAAACAATGTATACTTTTAATAATTTATCAACACTTCTAGAAGTGTTTTTTTTAGTTTTCCGTATGTGAGTTGTTATTTTCACTTAAAATTTTGTCCATTTTAAACTAAAGAGAGACACTTTGAGTGATACCGGCCACACCATGCCTCGAATTGATGCAGGATTGACTTTTACACAAGAAAAATGTCCCATTTATTTTTGGGCAAAATTATCAACACAATCCAAATTTTTTTTGTCATTTTTCCGTACATCAGTGGTTGTTTTCACTAAAAAATTATATCCATTAAAAAAAAAAAGAGATACAAATTGAGTGATTTCGACTGCATCATTCCTTGAATTGAGGCAGGATTTACTTTTACATGTAATAAATGACCCATGGATCATTAAATTAATGTATCAAAACAATCCGAATGTGTTTGGTCATTTTCACTTACGTCGGTTGTTGTTTTCACTTAAAATTATGTCCATTTCAAACAAAAGAGAGACACTTTGAGTGATACCGGCCACACCATGCCTTGGATTGGGTTTGGGTTGACTCATACATGTCACACATGACCCATAGATCATGGGAATAATGTATCAAAATAATAATAAGGCTTTTGTTTTGTTTTTCGTACGTCAATTGTTGTTTTCACATAAAATTATTTCCCTTTAAAACAAAACAGAGACACTTTGAGTGATACCGGACACACTGTGCCACAGATTAAGGAAGGGTTGACTAGTACAAGTCAAAAATGAACCATGGATTGTCAAGATAAATTACCAAAACATTCGAAATGTGTTTGGTCTATTTTTTGTACTGCAATGGTTGTTTTCACTTATAATTCAGTTCATTTAAAAAAAGAGACACTTGGAGTGATACCGGCCACATAGAGCATACGATTGAGGCGAGGTTGAATTGTACATGTCCAAAATGACCCATGGATCTTTATTCAAAGGTATTAACACGATTTTAATGCATTTGGTTGGTTTTATGTATGACAGTTATTGTTTTTAATTAAAATTATGTCCATTTTAATCAAAAGAGAGACACTTTGAGTGATACTGGCCTGACCAGGCATTGGATTGAGATGGGGTGGACTCTTACATGTCACACATGACCCATGGATCATTGGAATAATTTATCTACACAATAAAAATGTGTTTGTTTAGTTTTTTATTAATCACTAGTTGTTTTTACTTAAAAATTATGTCCATTTCAAAAAAAATAGATGCAATTTGATCGATACCGGCCACAATGTGCCTCAGATTAAAGTAGGGATGACTCACACACATCAAAAATGGACCATGGAACATTATAATAATGTATCAACTCAATCCGAATGTGTTTGAGTGGTTTTATGTATGTCAGTTATTGTTTTCACTTAAAAATTATGTCCATTTTAAACAAAACCGAGACACATGGAGTGATACCTGCAACACCGAGACTCTAATTGAGGGGAGGTAGAATTTTACTTGTCACACGTGACCCATGGATCATTTTACTAATGTATCTACACATTATTAATGCATTTGGTTGGTTGTTTCATACGCCAGTGGTTGTTTTTGCTTAAAAATCTGTTTGTTTTTAACAAAAGAGAGAAACTTTGAGTGATACTGGTCACACCATGCCTCTAATTTAGGTGGGGTTGCCTCATACACATCATAAATGACCCATGGATAATTTTACTCAATTTAATACATATATGGGGAGTATAATCTATGGATATAGGAGGTTCCAACAATTTTTATTTTCTTGTTATGGATTATTAAAAAACATACAATTTCTACAAGTGAAAATATTTGACACATGTGAATCCATTTTGAATCTAAATGCTCATAATTTAATACTGACATTCCCAACATCTCTTCTAGAAATTACCTCACCCTCAATGAGACCAGTATGATGAGATTTTGGGAGACCAATGCTTTCCACATCAGATAGGTATTCGGTACATAATTCAATGGATTCCTCAACAATATATCACTCCCCAATAAAACCCTCTGGACAACATTGATTTTTGACATTCCCTTTCAAAATCTTCATTGAATGTTCAATGGGATACATCCATCAATAGTGAATATGACCAAAATGTTGAATCACTCTCACCATGTGAATCATCAAATGAACCATCATATCAAATAATGATGCGAGGAAAAATCATTTCTATTTCACATAATATGATGACAACTTCTGTTTTCATAGCTAGAAATTTCACCATGCCTAAAACATTGTTGCATATATCTTTAAAAAAGAAACAAAGTTTGGTTAACATATGTCAAAAAATCTTGGGGAAAATGAAATTTTAATCTATAGGAATTAAATCTTGCATCAAAATAAGCAAGTAAATTGATTTCAATCCTTTTAACTTCAAATCAATCATCGACACAATGTTATTGATATTTTATGAATACCCCTCTGAAACCTTTACATCTTTGAGATATATGTAAAACTGATATCTCTCATTTCAGAGAAGTGTGTATGTAGTTGGAGGAAGAAACCATTGATTTTCAGCCTTCAAGGGAGCCAACACATCTTGTATTCCCATGTAAGTCATGTCCAACCTTACCTTAATTCCATCCTTTGTTTTTCCAGGGGCATTTAGCAACGTTATGATAACACTATCACATACATTTTTTTCACATGTATTACATCAAGAAAATTTTTGATATACAGACAATTCTATTATGTTAATTGAAAAAAATAGATCTCTTTTACCAACCTATCTTTAAAAGGTGTTTTAAAAATGTTTTACCAAAAACAGTGTTCACATCTTTTACTTTCTCAAACAGGTGATCACCTATTTGTGGAGACAATGTTGTGCATTGTTCTGAACATCAATTGAATTATTTCTTCAAAGATCTGTACTTATGCTGATAGGGTAGATATCTAAAATTTCATAGAAACATATATTTTGATGATTGTTTCAACCTAATTGATTTTGTATCATTTTCACACATGGGTCACCCTTGAGTTCCATTAATTTTATTGCCTAAAAATTTTCTATATGTTGGGAAATAATTTATTTTCCCAAACTGCATCCCCATGAATGTAAATTATTCCCTTTTATAACCATCATACAACAAAACACATGAATCCCAAAATAACATAAAATCCTTGATCAAATGAGCCAAATAAACGTCAATATCGTTACCTGGTTGATTTGGTACTAATATAATCATAGATAAATTGATGAATTTCAATTTTAGGTATAATGAGGGTGGAAAGTTATAATTTACCAACATAACAAGCCGTGTTCTGTGAGTACTGGTTTGAAAACTAAAAGGATTCACTCTATCTATAGATAATGCAAGATGAAGGTTTCTCAGATCATCTATAAACTCGTGATACTCATGATCAATTCTCTTCCCTTAGGGAGAGTCAGTCGGGTGACGTAATTTCCCATTTTATTTCTTCTATCTAAATGCCACGATTATTGTCTTTCAGTTTCTTAACTTTCATATAGAAGCCTAATCATTTGAATGATTGGAAAATAACATACAACTTCTATAAGACTAGATTCATATTTCTTCTATCGAGAAGCAGTTCACCTTGGGCATTCTGTAAGAGATTTTTTATCCTTGTGAAAAGATATAAATTCTTTCAGGAAGGCATGTATTCTTTCAGAAATCATACCCATCAAAAGTAGCTTTCTTTTAGCTTCATATGTCCGGCTTGGGAGCTCATTATCTTCATAGATCATGTCATTCAATAGAGATATTAGTTCCATAAAACAGATATCACTCAATCTGTTTTCTACTTTCAATTTATACCTCTTCAGTACAACTAACAATGTTTTATAATTAGTGGAACCAGCATACAATAACATCTTTTCACAACTCATTAACTTCTAAAACAATTTTGGGTAATCACAAAGTTCATCTTAAACTATCCTTGTCATTTCCTCAATACGATCTTCATCATCATTGACATTTTTATTCTCATCCTCAATACAGTCTTCATCGTTATATATATTTTTAATCATAACTGTTGATCCATAAAATACAGTTTTATCCAATAATGTAGCTATATTCACTTTTTCTTCATGTTTATTTCAACATTTATAACTCTGATCTATTATTTAAAATTTGAAATGTTCTTCCAACTGCTCCAGATTAATTAGTCTGGAATAACAACAATATAGACATGGACAACAGATTTGAGAAGGATCCTTTGCATGATCCTTTGAAAACATGATGAATTCTTTCACTCCATTCTCATACTTTATTGTACAACGATTAGCGTCCATCCAATATTTATTCATATCCATCCTATTTGAATCTCAAATATTATTATTTAAACTTCAAATACAGAAAAAAATAATTCTAAATATAGTAGTAGAAAACCACTTCCATATAATAATAGAGGTAAATGGAGCCTAACCACTTCCAATAAATATTTGGAAATCAATAGAACCAGGATTGAACCCCGATTAAATTCAACATACATTCCAACCCCTTACCAATAGTTCCAGTACACACCACCCTTGTGGCAAAACATTAAACATCCTCTCAACATCCCATTACAGCCACCTCATTCTTCATAAAATAATTACATTAAACATCCCAATACTATTGACAAAACTCAAATAAGATGAAAACAAGGATGCAGTTTTGATGAGAAAACTAATATAGTAGATACATTTCCAAACAAAAAGGGGTTCATGGGGGAGACAAATAACCAAGGTTTGTTAAAAATTACTATGGAATATCATAGGTTTTGTTACCAAAATTAACATAAGATATAGAAAATTTAGGTTAGTGACCATAAATTCTATCAATCATACTCTCACTAATTGTTAATAACTTCCATTATATTGAGAAAATTTCTGAAATTAATTTTATAAATAAATTATTTCCCAAAATCATGACCTTTAGATTGAAAAAACTATCATCCATCTATGTAAAATAGAAATGTGCTTCATTTTTTTCTTATAAATCATTAAATTTGGACAAACACAGTAACCCACTCAATAAAATTCATATTTTCATAAAAATTTGAAGGTAAGGAGAATAAACAATTCCACTGAAAATAATTTAACTGAAAATTTGTTATCAATTGAATGAGGGTATTGGTTAATAAAGGTATGAGGTTAATAACTCTGGACATAATCATTCCTAGACTCTCACACCAGACTCAACACATCCCAAAATTTTATCAATGAAAACATGACCATCCAATTAAATAAACTACACTATAATCAAACAAAGAAACACTATGAATCCTAGGGAACTTATTATACTGATGTCCGTAGAATCACCATTGAAATAGATCAATTATATAGCTTTGTTACACCTTGAGTTACTCAACCGTAGGAGATTATCCCCACCCTAAATCTGGAAAATATCATCACTCCCTTATTTCACATTCCATTATGACCACAACTCAAGGAACCATCATAAGCTTTTTATGAAACTTGGATAAAAACACTCTTTTTAAGTTCATCACAAAGCCTCATCTACAACCAACACCTAAAAAATAAACTTGCATCCTTCTTTATAATCTCTTACCTTAAAGATGACACAAAATTATAGGATTTCATTAATTCATCAACCAAGTGTTCTAAAAACTAGACCATCAATGCACAGATGTAAATCCCAAGGGAAATAAGATTGTATCCAAATTGATTGAATTCCATGATATTCTGTATACACTCATACTTCAATATTCATGGAATAAAACTCTTCCAAAAACCACTTTTGACTGAACATGATTTCCCTTCAATCATTCTCAAGCCACCCTAAAAAGTAATCCCACTACTAAGGAAATACATAAATGAGCTAGAATATATTCTAATTAAAAACCATCCTCAACTGCTTCAAGCCAATTATTATCCTTAGGACCTAACACCTAGAAAATAAACATCAACACCTCCGACTATTGAAATTTGACAACACTCAATCGCACGTCTATTTCTACTTTAGGAAGACTTTACCATGATAATTTTTCAACATATATAAGCATAAAAATTAATAAATTTAATCCAAAAAAATTATATAACTGAACAAAACCAAGGGAATCACTTCCCCACTAACAGAATCATATATAATCCAACAATAATAAAGTATAAAACCAATTCATAATCCATTAAAAAATATTATATTCCTATGAAATCATCACCATCATACCCTTTAATAAAACAACAACCTCATCACCCCATTCCACCATTATTAAATCCTCCAAAAAAACTAACAACCTATTTTATCATTCTCACTATTCACATTTACAATAATACTGCTTAAAATAATAATAATATTTAAAATAACATAACAAATCCCTATAAGTAATAAACAACTTAATTTGTAAAAAATTAATCAATTAATGCATTTTCTAAAGAATGTGACTTAAAAATGTAGCCCAAACACACAACAAAACGCAAACCAAACAAAAAACCATGATAATGAATATTAGAATAATAAAAAATGGAAAAATGATGATGAGGGGAGAAATCAAAAAAGATCAATGATGGGATGCTGAGAATATAACCTCATCGAAAGTAATCCCAAACACTTGAAGTAGGGTTCGCTAGGAGTAGGGTCCAACAGAGAGGAGAATAAGTTGGGTTCACAGGGAAGAGTATCCGCCGAAGGGGTTCAAGTGGTGGATAAGGAGTAGGGTTCGCATTGAAGTAGGGCTTGTGGTGGTGGAATAGGGCCGAAGGAGAGAAGTAGGCTAGAGACGATAGAGGTCTGACAAAGAGATCGGGGAGAGGGGAGTTGTCGCAGGGGTACAGTCCCGTGAGAGCTTGAGGGAATGATAAACAAAGGGTATTGTTCATCCCATTTTATAAAATGGGACTATGGTTTTACCAGCTCTTAAAAAGCACTGATAAATGTTGCTATTTATAAACACTAGAAAAGCACTAATAAAGATCACCCTTTTGAAGCACTAAAATTTAAGCGATGGTAAAGTTTCACTTTATTAGAGATTTTCTAGCATTGATATAGCTTCCATTTATCAGTGATAAAAATGAAATGATAAAGTGACCCTTTATTAGTGTTTAAATTTTAGTGCTGATAAATGGTTCCTTTATCAGTGTATTTAATTAGCGGTGAAAATGAATTACCTTTATCAGCGCTATTTTACTTAGCACTAATAAAATGTGGTTCTTCCCTTTCCGGTTTTTGTAGTTTTTCATCAATTCAAATCACACATCTTACTTGAATGTTCCGAAATCATGGAATTAAGGTATAGATTCATCTACAATCATTGTATAATTGTATTAAAATAGCTACATCAATAGTGGTAGATGCCACCCCTGATGGTGGTATAATCATAAAAATGATCAAATCAGGCTGATAATGTTTTGATGAGGACTCTCAAAATTCTAGTCTATTGTAGAGTGATCAAGAAATGACTCGATGTAGAATTCACCAGGTAAAAAAAACACCCATATGGAATCAGAAGTTGTGGACCATACATTGATGTTTGAATCCATTCGGCTACCTTATGCAACACCACAACTCCTATTCTTATGATAGAGACTCAGTCATTTGATATTTGTAGAGGCCCACCCCCACACCCTGACTGTTTTATAGGAGTACATGAAAAAAAAATCCAATATTGAAAATACAATAATTATAATCAACCAACAATCAATTCCAACAACCACAAAAGTAATATCAAAAGAGTAAGTATCAACAGATTCCAAAACAAATCAAGGGTACTATCAAAAAAGAAGTGGTAAAGATCCACCATAAAACCAAGGATAACCTACATAGATGCCTTTGAATATGCTTCCTTTACCACCAAAACATGTACCCCAAAAATATTTTCCTCATTGTTTTTAATAAAAAATTTAACCATCTCCCAAAATATCACCACAATTAGACACATCTCTTAATTCCTCCCAAGAATATTATATAAAGAATCTTGTAAAAAAAGGATCATAGGATGACCATCCAAGAGGCATAAATGAAAAACTAGTGGTTGTTGCTCCAAAACCTTAATCACCAAATGGGAAAAATATTAATGAAATTATTAGATAGCTTACAAGGAATGCTACCTAGTATTACTATGTCACACCTGAAAGAAGTAGAGAATGAGTGGTACTAAAGAGAAGAAAAGTGATTTATTTTTAGAAACCCTGCATAGGATAATAAAGGAATCCAATTGAAATCAAGAATCATGAAATAGTCATTAAAAAGGATGAAAATGAAAGCACAAATAGATCTAACTCAGGATAAAAATTGGAATCACTACCATTAGAAAAATTTACAAACTAAGATCAACCAAATGAAGACATATACAATGAAAAACCATCTTACAAACCACCAATCCCCTTTAGATAAATAGTGAGGAAATGTGAAATTAAATGTAAATATATGACATTTTATATAATTTTCAATCAATCGCATATAAAAATCCCATTTGATGAATACATTTCTAAAATTCTTACATTTGTCAAATTCTAATATGAACTGTACTCCAAAAAGTGGAATATGGAAGACCTAAGAGTTTTATTCATAAATAAATAATTCTTTTTCTAGTAGAATAGTCCACCAACGATGTGAAACCCATGAATTTTATAAATCCCTTGAACCATTAGTGTATACATCGTTGAAAGATCCCTGTGTGATTTAGGATCCAACATTAACCTCATTCCAATGGCCATATTCCAAAATATGGGACTTGAGGAACTGAATTCCACTGGAGTGTACCTTCAATTAGTTGTCTAATTAGTATTGTATTATTAAGATTGTCATATTAAACATCGATAAATTCAGTTTGACCATAGAATTGCACACATCAAACATGGGAGAGGAATGAAACTTTCCAATTATCCTTGGCCAGACATTCCTCGCCATTGGGAAGGAACTCATTAACATGAATCATGGGAAAATTAAATTCAGAGTAGGTGATGAACAAACATTTTTTCTATATAGTCCAATGTACTAATATAGTATATTATTATTGTGACTAATAATCTATCAATCTCACTGATGATACAAGTTAATACATTAACATCTTGATGATAGTGATACAAAGTCTTTTTAATAAAATTGTGATAATGAATATGAGGAATTAATCTATATAAAACTGATTACAAGGGAATATATCCCATCAATCACACCCTCAATCATCTATCCTCCAATGCAGTAGTGGAAAACTCTCCCAAGAATACTCATATACTCAACCATAGTGTAGAGACGTGGAATTATAGTTATAATCATCTCACGAAGGACACATTAAAATATGAAATATTGACATATGTAAGAAAAATAAATAATAAATAAACCACCCTAGGATTGGTTGATATAAAAGTGACCAATCCCACAATGTTTACACATAATATTTACCTAGAAGAAGGTGAAAAATTGAGAAGAAATTATGATAAGCTACTCACCCAAATGATGAAAGAGATGGTCAAGAAAGATGTACTAAAAGATCATGATTCAAAAATAATATTTTCAACCTATAAAAGTGATTATGATTTTCCTCTATTAATCATTCCATATAAATGTGGCCTCCAAATTGTGGAAAATGATGAAGATGAAATGATATCACCATCACTGGATAGACTTTGCAATGATTAATGAAATATAAATTTAAAGCCCCAACTGGATTACTTACCATTGCTATTCATGTATCAAATTCTATGGATGTTGGTAATACATTAATACTAATATTTTCGTAGAAGTATATTTAGGATAGAATGTAATTGAAATTGACTAAGCTTGATACTCAAAAAAGGCACTCACATGTTTATTCAGTACCATCACCTACAGTTGGATGTGATTATGTACAAGTAATGAATTGGTGACCTTCCAAAGTTGCATGAAACGTATAGTGAATGATTCGGTGGAGAAATTACTACTATTATTTATGAATAATTTTACATTTCGTGGATGATCATTCAATGCATTATTAAGAAATCCATAAATTTCCCTACAATACTATTAAAAATAATTATATTGTTTTAAACTAAGGGAAAAACATTACAGTCCATGGTGTTATAGTCACTAGATGTAAAATTTTTTAGAATGGAAAGGAATTCTATTCACCACTTATCAATGTGATTAAAGACTATAATTTTTCCTCAATATTAAATTTTATACTGTGATTTCTTGTCTATGAATGATTCTACCAATTCTTTTTTGATTATTTTTTAAAAAAAATCATCCTATGACACACCTATTATAAAAGGATACACCAATAATGTTCACATAAATGTGTCATCTAATTTTCTCTATTTTAATGAATATCTTGGTGGCTACACTATTTATCATTTCACTATACCAAGACAAAGACTTCGAGTTAATGATTGATTCCAATGGGATTGTTGTAGGTGAAATCTTATGAAAGATATCCATAAAAATCTTATAACCCTACAAGACTGTATAATATAACTTTTTTTAATTAATTTATTCTTTTAGATATCTTACACTGAAAAAACAAGATGATTAAAAAAAATTAAAAAAAAATAATTATTTTGACACAAACATTATATCCTAAAAATTAAATTTGCAAGATTAAATTGAATTAATTTTTTTTTGCAAAATATAATTTCTCAAAAAATCAACAATATATTAATTTATGATTAAAAATTAAATATATATTCTATAGTAGAGTATATTTGTTCCTAAAATATATTTTTAATTCAAAAATAAATATTTTACTGCTTTCTACAGTAAAATAAATATAATATAATTTTACAATTTTAGAAGGTGTTTTTGAAAATTTTGAAATAACTTTTGGATTCAAAATGTCAAATTACTTTTTATTTCAATAAATTATGAAATTAAAAATTCTCATTAAGTTTTATATATTAATTAATGTAACATAAGAGTTATTTATTATTATTTAATATTCTTAATTTTTTTTCATGAACATTATAATTTATTTTATAATAATTTTTATTTTTTGTTCTAAAAATAAGATTTTTTCTCAAAACTAATTTTTTATTTCTATATTTAAATTAATTAAAATAATCCTTATTAATGATTTATTAAATTAAATTGATATAATACACATTATATACTTTTTAATTATATTTATAAAATAATTATTATCCATTATGGAGTAAATATAAAACAATATTTTCAATGAAAAATACACTTCTTGAAATCCAATTTATTATTGCGTCTGTAGGGTTTGTTTGAAATATAAATTTTCCAACTATATGAATATAATTTGGTAAAATGGATTACATATTTGGACAAATGTTTTTCAAATTATTAATATATATAATTATAATTTCATTATAATAACGCTACGATGATAAATTTTTAATATAGTATGGTAAAAATAATGAATGGGGTTAAAGTTAAAAGGTTTAATATGTAAATATCTAATAACTAAAAGATTAAATATATGGATGATGTGAATATAGAAAACAACCAAATTTAAATAATTATTTATCAATGTATTATTTTTTGTATTAATTCCACCATAATCTGGCTGTCTAAAAATATAAAAAAATCATTATGTAATCACTTAAAACCACCCTTCCTTATGTATAAATACCACTCTTCACCACCCCCATTCTCCAAAAAATAGTAACTATTCATAAATATCTACCTAATTCTTTTAAACACGTTCCCATGTACATTTTCTTCTATTCTCATCAAAATGAAACATTGAAGAACATTAAGGGATCCATCAAGGAGTTGATATACAAGACGTAATTTTCTCAACCCACTACTCTTATTTTCATGACTTCTTCTACCTTATCCTCACCTCCTTCATCCATCAAGAATTAATAACTCAAAAATCATGTAAATAAAGAATATTTTATGTTCCTAATGAGATATTTTATATTCATCCTTTTGATTACATTGATTTAATTACAGAAATGAAACCACTTTCAAAATTATGGATGTTAACCATTTTTGGGAATAATGGTTTTTTATTTTTCTAGTATCTCTTTAATGGATGATAACAATTATTATAATTTATAAATAATATTATAAATGTTTTATTATAACCAATTTCATGTTCTTTAACTAATATACGGACAATATTAATAAAAACACTTGTTCTTGATGGTCAAAAAAATCACCAAAAATAAACTCAATATCAATCATTAACATTTTATGAAATTTTTAATCCTTGTGTAATAAATAAAAATTCTTAATGGGAGTATTTAAAATTATTTATGTTCATGGAAACCATTTCATTTCACTATTGGAGTGCATGTTCCAATTAATAATAAAATCCATGAATATAAAAAAACGATCAAATGATAAAACCATGAAATGGACACACATAAAAAATGATAATAATGATATGTAAATAAAGAATGTGATGAAATATTTAATTAATGATTACTAAAATGAATTATAAATATGATTATAGTTATGTAATGAACTAATAATATTCCTTTAGAATTTATATATTATGTTATGTTACAAATTACTAAAGGGACGCATGAGGTAAGTGTTTCTTGGATCACTTTTACTTCAATGAGATATATGCCTTATTCACCACAAATTTTTTATTAGTGGTGTATATTATTCCATTTTATATATATTATAATGAATATAATTAAATATTTTTTAATAGTTTCATTAAATATTTTTTAACATTATGGGTGATATGATTCGGTTCATTATATTGTGGTAAGTGATATCTTAACTCAATTTTAATTCATTGGGTCAAAATTATACCTCATTAATTATGAAGTTTCAATATTATGGGTGGGATGGTTTTTTCTTTTTTTATATTTCATGTACCATTATTTTATATTGATATATAACTGACACAAATAATCAAATAATGTGATTAATTCTCATATTAAATATATTTTATTTATAACGTACATTCTTTTTCATTTTATTTTTTAAAAGTGTCCCTTTAAAATCGATTTTCTTTCATTCCCATGTTTTTTTAGAAGTTTTTCGAAAAATATTTTATATTACATTATGAATGTTTTTTGTTATTTTAATAATGTTATAATTTTTAAAATAATGAATTAACAGGTTATGTTTTCATATTCTAAGCATGTTTCATTGTGAATTTTATGACAAAATATATAAAAGGAATATTTTTTAACATATATGGAAAGAGATGATTTCCTTACCATTATGATTCATTAATAACATGATGATTACATTATAATTATAAAAAATTGTTTCTAAATAAAATGGTATCTTTTATAATTGAGTGGGATTTGTACAAAATGATTTTTACAAAATAGATATTTTCCGGATGAAATTATTCAAGTGATCCATTAAAATAAATAAATTATATATCTCAATTAACAAGATTTTAGGCAACATAAATTTTAATGGGTTATAATTTATGGATACTATCTTGATTCATTTTTATGGTTGGCTTATATCTGTTATGGCATGACATTTACGAAACCCATTCCTTTTCATGGGTTATTACAAGAGGAAATGTTTATCAAACACATTTATTTCACTGATTCTTAAATGATGTAGGATTTGTGATCTTGTCTTCATAATATGTATCGTATTAATTTTTTGATAGTTGAAACCAATATCTCCCTTTAATTCATTAGGAATGGGTGGATAAATCCTGTGATAAATATGATTTTCATGAACATGATTTTATGTTAAAAATATTATGCATGTACCTCAATTTATTGTCTATATGATTTTTCATGGACATTATTTTATGTAAATATGTTTATAAAAGGGACTATTTTTATGTACATACCTCTATTAATACATATTTACCCACACTATTCTTCCATCTCTCTGGAATCCCCATCTTCCCCTATCACCTAGGGGTTTTCGGTTCTGTTTGTCAGCGATTGCTCTCCTAGATTCACATAGTTTTATCTTCTCTTTAATTTCTCATTTTATCCTTCACCCTTCGTGAAAGATGTTGATAGAATGTGATGATATTGTATAATAATAACTTCTTGTATATCTACATAACCTTTTGTATCATGAATGTTTTCTATGTCTGTTTGATGGTGCTTCAAACGGTCTTGGTTGGAATCAGTGCTTTCATCTGAGTTCCTTCTTCTCCACTTCCCTTATTATCCAACCCGTAATGATCGACACCATTTTTGGGTCATGATCTTGGATATGGTTAAACATGGGATGGTTTTTGAGTGGGTCAATCAATGGTCTCAAATTTTTTATTCATTGTAAGAAACTTCTTTATCTATTCTTCTTGTTTCTTTTTCCATTGGTTGTTTGCTGTGTCTTCCTAGTGATATGTATTTATATTTTTTTATTTTTTTATCCAATTTTTTTGTGGATTTTCTATATATTATTTGATGTTGGTATCATTATTATTTTGGGATGAAGTGAATTATGGTGATGATTAATATGACTTTTTGTTATTGGTTATGTGATTTGATGATGGAGTGAGGTAATATAGTTGGTGTTATGCATCGACAAAGATGATGTGGTAACTAAAATAGTCCTATGATAAGGCCACTATATTTTCAAATATAGTATGACTTCCTTATAAAATTATTCATTCTTATTCGGTCTGATGAGGTCGAAATTAAAGGGGAATGGGGATATGTTTACTGATTGGTGAAAGGTCTCTCAGTTGAGTGACTGGCATTTATTTTATCTATTTGTATCACTACTAGCGTTACTTATTGTATTTCGTCAATAATGGTTCTAAATTATTATTGGTTTCCATTATAATATTTTTTTGGTGAAAAGAATAATGATTTTATTGTTGTGAATATAGTGTTTTAATGCCTATGGTGAAAGATTATGATGGGAATATTTCCCTGATGTACTATTGTGATGATTCATAATTTTTATGATGTAGTGTGATGGTGGTCGATGGATTCTCCTTCTTGTGAAGTGATAGATATCGGGGTGAACTCAACTATCAGAGGGAACAACTCACAGTGGCTAAATAATGAAGTTATTGAAACCCCATGAGATTTGATAGTTATTGGATCATTATGTGGACATTTTTTTAATATCAAATATATGATATGTGGTTAATTTATCTCATGAACATGAATTTTAAATATGGTGTTTTGGTTTTAATTGAGTTGATGATGATTTGACCACAGAACCATAAAGTATTGATTTACCAACAAAAAATTGATTAGGGTGTGGGGTTATTGTACATTACTTATTATGTGAAATTGTTTCTATTTAAACATTTTCACATTGTTATATGTTTTGTGTATTCCCTAGTTTTTTGTTTCAGGTAAATTTTACACTCTAATTAAACATGCTTGTTGACTCTTTTATGATTTATTTATTATAAAATTATTTGATTTATTCCATGGCACAATATTATGATATTTGATATGTAATGTGCACTTTAAAAATGTTATGATCACATTTTTATTCCCTTATCCATATGTGATGGATGATATGACTCTTATATACACATACTAAGTTTCTATGCTATCCCTTTTCTTATGTTTATTTTCCCTAGGATTTTAAGGAAGCTATAATGTATGATATTTTTATAGGGGTTATAATTATAAATGGATAAATAGGATATAATGTAGATGATTTATGAAATAGTTATTTTTTTACTTCTATGATTCTAATTAAATTATATTATTATGTTAGAGATATTGAATTTTATGTTATTTAATGAATATTCATCTATCACAATGTAATATATATTTATGAAGTGAATGGGTGTTTATAATTGGTTTTATAGCATTTTTTTGTTATGATTTGGAAAATAGGTTGATAAAACCTTAGTAAGAACCCTAATGGTATGCCAAAGTCAAAAATCCAAGAGTTTTGGTACTGATAATTATTAACAGAGGTGATACCGAAGGTGTTATTGAATGAAATTTTATATTAAATTCCCCTTAATTATGTGGTTATCCAAAAATGATTATTGTTTCTGACACTATAATTTCATGTTTTAGTCAATTTGTAGAAGTTTATGGAACCATATTAATGCATAATTTTATGGAAAATACATTGATTTCCCTTGTATTCAACCAAAGGTTTTGGGAACTCAAATTCCTAATTTTATTTATATGATTATGAAAATAATGAAGTAAACTTGTCTTCCAAATGCAAAAAATATGGAAACATATTCTAATAAATCATTCATGAGGAAACTTACACCTTTTTTCAATGGTTCTTCCGATATAATAGTGGATGAGAATCAAATTAGTAACATTGAAATGATTTTTTCTACTCTCCATGTCTTAGAACACAAGAATGTCATTTTGGTAGTTTATTTTTAAGAAGGTGATGCAGATAAATTATTTAATCTTGTGAATAATAAGATTCACAATGATGAAGATGACAGTCTGGACTATTATGAGTTCAATAAATTAGATTTTGATAAGTAAATTCCCTATATTCATCATATGTAATTTAAAAATAAATTCATTGAGTTAAAGAAAAATGATTATGAATATGATAGAACCTATGAATAAAACCATACAAAACTTGCAAGGTATGATTCTATCATTATCATAAATCCACAAATTAAGGTCAATAAATTAATTTTTATATTGAATGTAATCCTAAAAAAATGTATTATTCATAATAGAATTTGGAAGATATGAATATTTTTTTTTTGTGTGAATTAAAACATGAAATGGAAGCCATAATCCTTCATTTTTATACTGATAAGAAAAGGGATATGGAGCATTATGGGAACTCAAGTGATTTTCCACATAAAGGGAAGAAATTGTTTCATCCCCCAATTTTCAAAAAATGTTGGAAGGAGAACTCAAGTGATTATATGAAAGGGAAAAAATGTTTGATGTGTGGGAAGCACGAAAATCAGGAAATATGATTTTGAATTAATGAAAAGAGTGTAGTGAATCAAATTAATATAGTGATAACAAAATGAACCACTAACACTTCATTTATATAAATTTGGCTAGTTTTTATACTATATTACTCAATTCAAAAATCAATAGGAAAATATGGATGATAAGATAGAAAAAACTCTGTAGGCAATGGAAAAAAGTGAACACTTACACAATCACAATATATGACATAAATAATTTCACATCGGGAAAATTTATCCTCTCCTCCTTAGTTAGAAATTTTATTTCTATCTTTTTATGCATGGGACATATATGTTTTTAAAAATTTCATCAGTTTTGTTCCCTATACATGAATTTTGGAATATGAAACATCTATGTATTGTTCCACTGTAGTTTTTCTAAAGTATTTAAAATTATTTGTTTTATGTTATTGATTATAAAAAAATATGTCTAAGGTGATATTTTTAGAGAAAACACTATTAAGGGAAAGAAAACCCATAATATGTGAGTCATGTTGTGATAATATTGAGACAAAGATATTTTTTTTTCTGATATAATGAATGAGAATGTATATACATTCGTGGAACTGAAAAATAATGTAATGGAAAGATGATTTATGGATTGAGTTGTAGTAATTTTTTATATACGGTTTGAGGAAAGAGTTATTTTATGAAAGTGTACTTTTTTCACTAAGGATTTATGGAAACATAGGTTGATAATTTATTTTAAGTGAATAAATGATAATGATGTTCAAATGTTTTGTACTTGAAAAATAAAATTTAGATATTTTTTGGGGTATTATTGATTTTTTGATTTGAAAAATTAGGGACATTATTTAAAAACTTTTGGATTTTAATTGGTTTTTGGAAGCCGTATAAGGGTAACCATTTATGAAATAGTTTATATTAATTATTTGAAATAGTTTAAAATATTAATTATTTACTTTAACATATGAATATTTACGTGTGTTGGATACTATGGGAAAAACATTTTGGTGGGATAATAAATAGAGATAGATGGAATGAATTTCTATCCCATTATGGATCTTAAGATCCACTAGTTATTTAGGAATAAAATTTTCAACATCATTTTGTGAAGTAAGAAATGAAGTGGAAGTTGATCGAGGGACAATCAAAGTGTGATATTATTCTTATGAAATTAAATGATGTTTTTATATATTATTAAATAATTTTCAAATAAAATTTTATCCTATTATCATCATTTCTGAAGATATTGTTGAAATTTTAGACCCATTTGGTCTATCGTTTTAAAGTCATTAACATTCACATTATTTTCCTCAATATTCTTATCATCTAGAACATGATATTTTAAATTATCTTACAAGTACTTAGTTTCAATTTATACTAATATTATCCCAATAATAATCATATCTATGTGGTGATTGTTTTCTTTTAAATTTCCTCATTTTATGATAACTTTGTATTGAACCTTTCCATGACGTGGGTTTCATAAAAACAGCTTTAATATATCAACCTTATAATTTTGATGTTAAATTAAAAAATGAAAGGTCATTTTTTTAATTTCATTATTGTATCATGATGGTATTTAATCAATTACTGAATCCACTGAAACTTTCTTATGTTGATGATGTGTTCCTTTATCTCTCTTGAAGATGTACATACTTGATCATTCATATTTACTAAACACATTCATCATACCACTATTAAAAATTATTTCCAATAAGGATTGTATGATTGAGATTCTTGAACGTAGAGATAATTTTCTACAAAACAAGTCCACTCACATGGTTAATGTTTTTTATCGAAACAAAACTTCGAAGTAGTTATGCATGAAAATGAGGATGTGGTCAGGTGGAGGTATCCTCATCTATTTTTCTCATAATATTTTTTTTAAATTAATTTTAAGGTTTTATAATGTAACACCCCATGAATTTATGGCATGTTAATTTTTTTTAAATATATTTAATATCTTTAATACCTTATGTTTCACAGAACAACGAGATTAAATGCACTCCAAGAAAAATATTATTTTTTTAAAATTACCTTCTTATTAGAATTGTTAAAATGGAGATGATAAATACTATTAACAAAAATAATAAATATATATATTTTTTGTCACATTGTTAATGTATTAATTTATTTTAAAAAAAATTAATAAAAGTGTCTTAGTAAAGTCATTTTTTCTTTAAATATATTATTCTCCAAAAATCATTTTTTATATCCTATTAAAAAATATATATAATTGAATTTGAAAATTTTAGAAAATTTATTTGATAAAAAAACATTTTTTGGATTCATCATGTAATAATTATCTTAGTATTACTTTTTTTGAACGCCCTAAAATGTTGAATTTTTAGTTAATAGTGAAAATTAGTTATTTTTCTAAGAAGATATTTATTTTCAATAAATTAAGAAGCTTAAAACCTCTATTATGTATTAAATATGATTTCAAGTAAAATAAGTATAATCTAGTTGTATTAAAAATACATAAATTATTTTTAGTAAAGCTTATTTATTATTTTAGGTTAAATTTATATATTTTTTAGAACATGATATTGTTTAAAATTATTTTATAGTAATAAATGTTTTTCATTTTTAATTAAGTAAAATAATCCTTACTATAATTTTTTTTAAAAAATCATTATATTTTATATCAATAAAAATTAATTTAGTTTCACAAAATGATAATTATTGGTCATATTGTTAAATTAAAATCATCATTTTCTTTAATAATACACTTCAGGAAAACACTTTTTTTCTACACGTCTGCAGGATTTATTTTTATCTATTTATTCTAAATATCTGAAATAAATTTGGTGAAATAGATTCAATATTTATAATAAAAATTGATAAATTATTTGTTCCAGTTTTTTCTAATTTTTTTTAAAAAAAATTTACCAAGGTTAAATAATATTTACCACAATATATGCAGAATAATTAAACTAGTTATATTTAGAAGGTAAAAGCATAAAATACCCAAAAACATATAATGTTAAAAGACCGTATGATTTTTTTATCAAACATAATGAAGAATTAAAATATTAATTAGTATAATAATTTGATTGAAATAATTCTACCCAAATGTGGATGGATATTAATATAAAATAACAATTATTTAATAACATAAAACCACCCCTCTGAAAGTGTATATGCAGCTCCTCATCACCCCATTTATTCTATAAACACATGGGGATCATATAATCTCTTACATATACTCTTATTAAAACTCTCCCCATGTCATATTTCTTATGATCTCACTAAACGTCCAATTACAAGGTCTTTAAGGGATCCTTAAAGGATATGACATTCTAGAAGAAATTCTCTCAAACTACCTCTCCTATTCTCTTTTCTTTTTCTACCCTCTCCCATATACATAATAAAACAAGGAATATGAACTAAATAATCATGGGAGGACTATAATTCCATGTTTTTATGATAATATATTTTGTCCATCTCTTTTATTACATCCTTTTAATCAAAATAATGAAACCATTCTGTAAATTATGGCGGTTAACCATCTCTACGAATAAAGATTTTCTCATTTTGAATTACCACACTCTAGGGTCATCAAAAAAGTATTATATGGGTAAAATAATAATTTTAAATGTATATTATAACCTATTTCAAGATAAAAAACTAATATATATTCATAATATTAAATAAATTGATAATGTTTAATAATGGATAAAAAAGTCAAAATTGACTAAAAAAATATCATTAAAATTTCATCAAATGAATCATCTTTATCTTAGAAATTATAATTTTATATAAGATAAATTAAAATTATGTAATTAAATTAATACCATTATATTTTCCTTATGTCTTTATATTTCCATTGGACAAGAAAATCTGTAATTTACACAAATGAACCAATGAAGAAATCATGATGTGGACACACTTGGTATTATAAATCTAGGTTTAGTTATAGAATGAATTAATAACATTCTTTGAACATTTATACAAGAATTTATTTTTTTCAAAACTAATGGTATGTGTTATTTTAGGGTTTCTCAAATCACTTTTTCTTATGGGATATATATGTCTTATTCACCACTTATTTCTTGTGTGTGTTGTATATACTAGAAATTGATATATAATGTCATTAATATCGTTATAGTAATGTTATTAAATGCATCAATTTATAATTATTTGTTTTATGATGCACATTATATGACTAATTATAAGGTGTTAGGTTATTTCATGACTCAATTTATATTCTTTGGGATGCAGTTCTAATTCATTGAATATGTCATATTAGGATTCTGTGTCAGATAACTATTGATTATCTTATGTTTTATATAAACATATTTTATGTGTATTTATAATCGATAAACATAGTCAAATAATTTGAATAATTATCACTTCAATTATAATATATTTATCATAGTCATTCAATTTATATTGTTTCCCTAAAAATATTTTTTCCCCATGTTTTCTAAAATTGCTTCCAATTTTTTGGCTATTTTTTTATTATTTTTAATTTTTTTTTCACAATTTTTTTTCTTTTTGACAATTTTTTTTGAAATGATTGTTTTTTTCATATTCTAAGAAAAATTATTTATGTATTTCCAGATAAAAATACAAAAGGAATGATTATTTCACTTGTATGTCATGAGAATATATTCCCACCATCATGAAACATACATTGCATGAATACTACATTAACTTTTTACATGTTAGTTTTCAAATAAAATGTTTTCTTTTAATGTTTCACGACATATTATAAAAAAATTCAAAATAGAGTAGATATTTTCATCAAGAATTCGGTCAATTGATCCTTCAAAAAATAAATATTACATCGTAAATAATATTATTTTATATTACCTGTAATTTAATTAGGATATTATTCAATGATACCATCCTTAGCCATTTTATGGTTGTTTTATTTATGGTTTGTTAGGATATTTATGTTACCCATTACTTTTCCTTGGGATTTGATTTGGAGAAATTTTTATGAAAACCATTTCTTTTAATCGGTTCTAATAAAAAGAATTATTTCTGTTCTTATAAAGAATATATGTATGTATTATATTATATTATTTGTGGGACCTATATCCCCCTCTAACTCATTTGGAAAATATGGATAAATAATTATGTAAATATGTTATTCATAGATTTGATTTAATGTTCAATGTACATAGCATCCTCTGGATTTCATGTCCATAATATTTTTAATGAACTTGATTTTATGTCTATATATTTATGAAAGGGAATGTTTTATGTACCTAACATAATGAGTGAACATGTTTCAACTTATACATGTTCATAATGTTATAATTTTATTCGTATGCCAGAATATCATGTTTTAGATCAATGTTATGCTCTTTGGTATTATGTTCATTGATTGTGTTATAATTCATGTCTAAAGAACATTTATGAATTTTTCCATGACACATGGTTACATTCTTTTATATGATGAGAATAATTTTCCAATGTTATGATCATGTACTTATTCCTTTATTATAATGTTATGATTTATATCTCAATTTTTACCGTTACTATGAATTTGAGCTCGCACTTTATGTATATTTCTTTTTACTAAGATATGAGGAAAGGTATTAAGTATGAATTGTTAAAAAAATTTATAGTTTTGAATGTATAAGTGGGAGATGACGTATAAGCTTTATGAATAAGTTTTTTTGTTTCCATATATCTAAAGAAACTATATCCATAATATTTGGGTCTTTGGATATTATGATGTGGAATAAATATTCAACTTTCTAAATGAAATAACTATGTTGGAATATAATGGGAAGCTATACATATTTTGTTCATTTATTTTACCATTCATATAATTAATGATGCTCATGTAATATATCAAACTAAAGATATTGAACTCTTTGTAGTCTTCTATGCTTTTTAAATGTTTTTTAACCATGTTTTTTCTATAGAAATTGACTACACTTACCATATATCACTTGAAAATTTATTTTGTAAAAAAAGAATGAAAAGTAAAGAGTGATACAACAGATCCAATAGCTTGAAGAGTTCAATATCATTATAATGTGAAATATGGGGGCTAAAATACATTAATAACCATCAATATAGACTCCCACTACCCATCATTATGGATGATGATAATATATACAATAAGGTTGAATCCCATATTAAACTCTTTTCAAAATAAACCTAAATTCATACCCATGGTTTTCCAACCATTCATACTTTCTCTCAATATGATCAGTCTACCAAGACCTCTCCTACCAATAACAGTATATAATTTTTTATTGAAGCCTCATACTAATATTGGGATAATTCACTATTTTTTTAGAGTTATGATAATATCTTAACGCAAAGATGCATCCCAAAAGATGGAATAAATTTTTTAATAGACATTATTTATATTTAACTAAATGGTGGGAACCATCGGCCTAAATGCAATGGAAAAATCTTGAAATTTGAAATTTTTATATCATGCATATGTCAGAATGCATGAATATTTTTCAAGAGTTGTGATCAATTCTAATGACCGAGAACCATGAATAATTAAATAAAATTCCCCAAAAACAAATCATAGAAGTGAAAATATTTGACGTATGTGGAATTGATTTTGTGGGGCCATTACCTAATTTACCTCGAGGTCTTTATATTCTGATTGGTATTGAATACATGTTGGAATGTCTAGAGACTAGAGACACCACTCACAACACAAAAAAAGAGATCATGACCTTTTCTATGAAAAATATTTTTCCAGGAACTAGATTTCCATGATTTCTCATTAGTTATTGGTGAACACATTTTTCTATCATTTCTATGAAAGGAATAATTCCTAAATATAGAATATGATATGACATAAAAACACCCAATCCCTTACAAACAAAAGGGATTTTAGAATTATAAAAAAATGAAGTAAAATAAATCTTATATAATATCATAAAAATAAAAATGAATTTTTCCTAAAATTAGATTATACAATCTATAAATATCCCACAACATACAAAACACAAATTCAAACTATGCTATTCTGACTTGTGTGTGGAAGTCCATGTTATTTATTGGTGTAAGTAGAGAATCCCTAATATTTATTTATTTGGAAATTAAATAAGGATTTTTAAAAATATATGGATACCAGGATTCAATAAATAGATGAATTGAAATAAATAAGAAAATATTCTTATGAGAAGAACATTATTTAAAAATAAAATACAAATATGTGGTGTGACGAGTACATCACATGAAGAGTCATTATACTAGGGAATATGGATCTATTTTTTAACTTAGGATTTCAAATTTTCCCTGGGATGCTTAAATCAAGTTGGTTATGATCTTTTGTGGTCATAACGGTATTTCGATGTGGATACACAGAGATTCAGAAATGTTGAGAAAGGGCCTTAGAATTGAATGTACAATGATTAGAGACATATAAAGTACCATTTGAGGTGGTGTGTTTCATCGCATTTACAATTATTTAACAGATAATGAGTCTAGTTATTTATATTAAATAAATACTTGACTTTGAGGAATCTTGAGATAATCCATATTGTCCTAAATTGGGTAGAGTAGAGATTAGGTTATTATTGGGAAAATAAGAAGCAAAGTACACATTCCCTAATTTACAATGGAGATATACAGAAAAAACAATTCATGTATTCTTTTCATGACATTTATCTTTAATGACATAAAAAATACATATTTTTTTCATTTTGTATTGTGTAATTTTACATGAGGTAAAAATTCATTGGCCATTAAATGTTTTGAACCTAGGGTTCACAACACAAGAGCCTCCCACCCCGCCTCTCTTCCAAATCCCTCTTGCACAACCCATCCTCTACCACATCTCCCTCTCCATTGACTCTCCCTATACACTAAGATACACCCTTCTTACTCATTATCTTTCCATTCTACACCTTATGGGGCCCATACCATGCTCTTTCCATTAATCCCAAAATGACACGCATGAAGAATACCCATAACCTTTCAAACGATTACATGATCGAGCATGAAGATCCAATTTTTTTCTAGTTCTAGAGTGATTATCCATCTCCATAACCCCTTAAATATTACTTTTCAATCACCACTTCTTCCTCCATAGACCACTTTTCCACCATGAAGTCACATTCAACCTCTTATGGGTTGTAGGGTGTTTCCCACCCCTTTATTCACCCCATTGTTCACTTTTCCTCACCTTAGTAATATGTATGGTTGGTCCACATTCATGGGAAGCCTATATAGAAAAATGAGTATTGGATATTTCCATTATTTCACAAATATTGATGTGTCATTAGGGCCTCCACCTCCATGTAAATCTGAACCACCCCCCCATCATCGACATGCATGAGATCTTTTAAGAGTTTTTTCTCATATTCATGGACATATTCATGAAGGACATTAAGATCCTCACCATCCATAGATGTGGAAGAATCCATGATCTCAAAATTAGTTTGTTTTGAATTAGTCTCAGGTTGTACTACATGACATCATCACATCCTTATTCTTTCGAAATCTTCAACTAAATCTAAGAAAATCAAAAGTTTCATGTTTATAGAGGATAATCCAATAAGTCCCTCAGATTTTCCGTGATCACTGTACATCAATTTCCAGACATCTTTATGGGGCTACATTCTAAATCCTTCACTAAGCCTTCATAGAATACATGCTCACCCGCACATAGGCATGTTGGAGTGTGTGTCTAGTGGCCACCATCATTCTCACCTTAACCATGAGATTCTTAATTTTAAACATTGAAACACAATATTACTTTTATTATAAGGATAATTAGAACATGACTCATTGAACATTGATGAGAGGATCTATCATTAACCATCTAAAAAGAAATGTCATCTTTTTCGATATCTCCCTTCCACACATATCCCTAGTCCCAACATAGTTTATTTTTTTCCTCATGTTCTATAGAATGTGGATAATGAGGAAGGGTAAATAAATCTTCCAATGGAAACCGGGGTACATTGATAGTGATGAAGAGATTCCTTGCCGTCACGTAGTTGACCCAACCCAATACACTACCACCACAAAATCCCATGGTCCTACCACATCTATCTCACACCATACCTCCACCACCATTACATTACCCAATTCCATTCCCATCCGTACAACTAAAATCCAAATCCCTTATGTATCCATGACTACCATTCCCACACAATTATATACCCCATACCTCCCAAAAGACCTTTGGCCCATTCAAAAGTGAATTCTTTAGAACCTATATTAGATATACCAGCACCTATGCATTACCATCATTCAGATTTCCCAGCTAACCCACCCAAAAATCCATTATAAATCCATAAACCAACTACTATATGACATTAATCTAATACCATTACTCCCCCCTCTGACACCCCAAATGACTATCTCTCAGAGAAAATATACACTATAGACTAGCATTATTTTCTCCTAGATAAGGCTCATTGGGGAAATCGACCAACCATCCCACCATCTAATACATTTACATTCATATAACCTGATATAATAAACTTGACCACCATCAAGATCAGATACTTACATCTATCACCCATTGATATTTCTTCTAGTACCATGACACTGTAAGAGGCAATTGAAGAACCTATGTCTTTTTTATAGGGTATATATATATATATATATTGAAATATTGAGAGACCCACTATTTAGGATCATGAATAATCCTCAATTAATTTAATTTTCATGGGAATATTATTCATTCTCATTCTATCCATGATTCCCTATTTTAATATGTTTTACACATTTATCTATGATATTAAATTTTTTTATCTTATCAATTTTTCAATTTTATCTACTTTATTTATGAATTTTTATAGAAATTAGAACATTTAATATCTCAGTATCTAACAGAAAATGTGAAATATCTTCAGGATATCTCACTTTAGATACTTTCTCTATTAGGGTGGCAACCATGATAATAGTAGATGATAATCATTCCTCATGAGATTCGTGATTGGTACACAGATGAGGTGTTTTATCCTACCCCAAGTCCCCGAGACATTGAGAAAACAAACACTTTTTTTGTAAGAGAAATTGAATTCTCAATAGATGGCAGAAACTGATTGATACATTTTCTATCCATATGTTTTACAATTTTTTTTTATATCAATATGGGAGCAAACCCATATAAAATTTTTTTCATGAGAAGTATCAATTTTTTATTTTTTTCTATAATTAATGTGCATAGGGAATCTATGTACTCCACTTTAATAACATTTTTACATTTATCTAAGATGATTTATTCATGTTTTGACTATGTTAACCTACAAATTTTCTTCTTCCAACCTTATTAACCCTTAGGAAATAATACTTTTAGTACATTATTTTAAACCCTAATGATTTTTATGGTTATAAAAACTAAACAAATAATAAAAATTATTCCTTCTGTAATGACATTCCATATAGTGTTATCTTGATTCCTAAATTTAAATTTGAAATTTCAATTTAATTTTTTTATGCGATATATGATATATATACCACGATTAATTACAACACAATGTGGATATTGTCTCATATTGAGTGTGAGAGAGAATTTCAAGTACATTAATATTGAAAAAATCGGTTTATTTATAATTTTCACTTATATAGGAGACATTTTGAATTCAATAAATGATTTAAACCTAAAAAACAATATATACTTTTACATAAAACATAATTTTATATTGGAAATTTTATAAATCCTTTTTTATTAAAATTTATATTATTATCATGATTAATGATTTGAGAAAATTAATTACAATTATATACATTTGAAATATCATTTCATTAACTTATTAGTCATCTTTTAACATTGACTGTTTTCTAGTTACTTTTTATAATCAAATTTATATGAGGATTATTCAATTACAATGTCATGTTCATATATGAGAATATTTTTTGGCATACACATAGGGAATTTAAACGTATCATAATTTTCATTGTGAGGTTATTGGGGCAATCAATGAACAAATACTATGCTGAATTGATTGAGGAAATTTTTGTGAGCTAGTTTTTTTTGATACCCTTATTTACATCATCTATTCTTTATCACGTAGTGCCTTTTAACCACTGATTGAGGATGCATCAATTTAAAGATAATTATCCCTTCTTACCATAATTTTTATATGTTACCGGATTAAATTTTGAACATGTGTGGGGGAATCATCAATTCTGGTTTACACGATATATTGTTTCGTAGGATATTTAACGTGATACTTTCAAAAGTTTTAATGATGTGTGCGATGATTACATTTTGGATTTTCTAGTCCTAAATTGTTCTTTTGAACATTTAAATATACAAATTGAATAAAGGAAATAAAATTTTGTTCTGTATTGGGATGGTTAAAAATTACCATTACTAGACCGATTAGTCCCATGAAGGATAATATGTTGATATGTGAAGTATGTGAGACAAGACCTATAGATGATTTTTTAAATAAAAATACGAACAATAAGAAAAGAATGTGAAATATTTTCTCTACATGATTGATATACTCATAGACCCAACATGAGCTGTTAGAGAAAACACATTTTATCCAGTAAGATTCACTTTATGGATCTATTTATGAAATTATTGCATTATACACTAGATCTTAACCCCTATTAAGCATGATTTGTATCAAATTCTCACAAACCCTATGCCTTAGAGTCATTTGAAACATATGTATAAATCATTCATTAACAATGTTTTAATTTTTATTCTGATGTAGAGATTTTAGAACCACTGAAATCCTATGGTTAGAAACATCTATTCAGGTTATAATCATAACTATGGTTACATTATACCTTTTGTGATGAATGAAAATTTATTGTGACGTAAATTGTAAAAGGAGTTGATAATTTATGAAATAATTATGAAATTGTAATTGAAGAAATAAAGAGCATGGATAATGAAATAAACTATGATACGAGACTTATTTCATCTAATGGATTGAATCTAGAGGAATGAATTTTACTTCTTAGTCTTAGTTTAAATAGAATTTTTTGGAAACCATGTTCCCCATTTAAAATTTATTACACTTTTTAAAATAATTATTGTGATCTTTTTTATTGATTTAAAGCAATTGTTTACTTGTGAGAGAATTTGATAATCATAATTACTAATATCATCTAAAATAATTTATTATTATTTTATAATGATTTATCTTATGATGCACCATTTATTATTTATTTTTTTAAAAATATTTTTTCCAAATATCTAAAGGAAAAGATTTTAAAAATAGCCAAAAATAGCCAAAATGGACTTAATTTATCATGAATCATATACACAATTTGTATGCATCATTAAAATTAAGTCTATAAATGTATGGAAAATCCTGTTGGAATTTATATGATATGAAAATAATACACAATGTGAATCTCCAATACATGTCAGGTAAACATTGAATAAGACTTTTAACTCAATTTTCATGTCATAAAGATATAACATGTCATGAGAAACATATACGTTGTGAAATGATAAAATATATCTAGATACTGATTATTAATGTCAAGAAAGTCCCAAGAAGCAATTTTTATGGAGAAAACATTATATCGAGATTACATGATATAATAAAGTTATAGAGCATGTAATTATATATCAATTTTCGTATAGACCATAGAAATACATGAGACATGCTTTTAGAAACCACTATATTCTTTCATTATCTCTCATTTCATTCAATTTTTTTTTTATGAATGAAATTCCTTCAAATAAATTTTCATTATTAATCAAGTCATAGTTCTGTTTATCATTTTGTATCAATTCATGGTTTGTTTCATCACCACATTCTATTTTGATGATAATTTCCAATTATAGTTGTCATTCCATTTCAAACTCATTACATATTCTTTGTATTTTTCATTTCTATGTAACTATTTGAATTATTTATGAAAATTTCAAATTAAAAACGTCTTTATTCTGAATTCCTCAATTTTTTACTATTATATTTCCTCTTTTTTATCAATCATTCAGGAAGGTCTGTGATAGCTTATCTAATCAAGATTTTAACTATCATGAGTAGATAAAATAAAATGGGTAAGGTTTTTTCCTATGGTTTGTTATGAACATAATGAATATATATAATGAATCTTGGAAACCATATTCCTAGTAACCGGGTTAGGAAACAAATATTTATTAGATTCTTTTATTAAACTTTTACTATGGGTAGTTTAAATGAACGAATTTGACCATATCGGAGTTGAGAATTATGTGATCATTAACCTGTAAAACATTATACCATGGTTTCTATTCATAATGGATATAGGTTCTTAACTTTATCAATAATAATTTATAGTAGAATCATGGATAAATACAATTGGATTGACTATAATCGATTAGATATCTATAAATGTCTTCGAATCCTAATCCCTTGGACTATCCCAATTTAGGCATGAGATTATCTATTTACCCAAAACCCAAAAAATTACCCTGATACCTATATCCTTTCAAAATTATGAAACCATGAAAATTACCGAATGTTCAATCCAAAACCAAAATCAATTCACTAGGATTCCTATATAATCTGTTCAGAACCACTGGTAAACAATTATACAGTTCTCCGCACAGGTTTGAATGCACACAACAACATTAGTATGCCATTATAGTATGTTTATTATGAGATAATATAAATATCTAATTGGTTATCCACCCACATGAATTAAACAAAGTGTACATACACGTTAACCAAGTCCTTATATTTATAAAAAAGAACACCATAAAAAATATTTTTATTAGATAATGATTAATTAATCGAAGTAGTTAAAGGTCAAAAACATAATTATTGTTTCACAAATACATTTAGTGACCAATTATAATGCTAATTTTGTGTAAAAGGATTACTAGGATTTAGGCGTTAGGTTCCAAAAATTAAAATTCACATTTACGAGGAATCATATAGTAATACCTGCATGTATCAAGAATTTTTTTTATTAAAATATTATTAATTTAAATGAATGTCCATATACCACCGAACATCTTCTTAGAACAAGCCACATGTCCTATGTCGGGATTTGATTCAAGAATGAGTGGATTAGAACCGAATATTTGACAAACTCCCTTAAAATAGGGTGAATTAGCCCACACCCTAAAACTCAACAGATAATGGATTATATAAAGATAGGTTCAAAAAGAAATGAAGATACTACCCACCTATATCGAATGAGAATGGAAATGATAAATTTTTAGAAGGAATGGAGGATATTCTTGGAAGAATATAGGAGAAGAGGAGAGGGAGCTCATGTGGAAGCTCTTATTATGCATGAAGGGGAGTTAAAAGAGGTGGGGGAGAAATAAGGAGGCATGTGATGTTTTTGGATTTTACCACTTTAAATGATCTATAAAATTGGGGTAAATGGTAGAAAATATCATGTGAAAACCACTAAAGGGATACTTCTTATGGAGGGTTCTCAAATAGTTTATGCACATAGCTTGGGAATTCACGTGCAAGCTACGCATTTCCCCAATATACATGATCAGAAAATAGGTGAATGGCCATGTTCCTCCTCACGCAGTATTGGACCATAAAAAATGACACCAAATTTTTGATTAGATTATCGACACAGATTCCAATAGGGGATACATAGTTTCAAACAAACAATACGCACCTGTTTGCCTTCACAGATTGGGTGGTTTTTGAGTCTAGCACCACCGCTATACAGAACACCCGAGACTCCATTGAGGCTTTCCAATAAGTCTAAAAAAATTATGTGTTCCAAATCCTTAAATATAATTCTAAATTGTGGGTTTGATTTTTTACCTTCAACCAAATTGAAAAATCATGTTCAATTAGGAAAACTCACCCACTCCAACAAAATTGGACTTTGCATTTTTATTCTTTAAAAGATGAGAGAATGAACAATCGGTTAAGAAGTTTTTTTAAATTATTATAAGATCTTAATTAACCACACACAATAGATATAGTAGTGTGTTTATATATTATATAGTATAGGTTAAAATACAATTTAATTGCATACTAGTCCTTAAATAATAAAATGAATCATTCATGATCCTATGATTTAACTATAATATTTTTTTATCATACAAAATTTTGAAACTATAAAAAATTCACTATTTTTTAAATTAATAATTTTCCCCAGAAATGTTATATTTTTGTTGTTCCTTCTCAAAATTTATTAAATATACATATAAATATTTAAATAAAATCATTTAAAAAAATAAATATTCTAGTCATATTCTTGATATTAAATTTTCATTACATATTAAATTAATGAATTAATTACTTTATTCCAATTTAGAAAAAAAGATTTATGAAATTAAATAAAATATTGATTTATGAATAAATAATTATTTTTTACCTTATGGATATTTTCAATCAATTAATTCTAAATAAAATTATTCTTTTTTCTTGAAAATAATATTTGTTCTAATAATTAAATTCAAATAGTAGTTAATTATATAAATATAAACACTTTGTGAGTAACCCTGTAGTATTTTTGTGATGGAATAAGAAATGATTTCATAAATTCCAAGATTACTATCTAGAAATGGTTCAAGAAACCAGTGAGAAATAACATAATGCCACAATTTTGACTACAACATGCGAACACTCATTGTATAATATAATATTTTTTTCATAATATCTCGTCAATAAACTTTCACATCTTTGTTATCAAATTTTATGCTTGATACATCAATCAATAACTTTCTGAAATAAATATGTCATTATATCATGAACATGAATGTTAATTTGAACATTTAATTTAAATGAAAGATCCATGATATAAATATCCATTTAAATGTAAAGGAAACATCCTTCCGTATCTTGTCCATTAATAACATGTCATTCATGATTCACCCAACATATCATACTTCAAATTAATATATGATGTCATTATTTTGGTCTTTATATGTATGTATACATTTGATCACAATCATTAATGAAGATAATAAATTATATGGACCATTGAACATGATCAAAGATTATAATTTAAAAGTATTTAAACATGTGGAAGGCCAATTGTGCGGTCTGTCCTCACTATCTTCAATCATGAATATTACCATGTTTAAACATACAATAGAGAAATTATCAACTTAATATGAGTTCTACTAATTCAATGTAAAAATACTTTGTACCCCATGCTAGAATTTTATATGATCACAGAACTATATGTAATAATACCATAATTGAATTTCAAGGTTCTTATCCTAGTGGGGGACTGACATGGCCTTATCAATGTGTTAGATACCCTTGGATGTGATTACATAAAATTCACGAAGACGAAAGAAAAATAAACAATTAATGATTTTATTAAAACTAATATTCTAGAATATATATTATACAGTGTACTAATAGTTTATTATAGAATATCAACCCCATCTCTATCTATATCCTTGATATTATTAGGGCTATAACTTATCTATCCACACTCCTAGATTCCAATATTCACTTACAAGATGAGTTCCATGTATGAGTTTTGAGGAAGTACATAACATACCCTTCACAAATATTAATCCCAGATTTCATGAAATTGAATCATAATATATCATGGGAGGAAAAATTTAAATGTTTTGTATCTAATAGAAATGGTGTGGCAAAAAATATACCGCACATATATTCCCGGTTATATTGAGAAATAATATGTTAAAAAAATTTCAAGGGAACTAGTGAAAGTAAAGTTTAAAAGGTACCCTCTCTTATTTTATTCCAGGTATATTATTTTGTATGAGGAAATTAATTTTAATGGGTGGGGGGGGGGGGTTAAATATAGTTTCATGGGAGTTTCTTACATAAATTCAAACTATGTTTAATAGATAAATCAACACATAATAGAAATGTTTGTAAATTTATGAAACATTATATTTTTAGGTGAATAGTAAAAAATACTGTTTTTACAAATAACACAAATTTCTTGACATTATTAGTATATTATAATGAATAATAAATTTATGAAACATTTTTATAATAAAAAATATATAATTGATAAGTTAATTTATAATTTTAAATATTTTGGTTTTAATTTATAAACACTAATTATTAAGAATTTTTGTTAAATTTATCAAAAATAACATTACACATTTGGTATTTCAAAATAAATTTTTTAAAATTATTAAAAATGTGTCAAATAAAATAGGTTACTAATTTTGAATCATTATGTCCCAGTTATATATTTAAAACTATTTTATTTTTCAATATATATGATAATTTATAAAAATAGGTTCTTTTGGTGAAAAGTAAAATGATAAAAATGAATAACCATAATGGTTAAAGGACTAACATATTTAAAAAAATGTTTCCAATTGAGTGGTTGAGGAATAGATCAGATTTATCTTCCAAAATATATATTTTTATTAATTTTTTTTCATACTCTATAATTGTGAATACCAAGTATTGATATTTTGATGATAATTAAAGAAGTGAGAATCTTTTTTATATACAAAAGGGATACTCATTACCTCATTTCCACTTACACCAAAATCCCATAATATTTTCCGAAAATTTAAACAAATCATTTACCCAAAAAATTATCAAAATTATGTATGTTCTTTTCTAATCAAAATATATTCCCTCAAATGTTCAATCCCCTTTATATTGTGAGAAATACATGAACTGAGTTGTGTATTCTTAACCTATCTGTTTCAATTATACTTGATTACATGCTTCCGTTATTCATAAAATTATATCACACCATATTAAAATGATGATAGTAGTTTAATTATTTTACTATAAGTTTATTATATTGATGATTCAAGTATTTACCACACTCTTGTTTCCATGAAGAGAAATGAAAACATTAATCATGGATTCTGCGTAGTACTTCCTCTATGAATAAATGTGTTTCATTTTACCTCACATCCAAAGATGGATGGTTTTAGATTATATTTTTTTGTTATATATGATATAAATATATATAAACAAATGTGTTGAAAATATATATATTTTATATGGTTCTTTTTTATATGAAAAAATGTAACTATTGTTTTAAGGAAATCAGTCACTATTTGTAAATAACCCAAAACTTTTTCATTACACTTTTCGTATTAATGAAATATGAGTAAAAATCCAATGTAACAGAGTTATAAAACTACAATAATAATAATAAATCCACAATAGTATTTAATATATATTTAATATGATTATATTTAGGAAATTTTTTTTGATTGACACCTCTTTCATGAAACTGGTTCAAAATTGTAAAGATTGTTTCCACCTGATATTAAAAAGAGCAAAAACAATATAGTATATGAAGATAATATTTTTAATGAATAGTAAAAATATAAATATATACAAATTTTATTATGAAATATGTACTTAATATTTTTATATTTATGCTATAATTGGTTAAATAACTTCAAATAAATCATCGGTAAAGGTAAGTGACAAGTTTACTCAAACACCTTTCTTGAGTTATTATTTTATTTAACTTTATTTTTATATGATATTCTATTTTGACAGATTTTATCATTTAATTTCTGGGTAAAATAGTTTTTTAACCAAATCCATTTCTATTAAATTTTTTCCTTTCATTTTTTAAATAAAAATAAAGGATCCTTTTTGAAATGTCACTTATAGCTAGGACTTCTATAATGATGAACAGAAAATGATTTAAAAAAATTCAAATTTTTACTTTATATAACAATATTTGATATATCATAAATGGATTTTTTCTCCATATTTCCCCATATATATTCTTTAAGATCATGATTATTGTTTCTTGATTATGTTTTTGGCATAAAAATTATTTAATTCACGGTTTTATTTTATACCATTGGATGTTTTAGGAAAACGATTTTATTTCCGTTGGTTATTTATGAAATCTTATTGATATCATTTTTTTATGCAAACCATGTTATTCATAAAGTTTCTATTTTAATTATTAATAATTTTATGTTATATTTTTTCACAACCCATCTGATTTTATGGGCCCTTATTGTTGTGAAAAGTTATTGATTTTTATGTAGCACATGTATGTATGTATAAAGGATGACAGTGGCCCAATATCAGCATAAAATCCGTTGTTTAAGAGTTTATATCTATTGATATAGGTATCCAATTGTACATTTTACATTCTCATAAGCATGATAATTGATGATGCGGCTTATGAAGGATGTATTTCACTATAAAAATGATTGTTCCATAGTTAAATGATGGTATTCATTGTGTTATTATTCTCTCATGAATCATGTGTTATGTTGAACGCCTATAATACCTGACAAAACTATTCTATTTCCAAGTGGATATTTTTTTGACATAATGATATTATTCTGTGAACATTGAAAATGACTTATCTTTTATGGCTATCACTCTTGGTGGAATGAATTTTCTCTTTTTCTCCCATGTTTACTTATACTTAACAACACATACATTATGAAATAATTATTTATCCCTTGAAAAGAATATTAGCTCAACCCTTTATTATTTTTCAATCCTTATGTTATGAGGAGGAGTAAACTAATGAGATTTCAATAAAATTATCTAATATAATGATTTGAAGGAAGTTATGTCATTTAATATAAAAAAGATAATTATCTATTGACTTTAACAAAACTGAACATATCAGTCCTTAAGATGTTATAATTTAAAAAATTATTTTATTATATCACTCAAAATATTTAATCTAAGGAAATGCTTATCTTTTTACCTAATATTACTTGGAAGGATGGCATAAACATAGATTCTATTCTATCCCACACATGACGCATCCAACACGACAAATTATTTGGAATGTCAAATATCTCATCATAAATTCATAATAACTCTCAAAAACACAAATTTACATTTATCATTGATTATTTTTCATTAATACAAATATTGAAAATTTACTCGGAAGGAAAAAATATTTTAGGAAACATTTTCCACCATTAAAAACATATATGTGATATGAATTTATAAAAATGTTTAACACATATTTAGTCATTTACCTTTATGCATGTAATATAATCCTACAACATTCCTTATATGGGGTTAAGAAATTCACATGAAATTATACCTAAGATACAATATACATTAATGTGTGGAAAAACATTTCATGATTTGAGGATTATATATAAATAAAATACATTATGTGAAGAAATAATAACCTATACACAATAATATAAAAACATAATAATCATACACAAGGAAGAACTCCCTTCACATAGCCTATATATGTAAATAGATAATATTTCTATAGAATAATAAAACGTGGCCTAAAAGTTAATCAAAATTAGGAAAATATGGTCCACCATTATGTAACCATTGAAACATCATTCCAAAACATACATAGGTTAGAGAATTTCACACTAATCATTAAATAGAGTCCATAAAATAGATTTTTCATGAAGGTTAATAGGTATACCACTACACATAGAGGGGATTTTTTAAAGGGTAAAAATATAAAAAATGTTCATTAAAAAATAATTATATGAAGAAGGGAATACACTCCCCCTCAACACTCCTCATTAAATTAAATAATAAAATAAAGACATTGTGAATTTAGAGACCTTGATTTTGAATTATTCATTATTCTTATTCATCCATAATCCCTATAAAAGTATGTTTGTTTTATCAGATTATTTTATCAAGATAATTAATTAGAAATAAATGAGAAGAGGCTTGTTAGGAATTGAAATATTATAATCTCCATAAAGACGAATCAATATTATTAGAGGATTAATTGAATTAATATGAGACAATAAACTTGTATTGGGTCATTAAATTAATATCTTAATTCATTTGACTGGAATTAAAATGTTACCAAATAGAAAAATCATAACCATTTAATGAATGTATCTAAAAATTAAAGATGTTTTGTAAAATATTTTATATATATATATATACCATTAAATAACCCCCAATAATATATGGTGTAATATACACATTGGTCAACTATATTGGTTTTATCTAAATAATAATTTCATGACTAATTCATTAAGGGTTATATGCTACAACAATATAACATCATATATAAGGTAAATGAACCATATCACGAGTCAATGACAAAACAAAAATCATATATTATGATAAACATAACAATCAATGCTAAACCTAATTAATCAATTGAATTGGGTTATCTATTTTATTATTTCAATGAAAATAAAAGATAATTACATTATATTTAAGAAGAAATGTGATATTTCTATTTGAAAATTGGTTTTCAAATTATAATATCACATAGTGTGATAATAATTAAATAGATGTAGTGAAATTTTATTTGTGTTTATGATGAATTATCTATTACATTGGAATATTTTTATAATAAAAAATGAATGATTAGATGAAATATATGTAACAACCCGTCCTCGAGGGTCGTGCCGTGACTACCCCAAGCCCGCCTCCCATAAGCTAGGGGCTGGCGACTAGCACCAAAGGCATAAATCTTGAAAAAGGGGAAGACATTTACTTTAGAAAGTAAAGAAACACCATAGAGTATGCCAGCTGAAGTAAACACTGAGTAAACTGAGTTCAAAAGTAAGTGTTGGAATGTAAATGGGCTAGAATACAAACCCAACTGTAAGTAAATTACAACTGAAAAGAAAGTACAGCAACTGAAAACTAAAGCAGCGAGTCTGAGCCATCCTTTAGAAATCCCACCTAAATTGTGGGTAAAGATAGTCCCCTTTGCTCCTCGGCTCCAGTCGTCCGCTCTGAGTACATCCCGTCCAATGATCAACCTCCTGGTACCATTCAGCACCACGATCTCCCACCTTGATCAGTGATATCCATCATCTGCATCCAACAAAACGAAGTACGGGCATAAACCATGTATGGGTGAGTATACTCTACTCAGTAGGGACCTCGAGAACCCCGAAGGTATCCTAGAATCCGGGAAGGGTAAACCACAAAGGAAAGATACAATCATGAATTAACTACAAACTCTACTTAGGTATATGCCAATACATATACCTAAGTCATCATTTCCAATTTGTCTCCAGCACACAAGACCAAGTACAACCCAGTCCACACAGGAAAACATAACCCATTCCACATAGGAATTCACAACCCAATCCACACAAGAAAGCATAACCCAATCCACACAGGAAAGCACAACAATATTATCGATGATATTGATTGTAAGTTAAGACTCATCTTACACAGGTATACACTTCGTAAGACGATATAGATGATCAGATGTATCCACTGATTCATCTAAGATGTCATACCCACATAGGATACAAGACCAGCTATGTTGTCATATCCACAAAGGATACAAGACTAGCTACTCTGCCGGAACCACATAGGATACAAGTACAGAATCAAATACTACCGGACCCACTTAGGATACAAGAACAGTAGTCATGTACTACCAAACCCACATAGGATACAAGAATAGTAGTCATCACCATCGAACCCACGAAGGATTCTAGTATGGTCGTCGTCGCTGCCGAACCCACGGAGGATCCCAGTACAGTCATCATCGTCATCGCAGTTGCAACCAGTTCTAGGGTTCCCGCACAAAACATGCTCGATTCTAGGAGGGTCTGCTCCTTGAGCCAAGGGGTTCGATACATCAACTAACACGAAGTCCGGAGTTGATGTATCCCAATGTTTCTTCATGACAAAAGGAACTCAACACGACAAACGACTCGTCAATCAGACACCCGGTCTGAGAGTTGTTGACTTTTTCATATCAGGGGCCCGGTTAGTTTTACAACAAAATCAACCCGACCGTACTCCAAAAGCGTCCAAACCTTGACCAGAGTAAGCCAAAAGAATAGTCTTACTAAGTGGAATTCAACAAAGTTGACAGCACGTAAATCAGATGTCCGGAGCTCAAGTTATAAGCGTTTCCGCTCCGAGGGCCCAGTTGGGTTCGTGTTCGAACCAACCCGGATGTACCCAAAGTTCTTCAAAACCTTGATTTTAATATACCAAAAAGACAGTCTCGATCCACGGATATCTCCCCGATGGACGGTGCATCGTTTGGAGGTCTGTAGCCCATGTTACTGGTATTTGAAATGATCTGTCCGAAAACAGGGGTTTGGGCCCGGTCCGACCCGGCCCAGTATCATATGGGTCAGCCTGACCCGGGTCCGAGTCCAGCCCAGTTGGGCGCATCCCAGCCCGGCTGGCATGGTCCAGCCCTGCCAGCGTGGCTCGGCCCAGCTGGTGCGGCCCGGCACGACTCGGGGATTTGATCTCGTGTGGGCGGTCTGGCCCGGCACGGGCGGTCCATCCCGGTGCAGCTGGTCCGGCCCTGTGCGGGCGACCGCGCATTGAGTGGACTCGGAAGGGGGGCGCTGTCCCCTGCATTTTGAAACAGTGGCCTCCACTTGGGGTGGCCCGCCCTTACCACCTGCCGGGGGTTATAACCCCTGGTCTTCTGAAATCCGGCTGGCCGTAATGGGCGGCCAGTGTGCCACTGCGGGACCCCCACAGGTCCCGCATTCCAGAGCACCGGTGGCTGGAAGATCTAGCCGGCCTCATCTACATCGTCGCGGCCTTAGGGCGCGGCCCATGTCCGATCGGCGCGGCGCGACAGCGCCATGCCCCTCCGCCTCGGATGTGGCCCTCCATGATGTTCCTGCGGGGAGCGACGGCACCGCGCCCCTTCGCCACTCTTTTCCTCATTCCCATGCGGTGCTGTTGCACCGCGCTGCCTCCGTTCCAAACCACGACGGTTATCAACAACAAAGGGGAGGAGGATTGGCCATGTTTGTGCGGTCCAACCTCCTCTCGTTAAATTAATAACAGGCGTCCAAGAACGAGTAATCACAACGAAAAATAAAGTGAAAAATTAAATGATTAAATTTGAACATAACCCCTACGTCGTAAAAGTTGTCAAATGATGATTGTCATGGAAAACGACATCGCGAGGTGAAGCTCCGTATATGTTGACGGAGAACGTACGAAGAGGAAATGACGTCTCCCTTCCTTTGACGCAGGGAGAAGACTGAAAGAGGGCGCGTCGTTGTTCTTCGGGAAAGGCATCACACACTGGCTGCGGAGAGGAGAAGTGATGGCACGTCGATTTCTCCAAGTGGTGACGACGATCTTCATCGAAGTCTTGGTGTTCTTCGCGAAGAAGATGATGTTCTTCAGAAAAACACATAAGAGCTATCTCCTTAATTATCCTCTCACAACAACCTATATAAATAAAATAAGGTTCATCCTTATTTTATTAACTCATGCCATGAATTAAAAAATTAAAACACTTAACTCACTTTATTGATTATGTGTATTGGCATAATTAAAGAGGGAATAGGGGAGAGTTACAAATTAAAACCAAGAGGGGGTTTAATGGGAAGTTATGGAATTTCAATGGGTGGGGCTTGTGTGGGACCCACCTCACTAATATCCTAACAAGAGGAGATAGGATATTCCCTCACATGGAATTTAAACCACATTGAAATATAAAGTTCTGACACAACATTATTCACTTAACACTTAAACCATTTTTTTGAAACAACTCTTCCCGAGCAAACGCAACTCTAGAATAGGACTTTTTAAGAAAATACCGGTGCTGCGGTTTCATTGGTGCCCTCAGATTTCGATTCCGATCTCCTGTTCAAAAGTTAGAAAACCCCTCTCGTTCGTTCACTGAATGTACATGAGCTAAACATCGGAAATTGATTCCGCGCACACCGGGCCTCAGAATCAGGTGCTGTTAGAAACTGCATACTCTTAAAATCCCAAAAAATTTAAGAAAAAAATTTCCTTGAAATTTACGTGTCATTACATTACTCCCACCTCAGGGATTTACATACCCATAAAGATACATCACAAACTAGGGAAACAAATGAGGGTACTAAGCATGCATTTGAGCCTCTCACTCCCAAGTGCTCTCCTGGAGGTTCTCGTGCTGTCACCTGATGCACACTAGAGGAATCGACCACCCACGTATGACTCTCTCTTATCTATCCTCGATCTCTATCGGGACCGCTGCAAATGTCTCTCTGTCATCAATTTCCAGCTCTCCATAATCAATGATATGTGTCGGGTCGTGCACGTATCTCCTTAGGTGAGATACGTGGAAGACGTCGTGCACCCGGTGCAACTAAGGTGGAAGAGCCAGGCGATGAGCCATATCACCTATCCTACAGAGAACCTGGAATGGTCTGATGAAGTGCGGAGATAACTTGCCACCCCGGCCAAACCTCCGTAATCCACATCGAGGTCAGACCCATAAGAAAACATGGTCACCATCCTTGAACTATAGTGGTCTCCGCCTCCTGTCAGCAAAAGACTTCTGTCGGTTCTGAGTTGTCCTCATCTGCTCCTGGATGACATGGATGTTCAATGTTGTGGCCTGGACCATCTCTAGTCCCACAATTGCTGACTCCCTAGGGTCTGTCCAGCACATAGGTGACCTGCAAGGTCAGTCGTACAATGCCGCTTATGGTGTCATCCTGATGGTGGGGAGGTAGCAGTTGTTGTACGCAAACTCCACCAAGGGTAGGTGATCCTCCCAGCTATGACCAATGTCGAGGACACATGCACGGAGCATATCCTTGAGAGTCTGATCGGTCCTCTCCATCTGACCATCCGTCTAAGGGTGAAAGGCGGTGCTCAGGCGTAACTGCGTCCCAAAAGCCTCATGCAACCCCTTCCAAATCCGGGAAGTAAAAAGAGCATCTCGATTAGAGACGATAGATGATGGTACACCATGAAGCCGTATGATCTCCTGAACGTAGAGGAATCTCATGCTCTCCACTGAGCCTGCTCTCTGATGGGTAAAATGTTGGCTGACTTGGTGAGTCAGTCGAAAATCACCCAAATAGACTCGTGACCTCTGGAATTACGTGGAAGTCCAGTCACAAAATCCATATATATCCCATCCCACTTCCACTCCGGGACCTATAAAGGTTGTACCAAGCCTTCTGGTATTTGGTGCTCCGCCCTCGACTACTGGCAGGTGAGGCATCGAGAAACGAACTCTGCACCAACCTTCTTCCTACCCGGCCACAAATGCTGTCATCTGCGATCCTAGTATATATTCGCCACTCCTAGACGTACCTCTAAAGGGTAAGTGTAAAACTCCCTCAGTACCTCCTCCTGTAAAGCATCTGGTACCATGGTACGTTGTTTGAAAAGGATGATGTTCTCTCCTCTTATAGAGAATCCATCATGTTCCTGTCCAATGGAAATCTATACATGCCACATCTCATAGTTAATGTCCCCATGCTATGCCTCTCTGACCTGCTGAAGAAGTGGGGGTTTGATTGTGAGTGACTGAAGGAAGGTTGCCCCGTCTCTATCCATGAAAGATATCTACAAAGTGGCTAACTGCTTTGTCGCCTCTCCAAGAAGCCGAATTCCCATCATCCTGTTGAGAGAATCAGCTACTACTTTCCCTTTCAAAGAGTATAGACTATCTCAAAGCCATAGTCCTGTAGGAACTCGAGACATCATCACTATCTCAGGTTCAGGTACTTCTGTGAGAAGATTTACATGAGACTCCGGTGGTCAGAATAGACTGTAAAGAACTCACCCAACAAATAATGTTGCCACATATACAGAGTGAAGACCACTACTTCTAACTCCAGATCATAAGTATCATAGTTCTTCTCATGTTTCCTCAACTGTCGTGATCCATAGGTGATCACCGCCCGCTCCTGCATCAGTACACACCCAAGTACGATACCTGATGCATCGCAGTAGACTACGTACCGTACTCCTTCCTCCGGTAGCCTCAAGATGGGTGCACTGGTCAATCTATGTCTCAGCTCCTAGAAGCTCTGCTGACATCTATTTGACCACACAATGGTTTTTACCTTCTTCATCAAAGCATAAAGCAGTGCAGCAAATCTAGAGAAGTCTGGGACAAATCAACGGTTGTACCCAACCAGACCCAGGAAACTCCACACCTCCATCACGCTCATGGGTGTCTCCCACACTAGCACTACCTCAATCTTCACAATATCCACCACAAATCCCACATCATAGATGACATGTCCCATGAAGTGGACCTCATGTATCCTAAAATGACACTTCGAGAGCTTACCAAAAATCTGGTGCTCTCGGAGTATATCCAGTACAACACGCAAAAGGTAGGCATTCTCATCTTCATTATTCGAGTAAATCAATGTGACGTCAATGAAGACTATGACAAATCGATTGATGTAAGGCTAGAATATCCTGTTCATGAGGCTCAAGAACACTGCTGGAGCATTAGTTATGCCGAAAGGCATAACCAAGAACTCATAGTGGCGATACTGACACCTAAAGGCCGTTTTATGCACATCCTCGTCTTGAACTCTGAGCTGATGATAGCCTAACCAGAGGCCTATCTTCTAGAACCATCATGATCCCTTGAGATGATCAAAGAGGTCGTAGATCCTCAGAATTGGATACTGGTTCTTCATGGTCACCTGATTCATGTGATAGAAATTAACACACAGTTGCAAGCTCCCATATGCCTTCTTGGCGAACAAAGTCAGGGATGCCCAGGGTGATACACTAGGTCGAATTAATCCCTTGCCCTGCATGTCCTCCAGCTATTCTCATCGCTCTCGATGCTCAGAGGGTGTCATCCGATAAGCTGGGGTAGATATCGGGGCTGTCCTGAGGTACAATTCAATATATAAGTCTACCTCTCTACGAGGGGGTAGTCCTGGAAAGTCGTCAGGAAAATGATCTATATACTGATACACCTCTACAAGAAAACTCGGACTCTTCATGTCAACCTCTCTTAGGATGAGGCTATCAAACTGATGAGTGATCTGCTGACCTCTCTTCTACGTGAGTCCATATTTCGCTGCAAAGGCTACCTTCTCGCAGGTGAAGGTGAACCTGCTCCCATCAGTGCGAACACATCGCACCTTGAGCCTAATATTGTTGATCTATGCATGAACTGTAGATTACCAATCCATGCCCAAGATGACGTCGTAAGGCCTCGATGCCGCTGCAGGAAGATCCTAGTAGAATCTCTCACCCCCTAGAGTAAGCTCACACTGCCGGCACAAGTGCGTAATCATTGAGTCTGCTCCCACAGGGGTTTATAGCCGTAAGGATCAAGCTAACAACACCGTCAAAATCTCCAATCTCTGAACATGGGAAACGACAATGAAATAATGACTTGCTCATGTGTCTACAAGAAATACAACAAGGGTGGAGTAGACACAGATAGTACCTCAAATCATCTCTGGTGCACCATAGTTGTAAGCCTCCGCTGCCTGAAGCTGAGCCTGCCTCTGTCCACCAACTCCCTATGGTTGGGGGTGGACCTTCTGGTGGTGGTGGTGGTAGAGCCTCAAAGCATCGCCCACCACCTGCTGCTCGGCCAGCTCCTCAGCCTCATCCGCCTTCTCCCAACGGACTACCATATTCGAACCTCTACCTCTTCCTGGGTGGTCCCCCAACCATATACTTCTCCTCTGCATGGTGGGTAAGGTAGTCACAGGCCATGTGGCCCTGCTCGCCGCATGCATAGAAATGTATGCTCCTCGTAAGACTTACTCTGCGCCATGTTTCCCGCACCTCTGAGCCATTGTCCTGAGGTTTTCCGACTGATGGTCTGGTCTTCTTGTACCCCTGTGACATCTGTGGACTGCTAGCTGTAGAAGACTCCGCTATGTGCCGCCCTATGGCAGGTCTCGCTGTTGGTGTAGGCTCAGCAAGAAAGATCTCTACAAGAAGGACTCTCTCCAGTACTCCTTCCAGTATTGGAATACTGAGAGAGATCATCGAAACCCTGATCTCATGACTCAGTCCCTGCTCGAAGTTCTGGGCCCAGAAGAATGGTTCCCATACCTTGTCCATCGAGTAGCACAAGAGATCGGTAAATCTCATAGAGTACTGGGCTACAGTCATGCTTCCCTGTCATAGCTGTAGCAACTCCTGAATGCGCACCGCCCAGAGGGTGGCTAGAACGAACTCTGTGTAGAAGAGCCTCTTGATGTCTGACCAAAGGAGATATTCCTCGTCGTGCACCTGGGGCATCAGGCTCCACCATCTACATGCTGTTGCGTGCAGGAGACTTGCTTCAAGGATCACCATGAGGTCTGATGGTTTCCCTACTAACCTAAAAACTCACACAACAGCCTCCGGAAAATCCTTGGCTGCTTGGGGGTCCGTCTCCCCATGGAACCTGGGCGGTCTATGAGTATAAAACTCATGCAGTGCACTAAGGCGACGTGCACTCTCAGCGGCAGGGGATGGTGGCATTAGTGGCTCGGTGGGTAGAGGTACCGCTGGTGCCTCCACTGTAATAGGGCCCCACACTGAGGCCTCGTCACTCGGTGGGCTGTCGTCTCGCACAAATCTTGGAACCCTAGCTAGCTTCCATCATTGGACCATCTTGAAAGGAAACAGGTGCGCCACGTTCAATACAATATACCTGGTGAGCTGACACAATGTAATCACAAAGAAAACTTTTGAAACACACATGCAATCAATGTTTTCGTGCATTGAGTCGGAAATCAGAAGTCAGGGTCCTGGTGTATGGATACGTCGGCCTCCGCACCAACACTGGACTCCCTAGACTGATAACCACACTCAACACCCTTAACACTATTGCTTCACATAGAAGAATGATCAGATTCCCGAGTTCTGCGGTAGAACCGAACCCCTTTGATACCAATTTGTCACGACCTATCCTAGGGGCCCGTGACGTGACTACCCCAAGCCTTCCTCCCATAGGCCAGAGGCTGGCGACTAGCACCAAAGGTGAAAATCCCGAAAAAGGGGATGGCATTGCCTTTAGAAAGTAAACAAACACCACAGAGTACGCAAGATGAAGTAAACACTGAGTAAACTGAGTACAAAAGTAAGTGCTGGAAAGTAAATGGGCCAGAATACAAACCCAACTATAAGTAAAGTACAACTGAAAAGAATGTACAACAACTGAAAAGTAAAGCAGCAAGTCCATGACGTCCTCTGGAAATCCCACCTGAAGGGTGGGTATAGATAGTCCCCTCGGCTCATCGGCTCCAGCCATCCACTCCGAGTACATCCCGTCCAGTGATCCACCTCCTGGTACCGTTCCACTCCACGAGCTCCCACCTCGATCAGTGATTTCCATCGTTTGCATCCAACATAATGATGTGCAGGCATAGACCCTGCATGGGTGAGTATACTCTACTCTGTAGGGACCCCGAGACCCTCGAAGTTCTCCCAGAATCCATGAAGGGTAAACCACAAAGGAAAGATACAATCACAAAGTAACAACTAACTCTATTTAGGTATATTCCCATACATATACCTAAGTCATCATTTCCAACTTGTCTCCAACACATGATCCCAAGTACAACCCAGTCCACACAAGAAAACATAACCCATTCCACATAGGAATTCACAACCCAATCCACACAGGAAAGCGCAACCCAATCCTCACATGAAGGCACAACAATATTATTGATGATATTGATTGAAAGATAAGACTCAGATCACACTAGTATAAATTTTGTAAGACGATAGAGCTGATAAGATGTATCCACTGATTCATCTATGCTGTCAGACCCACATAGGAAACAAGAACTTTTAAGCTGTCAGACCCACAAAGGATACAAGACCAGCTACTCTGCTGGACCCACATAGGATACATGTACAGAGTCAAATACTGCCGAACCCACATAGGATACAAGAACAATAGTCAAGAACTGCTAGCTCCAGATAGGATAAAAAACATCAGTCATCGTCATCGAACCCATGGAGGATTCCAGTATGGTGTTCGCCACTGCCGAACCCACTAAGGATCCCAATACAGTCATCATCGTCATCGTAGTCGCAACCAGCTCTAGGGTTCCCGCACACAGCATGCTCGATTCCGGGAGGGTTCGCTCCACGAGCCAAGGGGGTTGATAATAAACTGAAACGAATTCTGAAGTTGATGTATCCCAAAGTTCCGTCTTGACAAAAGGAACTCAATGCGATAGACGGTGCGTCAATCAGATGCACAGTCTGAGAGTTATTGGCCTTTTTGTCCCAGGGGCTCGGTTGGTTTTTAAGTCAAAAACATCATGACCATACTCCAACTGCATCCAAACCTCTAGCAGAGTAAGCCAAAAAAACCATCTCACTATGAGGAATCCATCAAAGTTGATGTCACGTAAATCGGATGTCCGGAGCTCAAGTTATAAGCGTTTCTGCTCCGAGGGCCCTGTTGGTTTCATGTTCGAATCAACTCGGCCATACCCAATGTTATCTGAAACCCTATGTGTAATATAAAGAAATGACTGTCATGATCCAAGGATCGCTATGGGACTAACGGTGCGTCGTTCGGAAGTCCAAAGCCCTTGTTATGGGCATTTGAACGGATCTGTCCGGAAATAGGGGGTTTGAGCCCGGTCCGACCCGGCGCGGGCGGGTGTGACCCTCTAGGCCCTTATCTCAATAGTAGTGAACAATATCACCGACCTAGAGAGGGTTCTAGAAACCCAAATGAGGCCTCTATAGAGATAAGGAAAAGTCAAAGCAATGAATACCTTCCTACGAACACTGTCCATGTAATCTAATCACTTCGTCATCGATATCTCAATAAAATAGAATGCATACTAGTGTCATCATTAGTTATTTGAATTAATTTTTTGTTGATTTTTCTGGACAGTATTACCTTCGACTACCATGGCCATGGATTTATTGATGGTGCAACCATCCTAATCATCTGGGCCCGAGATATCTCTTCCTGAACTCGGAAGCGAAAAATCCTTTCTCGATCATTCAATTAATGCCATGCCATTAATGACGTACCCGATACAAACTACCTCACTATGACTTTATCATCATGGGTTTCGCCTTATATAAAATGTACGTAATTACATGATATTCATAGATAATAATCTCATTTCAGGAGACCATTACACAAGTCCGTAGATAGGAACAACCAATGACACCTGAAACATGTGTTGTTCCTATTAAGTGGGTCTGTCCTCATGATCTCAATACTAGAGATCACCATGTACGAACTTCATGAGAAGTAGTCTCAATGCTTATGAGCCCCCTACAACTGATAGTCAGACATCTACGGTGTCCAGTCAGTAAGATGTATCTATACTATAGAACATATATTTAAGATAAATTTCATTGTATATCGAGGATCTCATTATAGCCTGGGATCTGCTATAACTTCTTGACACAACAACTAACCTCTGTACATTGCCATTATTATAGTGGTCACAGAAAAAGGCTGCACTCTAATGGTAATATATCATTATGCATATCTAACTATACACATGATACGGTAATAAAAAGTACTATATAGTTAGGACTAGGGCACTCACTATTTCAACACTCCCACTTGTACTAGAGCCAACTTGATAACTTAACATGTCAGCTACTCACATGATAAATATAATGTTTCTGCTGAGTAATGGCTTTAACTGCTGGTCCTGCCACATTTTTGTTGCGTGGCATATCTATTATATGAAACTTCATCGACTTTAGTAAAACTTCTCAAGCTAAGTTATCCCCGAGTAGATTAATTTTGTCCATTGTCATAACTTGACAACTTTCCTAGTAAGAATATCATAATTCTCATAATTTAATGGTTGGATACTTTTGAAATGGGGGCCCCTACTTGGGGGCCCCTCCCTTGCCACCTGCCGGGGGTTACGACCCCCGGTCTTCTGAAATCCATACGGCCATTACAGCCGGCCACTGTGCCGCCTCGAGACCCCCGCGGGTCACGCCTTCCGAAGCGCCGACGGCCGGCGGATCTGATCGCCCTCCTCGGCACCACCGCAGACCTTCACCGACTGGCACGGCGTGAGGACGCCACGCCCCTTCGCCACGGCTTTCCTCGTTCCTGCATGGTGTTGTTGCACTGCAACGCCTCCGTTCCAAACCACGACGGTGATCAACAAAAAAATGGAGGAGGATCGGCTGTGCTTGTGCGTTTTGACCACCTCCCATTAAATTGATAACATGTGGACAAGAATGAGTAATCAAAATGAAAATTAAAGCACAAAATTAAATGATTAAATTTGAACTTAACCCCTACCTCTAAAAAGTTTTTGAACAATGATCGTCATGGAAAACGGCATCGCGAGGTGAAGCTACGTATATGTTGACGGAGAACGTCCAAGGAGGAAACATCGTCTCTCTTCCATTGATTCAGGGATAAGATCTAAAGAGGGAGCATCATCATTCTTCGGGAAAGGCGTCACACACTGGCTGCTAAGAGGAGAAGAGACAGCACGTTGATCTCTCCTTGTGGTGACGACGTTCTTTGTCGAAGTCTTAGCGTTCTTCTCAAAGTAGGTGATGTTCTTCAGGAAAACACAGAAGAGCTATCTCCTCAATTATCCTCACACAACAAGAAACCAAAATAAAATAAGGTTCATCCTTAATTTATTAACTCATTACATGAATTAAAAAATTCAAACTCTTAACTCACTTAATTGATTAAGTGTATTGAAATAATTAAAGAGGGAAGAGGAGAGAGTTATAAATTAAATGCAAGAGGGGGTTTAATGGGGAGTTAGGGAATTTGAAGGGGGTGGGGATCATGTGGCCCCCTCCTCACAAATATCATAACAAGAGGAGGTAGGATATTCGCTCACATGGAAGTTTAACCACATAGAAAAATAAATTTGTGGCACAACTTTATTCACTTAACACTTGAACCATTTTTTTAAAACAACTCTTCCCGAGAAAACACAACTCTAGAAAGGTATTTTTAAGAAAATACTGGTGTTTTGGTTTCATCAGTGAACTCAGATTTCTATTCCGAGCACCTGTTCAAAAGTTAGAAAAACCCGCTCGTTCGTTCACTGAACATACCCAAGCTAAACTTCAGAAATTGATTCCGGGCACACCCGGCCTCGGAATTAGGTGCCGTTAGTAACAACGTACTCATAAAATCCCAAAGAATTTATGAAAAAAAATTCCTTGAAATTTACGGGTCCTTACAATATAATTAAATAGAATGGAAATAAGTTTTATTTAGGTAAAATAAAATATGAATGAAATTATGAGATAATAAGTAACTAAAATAAGATAAATTGATAAGAGAATTAAATAATGTTATAATTTTATGGAAAAAATGAAATATATTTAATTTCTAAAATTATTTGAATCAAAACCAAATGTATAAGGATTATTTAAATCCAGGATATATCATAAATGAAGGGCATGAAATAAATATATATAGTTTATAAGAAATACAATGTCCAACAATAAACGTTATATATAGAAAATTCGTTAAATATTCTATATATGAAGTAATAGGCTTTTGAATTATAGATTATAATATTTAAATTCATATATATATATATATTATAGTGTTAAATATTAATAAAATAATATCATAGATTTTATACAATATCGTAAAAATATAATAAATACAAAATTCATAATCTCAATGAATTGAAATTGAGTCATGAATCCCCTAGCCTTACACTATTGTAATTCATCGTATAATAATCCTTGGATGACTATTCATAAATTTAATAACCAAATATATATGTATTTAATATATTAGGATTTAATAATATTCATTCAATCATTATTTATTATTTAGGAAAATATATATTAATCATCATATGTTTGTACATGGAATTGTTACGTGCTAGTGTGGGAATAGCTATCTTCCACATTTTTTTAATTAATCAACTCAAAAAATTAACAAGGTAGAGAAATTAATTTTTTATAGTTATATATAGTGTCACATTTCATAAATTTAAATTTAAATGTATACTATAAAAAATAATGTATTTTTTTATTTCAAAAAACAATACAAGTAATAAAAATAACATTAGTATGAACACTATTTTTAATAATACCATTACCTTACTATAATAATAAATAAAAATACATTCATAATTAGTAATTGTTTTAATTTTATCCTCTATTATAACAATTTAGAAGAATGATTGGCACCATTCAGGTAGGTTGTTGAACATACCCAAGCATCCGCCAGCTTCAATGACAGATTTTCTATAAAACCATACATATATTATTAATATAATCATATATCATAATTTTATATATTTCATATTGTTTTTTTCAGAAAATTTAATTTAATTAAATAATATTTATTGAAATAAAATTAAAAAATTACCAAAGAAGAACTTGATACAATGTTTAACATTCAAATCATATATTTATAATCACTATTATATGGAATCATTTGTGACTCCTTAATACGATTGATGGATTGGGAACATATAAAAGGAATATAGTAGTAGGAACAATATATATTTATTGATATAAATATATTATTATATATTATTTTTAAAAAGTTTAATTAGGATATTTTACATGATATAATTTCAAAAATGTTTGATAAATAATCAATTTCTAGGGTTTATGAAGTTGATTTCATTATAGATAATGGGCCGTAAATTAGTAATATAAGAAAATTTAAGAAATAATAATTTAGATATTATTTATGCTTTTTTTATTTTATATTAATTATTAATACAATTTTGACACCAATTTTAGTTGACTTTCAAGGACTTTCATGAAATTTCAATTAAAAAATATTTAGTTTGTTATGGAAATGTTACATATTAATCCAAATATATATATACTAAGTATAAAATTAAAATTATCCTTTAAAATCAATGAAATAAGTGACAATTTTGACGTTTCATATGTTGTGAATACTATATGACAACGTTTTATAGACATTCTAATATTTATTATAAGAAAAATACTATTTTTATTGATTTAAAAAATTTTATCTGATAGTTCATGCATCTTATCTCATTTTAAATTATTTCTAGGTTTCTATTATTGACTGAATAATTTCCACTAAACACTTTTATTATTTATTAAATCAAAAATAAATATTTTATTTAATTAATCCTGAGTAATGAAGTGTTTTTGAATCATGTACATGATGTATAAAAAAATCAACTTATTTATGTAAATTATTAAGCTATTATTCAAAAATTTATGTATATTATCAATTAATGTTTGTGAAAAAATGCATTATTATTTATTAGGTTAATAATCAAACATTGATGTATTCAAATTTGAATAAATACAATTTCTCACAACATTATTTTTTCATTATTTAATCATAATTTGAGCTGTTATTTATTAATTATTATACTATTAATTATTTATATTTTGTATTTGTAATTTTTTTCTATTTTCATTGTTATACTAATGGTTCTTAGATAAGTGTGAAGATCATTAGTTCATCTTGAATGTCTTTTTTTTCTATTTAATATATTATCATATGGTCTTGATGTCATACAAACTTGTTCATGAAAAACTAAATGGTAGAAAATTCTAACACAAAATAATAAGTATGACATAAAAATCATAAATTCATAAGAAATATTAGAAACAAATACAAGGAATGTTATTTTTAAAAATTATAAAGACTCTATGTATAATGATAATTTTGGATTGTAAATTTTTAAGTAGTTTATAAATTATAATGCTTCATAAAACCATATTCTCCGTTGGAAATAATTATTTATGAAGTTAAATACGTAAAATATATATAGTCATATAATTTCAACTGAATATTTTTTTTTTCAAATGTTTGTTAACCATTTTATAAAAATAAATCATGATATAAAATAACACAAATCACTATATCATAAAAAATAAATGGTTCATGAAAATAAATATTATTAGTAAAAAATTGTTCTTATGGTTATAAATATCCATAAAAAATTTGGAGTTTACCCTTCCAGATAAGATGTTACATGTGGAAATAATTTTTACTATTAGAATATTTTGTAAACATATTAATAGATGATGTCTATGGATAAAATTATTCTTATGTGAATTATTCTAATTTATAATGATCCTTACACACATTTATTGTTGACTGTAGTGGGTGAGATAATGGTTACACGATTTATGATTATGTTATACTATATACACATAGTTTTATCAAACAATGCTCCTGGATGGGGATATTATTGGGTGTTTCATATTTACCATGGGAAATTGCTTACATGTATTCATATATATAGTTAAATTGTTCATTACAAGAACATCAAGCCACAATAGGATTATTTTTACCTGAAATTCATGTTTATAATGATGTTCTAAAATCAATCTTATGAACTCAACACTTTTTTATACATAAATTTTATAAATAATATATTTTGGTCTGTTTTGGGAATTTAAATTTTATTAATGATGTTTCTTATTTATTTATTTATTTAATTGTTTTTTTACAAATGATTAATTATTCATATTCAATAAAACATTATCTGAATATTTTTTCTTAGGATTACATCACCATCACATAAGATAATGGGTGGTACAATATTCATGCTATAATATTGGATAATATGATATTAAAATTTTTGTTACTTGAAATATTATGTGTTTGTCTCTCATGTCATTTGGGAGTATAATAAGATAATTAATATTAGTTATTTTAAAAATGTTTACTATTATATTAAATTTCTTAAATAATAATGTTGTAGAACAATTTATTTTTTTTTTCAAATTATTAAATACTATATTTTCATTTCAATAGTTATTTATTAGTGTGATAGAAATACTGTATCTTTATTGTAATTATAAACTACAGTTTTTATGAATAAAATTTTAGTTCTTTATGTTTAATATGAATGGTGGAAATATAAATATATTGTTTAACATATAATGTTCATGGAGAGGAGGTGGTAGATGGATAAATCTATAATGTTCATCAAAACTGTTCAATTACATTCTTTTGGAACATTTGAGGGAGAAAATTATAGTACAGATCATATTCTTCAAATCATATCATTTAATACTTTACAATCATTATCTAATTGTGTATCTGGTTTCTATAGTGTTGAATTATTTCTATCTATTTCTCTAGGTGTTATTGTGTTTTATGGATATTTTTTTGAAAATAAGGACCTTAGAGACTTGATACGGTAATAAAATAAATTTTATATGTGAGTTGAGGCACCATGTGGATACGGTAGTTTCTTGGGAATCCCATAGTGTGATAAAATTATGTGGATTTTTTTTCCATTTTTACGATTAAATGGATGTTTGGTTATTTTATGAACTATAAAAGGAAATTTTTTGGTTGTTCCTTTGGGTGTGTAAATTGTAGGATATGGGTTTTTCTTATACAATTAATAAATTCATTTTAAAGTGTTCTAAATCCCTTTAAAATTGACGTAACATATATGGTCAGTTTAATAATCTATCATAGAGAGTTAAAAAATTTGATGTCAGATCACATTGATATGGACATCAATAAAAATTCATGTATTCATTTGTTATTATCAATTAAAAATTTCTCCAATCTATTATAATTTTGTAATAAATTATAAAAATGTAAATTTTAAAAAACACTTTTAGAACTAGTAATTCTTATTTTCGGAATACATAAATTGAAATAAATCTTTCATATTATTAGGATAGTATGACTTACTATTTTACCTGATAAAATATAATTAGTATCAAAGAAATTATATGAAATTTTTGTTATCCATGTTATGTATATTTATTTTATTTAAACAATAATCTACAATAAACCATATATAGAAAAGATCAAATTATCAAGAAATATAATGTAATGAATATTTTATATTGTGAAATTTTATGAACTGTGATTAGTCGTATTTCATATTTTATAATTGAAAGTCACTTTTGTAGAATGTTGTATCAAAATTATTATGGAAATAATTTTTTAAATAGAGATAATCATGGTATTGTTTGAGTAGAATATGAATACATTAAAATTAATTAATATTATAATATTATCCAATGTTTTTATACATTATTCGTATTTATAATAGTATAAATTTATTTAGAGATACCTCATATAATATAGTTATTTTGGAAAAGATTTACGGTATTTACCTAAAAGGTTGAATTCTAGGAATGTGTAAATTAAATAATGAAATAATATCAAAGAATATAAAATTATTAATTTGTTGGATATTTACTATAATATAAAATCAAAATAATAATATCATTGTGAAAAAATCAACAAAATGAAAGGGAATGTAAATTTAAACCTTTATTGTTTCTACTTACTCAGTAGATTATGCGTCATAAAGAAATTACTGTAAGGGGGATTCACAAATTATTATGGAAATAAAAAATATATAAAAGGATATTTTAGAATAATTAGAATATATCACCCATGGAATGATCATATTTGGATCCTATAATAATAGAAGCGTAATTTATTTTTTATTAATGTAGGAGGGAAAGGAAAATTAAATACGAAATCCCAAAACTATAGAATGAAAAAATCTGAAAAAATGATAAGAGACCTCTTATAACTAGGTAGAACATTCCCCAATGGTTATATACTAGTGAAGAATAAATTAATGAAAAATAAATGGAATTTTTTTTAGAGAATCATCAAATCATGTAAGTGATTCGAAATATTAATCTTCACAATATCATTCTAAAAAATCATTTTATGATCAATTATATAAGGATATTTAGAAATTATAGAATTATATACAAAAAATTCCAAAGAACATCATTATATGAATAATAAATAAAATAAATATGATGAGAAAAATAAGATAACTCTTAATTAAAATGAAAATCGTAGAATATAGCTTCATTTACTAGTTAAAAATGAATTTGGATATGGATTTCATTAAAAATAAATATATGAAATATAATTATTATCATTCAAAAAATGGAAAGGATCATGAAATAATGTTTAAAACAAATTTAGATGAAAAATATAATCTTAGAATATAAGATAAATGTAATGACACAGAATTTCCATGGAATTTTTTATTAAAAATATAGGAATTTTATATGTCCGTGTAAATTTATGGTGCATGATTCCAAGGATAAGAGTGCTCGAATTAAATTTCTAAATATTTTTTTGGGTACATTTAGTAAACATTTAAGGGGGGTTTTCTAACGTTTGAACCGGTGCTCGTAAAATATGAGGACACCATTGAACTCGCAAACCCAGTATTTGCTTAAGGAGACCTTCTCCTTGACCGCAGTGGGTTGATAGTAAAGGATAGATTTTGGGTATTTCATGATGGAATAAAATAAAATAAAATGGTCTAACATATTTTTTTTTATTTTGAAACCACCCTTGTAGATATTTCACATGTGGGGACCACCAAAACTAAAACCTCTCATGAGAGGTTATAGAGGTGGAGACCACCGAGACTAATCTCTCATGAGAGGATATGGTGGTGGGGACCAAACGAGGTTTAAATCCCCTTGAACTACCTCATAAGTGTGGGGTATCCTCTTAAACATCCCCCACATAAATGGCACCACCCCCTTAAATTTATTATGCCCACCTATATAATTAATTAACATAATTTGAAATTGTTCCAACAATTTAATTAGGTGAAACATATCATGTTAGATACTTTTTATTTTAGTGGATTTGGGGAGAGGAGAAATATTGGGAGGATTTCACTTCTCCAATGAAGAACTCCAATGAAGAATGTTCTACGAAAATCAAAGAAGAGGATGATGAGCGAGCCCGACATCAAGGCATGGTTTCGAATGTGATGATCATTGGCACTCTCTTCACCTTCATCAACTTATTTATTTCACCAAAAACAATGAACAATCCAAGGTACCAGTTTATTTGTGTATGATTATTTGTAGGAAGTTGTATGGTGGTTGTTTAAAATTCTTCTCCCTTTCCATTCTTCATAATTCTTCGTAATTCAAGAATGAATTATAAATGCTTGCTACCGCTCTAAGGCGCAGAGTGTGGGCCAAACAAACATGTCCCTTCCTTTCTGAAATCCTTGTGGTTAATTTTTGATCACGATGGAGGAACAACTACGTAACATGGTGGAGCACAAGAATGGCAGCCGAAACCACCACCGGTCGCAGCCATTGTGTCCCCATGGCTGAGCCGCCACCCTCCACGGCCTCAATAAGACGCACGTGGCCTACGACCTCCCGATCGGCCCACCCTAGGCCAAGCTGAGCCACCTCGTGCACTCTCAGCACCCCCGGGTGAGAAGCCCTTCAACCTCCTCCCTCCATATCGAGCCGCCCCGGGCCGGGTAGAGCCACCCCACGCCCTCGCGGCATCCCTGCGGCCGTGCCGCTGTCCGCAGGTGAGCAAACCCGGGACCTCTACCTCCCAGTGAAAATCGCGGACTCTGCGGTACAGTGGGCTTAGCCACACCATGGGCCAGGTCCATCCAAACTAGGTCGACCCAGGCCTGGTCGGGTCTGGTCGGACGAATCAGGCGGGACCCAAACCAAACATGATAAGAACCTATACTTTAAATGGGCCATAACTTTGGCACTGGACACCCGTTTGGTGAATCGTTTGTAGTAATTGAAATCATTGAGCGAGACGGTCACTTTGAGTACACCTCACTTGAGTTTTGTATTATGATGCGGTACAGTCAGGTTGGATAGAGCACGAATCCAACTGGGTCCCCAGAACTAAGAGTATAATAACTCACAAACCGGCCATCCAATTGACGGACTATCTGTTTCATTGAGACCCCTATGACATGGCAGTCCTTTGAGATACTTCTCCATGAGACTTCATTGAAATTGGATTATCGACCAGTATATTGTGGAGCAGATCCTCCCAGAGACAAGAGAGCATATTGTGGGCACCCAGTAGCTGGTTGTGAAAAGAATACTGACTAGTGATAATGATTGGGTCAGCACCTAGAGATCCTGTGTGGGTCAGCTCCATGATATCCTGTGTGGATCAACTCCTAGCGATCATGTGTGGGTCAGCTCTTAGCGATCCTGTGTGGGTCGGCTCCTAGCGATCATGTGTGGTTCAGATCCTAGCGATTCTTTGTGGGTTAGATCCTATAGATTTTATGTCGGTATGCAGCAGAGCCTATTAACAAAATAAGATGATTTAGTAGTTATAAATAATCTTCAATACTACTAAACTTATGTTATACCTGGTGTGATCTGAGTTCGTACAAGTGTGGTACTTTCCTATGTGGTAATACCATGGTGGTATTCTTCTGTGTGGCGTACCTGTGTGGTACATTCCATTGTGGTTTTCCTTCCTTTGTGGAATAGTTGAGATTTAGGAATTTGGGTTTGACCCTATTTTCCTCATGATTGAAATGGGTATACTTGATAACATAGGTATATGTATAGGCATATACCTTTTAACGGTTGACAGTTGACTTTATGCTTTGAGGTTTATCCTTGGTGGACTTTGTGTGACCTAGAGAGTCTCAGGGTCACAACTAAGTATCATCATACTCACCCTTGCAAGGGCTATGCCCGCACATCATTGTGTCTGGTGCAGATGATGGATAGCGCTGACTGTGGACGAGAGTACCAGGAATAGACAGTACACAAAGGTAAACTATACGACATGTCAGTACGCAGAAGAGACGAGCGGATGTGGAGTGCTGAAGAGGCAATCTGTACCTACCCTTCATGTCAGTACCACAGAGAACACTCTAGTAGCTGCATTTCTCTTTTTTCAGTTGAATTTTATTTCAATTATACTTGTACATTTACTGTTGGGCTTGTATTCTGGCACCTTTAACTTTTACCACTATTTTGGATATACAGTTTTCTTGTGTTCATATCTTGTTGTGTGCTTGGTTACGTGAGTTTACATGTTATAAAAGAAATAACTTCATAGTTTTAGGGAATATGCTTTGCAGTGCTAGTCGCCAGGGTCTGCCCTATGGAAGGAGGGTTTTGTGTAGTCACGACACGGGCCCCGGGGGATGGGTCATGACAATAAATGATTCAAAAAATTTCTAATTTAATTATTACATGGAAGGGAAAACTATATTTACATTTTAATAACGACGAAAATGAATAAATATATGATTGTTATTCATTGTAATAATAAAATACCTAAATATCAAAATTCATTTTTTTTAAATTACTATAGTAATGTGTTTCAATAGTAATGTCTTTTAAATGTTGAATGAAGGGGAACTACACAAGTAAATTTTTGTGAAGATTTCCAAAAATATATTGGTCTCTATAATGAATATATTTATAAATCCTTATCCACTATTTCATATATAAATAAATTTTCTAAATATTCTATGGTACACTATAATTAAATTTCATACCCATTTTATCTAAATCTACTTGGGAAGGAGGGTTATCATTATTCTATTTTAGATGAAATATTTCATAGACTGTCAAGAATGAAAATTTCTTTACAAGAATTTACTGTTTGAAACATATGATTGGAGGATCCTTAAATTTAGTATATTTAAAAATATGTGAAGAAGTTATTATTCAGTTTAATGACAATACAAAATGTAAAGTTAAATTTCATTTAAGGATCAGTTTATATAAATATGTTATAATTTATGGTGTTTTATATATTTAAGGGCTCAAATAAAATACAAAAAGCATATATTTTTTTAGAGAATATTAAATTTTTATTATGTTTCAAAATTATAATTGCATTCTATAAAAAAATAAATCTATTTTATTTTCTTTAAATCAAAATAATAGAAAACCTTTTATATATTTTAATAATATAACAAATCAGAATGTTGTGTTTTTAAATAAAATTGAATAATATGAAATTTTATGCCATTATAGGATTGACCATGAAAATATAACATATATCTATATTTTATCATTGAACCATTATGTTTGGAAACCTCTTTAGTTAAATAAAATTATTACTCATGTTTTTGGGTCATGAATGAAAGGTAATGGAATATAGATAATTTCATATCATTCAATTTAATCAATTCTACATAAAATATAAAATTTATACATCAAGGATAATTTAATCCGATAAAAACCACATTTCAATGTGGTAATTGTTTTATAATATTAATCATTTTTATAGGTTTATATTGGATTATTTTTATTAAAATTTATTAAAATATTTCTAGGATTCATACATATTTTAACCAAGTTTAAAATAGAGAATAATAAATAATTTTTTCAATTATATTTAATATATTAGGTCTATTTTTATATCTAATTGAATTTCAAAAAAAATATATTTTCATAACTCTTTATAAGAAAGGACATAAAAATTAAATGTATTTATAGAAATAAAATATTTAACACTTAATGAAGTGGCTTGAAATATGTTTTAGGGGTTTAAAAATACTATATATTTTTAAAAATAATCCATAAATACATCATTATTTGTTTCAAATTGTAATAACATGAATCCAATTTGGAAAATTATCGTTATAAACTTTTCAAAAGAATAAAAAATATTAATTAATACATTAGTGTCTTTAAATGTGAATTTATTATTCCTAATATTAATAATGGTTTACATAAATTTGATTCAAAATATGATAAAGATGTTTTTATGAAATTACAGTATGATCTATCAATATATAGTTTATTACAAGGGAAGAATTATATTTAATTAATTTATAAAACATAATTTTTCTAAATGTAACATCATGGAAAAAATAATTATTATTTATAGAATCATGAAGAATAATAAATTTATTTTATTTTAGGGATTTATATATCCTCAATAATGATGTACATATTAAGAAGAAGAGTAATCTTGATGAAATGACATATATATCACTAATATATCACCCTTTAGAAATTTTAATTAGAAATGTTGAATAAAAAATATTGACTTGAAAAAAATTGGACTGTTTTTATACACATAATGACTTTATTTTTTATATTGTATAAAGATATATTTATGAATTTATAAAAAAATCAAATTTATTTATAGTTATGGAAGAAAAGTTAAATCATCTCTATAGAAATAATGCATGAAGATTATTTAATCAACCTAATGAACAATAATTTTGTGGTATAAAATGGATAATTAAAAACAAATTTTATAGACGTATAAATATTATTTAAAATAAGGATATGTTATATACTCGATTATATTATCTATAATAAGTCATTAATTAAAAATAAAAGTTTATACATATTTTAAGATTACATGATATTTCTATAATTTTTACAAATACTACTTGTAAAGTTTTTTTATTAAATATAATTTATGAAATAACTAAATATATAAATGGTTTTTTTTCTCAGAAAAGTATCGGTTATTATAAACCATGGTTCTAGAAATTAGAATCATTCAAATTAGGTAGAATATTTTAGTAAACCATTTTAGATAGTAATGTCTCGATCTGAGTGACATACACTAGTGCCCTGAGTCAGTCAGTCAAATGACCTCAGGTGTGTCTCCATATACACTAGGGGTTTCTGTCTAGTAGTGGGGATCTGATATATAAATCATGGGAATAATGTGCCCATTTATATCAAAGACATGGACTAGTGGAAAATAAGAATAAATAGGTAAATAACATATTAACATTAATATAACTGTACATGTATCACCATGTGGACAAAAATTAGAAATACAATATCAAAAAAATGAGTCGATATTTCATGATAAAGTATATTCCATATGTCAGAATAAAAACCCCAAATATAGGTAATAAAAACACACATGTGGATCAAAAACCAAGTCTGGTAATGAAATCCATTCTCCATCTAAAACCATCCGTCTAACATAAAGACTTTTTAATTAATATTTATTGTAACCATGGAATCTATTTGGTTATAGATAAGGTAGCCATAGTAGGGTGTGAGTAAAACTCTATATTCCAACAAAATGGTGTCTAAAAAAATAACATGTCAATAACAGAGTTTATAGTTTTATAAATAAATAAGTAACATTCATAAGTAAAAAGTAATCACATTATCAATTATTCATTATTTAACAACATAAACCCTAGGGTTCTCGGTGACACCCCAACTTCAAAAACTGCTACTGCACATTTCAGAGTCTAAACCATTTCAAATTATCAATTCAAAATTTATTAAACAAAAATTCATTCATTATCCATTTTTTTCAAATTATAATATGATTAATTTAGACCATATTATAATTATAATAATTTGGGTATAGGTCGTCATGCCTAGGACCCCATGGGATTACAAAACAACAGAACATGTCCAAAACATATTTATTACTATAGGATTTAGAAGTAGTAAACAATGTCACAGACACATGATATTTAGAATTAGTATTCCATGTCTCACACAAATTTATATTACTACTATGTGTTTCACAAATATCATACCATGACATGCACATGTGGGATATGTACGTAGAAAAACCTGTCCCACAAACATCACATATAACTCTATATAACATCAATCATTAAAAATCAATAGTAATACTATTATAATAATTAATCATCAATGTATTCTACTATTTAATTCATAAGTATGTTAATACTTGTTCAATAATTAATTTAAAAATTAATTAATAACATAAATTTACTTTAATTAATTCCGTAATTAAGTAATCATTCCGCATCAATTAATTAAATTTCTAATTAATTAATCACATCACTTCTATTAATTAATTCAATAATCAATTAACAATATAAAATAAATTAATTTGTATAACAATAAAATTACCATTTCATAATTCTAATATATTATAACTAATTCAAAAATAAATTAACTAAATTAGTATCACTATATTTTATAATTAATGACACAATTAACTATCCCCAAATACAAAAATATCAAAATTCCATTATTAATTAATTAATAAAATTAATTAACTCAATGAAGTGTTTCAATTGATAAAGAATATATAAATACTATAATATTCATTAAAATAATAAAAACCACCAATATTGGATTTGAAAATTAGTCCACCTACCTTGATTCATTGATGAATGATCACCCAATAGGTTTACCGAATAAATAAGAAGCATAATGATGTTGAACATTATAAAGATCTAAATCCTAAATCTAGATCGAATGAATTAATATATCTATAACTCAGGTCTGGATCAATATTCCTATATTTATATATAAAATAAAAGATATATTTATATCCCAAAATATGAATGAAAACAACTAAAATTATAGGATAAGAGAGGTAGGATGAATATGAAACCAAGAGGGATATGATTCTCTTACCAGGATGAGTGATAATATTTGATTCAGTCTTTGAATAATGAAGAATTGAGGTTAAAAAGGCATGCAATTCATTCGAGAAGGTTTATAGGGGTTGAATGGTTACTCCTAAAAGGCTGTATATTTTGAAAAGCACTGTGCCAACTATGAAACTCCCCACTATCTAGTGTTTCCCAGTTTGCTGGGATAGGGGACACAATATTCTCTAATCGTGCACCAGTAGTACACTGCATTATTTCATCCATTTTATCATATTTCCACCAAAAAACACCCCAACAAAAAAATTGAAAACTAATCAACACAATGAAAAATAGTACTAATATAAAAGCTTGAGATGCCTCCTAAAAAGGTTAGGATCTAATATTATCCCAATCATATATTATCCTTTTCTTAGGTTGGACTCCCAAGCATTTCGAAGATTCTGATTTATAAAGATTGGGGCTATGGAACCTCATATATTCTTATCTCAACCAAAACTCTCCTAGTATACGCCCATGTTTCCCCGATATAGAAACTATTTTCATATACATTCCCCACAATACATTTTTACTCTGATCAATCACACATATCAGATTCTCTTCAAATGACACATCATCCTCCAACTCAACATAATCCACCTGAATCACATGAGAAGGGTCTGGGTGATACCACCACATTTATGACACCTGAAAACAAAATGCATAGAAATTTGTTTCTAATAAAATTAAAATCATTACACCACTTGACCGAGTCTTTTGACAACATCAAATGGTCCACCAAACCATGGAACCAAATGTCCATATTTTGTATAATGCAGTGACCCAATCTTGGAAAACCTAAATGAATACATGATAACACTATTTGAATACTATGGGTCATGACTATTTATCACTATATTACTTCTATATACTATTATCCTTATTAATACCCTTATGAATCAATGGAGCATGGTCCCATGTTCCATGTATGAGACTCGATCCGAAAAACTCTAATTATCCTTCCTCCATACACGATAAGGGTGATCACCCTATTCTAAAATAATGTGCCTTATATGGTTCCATCTGCATTATTTCCAAAAAATTATTATTATTGTAAAACTTCATTGTGGCCATGCGCTTCTCCCAAGACCTAACAATGTCAATAACACATGCTCATATCATATCCTCAATCTCTAGTACAATATTCTTTGACTGCACATCTGTCTATTGTTGAAAATCCATAGTCAACAAAACCAAGATACCAGGAACCTTCTACAAGTTCTACAACAAGTGAAATGTAAATAATATGTTTTATAATAAAACTATAGTCTATTACCCCCCATCCGTCCAGACGTACTATCTCCCGTTCAAAGAAGTCCCCAAACTGATCTAGTAGGAAAGTGACACATATATAGAATAAATTTTATACTTTCATCATTCTTTACCCAATAAACCAAACAATGTCATTTTTTAAGGCATCATCGAGATACCTAACTCAAATTATATAGTCACATTATCCCACATCCACTCCGAAATGGGAAACAACTATAGAAAACCATCAAGTAATTGATGCATGGATTTCACGATCTGATTGGAGTAGCATCATGTCACATACCCTATTATTTCCTTTTTTATTCCTGGACACCAAAACAATTTATGTAGTTCATGGTAAATTTTCGTAATCCCAAGATTAAAGTACCACTTCACGGAATTAATGTCATTCAAAAACTCCCCCACACCCTCATAGTCCTAACAACTTGATTTTTGAAATAGATTAGCTCATCCTCATATATTATCTAATCTGAAGGTGACCCTTACCATCAACGCTTTCCCTCATTGGCAAGAACTCCAAATCCACATACAACCATTCTCTAATGTAGCTCAAATGTGTATAATATATTCACAATGATACTAGAATAATATTATCCTTTCTCTCTTGAACTACATCTTTCATCTCATCTATAAAAGTCATCACCTTCCACTCACCACTAAACTCCAAAACATTATGATATTGATTGTTTTGTCACAATGCCTTATCCAAAAATTTCTTTTCTTAAGTCTATATATTAGTTTTAGGTAAAATGATTTCATATTATCAAACTATATCAACCACTTGAGATTCATGTATCATAGAGAAAACATCTACTTCATGCTCTTATAATCAGTATGCATAGTATAATTTTCACACAACATATATTTCCACCAAGACATTAAATCACACACAACTGTAGTGAATGTGAGGTTATGTGTACGGTATTTTATTTCAAGTGAGGAAAACTGCTGAGACCCATGCACCCCATATCAATCTTCCTACATCAACATAGCTCCATGTCATATCCGAAAATTGTTACAATACACTATACACTCCTCACCTAGCTCAGTTACAATCATGATCCCCGTAGATGTGAAGTGCTTCTTCTTCTCCAAGAATACAATCCCCCATGATTCTAATCAATCAAAATTTATCCCCCTTTTGGTCCATCCTATATGTTGAATTTACAATAAGAAAAATTCTTGGATGAATCTCCTATAAATTAAAGTTAACCCATGACAGACATGGAAATCAAAAACATTCTTGGTAATCTCCCATGAAACACCTTTATGTACATTATCTAGGTCTATAGACAGACCTTCCTCTATGATGAAGTTATAGAATAATTGCACACATACAATCCAAAACATACACATATATATCTTTCTGTATAGATGATTCTCTCTTAGGGTACTCAAGACGATATCAACATTTTTGGCGTGATTGTCAGGAGTCTTTTCTTACACCAAGATGACATCAAAGAAATTCAACTCCAAAATGATCTAGGTTTGGATGGATCATTTAGTTAATTAACCCCACAATCATTTCTAGTTAATTTTTCAACCCAAAAATCCTTATGACTAACTCATATAGGCTATACATGTTTCTAAAAGTAGTCCTCGATATATCAGATGTCTGAACTCTCAGCTGAAGAAACCCAAATCACAAATCAATCATGGAAAAGATAGTGTCTTCCCTCAATTGGTAAAATATATCGTCAATACGTGGATGATTATACCTTTTCATTACATTCCTGCAATTCAACTTTTTTTATTCAACACATAAGAATAAATTCCTATAATCCTTCTTAGAAAACAATACTATTGAACCCCGTGGTTGAATATTTGGTCAAAAAAATCAATTATTCCCCAACTTCTCTACCTGAGTCTTAAGCTATGGAATATCTATCATTTCTATTAAATACTATGTAAATTAAACTGGCATAGCCCCGACATGATATCAATATAAAATTCCACATATAACTCAGGTTCCATACATTTGAAGTCTTTAAAAACACCATCAAACCGGTCCACCACAGGTGGTAACCCATCGTAAATTACACCTTGATAATCCAACCATCAACTAGAAACTTGTGTTGTGATCCTTCATTGTAGATGAGTAACATGACATTCAAGACCATTTTGTATATCACACCCTAGACAATGAATGTCACAATAACCCTTAGGAGATTTAAAAGTCACTATCATTCATTAATTTTCAATGTTCAATTAGTATGTGAGTAGCCAGTTTATACGTATAATTATGTACAATTCTAACATGTCATTAATATAGTTATGCGAATGAAAAAAATACCCCCAAATATCAAGAGAACATCCCATTCCCAAAAACCTATATCTAGACCATAAACAAAATGATGTGTCTATCATCATAACCCCACATTAGACCCCACTATATATTCTCATAGAATTATCATGTTTTTTCGATGTAAAAGAAATCGACTTACCAATATCATATAAGGCACTAGATAATGAGAAGATACTAGAATAGTTCCTGCCACTATCATGGGTCCTGCCTCATTATCTATAACTGTATGATAAATGGAATGTATCTATAATACGCCACTTCCCTTTTGATGCATGAAAACTATCATAATATGCACCACTCTACTGATACATCATCTATTCCCCAATGAAACATGACTACCATCTCTACCTCCTCAGTTAGTAGAACCCCGACTTCAACATTGATATGGTGTAAAATATCCCCTTCCCTCATTCTGGTTCTTTCTTTTTTCCTCCATCATTATCCATATACCTATGGTTTCTATATAACATATGCTGATTTCCTATCTTGTCACAGAATTGGAACTCTAATGGTGGTCGAGGATAATTTTTTAAAATGTGTCATGTTCAACCACATTTTTAGAAAACCACATGGGTATAGTCTTGGGTAATAGACCCCCATGACACTATTCTTCACACTGATTTGGTAGAAATTCTCATAATGATGTTTTATACTTTTAAAATTTTCACCTCATGAATATGTAGAAGAAATCACTTCTCTTCAACTAGAATCCACCTTTAGGTTCCCTTCAGATATGTGAGACTAATTCACCACCTTTAAAAAATTCTACAACCTGAAGATATTTATGTATGACTTAATTTTACATTTAATCCCATCCTAAAACCACTTTTATGCAATATCCTCACCTCATACCAATGCTAGAACTGTATACTATAAATCTATGATGTGACCTAAAAATTATATCATAGAAATATCCCCATGATTCAATCTCATGAACTCATATGATCTTCCCTATCTCTGGGACTATGGATTAATTTTTCTAGGAAATTTTCTTAAAATTAATTAAATTCAAAATCTACATGTTTTATATCCAGAGCTTGAACATACCATCAATTGTTTTCATGACCTCCTAAATTATAATTACCTAGCTTGATTATCTTCTCAGTAGGATTATTTAAGGATTAATTAACAGTATCAATGGATTATGTCCAAAACTAATCTCATTCATGTCCACCCTCTCCATTAAATGTTGAAGGGTGCTACTATGGAAACTCTATCATCATATCAGACATGATTTTCACAACACATCCTTGGTCTCTATCCATTTAATTTAGGAAATGAGTGATGTTATCTTAGAAAGGCTCCCCCACTTCCCCAAATAGAAATATCGGTGCCTTTGGTTTTGCTATAGGTGGATCATCTCTCATACTAAACTTCTATTATTCTCTCAACATGCATCGTCATGGAGGAATATCAATAATATTCTAAACACAGGAATTTAGAATCCGATGAAAAAATCAACACATTTACAAATAAACAAAAATCTATATAATCCATGAAAATCCTTTTCCCCAATTCTCACCACATTGTCAAAACTAAGGTGCTATCAGTAACCTTAACCATCATAGACATAGGTCCCAGTTAACAATTGTAACCATGATGTCATTATTAAAAATACACTATTCAACAATTTATCCAGGTTTTACATCATTTTACCGCTTTCAATTTTATATTGGTCACCATTTTCAATTCAATTTAACATGAAAGTAAAAACAATTAATATTTGGCAACTTAACTAAAACTAATATTCCTGTGAATTCCTACAACGATACAAGTCACAAAATAATCATAGGTTCCTAGAATGATGCATATATACCAAACTATGATTCCATCTTAAGCCATGAGTCATAAATTAGAAAATATCAACAGATATCTGAAACAGTAACACACCATACACCAAGTGAGTCAACGAAGGTGAAATAATATCTATGTATAAAAATAAAATAAATGAACAAAATCCCACCCTTGGTACCTATGTTTCCCCCATACATCGGTTTTCAACTACCTTACACGAGGTTATATCCATGTACCTACTCTCTATAATATTCTATCTACCGTTATCTAATAGAAAGAAAAAGTAAAAGAAAATAAAACCTCAATTAGTATCACTTTGTGTTGTATAGACCCTGACGACACACATTGGCCCTGAACTGGTCCATCACATGACATCAGGGACACCACCCCATATGGCAGATGATTCCAACATTTAGTGAGAGTCTGATATATCAATCATATGGAGAATTTACTCAATTTTATTATGATAATACACCAGTGGAAAACAATAATATATTAATGAATAACATATATCGTAATCATAATGATACTATTATGACATGATAAAAAATAGAAATACAATATCAAACTAAACAGTAGATATATCACGATAATGTATGTTTTATGTGTAAAAATTAAAACCCTAAATAATGACACTAAAAACTCCCAAGTGGTTCTCAAAACACATATAGTACCCCCATTCATGCTACATCCCAAACCATCCATCTAACACATGGCCTTTTATATTAACCTGTTATGCCACCATGAAATCTATCCCGATACAAATCATGCATCCTGTCTGGGGTTTGAGTAAAACTCAGTAGGCCACCACTATTGATATATAAATAGTAAATGATGTTTTATATAGAAATAAGTATACTGACTATGTAAACAGTTATCACATTATTGTTTATTTATTTTTTATTAAAATAAACCCATGGGTTCCTGAGATAACTCAAACTTCAATTCCTTATTTGGAACATTTTGGAGTATAAACCAGTTCAAAATATGAACTAAAAAATCATTAAAAAAATGGAATTTCAATATCTAATTTAATTAAATTTATAACATGGCTAATTGGGAACATATATCAATGCCAATAATTTTGGTATTGGTCTTCATCCCCAAGACCCTATGGGCTTGGGAAACTGAAAATCATGTCCCACACATATTTATCACTATTGGATTTGGAAGGAGTAGACTATGTCCTATGAACAAGGGCTTTAGAATCTATACACCAATACCCCACACATATTTATATTACTACTGTGGGCTTAAAAAGCAACATACCATGTCCCAGACACATGTGGTTTGGAATCAATAGACCATGTCGTAGACATATCACACACATCACTAAATCACATCAATCAACAATAATCAACATTTATAGTCTTATCACAATTAACCATCACAATCATTCATTAATAATTATATAAAATAATTATTCCATATTGATTAATTAATTCAAAAAATAAATAATCACATCACATTCAGTTATTTATTTGATCAATTAACTAACCCTACATATTCAATTAATTAATTTTCTAATTGATTAATCATGTCACATTTGTTATTTAATTCAACATTAAATTAAACATATAATTTCCATTAATTAATCAAATAATTATTTAATTATTTCACAATCCCAATAACACATTATAAAATCCATAGTTTATTATATGAATATCAATATGAATATTTCATAATTCATTACAAAATTAATTATCCCAAATTCACAAATTTCATATTTCATTCCTTATTTAATTAAACAAATTAATTAATTCAATAAATGATTAAACTTCTAATAAAATTTAGTAATTATTAAATTTTCATACACATAGAGAAAATCAAAGATTTTGGATTTTAATATTAGACTATCGACCACAATATATCGATGAAGGGTCACCGAGTGAAAATCCACTTAAATTGAGAGGCATACTGATATTGAATGATATTTGAATATATAAAAACAATAAATATCAAATAAATATTAAAACTCTAATATAACTCTAGATCCTCAATAATAGATATATATATATATATATCACCATATAGGAAGAACAACCACCAAAATAATTGGATAATAAATGGAGGGAGAATGGAAATCCTAGAGAGATAGGATTATATTAATTGGATGAGTGTATATCATCAATCCATGATTTGAATCGTCAATAATGGGGTCATTATGGATTGAAATATGTCTGAGAAGCTCTAATATAGAGATAAATCAAGTTTGTATGAGTTTGGTTCAAATAGGGTGTTTTAATGGTGTTTAAGAGATAAAAAATCATTTTTCTAGTGGAAGTTAGTGTTGAGCTAAATTTTCTTGGTAGGGGCACACAATTTCCCCTAACCGTGTACCTAAATTATGTACAGATTTTGTAGGGGTTCCAAAGTTAGTCATAAGAGGGGACATGGTTTGAAAAAAATGTGACACATGTGTTAATACGTACTGTCTACGGTTGTGTAGATTTCTGGGATGGCGCACACAAGTTTCTCTAACCAAGAACCAATAATGCACTTCCTTATTTTATATATGCTTCTCAAATTTCAACCCAAACACATCCCATAGTAAAACTCTAATGAAAATTACCCAACTCTAACCAAATTAGAAATAGAAATCAAGCATATAACTGCCCATAAAAGGCAGAGATCATGTATATGGATATCAAAAATCTCTTTGAAATTTGTATCATATATATTTATAGTTTACATTGAAAAATAATTTCATTAGAGGAATTTAGAATCATAATTTTATTAAATAATTGTATATCTATAAAATTTTTTTGGAAAATTATATATATGATATATGTATGGTTCATCAATTGAAAATTTGTATAACGATTTTTCATAATTAATCCCAAATGAATTTTACATAATTATATTGTGTCGAATGATATTCTTCCTTGTACATAATATTTTTCAATGTGAAGATGGAATTTTCTAAAATGCATACAAACATTTTATGGTACATATTAAAATACTTCTTAATGAAAAATTTTAATATTTAAAAACTTCTATGATAACCTAAAGTTTAATGGATTATGACAATGATGAAAAAATGTGAGTTGATTTAGAATCATATTCTCATTAATAATTCAATGGATTTATAATTGATAGGAAAACAACACGTTTCATTTTTCAAATTTCAAAAAAAATTTATTTTCTATGAGTGCAAAAAAACTAAAAGACTCATTGTCAACTAGAGAAGAGGAATAAAATGATTTTAAATGTTATATTAATCGATCATTTTAATTTCTAAAACTATTTATAATTTTGATATTTATATTAAAAAGTTTCATCTTTTCTGTGATTGTAAATTTTATTTTAATTTTTTTTATAATTTTTTTTTCATTTAATAATAAAATAAATTAATGTTAGTTGTTTATTAAAGAACATAGTAAAAATAGTCAGATAATTTTATTATATTGATCATCTAATGACCATTATGTTGATATTTTTATCATGACATTAGATTTAATTAATCTTGAGTAAATTATAATTGAATGTGGTATAAATTTATAGCTTTTTTTCATAAACAAGTGTGGGTATTTCCTGAGGGCTAAAATTAATTGACCACCATAATGCAAAATTATGTATGGTTGATTAGATTTGATGTTATTATTATTTTGTAAAGATTTTGGATTTGTTCTGTATAATTTTTTTTTTTAGTTGGTATCCATTTTTAAAATTTATTAATTTAGGGATAATTTTAATTTCTAAATCCAAAATTATTTTTTATTTATGATGAAACAATGTAAATAGTGATTTTTAAAAGTTTATTATTTAAAACATTGATTATTTCAACAGGTGTTTAATATTATATTCTGTTTTTCAATTACAAAAATGATATATTATCGATCTGATCCTTGAAAAATCACTCCGTGATTATTTAATAAATATATTTTGTGAAATATTTTATTTCCACCAAAACGTGTTAATAGATGTGTTCAAATCATACCATTCATATAATATAAATTATTATTGTATATGCTTCTTATTTTTCTTTTACTTTCATTTATTATGATTCATATGTATTGATTTCAGAGATAAATTCTCCTTTGTTTGTGTTTGGTTAAGGATCATACACTAAATTTTCATATATAAATAACTGAAAATTTTCTTTGCCAAATTTTCATAGATTATTATCATATTTTCTATTTTTTTCCTTATTCATTATCTATTTAAATAGTTATTATTTTTATTTTTATTTTCATTTCATTTCAATATATTTTGAAATAATTTTTGAATATGTCATAATGTCATATATTTTTCTAGAAATCCTCATGTTTTCTACTTAAAGGAATATATTAAAGGCTAAATGTCATACCTAATTTTTAAATTCCTACTAAATTATCGAACCTTATCTTTAAAATAAGAAAACAATATAAAATGATCTTAAAGGCTGAAAATATATTTGAAATACATATGTGAATAGTTATCTTCTTATGAAATGAAAATTTATATATGTATAAATTCATTCAAAAAATATAATTTATTCTAAAACATATAAACTCTAAAGCTCAATATAATGCCATACACACTATAGGATGTCAAATGTCTGAAATTTAATGTTGTACAGACTATGTTGCCTTATGGTATATACAAGGTAATATTTATAAAAATGGTGTTTGTCCTTAATTTATAAAACAATATGTGTATGAGAAACATAGATTACCCATATGAAAATAATAAATGATTCTTACAAATATTGATGATTATTACACAAATAATTCTTATTTTAAGAGTGATCATTATAAATATATTGAGATAACACATATAAATGATGTGATGATTATGTGAAAAATAAAAATGTATAATATGATCCTTCAAAACATTTTGAAACACCCCTTATGAATATGATGTTTTTTAAGATTAACATTCTTATAATGAAAATCATTGTTACTAAACTTTATTGAAGATCCTTTTAGATATGTTGAATCTTACTTGATCCAGGAATATGGGATATTTCTTATACATAGTTTTATAAAATCATCTTAATGGTTTGAATGAATCTTACATGATTCATCCTTATGAATTTATGATTCTTACACACATTAATATTTAGATTTAAAATGATTTTAATTAGACCATATTTTTAATAAATGATGATTCTTAAAAAAAATCACATTTACATAGATGTACTAAAAATAAACATATATAACCAATGTAAGTGTTTTTTTTCTAGAAGAAACTACTTGTTCTTTGATATCATGAATATTTAATATGTGTAAATATTAAAATACTTTTTACATGTTGATCATTGTTCTACATTAATATAGTGAAATAATGTTATGGGGTGTTTGTCACATTGACAAGGTCATAAGAATTCTCTTCTATGATGATAACCTTGAAGTAACATGAAAAATATTATTAAATATAGTTCTATAGTTGGATAAATTACTATGATGGGACACATAGTATACAAATATTCATGTGAATGTTCCAAAAGATGTTCAGACTTTTTCTCATGATGTTCCCACTTGGTAATATCTAAAATGATTAATTATGAGAACATACCTTCCAATAGGAATTCTGCATGTTTGGGTGTCAATGGATATTCCTATCTATGAGCATGTGTAATGGTCCTTAAAAATTATTATTTTCATTAATATGTGTGATGAATCATGCACATTGATTTACTAACAAACATTATCACACAGAAATTTGGAGGGGTGTAGGGTACATTGGGATCGTTAGAAATGAGATGTTATTAATAGATAAGTCATGGAAGGATTTGTCCCTTCCATATATAGAAGTTGATATCTCGACACTTTGATTTAAATAGAACAATTTTATGAAATTCCATGACCATGGTAGAACAATGTGTTTATTCAAAATAGTCAAAGAACGACATATCAAGTATAATGGTTTATGAAACTATCATGAAACCAACCTAATGAGATATTAAGACAAAGGGACTATATTACAGAGTGAGAATTTGTAGGTGGATGTGGTTGTTTTGACTGTATTCTATTTATCTTGGGTGCCTTAAAACGTATCTAGATAGTACTCTTGGACCTTGGGCTAGCCCACACAATGTAAATGAGAATGAACCCTAGAAGGAGGAAAACTATGTTTTTCTCGTGATTTTGATTAAATTCTATTTGAATTTAATTAATGAAATAAATATGATTCCAAAGACCATGGAATAATTTTATTAATGTTATAATGATCTTGTTAATTAAATAATTATTTATTCAAAGGATTGTGAATAAAAAAACATTCTATATTTTATTGAACATTTAATAAATATTTATTTACTTGTTTGTAAATAAAATATTTATTTAATTTAATAAATTATTTATTTATTTATTCTAGTGTTCAATAAATCAAAGTGGAGTTCGAGCAAACCATGGAAGGTCTAGTAGTAAAATAAATATTTTTATGATGACAAATTATAATTTAATTAGTTTGCACAAAACAAAACAATAATAACGTAGTTATAATTATTCAACATGAGATTTCATTTATGATTCCATTTTTCATTCCAATAGGCATGCCACAAATAATGAAATAGTTATCGTAATTATGTAGCATGTGCTTTCTCTATGTTTATGAATGTATTTAATTGTTGTTAAACAGTTAATAATTATAACTTATTCCCATGGTGATAAATAGAGATGTACGTCTATTGTGCTATGTATGGGAAATCAGTGACTCAAGAGAAATTAAATGTTAAGAATTTTATCTTGAATACTATCTTATCTCCCTCTCATAAATGAGATAATTACTTCATGATCAAATAATATGTGATCAAGATCGATTGATGCATGAAATTCACTTTGCCGCACTAGCACCTGAAAATCATGTGGCGTCAATTAGTGATCATTTGAGAACATGTGGGTCATTTCTAGAGGGATTCTACAATGGATCCTTGAAATAGAAATGAGGAAACCTCAATTTTTCATCTTGAATGATCAACATCATCAATGAATAATGTAATTGAGAACCATGTATTACATTTTATAGAAATTAAATTTAAATGAATTATAAAAATGCTGTGAAAGATCATATCTGAATGTTTTGGGCCTCTTCCAAAATTATATAAATCGTTGATTATATTTTATAACGACTAGAATTTATCGTTGTATTGATCCCACAACAATCACTGTTCATGGAAAAAATTATCGTTTGGCGTTGGCCAAACTGTTCTTTCGATGCGCCCAGAACCTTCTAGTTATATCATAGTGGGGTCATCATAGTTTATGATTATTTAATTAATTCATTGACGATTTATAGTTTAATAATTTAGTATATTAGAACAAGGTTATTTGTTCCTCTAAACTAGTTTTTGAGAAATGTTCTCTCTAATTTTTTTTATCAAATATTCCACAGAAATGAATTATTTTTTGATTCAAATAAAATCGGTAAACTCATCAGGAGGCACCGACGATTTATACTATGTGACATGAAAGTACACGCAATGTGTTCAGACTTATGTGATGTGTTCTCTACCAATCCCATTGTGTAATCTGGATTACATACCATGTAGTCATGATCTGATCATTGGGATTTATTTATAAATTACTCAATTCATGTGAATTTATTGCATGCTGTGTGGTTATTTCGACACCAAAAGGTGACAAAGACATATATTTACAAGTTTACCATTTTACATGCCTTTTGTACCACTACACACGACCTGAAGACCCTTTGGATCAGGGGACAAACCCTATATACCATACATGGATACGTTGATTACTAACCATGTACGTTGAGAAAACAAGGCATGTAGCCCCTGGTAAATTCCATGTACAAAGAAATTTTCACAGTATGCTTCACATGTCGATCCCCTAAGAATATACATTGAGAAAAATAGTGAATCTAGTACTTGGTGAATAGTCATAACTACATTTCTTTTATATTACCAAATTACAAAAAGATAAAACTTCAATGTTTTTATAATGTTCCGAACTACATATCATTTAAAAATCATATTACAGGTCATTACCTTATGAATTAAAACATCTTTTATGCCATATTTCATAAAACGAAAACCATGTATGAATATAATAAATTTTTGGTAGATTCGAATGGATATTCACCAGGATTCCTACAACGTTCATTTTTGTACTAGTTTGAGACTGTTAAAGAAATTTAATAATAGATTAATTTAAATGGATTGATTAATTAATGGTAAAAATTAATTTATTGATGGATAATTTATCATAATAAAAATAATTAAAGAATTGAATGGGAGTTCTATTAAATCCATATCTCGTTATATGTATGTGGGTGATCATGTGCAAGTCCAAGATCTTTATATGTGACTCGACTCCATTTAAATTATTTATTAAATTAATTGTTGGCATACAAGACATCTCTCTTCAATAATATTTTGGGCATGTATTCCCATGGTTTCTTTTATGTCAACCCCATTTTCCCCTCTACTTAATGTGAGTTTAAAAAGAATATGTAATAGATGGAGCTCCCAATATGGTGGAGGTGGGCTATGTCAGGTGCCGAGCTGAAACCAACAAAAGATATAAAAAGGAGGACAAGTGGACAACTTTAAACATAACGTTGTTTCTCCCCTAGGTTAGGGTTATATTATCAACCACTAGAAAATCTTACCATTAGAAAAAAATATCACGATGTATCCCTTTACTTTATTTTATTTCATTCAGTTGCATGGTTTTTCATTATCGATGTGTTGTCATATTCACAAAATTAATTATCTAACAAGCATTCATGATGAAAATAAAATAAACCATGCCTATGTGTAAATACTATCAAGATATAGTTAATCAATTAACTATGATTCTCATAATATTATCATGTATTTGATATAGACAATAAATCTATTTAAACATAAGTGAAAAAAATCCCCCAACAAAATATTGAGTCATATTAAATATTATGTTACATGATTAATGAAAAGACTCAATAAAACTATGTTTTTGACAAACCATTTTTAGGAAATTTACATTAATACATGAAGCCCTTATGAAAGGATTTGGGTTTAATTAACCATATTTTATTAATAAGAGTATCATTTTCTATACTTGGTGTAATTTTTGATACATGTGTTGAGGAAATCAATTCCAATATTTCATGACTAGGGATTCCACTCAACAGATCAAGGAGCTACAAATATGAAATTGGAAAAGATATGCCAACCGAAATAGCATCATATAGCTTTACCAACCCTTCATGGGGTTATGATAAGGGGAATATAGATCATTTCAACTGGAATTTTCTAAGAACTGTACATTTCGAGTTCAATGGTAACGAATATTATATAACACCCCAATATTTCATACTATGTTATTTCTTCATACAAATTCAATAACATGCACTACACGCAACACCGAGTTCTAGTGCACCATGACTTAAAAAAAATTCCGTTATAAAGAGGGTTTGAATAGTATTATCTCAATATTGAACTTTATAAAATCCTTATAATTTTTGATTCCATATTATGAGTTTTTTTGAAATAATGTAAGAACAAATACATTTTTTCAAATAAAATAAGTATATTTGAAAAATTAAAAATTTCCTACCTTTTAATGGAGAAGCCTTTTTAAATCCAATATTTGAATCTTTTACATATTTAATTTGACAAAATAAATATCTTCTTTAGAAATTAGGACAGAAGAATTTAGTTTCAATACAGTTTTTTTGTTTTTCTGATAACTTTCATATTTGGGTGAATAATGAAAAATACTATATTTTAACTGAAAAAAACTTTTTTAATAAAAAACATTTATAGTGTTAATTTATACAATTTAATGCTTCAGATGTATAAATTGATTATATTTTTACCATTTAATCCAATGAGGGTCATTGTATGTAATTTTATATTGAAATTGGACATAAACAAGTGTCAAACTTCTGATAATTATTATTTCTTAAAAATACTCCTTTTGGTTTTGACAGTGGGAATAAATTATAATTTAATAAATTAAACTTGTATGTTTTGAATTTTTGAAAATAGACTTTATTATTGAATTTTTAATATCAATATTAGCTTATGGTAAATTTTTGGTAATTTTCAAAAAACTTTTAATTTTTGATGAATAATGAAAAACACTGAGTTATAGTTTAAAATTAATTTTTTAAATATATAATTATATAATTTATATTTATTTTATGTCAAAATAGATACATAATACCTATATAAGTCCAATTTAATTCATTAGAGTCAGTTTATAGAAATTTTATATATATAAAAATTATATTGAACCTTTCTCCATCTTTTACCCACTTCCTAGGAGAATTTTCAAATTCACATAAAACATAATTTTACCGCTTCTATGAGTGGAATTTTAAAAATCATAGAGACATGGTTAATATCAATGAGTAAAATTTGGTTCAATAAGATAGAAGGAATTTTTTGGTGAATAGTAACCTTTTAATTTTATTGACCACGGTAAAAAATAAATAGGGTAATTAAGGGTAAAAATGATATTATTATTACCCTAAAAAATGTCCTAATTCTATTGGATAAGTATAATTCGACCAAAAAAAAACCTTTGGAATAAAATATGAACCACTTTAGTCCACATGAATTAGATCATGACATTTATTATTATTTAAATCAAAGAAGTGTTAATAGAGTTAAAATCAATGTTTAATAACTCAAACATATTTAATGTAGGTTTATACAAAAGATAAATTAGATTATAAATATTAATAATAAAGCTAAAAATATTTCCTACATAATGGTATTTTTTTATAATTTTTAGACATTAAATAATTTAATTTACTTATGACATAATGATGATGATGTAATTATCTTATTAGTGAAATATTAAAATAATTTTTATTATAAATACCCAAATGAATATAATATGAAACTTTTAATGCATTAAACGAAATTTATTGGTTAATATGACATGTTAGGATTTATTAAATGAATTTTATTATAAATAAAAAGTTATTAAGACATTAAGAAAAATAAATTATTAAATAGTGTCAAAATTGACAAAAAGGAGTTTTTTAAAAAAATATTATATAATTAATTGATATAATATTTGTAAAAATATAATTAACGGCCAAAGGACTTATATTATGATAGGTATGTCATTAATTATCAACTTGGTGTTTTCTTGGTAGTTTATAGTATTTTTATTAAGCATATAATATAAAAATACAAAGAGACATCGTAAATGTCAAACTATTTAACTAAGTGTTAAATCTGAAGGATAAGGGTAATATTGTTACCCAAACATGTCTAAAACCAATTGGTTGAGTGGTTTTCGACCCATAATCACCTTATACATTAAATTATTCATTTTGGAACCATTAGAAACCAAATATAAATTTATTATAAAATAATACATTACGTTTTTCCTAAAGAGCCCCTCCTCCCCCTTATAAAAGGACACCCCTTCTAACCAATTCTTCATACCTTAGAAGCATTTTGGTTCATCCAAAACATGCCATAATATCCTCTAAACTTCAATCAATTAAACCTAGAGGCATTATTTAGATGAGAAATCCAAGCTATTAAGCCCTTTTGATCAAATCAAAATGAAGAACCTGAAGAAGAGGTAGTGTTTTCACCACCATCTTTCAAGTTCCTTTCTTCTTCCAATTATTCTTTCTTTGTTATTTCCATTATAAAATAATAACTCCATTATAATATATATACTGTGATGTTATTATAAATATGTTACAACCATATTCATTATTCTATTCATCCCTAGGATGACATGTCACCATACGTGCGTACGTACGGCTTACCGTCTCCACATCGTGGCGTAGTTGTCATTCAATAAATTTTTATCTGGATGGGTATAATAATGATTTATAATTCATGTAAATAATAAATATATCATGATAGTTATTATATATATATTATAAAAAATCCAATTATATATTATTTTAAAATCATAATTTTTATATTGTCGCTCATGCGTATGTACAGATTACCGTCTCCACGACGTAATGAGACTCATTTCCAAGTTCACAATTATTCGATGATTATAAAAATATATATTAAAAATATGTATGTAATATATGACATAATAATGATAATGTAGATATATATATTTATATATATAAGTATTTATGTATGTAAATATATCTTATTCACATACTTCCGTTCAATAATATATAAAAATAGAAACAATGTTTATGCATACGTACGAACTACCATCTCCATACAAGGGGTATTATATTTTATATAAGATATATAAATCATTTTTTATATTCTGGAAGTATTTAAATCATGATCTAACTGATACAATTAAGAGTAACAAGTTAAAACACATACGATAAAGAAAGTGATTATTACCGTAAATATTAATATAACATGGAAATTATTATTAAATGTGTAGTATAAATTCATAAATGAAACATTTATGATATCATAAATATTAATATGGTACTAGTATAATTTAATAACAAACTATAGTTTTCATACAAAAGGTTAAACATACCCTCGACTAAAGGAATGTGCAAGGTAAGGGGTTTTTATCTCACTCTTTATTCTCATGAGATTCGTACCATATTGCAACTATTACCTTTCGTGTGGTGTATGTACTTCCCATACTTCTATTCATTGTGTAATACACATTAATTTATGTGTTTTTAAATATTCATTTTATGATACCTCTTTCATGGGGTGTATGTTTTGTATGTTACCAAATTGGTAACGGTTTATTTCATAATCTCTTAATTATCTGAGTTCGTTTATACATAATTATATACTGGTACCTCTTTATCATCCACATCCATGTTTCTTAAAAATGTATTTCAAATCATTATTACTATTTTACAAACAATGGTTTAGTGACATTTATACCATTGTTTGAATTTTTATAAGAAGTTTATAAAGGAATATTTCTGTCGTTTTCCAAACAAGGCCTTTTTAACCTTTTCGACAGAATTAAAGTAAGAATGTATTTTTTAACTTATACGGCGGGTGCATATATTTTCCGCCGTTATAAAATCTTAGAAGATTCTCTTCCAAGAATATAAGTATATTTTCATAGTAAACATTTTATTTTATAATTATGTGACTTTTAAATTATTTTAAAAAATGATATATTTCTCTCAAATAGTTTTGATTCCATCTATGTGAAAATCCTTTGATAGATTTTAAGCTTATTTGAATTTGATTTATTATGATACAAAACATCTGTATTGTATTGAAGGTTTTTTGATATTTTTGACTATGGAATTCTTATTTTTATACCATTCATGGTTTATAGATAAAGTATTTACATTTCATATGCTAGTTTTAATAAAAATGTTTATGTTATGTTTAAACCTGTTCATATGAGGAATGCATTGGACTTAATAAGTGATGGGTAGAGCCCTCTATAGCTCGTCGATGAATCGGTACGTCCCTTGAGACAAAATAGTGTCTTGGCACAAGGCCTTGACAAAATCTTATTTGTAGTCTTGGCATAAGGCCTTGACTATGTGGATATGATATTCTGGCATTATGCATTCCATTATTATGAAAGTGGTTACTGATATTGCATGTGATTATTAGACTAGTAGAATATCCATGTGAATAAGTAAATGGTATTACTTCATTTTATTTTTTCCATATAATTCTTATGTTCCATTTTTAAAGGCTAATGTTTTAGTAATACATTTCATTAAATGTTTATACTTATTTATAAAAGTTTCTGTTGTATTGTTATCCTTATTAAGCATCTGAGCTCACCCCTTTCTATGTTTTATTTTTCCAAGGATTCCAAGAAGTGCATTGTGATTGATATTCAGGGTTAAGCCAAGGGAATAATGGCATTCATAATATATTATTTATGTTGTTTTGTATGTTATAAAGTGTAATGTAACATTCATGTATGTAATCAATTTTCCAATACTGCTAAACTGATCGGTCCTTCGGAACATGATTCTTTATAATCATGCCAATGTATTAAAATAATGCACCGACTCTGTGTAACTGGGGTCGGGTGTTATATTTGGTTTCAGAGGACGTTTATCAATAACCTTGGATAATATATTTAGACAATCCTTGATTAGAGCACATTATCGTAAGATAGACTTAGATGATTAGTATAGAATAACTTCCTAGAATTTTGGTAATGTAGTGATTTTGTGAGTTTTCCAAGAAAATACATCTCGGTCTGGATACGAGCAGGTAGAGGCAGCTCTAGCATAGATGTACCTTGGGGTAAAACCCAAAAACACCGATTTGAGATAGAAACTAATGGGAACTGGTGCAAAAAAATGAGCCTTGCTTCAATCTTGGTTATGACACACCCAGGGGATATGCTTAGGATAATTCTCATTTTCATTACAAATCCTTATGATGGGTTTATGAGTATATACATCCTCAATGAAATCATAATTATGATTATGGATTATATCCATAAACCATTCAATTTACATTATGCATTTTACAAGTTTGTAATTAATCATTGCAATTCATAAACTGACCTAGTTGATGCTATTGTGTAGAAATGGCACCCAGTATAAGGAATGTGAAATCCAGCAATACGCATGATCCAAAGAGTAAGAAGGATCATATAATTCTCGGTATTAAGCCAATATTTTGAAGAGAAATAGTCTCCCATGTATTCTAAACATATGAAGAAATAGAATCATGTGTTAATAAGATAAGTATAGAATTCTCCAAGTCTAATGGCATTGAAGGGAAGTAAGAGAAGAAAAGGATGGAAGAGATAAAGATGGATAAAGGGAAGAGGGAAAAGAATAATTTTCCCATATGTGATAACTGTGGGAAGAAACACCCCAGAACTTGCCTAAAAGGAATGAGAGTTTGTTATATGTGAGGAGAAAATTGACACCATGTACTTGACTACAAGGGTATGAAAAATGTTTGAAATGTTCAATGCTTCATCTGCAAGGAGTTGGGAAACTATGAGAACCAATGTCCAAATCATTAGAGTATTTCCCAAATGATGCTATTGGATAATAATCATGTTATGATACTACTGCAGATTAGGAGGAATGATTAGTGTTGTTATGTTATTATTAGGGAATTATGTCATTTGAATGTTGTATCAACAATGTACTGGTTATAATAATTATGGAGTATATAAGGATTGTTCTATAGTACTATTTCATTAAGGACTTGAGAATGTGTGGAACCAAGAAAATTGATTCAATAGAAGGTTAAATTTTTGGAAAATATATGGTTGATAGAAAGATAAACCATAATATGATACTGATACCGAGGTAGTGATTTTGGAATAATACATGATTGACTTGGATAAAATATATTCCTGATTATCCTGAAACTGATTAATTATTGGTATATTCAATCATTATTGGAGTTTACAAAATATTTGGATAGAAGGAGTATATCCAGTATTATATAAGTAATACGGGATCAAGAATGTAATCAATAATGTTTTATGGTAATTCAGGATGTTGCTGTGTTTTAAAAGAATTCATGATGAAGGTGTTCACATGTTATTACAGAACAAAAAGGATCTTCATTGTGTTTATCATCCTTATAAATTTTGAACAGTGAGTTTGGATAGAATTATTTTAGATAATTCTAGTTTGAGATTATTTTTGGACTACCATAAAAGGACAACCTGGAGGTTAGGCGGGAACCTGTCGCATCCAGCAGGGCTGCGAGACATAAACCTGCAACTGAAGGGCGACAAGGGTGTATCACCAACCACTGGCCCAAGTGATGTCCTGGATTAAATAATGTAGTCTTTTTTTAAAAAATTCTTGTAGATGAATTTTAAATTCATATTTTTAACCCTATACGAATAGGATAAATAGAATATTATTTTTAAGTTGTATTATTTTCTAGAATGAAAGATGATTTTGTGGAAGAAATTAGTTAAATAATAGGACTCTACTTTTCTAGTATATATTTTTCTTCTTCTCTTATTCTATGAATAATTTAATTCTTATATATTAGTGAAGGGATATTAAATGAAAAAATGTGTTATCCTAATAGCATATGTTTTGTTGAACCGATGATATTTTAAATCATTATAGTTTGAGGAATTTAAGGCCCTCAATTTTACACTTGTTTGTGATTTATGACCTTAATAAATACCTATAAATATTTATATTTTTCCTCCAATTATATGTCTCTAATTTCCACCAATGATCTCCTAATCAAGATCATAATTTTGTGGTGACTGTTTCATTTCCCTTTTCCTGTTATTAAGACTAAATTTTTTTTACCTAATTTCTGATGTGTGTTTTCCCAATGGTATTTTATATTTTCAACCTTTTATTTTCTAAAAATAATTTCAAATTGTGAGGATGCAATTTATTGAAGGATGGAAGACTGTAACACCTCAAGATTTCATAGTACATTATTTCTTCAATGTAATTCAATAACTTGAACTACACGCAACACCGAGTTCTAGCGCACCATGACTTACCAAACAAGTCGTTCAAAAGCGGTTATGAATAGTATTTACAGAATATTGAAATTTATATAATCCTTATAATTTTAGAATCCATATTATGAGTTTCTAAGACATAATGTAATCACAAATACATTTTTTTCAGATAAAAGAAATATTTTAAAAAAATGAAATTTTACCACCTTTTAATTTCGAATCCCTTTTAAATCCAATATTTGAAACTTTTACATATTCAATTTGACAAAATAAACTTCTTCTTTATAATCAGGACAAAATAGATTAGTTTCAAAACAGTTTTTGTGTTTTTTTTGATAACTTTCATATTTGTGTGAATAGTGAAATATACTATATTTTAACTGAAAACAACTTTTTTAATTAAAATAATTTATAGTGTTTATTTATACATTTTAATTGTTCAGAAGTATAAATAGATTATATTTTAACCATTTAATCCAATGATGGTCATTGTAAGTAATTTTACATTGAAGTTGGACATAAACAGGTGTCAAACATTTGATAATTATTATTTCGTAATAATACGCCATTTGGTTTTAATAGCGGGAATGAATTTTAATTTAAAAAATGAAACTTCTATGTTTTAATTTTGTAAAATAGACTTCATTATTTAATTCAGAATATCAAAATTATCTTAGGGAAAATTTTTAGTATTTTTATGAAAACATTTAATTTTTTGATGAATAGTAAAAAACAATGAGTTATAGTTTAAAACCAAATTTTTATTTAAATAATTATTTATATAATTTAAATTTATTTTAGGTAAAAATAGATACATAATACCTATATAAGTCAAATTCAATTCATTAGAGTCAGTTTATAACAAATTTAGATATATAAAAAATTTATTAAACTTTTCACCCTCTTTTACCCACTTCCGAATAGAATTTGCAAATTCACATAAAACATAATTTTACCACTTATGTGAGTGGTATTTCGAAAATCCGAGAGACATGGTTAATATAAAAGAGTAAAAGGTGGGTTAATAAGATAAAAATATTTTTTTATGAATAGTAACCTTTTACTTTTATCTACCACGGTAAAAAGTAAATAGGGTAATTAAGGGTAAAAAAGATATTATTATTACCCTAAAAAATGTCATAATTGTATTGGATAAGTTAATTCTACCAAAAAACCATAGAAATAAAATATGAACCTCTTTCATCCACACAAATTATATTAGGACATTTATTATTATTTAATTCAAAGAAGAATTAAAAGAGTTAAAATCAAAGTTTAATCACTAAAACATTTATAATATAGGATTCTACATAAGAAAAATTCGATTATAAATATTCAATAGAAAGATAAAAATATTTCCTACATAATGGTATTTTATTATTAATTTTTAGACATTAAATAATTTAATTTATTTATGACACAATGAGGATGTAGTAATTATCATATTAGTGAAATATTAAAATAATCGATATTATAAATACCCAAATAGATACAATTTTAGACTTTTAATGAATTCCACGATATTTATTGGTTAATATGAGATGTTAGGATTGATTAAATGAATTTGGTTTGAATTAATAAAGTTATTAAGACTTTAAAAAAATCAATTATTAGATAGTGTCAAAATTGACATAAGGGAGTTTTAAAAAAAAATTATATTATTAATTGATATAATATTCCAAAAAATCTATGAATCACCCAAAGGACATATATGATGATAGGTATGTAATTAATTAACAACTTGGGGTTCTCATGGTAGTTTATATTATGTTTATTAACCATATAAAATAAAAATACAACGAGACCTTGTAAATGTCCAACTATTTAACTAAGAGTTAAATCTAAAAGATACGGGTAAAATAGTGACCCAAACTTGTCTAAAAATTATTGGTTGATTAGTTTTCTACCCATACCCACCATATACTTTATATAATTAATTTTGGGACCATTATAAACCTAAATTATATTTATTATAAAATAATACTCTAGGTTTTTCCTAAAGAGCCCCTCCCCCATTATAAAAGGAAACCCCTTCTAACCAATTTTTTATACCCTCAAATCCTTTTGGATCGGCCAAACCTTGCCCAAATATCCTATAAACATCCATAAATTCAATATATAGGCCTTATTTTGATCAAAAATCCAACCTATGGAGCCCTTTTGATCAAATCAAAAGGAAGAACCCGAAGAAGAGGTAATGTTTCACCATCCCTTTTCAAGTTCCTTTCTTCATCCACTTTTTCTTTATTTGTTATTTCCATTATAAAATAATAACTACGATATATTCTATATAATTTTATGTTATTATAAATTTTTTACAACCATATTCAGTATTCTATCCATCCCTTGGATGACATGTCACCATACATGTGTACGTACGACTTACCGTCTCCACGTCATGGTGTAATTGTTATTCATTACATTATTATTTGGATGGTTATAATAATGATGTGTAATTCATGTAAATAATAAATATAACATGATAATTATTATGTATATATTATACACCTTCAATTATATATTATTTTAATATCAAAATATTGATATTGTCGCCCGTGTGTACGTACGGATTACCGTCTCCACAACACGATGAGATTCATTTCCAAGGTCACCATTCATCGACGATTATAAAAATATATATTACTAATAAGTATGTAATATATGACATAAAAAATCTAATGTATAGATATATATTTATATATATAATAATTTATGTACCTACATATATCTTATTCAATTACTTCCGTTCAATACATTATAAAAACGGAAACAGCGTTTATGCGTACGTACGGTCTACCGTCTCGATAAATAGTGTTTTTCATTTCATATCTATATATTATACATATATATATTCTAAAAATATATGTTATATAAATCATGTTTTATATTCTGGATGTATTTAAATCATGATCTAAGTGATACAATCAAGAGTAACAAGGTAAAACACGTACGATAAAGAAAGCGATTATTACCCGAAATATTAATATAACATGGAAATTATTATTAAATTGGTAGTATAAAGTCTTAAATTAATAATGTATTATATATTAAATATTTATATGGTTTTGGTATAATTTAATAAGATATTATAGTCTTCATACAAGAGGTTAAACGTACCCTCGACTAAAGGAAAGTGCAAGGTAAGGGGTTTTCATCTCACTCCTTATTCCCGTGAGATTCATACCATATTGACACAATTAAATTTTGTGTGGTTTATGTACTTCCCATAGTTCTATTCATTGTTTAATACACTTTAATTTATTATTATTTACATATTCATTGTATGATACCTCTTTCAAGGGTTGTATGTTTCGTACGTTACCGAATTGGTAAGGATTTATTTCACAATATCATCATTATCCGAGATTTTTTATACGTTATTATCTACTGGGACCACTTTTATATCCACATCCATGTTTCTTAAAAATCTATTTCAAATCATTTTACTGTTTTACGGACTATGTTTTACAGTCATTTATACCCCTTTTTGACTTTTTATAAGAAGTTTATAAAGGAATATTTCTGTCGTTTTCCTAACAAGGTCCTTTTAAACCTTTTCGTTAGAATTAAAGTAACAATGTATTTTTTTAAATTATACGGCGGGTGCATTTATTTTCCACCATTATAAAATCGTTGAAGCCTCTCAGACAAGCTTATATGCATATTTTCAAAGTAAATGTTATATTTTATACTTAAGTGACTTTTAAATGATTTTAAAAAAAGAGATATTTCTCTCAAATAGTTTTGATTTCATCTATGTCAACATCCTTTGATAGATTTTAAGATTATTTGAAGTTGATATATTATGATACAAGACATACATATTTTATTGAAGTATTTGTGATATATTTGACTATGGATGTGTTATTTTTTATACCATTCATTTTTTATGGTGAAAGTATTGACATTTCGTATGCTAGTTTTAATACGAATGTTTATGTTATGTTTGAAGCTATTCAAATGAGGAATGAATTGGACTTAATAAGTGACGGGTGGAGCCCACTATAGCTCCTCAATGCATTGGTAGGTCTCATTAATCAAACTAGTGTCTTGTCACAAGGCCTTGAAAAAAATCATATTTTTAGTCTTGGCACAAGTCCTTAACTATGTGGTTATGATAGTATGGCATTATGCATTCAATTATTATGAAAGTGGTTAGTGATATTTTATGTGATTATTCTACTAGTAGAATATCCATGTTAATAAGTAATGGGAATTACTTCATTTTATTTTTTCCATATTATGAAGATGTTTAATTTTAAAAGGATAATGTTTTAGTTATACATTTCCTTAAATTTTTATAATTATTTATGAAAGTATTTGTTGTATTGTTATCCTTATTGAGCATCTCACCTCCCCCCTTTCTATGTTTTTTTCCTAGGATTCCAAGAAGTGAAATGTGATTGATATGCACGGTTAAGCCAAGGGAATAATGGTGTTCATAAAGGATTATTTATGTTATTTTGTATGTTATAAAGTGTAATGTAACATTCATGTATGTAATCTATTTTCCAAGACTGCTAAACTGATTGGTCATTTGGGACTTGATTCTTTGTAATCATGCCAATGTATTAAAATAATGCATCGACTCTAGGTAACTGGGGTTAGGCATTACACATTAGGACTTTATAAAATAGTTGCAAACATAATATAATTAATTTATTATTTCTCATAAAATGTAACCAGGAAAGTACTAATCATTTTCCCTTTTAATTGTATAATAAATTGAAATGCTCATCAACCACAATATCCCTACAATAGATTGGTGATAAACACCACATACTTAATGTCAGTAACTTCCATGAATGGTTTTTATGCCTTTTTGTTATTCTACTCCATGAACGGAAGTCGTATGTGTTGAAATCAGCATTACCTGATTTGTCTACCCAATAGTTCTTTGACAAAGGGTTCAAGGTCTATGAGAAACATATTAACAAAATGATTGACATTAAATTTTTGATGATGTAAGTAATGTATAGTGATATCCTAAAGTCTCACGAAAACATTTATTCTTATATCAGGCTCGATCACCTCTGTGGTCTTTAAAAAGAGAGAGGAAGACAATAATGGTTTGAGATATCCATCAAACTGTTTCAAAGTATGATTAATGTGGGTTACCAAGCTAGGAATCATGTAGTTTCGCTCATTGGGTACACTGATCTCATGGTTGTTCTAGAATCTAAAATCCAAGAAGAACTAGGTATCGATCTCATTCTTCCATCAATCCATCATATCATATCCATCTTTGATGTTAATTTCAATACGAACAACATTGATACTTGTCTATCTGATCTTATAATCCCCATTTCCAAGTGGACAATGATATGGAGAGTTAAAAGCCATTTGTTCTTATAGAGAATAATATGAAACAAAAGTTGAAGATATTTAATCCCAAATATTCTTCACGACCATCCAAGAAAAGGATGATCAAAGTGGAGGAAAGAGAATTACAAGTTGTATTTATCATATGTGGAAAGAAGGGCCACATGAAAAAAAAAAATCACCCAACCTAAGAAGAAAGGGGAAAATTCATGTGAGTTTGTTATCAAATGAAATCTATCTGTTTCTATAAATTAGGTATTATATATAGCGTGTGGTTCTCACATATGTATCCAAATACCGGAAAAAATTAGATTCAAGAAGATTGGTCAAGGGGAGGTAGATCTATGGGTAGCCAACAAAGCCAAACTTGATGATTTATCTATCGGTGACTACCACCTTATGTTTCTAACTAGGATGATCTTGGTGCTGATGGGTTGTTATTATGTGTTGACTGTTACTAAATATATTTTTCTTCATAGAGATTAGAAACAGATGGATTTTTTTTCAAAATTTTATATGAATGTTTCTTCTATTACAAATATAAACTTTTATTTGGTAGGTTACAATTATAAAACAGTCTTTACATGTTGGATTACCCAAACCAAGTAATGGAAATTGATAACAAAGATACTTCACATGACTCATACCACACCCAACAGTGGCATCACGGACTAGGTCATGGAAATGATTAATTCTTGACTATGTTACATCATGATAGATATTTAGATTCATTCAAACCAAAATCACATTGTGTATTTCATGAATGGTTAGAAGGAAAAATGAACAAAGAAACATTTAGTGGGAAAGGTTAAAGGGATAAACAGATTCTTGAATATTTTTATACTAATGTGTATGGAAATTTTATAGTTAAATAAAGGGGTGGGAAATCATACTTCATACTTTTTTACTAATGATTTTATTATGTATGAATATATATACGTAATGAGATATACGTCTGATTATTTTGATATATTCAAATAATAAAATAATTATGTTCAGAACCATATTAGTATGATGATTAAGAAACACCACTCATACTATGGAAAAGAATATATTAATCAATAATTAATTGATTACATATGTGATTATGGGATATTATCTGAACTCAATCATACTTACATGTTCCACTGGAATGGTGTGAGTGAAATGAGGAACCAAACCTCCTTGGAAATCATGGGATCAATAATACGTCATGCAAGTTTTACATTATACTTTTTGGGATATGTGTTATAAACAGTAGCAAACATACTAAACTTGGTTCCAAAAAATCAATAAATTGTATTCCATATGAGTTCTGGTGTTGAAAGAAGTCTATTTTATCGAATTTAAATGCATGAGGAATTGAAGTGTTTGTTAATACATCTTTAGGTAACAAACTTTTACCCTGGGTAATAAAGTAAAACTTAATAAGATACCCCATGAAAAAAATGGGATATTAGTTATACAACCCCTCATAAAAAAAGGTCACAGTGGAAAGACGTTCCATATTCATTGAGAGGGTGCAAATCTCCAAAAGTGATAATGGGAGAGAGATATAATTTGATGTATTCGAGGATCTAGGTACACAAGAGTTAGTGCAAGAACAGATTCCACAAAGCACTATAGAATAAAGAACTATTCCATAGGTACAAGAAATTCATAAGAGTATAAGAGAGTCCAGAGAACTGGAATGGTATGGTTTTCTAGTTTCTGTGGACTGTTACTCTCAATTAGCTGATAATAATGGTCCTAAAACATATAAGGAAGCATTAAATGAAACAGATGATTCCATGTGGAATGAAGCCATGATTTCTAAAATGGATTCAAGTACCAAAATCAAGTCTAGATTTTGGTAGATCCTCCAGTTGATGTAATTTGTATTGGTTTCAATTGGGTGTTTAAGAAAAAAACTAGAAATGAATGGACAAGAAAACACATATAAGGATGTACTAGTTTCAAATGGGTTCAATTTCCATCAAGGAATTAAAAATGACAAAACCATTTCACTTGTTGAAATGTTAAAATCAATCACAATTATATTTTCCATTTCCAATTACCATGACAATGATATTGGTAAAATGGAAGTCAAAATATCTTTCCTTAATTGGAACCTTCGGGAAGATGTCTACATGGACAACCAGATGGTTTTATGACTCCAAAGGATTCCAAAAAGTTATAAAATATACAGAAATACATTTATTGATTAAAGAAAACATCTAGTTAATGGAACATTTATTTGGATGAATCTATAATAGAATTTGTTTTTATGATGATTGAATACAATCCTTGTGTCTACATACTGTTTAGTGGGAGTGTAGTCAATTTCCTAATAGTATATATTAATGATATATTAATTATTGGAAATGAGATAATAGTCTTACAATATATCAAGGCATGGTTGATTCAATGATTTTACATGAAGGACGTGGGTGATAAAGCATATATTCTTGGGTTCTTGATTCATCGTGATAGATCCAAGAGATTTCTAGGCCTAATTCAATTTACATACATTGTTAATATACTTAAGAAATACTTCAAGGAAAAATCAAAGAGGGGATTGTGTCTAGCGTCACATGACATTAATATTCAAATAAAATGTGTCCTTCGATACATGAGGAAGGAAAGGCAATTCTTAGGACTCCATATGCATCAGTAATAGGTCTAGTCATGTATTACATGCTTTGTACTAGGCTGGATGTTGTATATGCACTATGTGCGACAAGCAGATATATAGAAGACCCAGGTGACCACCATTGGATGGATTCAAAATAATCCTTATGTATGTGAGCCATTCTATGGATGTGTTCCTTGTTTATATAGGAGATGAGGAACAAGTTCTTAGTGGATATGAATATGTTAGATTCCATATTGATCAAGATGACATGATGTCGTAAACGAGATAAATCTTCACTTAGAATGGATGTGCAGTGAGTTGGAAGAGCTCCAAGTAGAGTGTGGTCACAAATTCTACAGAAGAATCCCTATATATCCTAGAACCTGAGGAAATTAAAGATAAATTTTGGATGTATAGATTTATCCAGGAGATAGAATGTGTTACCTAGCTGTAAATATCCCAATCACACTGTATTCTTATAATACTGCAGTGGTAGCTCTCACAAAATAGCCAAGGTCACATCAGCAGATCGAGAATCATACAGTAGAAGTATTATATCATGATGTATTTTTCATAGAGCGGTGATGATACTGTGATTAGTATTTCTAAATAAGACAATGTGGTGGAACCCTTGACTAAAGCCATTATTTTTTAGAAACATGATCATCATGTGAGGTCTAGCGAACATAAATTCGTAGGATGTTGTCTCTAGTACAAGTGAGAGTTTTTAGGAGTTAGTGTTATTGAACCATATATTTTTACTTTCCTTAAAATTATGTTTAATATATTTAAATATTAAACAATTTATTACATAATTATCATGTTTTTTCATGGCTATTGTGTAATAATGTCCTAGAGTATTTGTCACAATGACAAGGTCATATCAATTCCCCACTAGGATGAGATCCAGTAAGTGCTATGAAAATATTCATAAAAGAAGTTTGGTGGATGGATGAAATACTATGATCAGACAATAGTATACAAACCATTATGTGAGAGTACTCATAACAAGATGAGACGTATTTTCATGAAGTCCACACATGGTAATCAACCAGACAATATATTATGAGAGCATACTCTCTAGTAGGAATTATGCATGTTTTGGTGTCATCAGATATTCATATCTATGAGTGTGTGTGATTGTTTGTTTTCTTTAGGATTATCATTAAAACATGTAATGACTCACACACTTTGATTTATTGATAAACCCATCATGATAACAGTTGGCGGGAAGTAGGGTATATTGGTTGTGTCACAAATGACATGTTATTTTTGTATAAGTTGACGAAGGATATGTCCTGTCCATTTATGAAAATTGATATCATTTACATTAAATTTTAATAGACCTATTGCACAAAATTCCATGGCAATAGTGTAATGATGAGTTTATTTCAAGTAGTCAAAAAATGGCATATCTAGCATAAAGGTTGATGACAGTATCATGAAACCAACATGATGTTATTTTTAGATAAAGGGTCTATATTACATAGTGATCATTCTGATGTAGATGTTATTGTCTCAACATTATATTCTTTTTCTTAGTGTCCTTGAACTATTTCAAGATATTACTCTTGGTCTTTAGTCAAGCCCATCTAAATCCAATGAGAAAGAATCTTCTAGGTCAGAAAATAAATGTTTTTGGTGGTCTCGATTAAATTATATATGAAATTAATTAATGTAACAAATATTATTCTCAACACAGTGGAATAAATTTATTCAAGTTATAATGATTTCATAAAATAAAGAAATATTTACTCTCCATATTGTGAAAAAAATATATTTATTTATTATATTGTACTTTTAAAAAATATATTTTCAAGTTTGTAAATAAAAAAATTTATTTAAAATAATCATTTATTTATTTATTTATCTAGGTGATCAATATATGGAATTTTAGTTCAAGTGGACCAAAGATGGTCTGGGAGTAAAATAATTATTTTCAAGATGGTAAAAATTTATTTTACTAGTTGGGAAAAATATAATATTAATAACACAGTTATAATTATGCCTCATGATATTTAATTTATGATTCTATTTTTCACAAGTTGGAATGAAAAAAATAATGATGTGGTTATTTTTATTATGTAGAATAGGGTTTATTTAATGTTATGAATGTATTTAATTTTTGTGAAACAATTAAATATTATATCTAAACTACCAAGTCGATAAATAAGGATGTGCATATATTGTGCCAAATAATAGAACTAGTGACTCCAGTGCAATTCCAACATAAGAATTTACTCTCATATCCTCTCCTCTATCCCCCTTTTGAAATCTATTTTTTCTTCCTAATCGAATAACAAGTGACCAAGATCGATTGAAACAAGCCATTCTCTTCACCATGCTACCACTAGGAATGTGATTGTCATCAATCAGACACCATTTGAGCACATTTGGATCACCACTAGAGGGATTCATGTTTAGAACCTCACATGCACAATGAGACAATCTAAAAGGTTCTTCCAGGACGTTCAACATCATCAACGATGAATTTAACAAAGAACCATATATTTTGTTTCTTTAGAAATAAAATTTATATTAATTATAATCATGATGGGAAAGATCCTCTCTAAATGATTCGGTCCTCTTCCTTATATATTTAAATATATGATTATATTCCTTGGAGAATAGAGTTCATCATCGTATTGATCCAAGAATTATCAATGATCATGGTAAATATTAATGATGGGTGCTAGCTTAATTGATCTTCCACTGATCTAATAAAAAATAATCAGCCCATTAGTTTTCTAAATGAGCAACATGTGAGATATTATTTTAAAATATTATCGCTCCAATCATATGCATTTCATGTTATGAATTTGATTTTTTTTGAAATATGAAGAGATTTCATCACAAGTTTTCAGGGTGTATTAGAAAAATATTGTAATTGATTATTAGAAATATTTTATATTTTATATTAACTATTCCGAAAAATTTAATTTTTTAGAAATTATATATTTTTCATATCATTTAATATTATCTCAACATTTGAAATTTTTATTTTTATGGAGAGGGAAAATGTTTCACTAATTTGGAATGATAAACTATAATTTTTATGAATGATATTGAATTTTTAATTGATATTTAAGGAAGGAACTCTATATATAAACTTTTATTGATCCATGTCATAGAGATATAGGTAGGGTAGTTTATGTTATATTTTTTGACATTATTTTTCAATCACATTCTATTGTACTTTCTCAGGAAGTACATCATCATATTGATCATAAGTTTCCAATGTGATTATTTCATCCTATACAATTATTCTATCATTGTATGATTTGTTTCATTAGTCATAATTTTTTTATATATATTTCAATATGTATTAGTTTGGATCAAGATTTTATTTTCAAAAAAGTAATCATTATGATGGGTGATACACCCCCTAAAATGGTTAATGTGGATAGTGCCTCCAAGTGACAATACTACTTCATTGTTCTTTGTTTATGTGGTAATGTCTTGTGGATATTAGTTGTGGTTTGTTTTGGATAAATACAATGTTATTTCTTCCCACACCATAAAAGGAGGGTTTAGTGTTATTCCTCTAGTTGTGTAAAAGGAAGGATATGAGTTGTTCCTTTAACTATGAAATCAGTTTTGTAATGGATTTTGACTCCATTAAAATTTCATATAACTTATATAGTTGTTTTAATAATCTCATCTTTTGGGAGTGAATAGTATACATAAGATCATATTAATCATAAATACGATAAAAATTTCATTGTTCATTTGTTATTTTCTCATCAATAATTTTATTTACACTAAAAATTATTTAAATTTTAATAAAAGGATAATTCAACCCACTAAAATAATTTTCGTATTGTTATATCAAGATTATCAATATATAATGTTCAATATCCTTATACATATAAATATAATCATTTTTCATAAAATTATATTTTAATTTAAACACTTATTTTAAATAGATTTATAAGGTTTTAATTATTCATTATTGATTCAAAATCACATATCAAATTGGAAAACTAATTCTTAATTTCTATTAATTACTTTACACATTCAATTTTTATTAATTGTTAACACTCTACGAACATGTGTAATAATATTTTTTAATGATTAATTGGAACCCGATATCCAATTTTTAAATGAAATTTATCTATATTACTCGATGTCCAATCAAATGGAATTTGAACTTTAATTTTTTATATAATAATTTATTGTACCAAAAAAATATAACATATTTATATATTCCAGAAATTTTAAATTTTTTTCAAAGTATTTATACATTAATACATTGTATAATTCAAATATAATTCAATTTTTACCTTCAAGAGGAATTTAAATTGAGCTGTATTTATAGAAATTTAATCCAAATTAATTAAATTATTATATTTTCTTTTCAATTAATTAAATATTAAAATATCATAAATTGAAATAAAAAATAATAATTTAATATCCTCTTTATTCCTTCTTAAAAGATACTAATATTTTATATCATATGTAGAATTTATAAAAAAAATTATTATTTATAATTTTTAATAAAATTATTACTGCAAAAATATTCTGTAAGGATTATATATATGGTATTAATTAAAATAAAAATCATATTTAGTTATTGATGAATAAAATTATGGAAAAATAAAAAAAATTATATTTAATATATTAATTGTTTGAAACAATATATATTTTATTTTATTTTCAAAATCACATTTTAGTTTAATACAATGATATAATTATTTATAAGATCATTATAATCAATATAATTTTTTTATGATTGTAAATATATTTATTTGATATCTAATAATCATATAAATTTATCAAAATAAATGTTCATGTTAATGAAATATTCTTATAATTAAATGCAAAATAATTTCTAACATGAATAAATATGATAATATTAAATGTAAAACAAGTATCTTATTTGTTAGAATATAGTTACCACATTGAACATATAATGGGAAGCCATACACTTATTTTCATGATCATATCACCAAAACATCATTGGTAATATAATGGATCACAACAATGGATACTCCCTACTTTCATAAAATGACTACCCCCATTGGTCATCTTAGACATGATATATATATATATAATAATTATTAAATCTCTAAATAGTATTCATCCTATTCTAGAATTTTTTACTTATAATCCAAATCAAATTACTATTGTTTCATTATTTTTATAATATTATTTTATGGGATGATTTATAAGATGGTCTATGTTGAGCACTACTAAATGGGTGTATTTTTTTGTTAAAAAATCAATTATTCTATTATGGTATAAGAAATGATCATATGAAGTGTAATAACTCTTAAAATGTAATTTCATATTTCTAATAATAAAAATTTCTCATATTTTATAGTAAAATTTTATAATAAATTTTTATGAATAATAAATATTTTACCAAAATGTATTAAATAAAACAATTTAGTTTTTATAAAACAAATATATCTTCACAATGAATATGTATTTTTAAAGCCTCCAACCCCGGACAAACATATCTTAATAATATAAAATATATTTTTAAGACAACTAAATTTATTAATTAGAAAAAAAATTAATGAAACGTGAATAAAATATCAATTAAATAAGAACATTTTCATCATACTAAATGAGTACAAGAATTGAATGAAAACAACCATTGTTTCATAGACATAAAAAAAGGGTATTCCATGAGATAAAATAAACTACATTAAACTATATTCCAATGAATAACTTTCATAGGATCAATCCTAGGTCCCTATATGACATAGACACATCCCTTACAAAACATAGACTAGATTTTATCCCAGGAGTCACCCTAACACATGAAACTTAGCTAGCTTACTCCTAGAAATAATCTAGGGCCCTCTATATATTGTCCTTTCTCACACTAATAACAATTCTTGAACTATGAGATAATATAGTATATCATAAGTATCAAATTCCCACATAGCTACATAGTTTCACATGACCAAGACAAAAGAGTATGATGTAAATAGATACATAAAAGCATCAACAGTCATAAGACTAAATCGCACATATCTCCAAATCCCATTAAAGGGAAAACCACTTTTATCTATCACCTAATATCTACATACATCAAACACAACCCATGAAGTTAATTAATGATGTGGGGGTACAGAGGCCATTTAATAGTCCAAAAAATTTTCAAAACCACATGAAAACTACCAATTGGGTATCTAATAAAATCAACAGGATATTCCTTACCTTTTTAAAATCATTAGAACCACTATTATCAAAAATACAATTGAAAGTTTATATAAATCACATTTCATAACATATATAGAAATAATTACCCATTAACAATGTGAAAATAGATATAAATAAACTTTTATTCCAAGGGATGAATTCATATAAACCTAATTCCAAATCCCTTAAAACAACCATTTTTAATTATTGTGTTGGATAATAATGAATTTTGATACATTAAGAGCAAAAGTAAATATTCTGTAATAAAAATTAAGAAACACCTACCATTGTTTTTCGGAGACCAATTCAAAAGTCGTCGCCTTTGATAAAGAATGCATAAATAGGACTTATTATAATCCAAGAGATCCTTAGAAGAAATCTCTATGAATAATATACCAGAAAACATACTGTAAGAACCCGGTTTTTTCTGCGAAAGACTTTGGAATATTCTTGATGATATTCCAGAGCAACACCTTCAGACGGCGTGCGATTCCGAGCCCCAGAGTGTCCGGAATTAAATTTTCAGTGCGTTCACACTGGAAACACTAAATAAATAGGATAACTCCTAAACGGTGCACTGGATTATGGATACGAGAGTACCGATAGGTCCGGAATGGGGTTTTTACCGTAGGAATTACATAAGACTTGTCGGCGCTGGATGTTTTGACCCCTCGCCCACTTCTGGAACGTTAAACTGATTAATTAATTTATTTATTTGTTTAATGTTGAAAAGAAATTATCTCTTAAACGGTGGCTCGGATTGGAAAACTGAGGGTACCATTGAGTTTGGAACGTGCCGTTTACCCTAAGAGGGGTGTAAGTTTCGTTGGCGCGGGCCATCTGTGAAAAATGCCCCCAGGGGAATTTTCATAATTTGGTGGCCTTGGGTGCTAAGTTTTATAACATTTGAACTGGGTCTTGGGATAAAATTCTAAGACCGCCGTTGTGCTCGGGAGGTGGTGTTTACCCTAGGGGAGGCTTAACCTCGACTATGCTAAGGGTTGGGGTTCGGGCCGATGGGCGGGTGGTTAAGCGTTTTCTATTTAAACACTTAACTCTCCCCCTCCCTCTTCCTCTTCCTCACCTGCACAGTAGTAGGAGGCAGTCTTCCCTATCCTCCTTCACTCCGGTGAGGCAGCTTCGGCAAGGCGATGGCGCAGCTGCGGATCGCCCGTGATGCTTCGGGCAACGCCCCTACAGGCAGGGTCTTGTTGTGTTTTTCATTCCTGCACCTCCTTTGAACTTAAATTATATGCTCGAATTGTTGTTGTATTTTAGAAAAAACCACATGAATGTGTAGTAGAGTTTTTCCCATATCCATTTCTTGTTTTGGTTCGTAAATCTGAGTTGTGAGGAGGCTGCAGTGGTCCGGAAAAGATTGCGGGAATTTTGGGTTGTCCCGACGGTCCGGTGGGTTCGCAGGGCGTCGCGACTTCGGTCTGAGGAGGCGGCGACATGGGCGACTCCATCCGGCAGTGGAACTGGGGGAGACGACGGGCAGTATCGGGTGATGCGGTGGGCTCTGGCCGCGGGTGAGGAGTGCAGGGCGCCTTCGGCGCAGGCCGGCGCGACGGTGACACGGGGTCACACCGCGTGACCCTGCGCGGCGACAGAGACCCGCGGTCGGCGGGTCTCCGCGGAGGACCGCGACCAGACTCGTGGTTGGTCGGCGTAGTGTGGACCCAGATTCCACAGACGGGCGATGCAGGTGAGCCGCGGGCCAGCCAGCGCGGACCGGTCCGGACTGGTCGGACAGGCTGGACCCGGCCGGTCCTGTCCAGGGGGAGGAGTTCACCGCTCCGACTTCGGACCCCTGTCAATTTCGCCACAGGTCTCCGTTTTGCGCGCCGTCTGTGGCGGAGAAGACCTAATAGAGAGTCGGTATTTTTGAGATGGAATCGGGAAATGTTAATTCCCGAAACGAGGGGCTGCGGAGGCCTGACGTGTCTTTAGGTGTTCGGGCATTTTTTCGGGAACATTGTTTTGAGCGGTGCGGACGCATCCGACGTCTACTTTGAGTGTCGTCAGTTGTGTTGGGACCCTGGCGCCGGGGCGAAGGTTTCCAGTGTGGTTTCAGGCGTTGAGGTCAAAGTTGAGGCGTGGGCCCCAAGACCTGTCTTTTGAGCTACGTACATCGTTTGATGACTTTTTCATCGGACGTCCGTTCGGGGCGTGCGAGCAGTCATTTCTGGATGTTTTTCCGAGGGGATTGCAATCGTGAAATCCGCCCACTCTAATTCAGCATGATGGGGCAGGGCCCACGAGGGCCGTTTGGGTGTCGACGGTGGTTTTCCATCTTTATCACCGGGCGACCGTTTTGGACAAGTGAATAGTCCATCTTGTCTGCTTTTTCAAAAGGATCGCAATAGTGCGATCCGTTCGTTGAGTTTCGGGACCGGGTTGTGGGTCCCACGAAGCACCGCTCGTGTGCGGTGCGCCAGAATGCATCTTTTTATCCGGATATCCTTTGCACTCAAGTGAGTAGTGCATTCAATGTGTTTTACCAAGGGGATCACAATTGTGAGATGCGCCCGTCTGTTTTAGGGGCTGAGGCTCGGGATCACGGGACGTCGTTCAGGCGTGTGGCAGTTTTGGTGACATTTCCGTCGGAAATCCGTTTGAGGAGAGTGAGTAGTCTATCTCGCATGTTTTTCCACGAGGATTACAACAGTGCGATCCGTTTGGTTGTGCAGAACCTTATACACGATCTTATTAAATGTGGAAATGTGAGGGTTCCCCGGTGGTGGTCCTTCTACAGTGTTTGCAGCGGACCTTTGGCATGTGATCACATGGACTCTTGGGAGAGTGATGTAAATGTTCATAAGATGTGGCCGGTCGTGACTGGGCCTTTGAGGGGGAGTTGTTACGTTCAAGCCTTCGAGTTGATGCTGGGTGATGTGTGCACGATAGCCCTTGGGCTGAAAGTGAGGTATACTCTGGGAGTATACGGTAGCGCTTGGAGGTACGTGTTGTTCGTACCTGAGATGTTTTTGTGCTTTGTTGGGGGTTAACTTGGGGCCACACGTCGTGTGGGCCCCAGCTGTGTTCCCTATTCTGCTTTGCGTACTTTGACCTCTCCCGACGTAGAGGGTCCCTCTGTGCTCGTTTGTTTGACCAGCAGGGTTGAGTGGTCTCCCCCTTTGGGTGAGTAGTGCTTGAGTTGGGTGGTTGCGCGATACCCACGACATGTTCGGTTGGCCAGTGTTGTACCCTCCAGTAGAGATGGCCAGAGCAGTTTTGAGTTTTACCCTCCAACAGGGCTGGGCGATGGGTTGCTCACGGACTTCTTCAGGTTTACCCTCCTATAGGGCTGGGCAGTGGGTTGCTAACTAACTTCTAGGGATTACCCTCCAGTAGAGATTGGGAAGTGGATCACCCGACGCTCTTAGGGTCTACCCTCTAGAATAGAATGGGCAGTGGGTCAACCGACGACCTCTTAGGGTCTACCCTCTTGTAGGGCTGGGCAGTGGGTCACCCGTCGTTTGGTTCTTGGGCTACCCTCCAGCAAGGCTGGGCAGTGGGTCGCCTGTTGACTTATTCCAGGCCTACCCTCTAGCGGGGCTGGGAAGTGGGCCACCTGATGATGTATTAAGGTCTACCCTCCAGCGGGGCTGGTCAGTGGGTCGCCTGAGGATGTATAAATGTCTACACTCCAGTGGGGCTGGGCAGTGGGTCGCCGGTTGATGTATTAGGGTTTACCCTCCAACAGGGCTGGGCAGTGGGTCACCCGATATCTGGTTATGAATTACCCTCCAACAGGGATGGGAAGTGGGACACCTGTTGGCATTCCAGTCTCAGTCCTTTCTACTAGGCTAGTCTGTGGCTTTCCTCTGTGATTACCGGAGCGGGACCCTTGGTTATACAGGTCAGTGTTGGGACGACATTGACTTTGAAAAGACCTCTCAACTACGGGGCAGTGACGAGTTGTGGTTTGACATTCCCCCAGAACTCTAAAGTACGAGGAGGTATTTCTCCCCCCACCGAGACGCATCCTTGTGAGGCGACCTAAAACCATGCGGGCGAGTCAGTGCCGCCCAAAGCGGATAATTTTGAGGTGTTGTGGTTTGAGCCCCTTGACTTCCGGTTCGGGGCAAACATGCGGGATGCTGGGCATCGATGGAGTTTTCTTCTGGGATTGTTGGCTACTCTTTTCTTGGGTTGAGCTTTGGGATGAAGATCCCCTTATGATCCTGTTTGGGATTCTTGATTGAGCATAAATATATGTACATAACTTGTTCCAGTACCCACTTCTTGGGTTTGGTTACTCTCCTTCCACGAGCGACGAAGACGCATGGGGAATGCCACCTGCTTTCAGTGTCTAGATTCTTGTGGTTGGACGAGTCTACTCTCATGCTATAGGTAGAAAAGACTTGATGGGAAGTTCATATTCTCACCGTTTCTAGCTCCTTGTGTCTGGACAAGTCTATCTTCATTTCTCTTGTTGGGTGGAGCTGGACTCTTTACTGCACTCTCTGTTTTACTTCTGTTCTACTCCGTGTTCTCTCTACTGGTCACCCTTCGGTACCTATTTTGTTGCTCCCCTGAGCCTTCGGTGTATCCTACTGAGTATTTTTGTACTCACCCCTGCTTGGGCTTTTCCCACACTTGGTGTGCCCTTTCAGAAGACGGACAAGTGGAGCGTGACTTCAGTGGAGATAGGAGCATGGGAGCTTGGACCGCGTGCGGTGGTCGTAATCAGGTTCCTGGTGGGAGACCCGTCAGCTGTTTCATTTTGTTTACCTATTACCGGGTTGTGGCACCTTTTCTGGTTGGGCGCGTGTTTTTCCCCATTTCCCTTTTCAGCACTTTACTTGTACTATTTAAAGGTCGATGCACTTTTGTGGTATATATATAGCAGTTTCCCTTTATTTTATTACTCTGCACTCTTGCATTGAGTGTGATGCGTGTGTGTGTACAGGTACTTATGTAAAGGCCTCCCTAGGTTGTTGTGCCTTCAGCACTGGTCGCCAGCCCCTGGCATATGGAGGCGGGTTTGGGGTAGTTACGTCTCGATCCCAGGTAGGGTCGGGTCTTGACACATACATCTAACCTAATAATTAATTATGTTTCATGAGAGAGTACAAAACCCTGTGATAAATGAAAGTGAAGGAGACAAAACAATAAAAAACAAGAAAGGATGATATTTCTTTTATAGATCAAATAAATCAGAAGAGTTGAGGATTATGGAATAATAAGTGTTATGCGAGGAAGAAAAATCATAAAAGGGAGGTTCTAAAAAATTAATATAAGGGATGTAGAGGGGGAAATCACGAAAAGAGAGCAATTTTGTTTTCTAAAAATCATGTTTTAATAAATATGCATTAAATTAAATGTTTGGACTCATGGTGTATAAACAATATGAAAACCATGTAGTTTTCTATACATAGTCACATTTACCAAAATAGATAAAATTATAAATAAGGATATCACATTTTCCACTCATGAATGGATTTAAAAGGAGCTGCAACACTAAGAACATACTAATTGATTGGTTTTCTTGACTATGAACTACAAACATAAGACACCCAATACCCTTTAAAACTATATGATTGGAACCAAAAACTCTATAGAAACATTATACCCCACATGAATAACAAAAAAATAATCCCAATGGAAATAAATGACTGATTTGTCAAAATTCCCCCCCCCCACTACAATGCCAGTTTTGGCCCCCATAAAATAAAAAAATAAAGATTTTAAGATAAAAATAAAATAATGTTGCACCTCACAAATTGAGTTGGGTGGGAGGGAAAACTATCTATAATAAAATCTAAATTAAAAAACATATAACATAATACACCCACTCAAAAAGTCTTTGTACATCCACAAATTAAGTGAAACATATCCAAATGAGTCTCGTTTACCATTGATAGTTGTTGGATCTAAAGATGAAAGATACCTATAATGGATATCCCCTAAATTTAGAGTTACTTTAAATTGTGATACGTGGGAGCACAAATTAATAGAAAAATATTAATCATGAGAACACAATTCCATGGTTACAAAATTAACAACATAATTATACCCAACATCGTCTCTATGGAACAATCACTACCTACCAAAAAAATATGGCCCATAAATAAAAAATCAAACATAATAGGAGTCCAACAACATGTTCAACATGTATATGAACCTCAAAAGTCCTAAAAATAAATCATAACTATAAATCGATAAGAAATAATATTTTTTTTTAATCCTATTGTTATAGTATGCATGGATAAGATAAGGCCTTAGTCCTAGAGCCCCATCCCATGCGGAACCCAACAACAAAACCAGTATAAAGTGGTGAATGGATTAAAGTAAATCATGTTAGTTACCTATAAACATAATCAATGATCTTAAATTTTCAACCCTTCATGAAATTTACATCATAAAATCCAAAAACATTAGTATACATTCCAGTAATAATAAACCTAGGAATATTTTGAACCAATCTAATGATTCAAACACAAAATAAAAATCAATTACCTTCCATAAAAGAAAAACTAAATGATCACCAATAAAACCCAATATAAATTCACATAATATAAGACCAATAAAAATGAGACTATATAAAAAATTAACCATTAAATAAATCAATATACATAATTTATGAAGGTTTACCAGGTGTCCAAAATGTTGGTAAAACCTTATTGATTTCATAAAAAGGAATTATAATAATTGGGTTCCCCATATTGTATACACCTAAGATGTGACTATTTATTATTCTACTAATGAGAATAAAAGTAATCTACTTATTCCTCCAGATTTTGATACAACAAGTCATCATTTTTATATAATGAAGAATCATAATTTCTTTTTAACACAAAAATGTAACAAACTCCCCTAGGTAAGGTTCTAGAAAATAACATCATGTTAGAAATTAGACAAGATAATCCAAAACTTCTCCAACATCATGTCTAATACTACTATGATTTAATAATTCCATGATGTTTCCCATTGTCTAAGAAATATTTTTCTCCACCACATGATTATTGTGTGAACATAGAGATGAAAATTAAAGAGAAAACACTTAAATTATGGGTATATATATCTATAATATTTCCTTAATGAACACACATTGTAATTTAATTCAATTTATATCTATGAAAAATATAAAAATAAACATGAAAATAACATCAATCATTCTTCGTCCCATTCATCAAATCACCCCTCCCCCCTTAAATAAAGAATTTCCATAAAGAGTCACTTAAGAAAAAACATACATCATTCGTAAAAATTTCCATGATAACATGATATTATATATTTTAAACATTCATCCTAGTACATAAAACTAGTACTCAACTGGATAAGTGTTTAACATACCACAAATTAGATTAACTTCAAAATATATCTCTTTAAAATAATTAGAAAAAAATCCATTTGAAACAATATATTAAATTATAAATTTTGAATAAATTCTTTTCTTCATCCAAACCTTTTATGCCTTATAAAAAAGTCAAGAAAAACATTTTATCAAGACAAAAAACTCAATGATCATTCAAAAAATTCCTGAAATATATTATATATAAGTCCAAATTTCATCAAAACATATTTTTCAAAATTTCCGTTTGAAATTTTATACAAGTTTAAAAATTATTTCTATGAATTTTAAAACATCATAAAATGGTTCAAATATCCACAAAAAATTCATCACAACCAATTTGAAAACTAAAAATCAATTAACAATTAAAAAATATATTAACAAAATCCATAAAAAACAAATGAACGAACATACAAAAAAATGATGCCAAATTTTTAAATATGATATATAATTTCAATAAATTTAACCAAACATACAAACATAGACATCAATTGAAACCACATCCCATCAATCAATTACATAATAAATCTCCCAAATTTACCATCATAGAAATGGTAAACATAATTTGTGATAATATAAAAATAAAGAGATATACTAAAAATTTCCGAGGAAATTATTTTGAATGGTTTTTAACCAAGAGTTGGTAAACATTGTTTAAACTAATAAAAAAATCATTGTGATTTTTGTATGACCATTCATTATGGGCTCCATACAGTATACCAAACCGTGGTGGCTAAATATGCATCCTTAAATTTTTCGCCACTTCCACTTTTGAAAACATAAATAACCAATAAAATCATTAACACTTTCAATAGGGATCAAAAAATTATCAAATCATATCAAAATTGATCAGCGATACAAAATAATGAAACAATCAAAATGTATATCAAAACAAAAAATAGAACTCGAGGTTCCAAATGATAAAGAGACCATGAGGCCCTCCCCATATACCTATTTAGTTTTGGTGATATTGTTTGTCTCAACACTGTATATAAAATCCCTAAATTGATTAAGGTTAATTTGATACCATTTTTTCATAAACCATTCATGGTCACCCCTAGACTAGGTAATGAAGAAGGATAATGAAATTGAGTGGATCATATTACTGATAAATTTCGGATGGAGACATGTTTTAGTGTATTGGTAGACAAAACAAGACGAATAATTTCACCCCAAAAGTGTAGATTTAAAACCACTAAATCAGAGTAAACTGTGAATGAATAAATAATAAACTTATTATACTAAAAAATAATAAATAAATAACATCACAAACCCTTGGGAATTTGTTTCTATGGACAAACAATTTGAAAAACAATTACATGTAAATTCAATGGTTTGAGTCTTAAAAAAACTTCATATTACATATTTTTTATTATTAGGTATGTCTAAAATGTAATTATTTCATAGATTATATGTGACATTGATATGTCAATAGTATTTCCCCTCAATGATGAGTACCCGAATGTGTTATGAAAACATAATTTTATATAGTTATATTATTTCTTAACATACTATAATTGGACACATATTCTATATAATATTAAGTGTGAGTACTCATAAATGGATGTGACACTTCTCATAATGTTTATACTTGGTAATATTAGAGATGAAAGATTGTGAGAACAGATACATCGGTATAAATTTTTCATGTTTTGGTGTCATTGAATATTCATATATATGAGAATGTCTAATGGTACTAATACCTTAATACTATAATTTTTTAATGTAATCAATCACTAAATATTCTTCTGGGAATAAAAATGTGATTCCATAAATGCGTTGTTTGGTAGGGTATTATGGGTGCATCATGATCGGCATATCTTTAATGTATATATTGTTGGTGGAATTTTCCATTCCATCTATATGGATGATAATATGTTGACCTGTTGATTGGAAGATGAATATCACCATAAATTCTATTTTCATTGTGTACTAACTTGTTTATTTGAAATGGTCATTAAAATATATATCAACCATACTGGTTGTAAAAATAGATATGAAACCCACTTAATGAGATATTATGATAGTTGTATTATATTGTAAAATGAGTGTTGGTCTGTGGATTTCATTATTGATACATTATTTTCATTCTCTTGGATTCATTGACCCCTACATAGATAGAAATCATGGATATTATAAAATCCCACCAAATTCCCACAAGAATGATTCCAAGAGGGTCACACATTTGGTGTTTATGATTATGTCGATTAATTTATATTTTAGTTTTAATAATTGAATCAATATTATTTTGAATATTGATGGATAATTTCATTCAACATTTATCAATCAAAAATATTTATTAGTGAAAAAAATATTTATGTTTAATATGTGTTTGGTTGTTGAATAATATCTAGAGGAGTTAAAAAGGACCAAGACCGTATCTTGTGAAAAATATTAACTAATAATATAGGTAAATATTTTTTGTTATTTCACATGTTGGAGTAAACATGAATATTAATAATATTAATATAATTATGTTTCAAGGGGTTTTATTGAATATTATTATATTCTTTATGGGACAACATACATTTGAATAATATTTTAACTTAAACCTTATCTCTATAAATAGATTTTTATGGCTATAGTTAATTTCATTCATAAATTATAACTTGACAATAATTACAACAAAAAACTCCCTCCTGATTCCTCTTATATCTATTCCTATAAATAATGAGAAAATAATTATATACCCCTTCCATATCAAAATAATGAGGGTTCAATACAAATAATACATGATTATCGACCTTCCATGCTACTTCTTGGAGGTTGATTGGGGTTTCTCATAGATCAAATGAGAACATGTTGGTAAAAAATATATGGATTACATCCTCGGATCCCCACATAACAATATATGAGACCAGAAATATAATCTTTAAGTGATAAAAATCAACATCATAAAAATAATAAATAGATTTTGTAATCACTTATTCTGATATTAAATAATTTAATTATTTATTTTACATGCATGATCCTTGTTTGGGGTTTGGGGAAACTGAATATTAATTTATATATATATGTATATATATATATCACCAACAATAGCATGAATCAACTAATATTGAAACCCAAATGTGGTATCAATGGGGTCATGTAATTAATTTTAATGTATTTAATTGATGGTTGATCTATATGCAATCAAGGATTATTTTTTTAATTTCATATTTTTCATCTTTTATTATGCATTGATATAACATGTTATTGAAATATTTATAATGTATATCTTATATTTTATTTTCATAATGTTCTATGAAGAGATGAATGCTTATCCGAGATTCCATTGGGAACGACCAAATATTTTGAGGGTAAGATATGGTTAAGTGACATGTAGTAGGAGTAAGCATCGATTACCCTAGCATGCTTATCCTTTCCATGCTATTTGATACATTCAATTAGACATATTTATTTAACATAGTGTATTCCATGTGTTCACTATCCATCCTAGTACATGGTTTTGAGATTACATGTTGTGTATAAAGTACACATGCTATGTGGTCTACATGGGTTAGTGGTGTAAATCACGCGATCCTTGTGGTCATTATACACATTCGAACAACATTAGACTGAAAATATGGATTATTTATGATATAAACGATATGTATATAGTTTTTCGACTATGTAGTTCATCAACTATAACATCTAAAATATAGATGACAATATTCAGTGCGCGTAACAGACACCAGAAATAAGGTATACATGGCTTGTAGTTGGGTTGTTCACATAATGTGATCTCAACGAGATACACACCTATGACCCAATAAAGTATATCAGACACATGATAAAAAGAAACATGGTGTGTTGATGGTATGTACACAACTTGTAGTCTGTAAGAGTCCACATGCCAAATCCCTATGCATGTAACCTTTATACAAGGAAACCCATACACATCAAGTGTAGCTAGTAAATACATTCAATATAGTCTAACAATTATGAGTAGAATTAAATTATTTTAAATTGAGAATTAAAACATTAAAATAGTATTTATTTTAATTTAAAATTATATCATTGAAAATTTAATAATAATTTTTAGTAATATTAAACACTGAATACAATTATTGAAATTTATATAAAATTGTATGTTCTGCCACTAATTCTTCATAAATGCCTTTACGATGGTTATGTCTAAAAGGATTTAGGTCTTCATTAATATAAAAGGTAATAAATTGATAAATAATTTATTTAATTAATTAAATCATGTTTATATTAATAATAATATACAAAAAGTAGTGAATTTTATCAATTTACTTTTTTTATATAAGTTGGAAATATGAACATCCTTGATCATGACCAAGACCTACACATGTTTTTTATGTTTTTATTTAATTTATTTAACACATTTTGAAATTATTTATCTCTAAATAAAATATGATAGCATGAAAATCATCCCAACCTCTATTATTTTGTTTCCCCTCCATGCCCATGTTTGTATATGTATTTCCCCTTTTGAATAATTTCATTCCCTCAACGACATGTGAGTTATTAATAAATTTGTTGAATAGAGTATCAAAAGTAATGAGTAGGTAGTTCAAAAATGAATACTAATTATTCTGGCACATTACATACCTATGTTGATAGGTGGAATGAATTAACACATTCCCTGACCAACCAAAAGATTTTTACACAGGTCATAGGTTCAGTAAATGTCAACTCATTAAGTCAACCATCAGATGAATCTCAGGATTGATTAATTTTTTTATATTTTTATTCTGATCTCTGAAATAGTTAATTTTATAGATGGAAGACTTTGTTCACTTAAATAAATGGATTATTGTGAAATGATAGAATTTCAACATAGGGATTATATAAAAATGTTTTATCCAACATGGTTAATTAATTGTGTATCTTCCAATTAATTTTAAAAAGACATGTATAGGATAAAAATTTATAAATTTTTTCCATAATTAATTAAAATATTTCAACTTAATTTTAAATTAGACAAATCCTTCCAATACTTCATTGGTAATCCAACCATATAACTATGCATAGTACATGACTAGAGTATCGACACATACATTTATTGGGGAGTTTTGAAGATGGATTTGAGTTAAATTTAAAGAACATATATTAAATTTAATGGAAAAATTATTTTCAATAAAAAATGTGACTCAATTATTGAGGAAATCAGAATAAATATTTAACAATATATTTATCTACTCAACATATCATAGAGATGATTGAACGTACCTGGAAAGACCTCCCACCAAATTTAATTTTTATTGTTTTTTTGGAAAATGACTCGGTCATTATGAAAAGTAATTGGGATCATTTTCACTAGAATATAATAGAAACAAGACATTATGGGTTCAATGGTGAGGTATATTGAGACATTATAAAATAATGGGATATTTAATAAATAAATTTTTTAATTTTTTATTTTTCACAAAATTTGTAATCAATAAAATGTAAAAAGATAATAAGCTGTATTTTTAGAATAATATTTCAAAAACATTATCCACAACATCCCTATGATCCGTAAGGAAAAAATATGACAACAACAATGTAAGTATCTCCTCGGTTTTATTTAGATTCATTAGGTTTTTTCTATTCCATGAAAAATCATAATACAAGTTAAAATGATCAATTATTGATCCACTATCCAAGGAGGTGAGTGAAGAAGTGTTCTTATTCTAAAAAAGAATTTGTTGAGATAGTTGGCATTCAATGTTTAAAGAATTTTTTCCTATCTAGTGAACTCATTACATCTCCCAAAAACATGGATGTGTGTAGAATTCATGAAATTCTTACGCGTCTTTATTAAGAGAAAACTAGAATATTATTGTTTTACATCACCTAGGAACTCTTTTAGAGAAACCATGGATGTGATTACCCCTCTATTCCTTACAGAGTCATGATAATTATATACTTTATAAGGATGGTTTTTATATGGATTAATCTCCCCAAAGGATTAGGGAGTAATCCTATTCTTACATAACTAACTCATAGATTCTCCAACATTGTAATACATTTCTCTCGATACAACATTGTAAATCTTATCCTAGATATTCTTACTCAGATTCTCCAAATGAATAAGGATATGATAACTGATACTACATCCATCTTTATGGTTCAATATTTGAATGGTAAATTGAAGAGATCTGTGCCAAATGATACCTCATGCCCTTCTATGAAAAGTAAGATCAAGTTAGAAGAAATGAAAAATGATTTTGACTATTTCTCAAGTCACAAAAATAGACACCAAAATAATATTTATCCATAAAAATAATTATTTGGAATCATCATCTGCGTTGGTTATTATAATGATCCGAAAAATTATAAATAAATTTTCATTGGTGATTTATTTAAATGGATTATTTGAAAATATAGAGATAGAGAAACGTTTAAATTATTTGGTTTTATTATATATTATTGGATTTAAAATATCATTATGAATCATTAATGTTGATTATATAGACATTCAATAAATATTATATTATATGAATAAATATAGAGTTTTACCAAATCTAATTGACACGGATAAAAGGAGTGATAAGAACAAACAGTAGGATCATACACTTTGAATCCCATTAATTAGAGTGTTTTAGGGGGATAAAATCACTAGGATTTTTTTAAACCAAGATAAATTTGAGATCCATCAACTTAAGATTGAGAATTATTTTTTTGAGAGAAGCTCATGCCCATCAAGATCTTGACCCAAACCATGAACGCCAAACCACCCCATGAAAGTCTCACCATCACACACCGTACCATTAAGGACATCACTTGTGTGATAATGTGATATGTATCAAGAACATAATAATGTGAATATTTATATTTAATTTTCTATAGAATAGTGTACATTTTTTATAATAATTAATTTATAAATTATTTTTATTCTTATATAATAAGACACATATTATGTTTTCACGTAATATTGATATTCAATTATGCCATATATTTTAATTAATTATTCGATTTTATAAAATAATAATATTTTATTAATATATTTTTAATTAAATAATTTATATGAAATATAAATGATATTATAATTTTTTATGAAGTCAATTTAATTTTTTTAGGGTTTAAAAAATGTAATTAAAAAAACCAATATTTTTTTAATAAATAATGAGTATCATTTTAAAAGTGAAAATTCACGTAATTAATAAAATTATTATGAAAAAATTAATACTTGTTTGGGATTCATAGCCTAAAATTTATCAAATGCTTAATTGTTCAAGTTTTTTTTTTCAGAAAATCAGATATTATGGTAAACCTTAATTATCGTATAAACATATAGTGTGTATTTTGGCCTCATAGTGACAAAGAATTGATTTAATAAAAAATATAAAGTGTATAAACCACCCTAGATATATATTTTTTTAATTGTAAATAATTTTATTTTGGATTTATTTTGTCAATTTTATAGACTATATGTATCCTCTAAAAGAATTAATATATTTTTAGGTGTTAAAATATTTTTGTTTATTGTATGACTCACTTCAACATCATAAAGGGTAATATTTTATTCTATTAGGCCCATATAAATATTCAATATTTAAAACCACTTCTCTTTTGGTATAAAACATCGGAAAACCCATGTTATGATTTCTGGTTTTGGTTATTTTATTATACTCTATCCCAAACCAATGTTTGGGAAACAATAATTAATTCATGATTTATTTCCTATATAAACTCTCACATGCTCAAATTTATATTTACTAAATTTTTTTGGAGAATTTATTTAATAAAAAATCTTATAACTATAGTGCTTCAATAGTACCCATTTCTCTCAAGAAGTTCTTCCCAAGCATTTTAAGTCACACTCTTAAGGTAAGGAACCACTCCATCCTCTTTTCAATTTTATAAATTTCAGTAATTTTTTACATTTATTACAGTTCTAAATTTTTGGATATGTTATTACATATCACCATTAAATAACATGTGATTTATTTATGATGATATACCCATTTCAATCCCATTAGTCTCATTCATAAACCTTTTTTCACATATGTTACCATGCCAAAATCTTATTAGGGTTCTTTTTTTTCCTCATTTTTCATGGGTAAATTTTATCTAAATCCTATTTTCTCCAATTCATAATGTTTGAATATTATCTTATGTATCCACCTTATTTCCCATATTTTTAATAAATTATGATATAACCCTTTCCCTATCAACAATCCCTTCAATGAAATTTTATAATCCTCTTTTTGCAGATGAAATTCCACTACGATTTTTCATTCCAAATAGTTGTGTATTTAGTACCCGTTCTTAGTTTCTATCAATGGTATTAACCCATATGAACACATAAATACTCATTTATGGAATATATGTATTTATTTCTCACTAACTATTCTTGGATAAAAATTTTATGATAAATGACTCCGTGTTATTTGATCAATACAGCACACTTTAACATGAGAATAAAATGAATGTACTGTGTGTGCACAAAATTATATAGTGATCCAATTAATTGGTTAATTTTTAGTCCCATAGGATGTCATATTGGGACAGGGAGTATAACTTATTAAATTATAGGACATTTTTCATAATGATTTGTTGTTAGGTATCCTTGGCATATGTTAATGTTGTATTTTTTATGTTGTTGAAACATTTTCCTTTTTTCCTTTATGTTCTAATTCTATATCCTTTATTATTGTTCATGTTTTTTATTATCAACGCTTTTATGACTAATTTATATTAAAATTTACCAACATATATTATTTTCTTCATGTTATTCCAGGGTTAGTCCCATAATGATCTTTATATCTCACCCATTTATAATGTATGTCCCATGGTTATCCAATGTATTATTTAGTACGAGCATATTATGGATGTTATCAATAAAGATGATTAAATTCCTATTTTAAGTTGATATGTAATTTACCTATTTATAAAATTCAATATAATTCTTTATCTTTAATAATGAATTAAGTGTAATCATATGTAATAAATCATTAATGAATGTGTAGTAATGAGATTGGTTTATATATATAGTATAAAAGGAAAAGATAAGTTTGTTTTTTGAATTAGATTAGAAATATCAAGGGAAAGCCTTTAGGATAAAACTAATTATAAGAGAAAATACAATTTTTTGTATATATTAAGTGTTTACTTAAGAAAATAAATCCCTTTCATGGAAATACAACTTTATGTGGGTCTGGGACATATGTACAAAAGTTTATAATTAGAAAACACCAAATTCAGTAAGAGTCAACCTGGAACTGGTGAAATACAATGAAATTTGATGCACACCTATAATGGAACTCTTAGGGTTTATGGATTTGTAAATTTAAATTATTATTATGAACCATTATTAATGGGAAAATTTCTATAATAATAAATTATTGGATATAGATCATTGATAACATAGATTGATTCATAGAAATTAGTAATATAATGATATACATGAAATTTATATGTTATCTCTTATGAATAATTATATACCATTTAATTTGATAAGTAATTAAAAAATAGTCACCCAAAATATTTCTTTTATTCTATATTATGTCCAAAAATAGGAGGAATCATTGAAACATTCAATGTGATGGGCAATGTGATGACTTCTCCAATGGGATGCCATAACCAGTGGGAGTGGGAATCGAAATAATTGTGATGATTATCTCCTAGAAGACTCAGGTATTAAATATAAAGCTAGATTAAGTGGAGAACCAAATCCCCCTAAGAAATAATATGTTTCAATTCTATTTTTTTGAAAATGTCCAATGACATTCAATTGGTCATCTGATCCATTAATCATGGAACAATGGATCAACTATATTGAGAAAATCTGTTATATCCTTTATTGTTCTATGGAAAGATATTTTTCTGTAATATGTTTATCCTATATAGGAATAAATTGTTAGTGGTATAAAGTAATCAGGAATATGTATCATGGGGAAAAGATAAAGAAGATTGGGAAGAAGGAATTCTAGAAAATATTTCTTTAAAACTCTTTTCCTCACACTCACTCTCTTAAAATGGAATTACATTTATTTATATCAAGAAGAAAGATGAAAAATATATTTGGGAATATGAGGAAATATTCACATGACTTTCATGATATTCCTTATATTTTCATTACCTTATAATTAACAGTTTACAAACTCTTTTGTGGGATAAATCATTATCTCTAAAAATCTGTGGAGATATGAGTATTTGAATGATATGAGTAAATTATCTAAGGTTCCATAAATGTCAAAATCAAGATGTATAAGTCTCAATTTTATAATAGGAAAATTAAGTGGAATGTGGAGTTAAATCCATGATGTTTAATGGAGAAATTTAATGGCTCTATGAAATTAGAAAATCCCACTTTCCTATAGTGCAGAAAAAGAAGTACACCTAAAAATTACATTGGGTGTATGGGGAAATGATTTAAGAGCTTGAAGGAGGGGATCATATATAGATATAGAAAATAGGATAATTCAACATTTCTGATGGAAAAAATAATTTCCCTTATCATACCATAGGAAAATTATCATTTCTTATACAACATAGAACTATTGTTCATGGAAAAACAATGCAACAATCCAGTGGTTTTTGGTGACAACCAACAACCTCTATGGATGGATGGGAGAGAATTATACTTAAGAATTTTTCAGGTGGATCTTAAAAATTATGTGGTGATAGTTATTATAGTTATTCATTCAACAATATGGAACATAAATTTTGGATATAGCAGAACTCATTCCTTCATATCATAATTTGTTTTGTAGAAATATGAAGACACCACCTCATAGAATGGAAGTGGACTTATCATTAAAAATGTTAATTTGGGAAATTATTTTATCCGATGAATATTACACCTACACTAACAAGGGTTTTAGGATAAAAATCCCATAAAACATTACCATACTCCATTTTGGTGGGATTTGATGCAATTAAATGTATGGATTTACTTTCCTCAGATAGATCAAACATAAATTTCCACAAGAAATAAATCAGCTTTCAGATCGGCAATATAACACCAATTATGTATATGTGAAAGGAGGACATTGAATCAACATTATCACAATCATCTAAAGTATAGATATTATTTCCCTAAAACAAGTCATATCTATCACAAATGATTTAGTCTATGGAAATTATCTTCCTTGAAGATATGCCCATTGGGAGGGAATAATCTGATGTGTTTCTTTCGTAATTGTGTTGTCTTTTAACTTTCATAGATGTTGAATATTATATTGAGGTTATATTTGGGGAGTTAGTATTTAGAATGGATCCATATATAATGGCTATTTGGGAAGTTGATGGGGCGGTGAAAAGTCTACAGGATAATCGAGATAAAGGGTTCATACGACGAACTACTTCACATCAGAGTGAACCCATCCTATTCTTTAAGAATAATGGCGGGTCAATGTACATTCTCAATGATTATTATTATCTCAAAATGATTATGATAAATAACAAGTATCTTCTGACATTGCTGGTGAATTATTAGATCTACAAAATTCAGAATAATACTTCTTGAAAATGGATCTATAGTCAATACATTATCATGCAAGGGTGATGAAGGAGGATATCCCCAAGACTTATTTTTGAAAAAAGTATTCATATTATGAGTTCATACTAATTCCATTCAGAATCACTAATTATATAATTATATTTATGGACTTGATTAATTTAGTATTTAGGTTTTACCTTGACAAATTTTTGGTAGTCCTTATAGAGGATATTCTACTATAAAAATAAATAAATGAATAGAATGATGAGTATATGAGCACTATGCTGAAAACCATATGAAATGAAAATCCTTATATGATGTAAGAAATGTCAGTTCTAGTTGATGGAAGTATAATTATTATAGAATTTAATCATAATAAATGGAATATATGTGAACACTTTAAAAAAATATTCAATTGAATCTTTGTTGAGGCCACTATATATGATTGATATCTTTAGCTTCCTTGGATTATAAGCTACAATCGATTAAAGTTAAGAAATTTCTGAAGATTTTCAAATCCAATTACCAATTATATTCAAAAGGAGTCAATTATTCATGGAATGATAAATGTAATTGGATATGAAAAGATTTAAAATGGAAGATTGTCATTGTACATGTCCTCATATTACCCACAAGTTGAGATATTTTCATGGTATTCAATGATTCTTCAAACAAATGATTGGGATATGTGTTAATATATAATGAAAAAGTGACATTATATACTTAATGTAAGTTTAATGTTCATGAATATAACTACCCAAAATATGAGTTGGAGTTAGATGTAGTGATATTCACTTAAAAATATAGATTAATTTTCTCTATGAGGAGATGTGTGAAATATAAATAGATCACAAATGCCCAAATTATATATTCACATAGAAATAATATAATATGATAGCATAATCATTGTTTCTACAGATCAAACAAGATTAATACTTAATTAAATATCTTCATGAAAAAGAAAATAAAATGGAAATTAATCTATGTTGATAAAATAAAATAATTCTATCATTGATGAGAATTAATAGGGATATGATGTTCTTATATTTGGAAAGGATGGATATGAAAATCATAAAGGAATGAACATAATCAATCCTTTCACAAACTTTTTCTCAATCTTCCATTCTACTGAGGAAAATGAATTCACTAAGAGATTATGTGGGTATTCAGAAGAATGAGGAATAATAAAAAAAATTAAATATTGGGAGGAAAATGTTAATGAAGTAGGAGTTGTAATATTTTTTTCAAAACTATGTGTACTGTAAAATCATGAGTTAAATAATATGTTATTAGATGATGCATAGAGATCATCCATCTCATTCTATCTTATAGACACAATTATGTATCATGTTCCCTGATAAGAAAATTGGTGGGACAATATTATTAAGGATAACATGGAATACACATTAAGATGTCTTGAAATTTAAAGTGCGATGGTGGAAAGGTTATACATTAGAGAAGTGGTGGGTTATCATTTATATACTATACAGTTTATGTCCATTCAAGAGGATTTCACAATCGATCAACATGTAGGGATATAAAATAATAATGTTGAGAGGCTGTATGGAATGACACTATTAATTTTTTCTGATTGAGATGAAATATCTACCTCTTTGTCCTAGTAGAGTCTCCAACATGCTCTAAATACTTAGATGAATTATAAGAAACCATACCTCCCCCTAAATGACTTGCAATTTTATTGTAATATCGAGACATTTGAGGATATGTTGAGAGCATAATCAATTTAATTAAAATGAGGATGTGATCAATATCTTTCTCACATTGAGGTCACATAGAATATCAGTTTCCACTAAAACAACCAAATGACACCATTTAAATCTGTTTATAAGAAGTTTTTCATAATAGTTGTATGTTGAGATGATTATGGGGAATGAAAACAGATAGATCCTAAAATGTTAAAGGAAATGTTAAAAAACCTAAAGACCATTCAACAGTACATTAAGGCTACTCAGATTCGATAAATGCGATATAGTTAAAATATACGATGAGACCACGAGTTTTATGTTGGATATATGGTTTTTCTCTACATATCTCCATGGAAGAAAATAATGATACTTGGGATGAATGGTAATCATTTTAAAAGATACATAGACCCCTTTATGAACCATGATCACATTGGAGCGTGGACTTATTAACTATAACTCCCACACTACCTATCTCAAGAACATGATGTAGTCTATATATAACTATTGAGGAGGTACATAACATACCCCAAATATGTAATCAATAAAGAGTTAGTACCATTGGAGGGTGATAATTAATAATAGGAGAATCCAGTGAATATATTTGATCATAGAGGCCATATTCTATAGAATAAGACAATGATCCTTGTCAATGTGCTACAATGAATATTTTTATTTGGAGAAGTGAAATGAGAACTAGATATAGTGATAAAAAATATGTATCATTATCTGTTTTAGTATGGTAAAATAAAATATTGGGGATGAATTTATAAAGGGGGGAAGATTGTAATGACCTAAATTGTTATAAATACAATTATCCTTGTGATTTAATTAAATTATTTATTATATATTAGGTATATAAAAAACAAATGCATGTATTTTATTTTTATTATAAGCTATCATATTAAAAAATAAATTAAGTTAAATTATCATTGATAATATAGTCTTTGAACATAGATCATATGATAAGTTTAAATATAGATTTTTAACTAATCTAATTTACACAGATGAAGAAAGTGATGTCGTCAACCAGTATGATCACACCCTATAAACCCCATTTATCAGATCATCTAAAGTAGATATAATCACTAGTATTTTATGATTACAAAACAAAAACTATGATTCAACAACATAAGAATGAGTTAAACCATTTGCTAGAGATGTTTATGTTTGTCGAGATCACAACCCACACTATGTACACAGAACCACCCCATGAATGTCTCATAGTCGTGTAACGTACACATAGGGTTTTTGGTGAAATAATAAAGGGAAATGTATCAATAAAATAATAATAGGAATATTTATATTATATTTTAAGTAGAATAATGTTCATATTTTCTTATTATCCTTACATTATAAATTATTTTGAATTTTATACAATTAAAGATAAATTGAAGTTTTGGGTAATATTTATATTCAATTAAAGAATTTATATTTTGGAAATAATGGATTTTTTAAATAAATAATATTTTACATAAAAATTGTTAGTAAATATTTTTGTTTAATACAAATGATCACGACTTTTTTATGAAGTAAAATGTAATTTTTATAGGGATGAAAAACTATTATAGAAAAAAAATTCATTTATCAATAAACGAAGACTATTTATATAAATGTCAAAATGAATATATTTAAAAATTATTTTGAAAAAAATGAAATTTTGAATCGTAATTATTACATTGAAATTATCAAGCGGTCAATTATTCATTATTTTCAAAGATATTAAAAACATTTGGCAAAAAATTAAATAAAATATAATTATACAGTATGCATCATAACATCACAATGACCCTAAAGGATTGTAGAAAATACTATAAAGGGCATCGATGAAAGAAATATGTGCTTTTTTCTTTTAAATAATGTTATTATATGTTTGTTTTATTAATTTTTTAAATCCATTATGAATCCTATAAAATGATTAATATATTTTGAGGTATTAAAATAATTTCATTAATAATATAACTCACTTATGTGATTCCCCATGTTTCCATAGTATGTTTATTTTTAAATAATTAAATAGCTTGTCTTGCACATGACAATGAGTTCCATCAAACCACGACTAGCCGTTTAAAAAGAGGCTATGAATAGTATTAACCCCATTTTCAAATTTATATATTCATTATAATTTTAATAATTAATACATTTGTTTCTTAGACATTTTTTAATAACAAATTATATTTTTTGAAATAAATAAGAATTATTCCGAAAATGCATTTTTACCACTACTTATGAGAGAACCATTTTTAAATTATATATTTGACACTTTTATATATTATTCTTTAAAAAGTAAACATCTTATTTATAAATGGGAAATCAAAAATTAGTTCAGAAAAATTTTGGTGTTTCTCTAATAACAATCATACTTTAATAAATACTAAAAATATTACATTTTAATTCAAAATCCCCTTTTCATTTAATTTATTTTTTTTATTATCATCCTAATTGGTTTTAAATTATAATTATATTTTTTCTTCATAATATAATATAATTTCGGTCATGGGAATTAATTTTCACATTAAAATTAGATATAAACACAAGCTGAACTTTTGATGGGTTTTACATTTGAAAAACTCATTTTCTCATTTTTCAATGGGGATTAATTTTAAATAAATTAATTCAAATAATGTGTTCAAAAATTATAATAATTGATTAAACATTTTTAATCAGTGTGTTCAAATTACACTAATATACTAATTTTATTGTATAGGTATTATGAATAGTAACACTATTAATTTTTTATTACCATGGTTTAGGATAAATCAGGTTATTAAATGTAACAATAATAAATAAAATTACACTAAAACTAATAAAAAATCCATTGATGGACTAAATTATAACCATATCACCTATTTTTCAAAATTGAAACCTTTAATGGACCCTTGTTTATGAATATGACTAGAATATTATTAAAATTAATGAATATGTCAATATGCGAAAATCTCTTTTATTTTATGTATAATAATTTTAATATACAAATATCTAGGAGATAACATAAATTATAAATAGTCTATAAAAATTTTAAATAATTAACTAGATCATAGAAATTTATTTATATTTTTTAGAGACTAAAAAATTATAATTAATGAAGAAAAAATTATTATTTAAAAGTTCGTTTTTTATAAAATTATAAAATAAATGATAATAAAAATATCAAAATAAATATAATATAAGTTAATTAAATAAATAAATTAATTGTATAGACAACATAGATCTGTTAGTGAAATATTTAATTTATATTTTCAATGTTATCATGATGGTTTGAAAAGATAAAAAATTCAAATATTGAATAATATCTAAATTGACATAAATCATACATTAAAATAAATAATATTTTATTAAATTTTAAAAAATACATAAAAATATATTGTTTTCCAAATAACTTTTAATGTGAAAAATATTTCATTATTGATCCAATTCGGGTACTTTTATCATTTTATAGTAACTATATAAACCATATTGTATAAAAAGACAACAAGACACAATATGAATTAAACTCGTTAACTAAGGGTAAAACCCAAATGATAAGGTTCCTTATTTGACATAAAAATTTCTACAAATAAATGGTTGTGTGGATAACTAATCATACTAACCTTATTTTATAAATAACTAACTTTTTACTATTTTTAACCAAATTTAAATTTTTAATAATATAATAGTTTTAGATATTCTAAATGTGACCTTTCCCTCTCCTTAAAAAGGGAACCTGTCCTTATCTTTTATTTACTACTCTAAATCCATTATTCAAAAAACCCCCAAGGCTATTCTCCTCCTAACATCCCGTAGTTAGTCATAGAGTCCATAATTTGTGCATAAATGCATCATATGGAGTAATTTTGTGCAAATCAAAAGCAGATGATCAAAGAAGAGGTAATTATTTTTCCAATCCCATTAAATATCTTTTCATCATATAATTCCTCTTCCAATGTTGTTTCAATACTATTGAAATAAATCCAGTATTATATTTATTTTTATATGTTAATATAATTTTGTAACATCCGTATTTTTTAATTTATCCATTCAATAAATTAAAATATTACGTTGTGTGTGTACATACGACTTCTCGTCTCCATGATGTAGTAATTTGTAATTCAATACTACATTCCTTGGATTCATATAATGATGAGTATAATGGAAATAAATAATAAATATATAAATATATTTTTTCATTATAATTGATATACCGTCTAATTTCATACCATTTAACCATTACTGGAATCATACTATTCTTCATGCAAACGTACGGCCTACCATCTCCATGATGTTGTGAGATTAATTCTCCACATTAAAAAATAATGACTGATAATAAAATTTATATTATTAGTAAAAAAATTATGACCATAATTTAATACTATATATGAATAAAATACATCCAATTCATAACAATCATGACTTACATGGAAAAAAATCATCAGAAAACGAAGCAGTTAACAACCAAAACAATGGTATTGTATGAATATTATTGTCAAAACAATATAAGAGAATCATATATGATATAATAAATATTGATATAGTTTTTGAATAATTTAATAACCTTATTTAACCATTATAATATAGGTTAACACACCCTCAACTAATGCATAGTGCAAGTTAAGGGTTAATTTCATAATTCATTTATTAATTGAGATTGTTTATATGTAAGTATCATAAGGGATATCCTTACCATCCATGTCCATGATTCTTAAAATCTATTTAAAAATAATATAAACAATTTTTTAAGTTATTTTTTATTTATTTTTATCTTTTTATAAAACATTTTGAAAGGAGTATTTGCATCGTTTTCCAAATGATGTATATTATGAACTTTTCAAAATATTAAGGGAGGAATGTTTTTTTAACTTATACGGCGAGAGAGGCTATTTTCTTCCATTATAAAGCCTTATCATTTTGAAGAATTACATAAAATCATACATGCTTATTTTCTTAAGAAATTTTTCATTTTATAATTATGTGGATTTAAAAAAATGCAAAGTAAAAAAAGTGATATTTATCTCCAAGAGATTTAATTAATTTATTAGATTTTTTTAATCCATGTCAACATCCATTGTTAAATTTTATGCTTGATTGAAGTTGAGTTATTATTATAAAATCATCCATATCATTTTAAAGGTTTTTATATAATTGACTATGGATGTGTTATTATATCATTAATGGTTTATGGTTAATGTTTTAACATTTATTATGCTAGTTTTCATAAAAATTATTATGTTAGCTTTCACCCATTTCATATGAAGAATGAATTTCACAATGTGATTGGTGGGGCCAACTATACCCCTCGATGCATTGTTCAATCTCATGATAAAAACTATTTCCTTGGAATGAGGCCTTAATAGCATGGTTATTTATGGTCTTGGCATGAGACCTTGATGGAATGGTTATTATGTACGACATTATGCAATTCCTATTATATGATTAATGTTACATGTGATTATTCGAATATTAGAATATTCATGTGAATGTTTAAATATATTTTTTTATTCCTTCCATATTATTCTGAATATTATGCTTAAAGGCATTTTTTTCTATTTTATAACTTTTCTTAATAGTTTATGCTTATTTATGATAGTTTCATCTATATTGTTTATCCTTACTAAGAATCTGATTTTACTAATTTCAAATGTTTCATATTTATCCAAAATTATAAGAAGTATATTATGATTGACCTGTAGGGAGAGTATATGGTCTATGTGATTTTTTAAAAGAGATAATATGTTCTTTTAATTTTTCAATATGTAATTTAAAACTCATATTTGAATCTAGTTTTCCATGGAAACTAACCATATTGGTTGATCTAGATTATATTTCTTGTGATCATGAAAATGTAACATAAAATAATGCACTGAATCATGGAAACTAGGATTGGGGCATTATAGTTGGTATCAACGGATGTTTAGTACAAACTATGGAAACTAAATAGAGAAAATAGATAAATTATGGGATACTACCCTATGATATACATTGAGGATAAGTATATAAGAACATCCTAAAATTTAATAATGTAGAGATTATGTGAGTATTACTAGAAAATAAATCCCTGTATGGATACTACAAGTGGATGTGATTCTTGCATAGATATACCTAAGAGTAACAACTTCAACAAGGTGTTCTAGGCTTGTCTTGAGGTAACTTGGTACACAAAAACATGGCTGAATGTGCATCTGGTTTGAAACTCCTGTGGGATTTGATTAGGATAATTAAAAATCTCATTAGGAACCATTATGAATGATTTATGAGTAAATATGTCCCCAAAGAAACCATTTGTATGATTATGTGTTACATGTTCATAAAATTTTCAACCTATGTTATGTATTCTACTAGTATTTAATTTTGAATTCTTATTCAAAACCAAATGTAGTGTATTCTAATTTTTATAAATGGATCCTATTAAAAGTAAATGAAATTATATTAATTCACATTATCCATGTAGGTATATTTATCATGTGTAAGATGGTGATAGTGGTGACAGTGATACAACTGGCACAGAACAACTTATAATTATTCTGAGATAGCTGACTCAGGTTATGAACAATGATGTTAACCATATGAGCATCCTGATCAACAAAACTAAGGATTAATGGTTGATCACTTCATCAAACCAAAGCGACCAATATTCAATAGGATTACAAATCCATTTTTAGATGAGTATTAACTAATTTCTTTATATAAAAAATTTATTACATTGGAGAGTAACAAAAGGGAAAATGTTGTTATGGTAGTTTATTGTCTCTCGGGGGATGTAAAAAAAGTGTTCATTACTTCAAAACAAGAAGGTGGATGAACATATAGAAAACATGGAATGGAGTTAATTTAAATAACATTTCATAGAATAATACTTTACTCATGATCTACGAATGGATATTGATAGGAAATTTCTGAGTCTGAGCTAGAAAGAGGATGAGAATTTTGAAAAGTATGAAGCTAACATCACAAGGTGACAAAGGAATGATCGAGAATATATACGTAACCAATGAAGTAAGATTGATCAATTCATTGAGGGGTTTATACCATTTCCCTAACAAATTTTTTTATAACAATGTTTTTATCGAATTAATATATACTCTAACTTTATATTTAGATATAAATAGAATTCCCTATGTCTTATGAATTTATAGTAAAACTTGATAAGAATGGGTCTACTAAACAATCTGTAAAATAAAGTATAGGGAAGATGTGAAATTTTTAATTTCTACCCTATAGTAATTGTGAGAAGAAACTCTGGTACGTGCATAAATGGGATGAGAGTTGATTAAATGTGTGTAAAAAAGGTAACCAATCTAATGATTTCAAGGGGATAATAAATATACCAATGGTCAATGATACATTTATAAAGACATGGGACATTATGAAAATGATTGTACTAGGTGTGAAGGATGAATTCCCCATTAAAAGGAAAGGGAGAAATTCAATGCTTCTGTGATTATAAATGCTGAGATTGAAGTTAATAATGACGTGGTGGGAGGTACAATAATCATTTCCTCAAATTTGGGAAAAACATTATTTGATTATGAATCCTCATACATACGTTCATTTTTTATAAAATACTTTGTACGTTTTGGCTATCAAAATACCTATGAAAATGTGTTGGAAGAAGTAGAAATTCGCAATTTTTGAGGAAAATCATGAATCCAATATCATTATAGAATATTCTTCATCACTAGATTCAAATAAAAAAACATCCCCAATAGAATTAATGGATGATATTCTTGGAGAGGAAGACAAAATAACATCTCGGAATGAGGCCAAAATACTCAAATTTATTATGTACTTATTTTAATAGAATATATTGATGTACTTTAGGAGGATTTACCTAGACATCCTTCATATAGTGAGGGTGAGTTTAATATTAGTTCAATCCCTAATGCATGGCCAATTTCAAAAACTTTCTTTATAATGGCCACCGTAGAACTCATAGAGGTGAAAAACAAAGAGAGGAATAGAGTAAAATGGGTTTTATTCAAACTAGTATTTTTCCATGGGAATACCCTTTTATTTTTTATTAGAATAAAGATAAATCAATGAGGATTTTTATTTACTATAGATAAATAAATTATATTTAATTAATGAAAAATTATCATCTAATTTGCAATGATTATTTTTTCTATCAAATTCTTCGAGTTCAACATGTTTTGACTGTTGACCTTCATTTTATATATCAAAATAATGTGTAAAAAAGGAATATATTCTAGTGATAGCACTCTGAATAGAAATAATCATTGAGATTAATTAAGATACGACATTTTTTAGGTTTATTAGGTTACTATTGGTTATTCATCTAGAACATTGCCCGATTGGCTACCCCATTAACCATGCACACATGTAAAATGGTAAAATTCATTTGAAAAAATGAGTGTGAAGAATGTTCTGATGAATTAAATATAATATTAGCGAATCATCATATCTTGAATTTACCATCTAGAAATGACAGGTTTGGGATCTATTGTAAAACAGTAAGGAAAGGACTTGGTTTTGGGCTTATACAAAATTATGGATTTATTTCTTATTCATAATGGAAAATGGAAATACATGAAAAAAATACCCCACTAATTATATTGAGTTATAAGAAATAATATTTTCCCTAAAGATACTAAGAAACAATATATACGTAGAAAGACATGAGATATATATAGATCGCAAGAGTTTGAAATATATTTTCTTATAGAATGAACTCAGCATGAGATAAAGGAGATGGATTGAGAAAATCATGTATTGTGATTTAACAATAAAGTGCCACCTATGTATAGAAAATATATTGGGAGATGCTTTAAGATGAAAAGTCCATTGAGATCAAAACAAAATGATAGTATAAAATTATCATATTTTTATGGATCTAGTAAAGCTGGATAAGGGAATTATAAGAGAAGTTGAAACATCACTAATTTTTTAAACAGTTTGCAAAAATATTTCCTATAAAGGGTAAAAATTTTATAGTATGATGATGAGGAATTTAAAAGTAAAATTTCATAGATCCAATTTCTCTACACAAACAGGTGGAACTAAGATGTATATAGATTTTTAGAACATTTTTGGTGGGAAAAATGAAGACGAATATTGTTGATTTTGTGTCAAGATGTTTGGCTTGTCAATATGTGAAGGCTGGAATACAAAATCCTAGAAGATTCAGAAAACCAATTCCTATACCTGTGTGGAAATGGTATGATATAATAATGGAATTTATCATGGGGATACCCAATACTCCAAAAATAAATGATGTGATATGGGTTATTGTCAATCAAATTTTCAAATAATGATATTTTCTTACAATAAAATAATAATTACCATAATACTGAAATGTAAGACTATATATTAATAAAGTATTAAGACAACATGGTTTACCCCTATTGATTGTTTCTTATCATGTTCCCTATTTAAAATCAAAATTCTGGAAGAGTCATTAAAAATAGCTAGATAATGAGCTTAATTTGATCATTGTCTACTACCCTAAAACTAATGGATAATTAGAAAGAAAAATTAAAACCATAGAAGACATGTTGATATGTTTCTCACATGACATTCACGGTATGTAAGATCAAAGTTTACCTATAGTAGAATATTTTTATAATAATTTCTTTCTATCAAGTATTCAAAAGGCAATATATTAATCGTTATATGGAAAGAGAATTTTTACACAGAATTATTAATGTGAATTTGGTGAATGAAAAACCATAGGACTAGGAATATTTTAAGAAAAGACAAAAAATGTAACTACTATTCAGGCACGTATCAAAAATATTTCAATGTTGGAAAAAGATCTATGATGATAACCGAAAGAACATATGAAAATCCAAGTGGGAGATCATGTTTTCTAGATGAAATATCCATTGAATAGTGTTATATTATTCTATATAAAGGGTAAATTTTGTTTTAGGTATATCATAACTTTGGAAAATTATTGATCGAATTGGGGATATTGTTTACTGTTTTGAAATGTAGCCAAGTCTCTATAAAGATAATGATGCGTTCCACATATAAATGATAACAAAATGTATACCAGACCCAACACATGTTCTCCACAGTGAATAAATTTAATTAGAACTTGATCACTCTTTCTATGAGGATCCTATCATGATTTTTTACACTTGATAAATTTTTTGGGAAATCAGAAAACTCGTCTAGTGAATGTTCTTTGGAGAAACAATAAAAGTGAAGTGGAAACATTGGAAATTGGGGAACATATATTGAAAAACCACCCAAATGTTTTTATGAAATGACATTATATAATTTTTTGATGATTATATTATTTGAAAGAAGGAATAATGTAACACCAGAGCTATAACTGTATGCTTCTTTTTTAATAATTCTATAACTTGAGCTGCACACAACACTATGTTAAATCACACCATGAAGAGTTATTCAAAATGTGGATGTGAATTTTATTAACCATCTGTTTAATGTTTTGTATCCTATATTATTTAAATACTCATATCATGTGTGTCTATGTCATGATATAATTACAAATACAATTTTTTAATTAAGATTTGTATTTTTTTAAAAATATAGATTTACGTCTTTTTAATGGGAAACCCTTTTAAATCAATTATTTGAAGCCATTATAAATTAAATTTGAAAAAATAAACATCTTATTTAGAAGTGGTAGGTAAAAATTATGTTTCTAATTTTTTTGTGTTTCTCTGATAACATTAATTTTTAATGAATAGTGAAATATAATTTATTTTCATTTAAAACATCGTTTTTATCTAAATTATTTATATTTATAGAGTATCCATTTATTTTCTTAAATGTATAATTATAATTTTTTATCATTTAATATAATATAGGTCATTTTAATTATTTAAAATTTTATATTTTATATGAAAACATTGTAATTATTTGATGGTATTTACTTTTAAAAAACCTCTTTTCTCATTTTATTTCATTATGGATTGATTTTATATTAATTTATAAAAGTTATATGGTTTAATTTTTTTTTAAAATTGATTCAATATTTTCAATCATTGGGTACAAATTATTTAAATATTTTACTTTTATTTTTTTGGATATAATGAATAGTAACTTTAGTAATTTTTTATTACCACTATTAATGGTAAACCAAATAATTAAATTTAAATCTAATATTATTATATTCCCCTAAGAAAAGTCAAAATTTTATTGTATGAATATATTATTCCCTTATTAAATATTTTTCTAAATTTAGTCAATCCATAGAACTTTCCTCTATTAATATGGGATTACTATTTTTAATATTATTGAACGTGACCAAATATCGCACCATCATTTCTTATAAGTATAATAATTTTAATATAAAGATATTCATTAGATAACAAATATTATAAATAGAATCTATAAAATTAAAAAAAATTAACTAAATTATAGAAATTTATTTATAAATTTTAGATATTAAATATTTAGCATTAATGATGATACCATAATGATGGAGAACCTATTTAATTTATAGAAATATAAAAGAAATGATAATAAAAATCTTAATATTAATATAATTTTACTTAATTAATGACATAATATGATTTTATATATACTACTATTTTTTTTGACATATTTGATGTATCACAACAAATTTATAATGATTTTTTTGATATTTATAAAAATAAAAATGTGGAATAATATAAAAATTGACATAAATGATACTTTAAAATAAATAATATTGTATTCAATTTCCTAAAATTTATAAAAATCAAATACATAGTAAATTAAATATGATTGTATTAAATATATCAATAGTTTTTATTTGGGGTTCTTTTGGAATTTTATTTAACTACATTAACCATATATTATAAAAAGACAAGTAGACATGTTAGGAGTTAAATTGTTCAACTAATGGTTAAACCCCAAATATAAGGATACTTATGTGAACTAAACATGTATAAAAATAAATAATTTTTAAGGATTTAGATTCATATTAATCTTAGAATTTTCATAACTCACTATGGATATATTTTAAACCGAATACCAATTTATTATAATTTAATAGTTTTTTAGTTTCAATAAGTTCCCATCCCATCTCTTATAAAATGGTACATATCCTTCTCTTTTATTCACAACTCTAAGGAAATTATTCTATTACAGAACCTTTTTAATTATCTATGTAACATCCCTCAACTCATCATATAGGCCATTTTTTTACAAAAAACCATCCTTACAAGTCCTTTTGTGCAAATCAAAAGGAGACTCTCAATGAGGAGGTAATTTTTTTACCATTTCCATTCAATATTTTTTCATATTATACATTATCTTCCTATTTTTTCTCCATACCAATGTAATATATAAAGTATAATATATATTTTTAGTTGTTATTATAATTAATTAAAAACCTCATTACACTATTTGTGCATCCTATGAATAAAAATAACACCAGACATGTGTAGGTACAACTTACCATATCTACATCGTGGTGTAATTTTTATTAAACACTACATTATTTGGATTGGTATAATGATATGTATAATGGTTATAAATAATTATTATAACATTATAATGATTCAATAGAATAAATATACTTTCCAATTTCACATGATTTAACCATTAATGTAATGATATTGTTGCTCATACGTACGTACGACCTACCGTCTCCATGACGAGGTGATATTTATTCTCCATGATAACTTTTAAAAAATAATTAGAAAATTTATAAATTGAGGAAAAAAAAATTTATGAACTTAATATCATTATGTATATGAATAAATTACATCATATTTATAACAATCACTACATACACTAGAAAACGTGCATATAAAAATGAAGCACTTAACTCCTGAAACATTGGTAACACTGAAATAATATTTCCAAAATGACACAAGAGGATCATATATGATATAATTAATATGGATATGGTCGTGTAATAATTTAATTATTTGAATTAACCTTTATATAGGAGGTTATCCCACCCTCAACTAATGAAATGCGGAAGGTAAGGGTTAATTTCACAATCTCGTTATCATCCATGATTGTTTATACATAAATATCTTGGGGGAAATATTTGTCATATTTTCCAATGATTCTAAAAATGTGGGTCAAAATTTTATTGATAACTATTTAAAGTCATTTTCAACCATCTTTTAGTTTTTTATAAAACTATTTGAAAGGAAAATTTCATTTATATTCCAAAACGATGTACTTTATGACCTTTTTGACAAATTAACTAATGAATGATTTTTTAACTTCTACGGTGTGAGAAGATATATTCCTCCTTTATAATTATTTACCAATTTGAATATTTCATAAAAATAATACAAGTTTATTTTCATTAAAATGTTTTCTTTTATAATTCAGTATCTTTTAAATAATTTGAATGTAAAAATGGATATTTCTCTCAAATAATTTAATGAATTTATTAGATTATTTTCATCTATGTTAACAACTTTTGTTTGATTTTATTCCCAATTAAGGTTGATTTATGATGATACAATCATCCATATTGTATTTAAGGTTGTATGATATGTATGATTGTAGATGTGCTGTTTTTTACCATTCATGATCTACAGTTAATGTATTAACATTTCTTATGCTATTTTTAACCAGAATCTTTTTGTTATGTTTCACAATTTTCATATGAGGAATGAATTGAACATAGTAAGTGATGGAAAATTCCTATTATCACCACTTGATGAATTGGTATGACTCACGAGACAAACTACTATCTTTAAATGAGGCTCAGACGATATGACGATTTATAGTCTTGGCACGAGGCGTTGATAGTATGGTCATGATGTCTGATATTTTTCATTTTCATGTTATGTGATTAAAATTACAAGTTATTATTTTACTAGTAGAATATCCATGTGAATTTTTTAATGGAATTACTTGATTTATTTATTCAAAAAATTGTTGGATATTATGTTTAAAAGGCTTCTATTTCTAATTTATACCTATCTATAAAACATTAGGATTATTTATGATAGATTCTTCTATTTGGTTTTATCCTTTCTGATCATCTAAGCTCAACACTTTCATATGTTTCATTTTTTTCCAAGATGTTAATAAGTATATTATGATTGACATGAAAACATTGGGCTAAGGGATATGAGAGTTTTCAAAGGGGATGTTTGTTGTATTTCATTTCCATATGTAATGTAAAACTTATAATTGTATCAATTATTTCTAAGGATACAAAACTGATCGGTCATTCTGTATTTTATTTCTTGTGATCCTGCTAATGTAACCTAAAATAATGCACTATCTATGGCCAAATATGTTCAGGGATTTACAACATCTACATCAGAAAGGGTATTATTTAATTATGATATATCATTGGAAATAAAAAATAATTAAAACGATTATATTATGGTAAAATCCTTGGAAAACATCCATGGTAAGTATTGTGGTAGTAGTTTTCTTATAATATAGAGTAAAAATTCTTATTTTTAGAAATAATTAATAATTTCCCAAGAGTTTACAATATACACCCACACGATCTCTTATTTCCAATTAGTAAATACATTTTGATCATGTCATTAAGCTTCGATTTGATATCTAGGGAACTACCATGGTTCCCCAAATCTCTTAAGAAGTTCTTCATGAGCAATTCGATTCACACTCACGGTGTAGGCTACCTCTATCTCCTCTATCCAATTCAAACATATTTCTTATTTTATAATTTTTTTTCCATTTTATAATTCTTGAATTTGATCTTAGATAATCCCCTTTACTTCCTATGTAATTTTTTGAAGATGATATACCACTATCACTTTCATTAACCCCACTAATTAACTTTTCAATACAACAATTACCATGCTAAAATTTAGTATGAGCTCTTTTTTTCTCTTCTTTAATCAGGCATCTCCATTATCATATTATATTATCATTGAAATCATAATTATTGTATATTATCTTCCATATCCCCCTTAATTTCCCATATGATTCATAATTTATCAAATACCTTATTAAATCTCATAAATCCATTCATTAAAAAATTATATGCCCTTGATATGTTGCAGAAATTTAACCAAGATTGTGCTCGCCAAAAAATTGTGTAGTGACTACTCACACCCATTTCCTATCTAGTTGGTTAAAAGTTATTCACTAATACATATTTATTAGAGAGTAAATGTTCTTATTACAAACTCCTTGATTATGGAATAAATATTGATGATAAATGATTTCATTTGTTATGATCTATTCATCACAATTAAAATGTGAATTAAATAAATGTTATGGGTGTGCTTTGTATTATAGAGAGATCTAATGCATTGGGTCATTTTTAGTATCATGATATTCTATGTGGGATAGGTATTAAACCCTATCCTTTTATAGGACATTATATATCATTATTTCTTGGATGTTATCCTTTCCTTTTGTTTATAAATTATTTTATTATGTTGTTCTCACATTTACCATGTTTCCTTTATGTTATCATTCTATATCATGTCTTATTATTATGGTTTATTATTTTGACCCATTTTATTACCCATTGATTATCGTATTTGAAAACTTGTATTATTTTCTTCTTGTTATTCCATGTTTATTCCCTTATTTGGATTTATAGGTCACCCCTTTCTTATGTATATCCACATGTTATCCCACATAGTTTTATGTATGATCATTTTAATGAAGTTATAAATAAATATGATGTATTTACTATTTTATTTTTTTATATAATGTACCTAATTCCCAAATCCGCAAGTCTCCATGATCATCTTTGTTTGTATTATGTAAAATATTATTTAATATATCGTGAATTATTGTTAAATAATGAATAGGGTTGAAATAGTTATAAATTGAAATTTATATATTTCTACAAATTAGGAATTTTATACAACTTGTGGTACTCAAATATGTATTCAAATAAAGGAACCATATAGATTTATAATGAATTACCATGCAATGTTTGATTTACGAAAAGGCAATAGAGCAAACCTTATTATTGTATCTATAAGTTACTACCACCTCACATTTCAAAATGGAATGATCTTGGATTATTATGTTATGTTACATATGTTAACAAAAATACTATATTATATCCAAAAATTATATAGATTTATTTATTTTAATAATTGGGAATAATTGTTTCTTATTTTTTTTGATATTTCATTTTCTATGTTACAAAATATTTTTATAACAGTCTTTATGTGTTGTATTACATGAATTAATTAATGGAAATTGATCACGAAATAAATATAAATGTTCTATATCACACCCAAATTTAGAATCACTACATAGGTTATGCAAAAAAGAAAACACTTGAATATATATCATCATGATCTGCATTTAGATTATTCTTAACTAAAACCAATTGGTGTATTTTACGTATGTTTACAAGGGTTAATGCATAATTTCCCATTTATATGGAATGGTGATTGGTCTAAAGGTAATGTTGAATTATTTCAAATTAATAGTTGTGGAGAATTTCATATTATATAATGGGGTGGGAATAATAATTCATAAATTTTCAAAATGATTTTTTTAGAAATTGAAATGTATAAAAAATGAGGTATACGTATGATTATTTTGAAAACATCAATCAATTCAAGAATGAAGTTGAAAGCCATAATAGAAATAAGATCAAGAAACTTTTATCTATCCAGGGTGTATAATCTCTTAATCAATACATCATTAATTATTTATAGGATTTCAGAATACTATCTCCCATAACTCCTCCTTATATGCCTCAGTACAATGGTGTAAGATAATGGAGGAACCACACCATATATGTAACGGTGAGAACAATGAAAAGTAATGTGATTATTCAATTATCTTTTGGGGATACACATTATAAATAGTTTCATAACTACTTAATCGAGTAAAAATCTTGTTATATAAGATATGGAATATTAATTGTGGATTATAATGAAACCCATGTTTTCATACTTATATGTGTGGGTTTTGAAGCATTTGTTAAGGCCTCCTAAGGTAATAAGATTCTATATTGAGGAACAATGTTTATCTTTATAAGATATAATAATGAATTAAATTCATATTAACTATAAAATTCATCATAAAAAATATTTTATTTGATGTACATATGATATTTCATGATAAGTATATTCTCTATAAACAATATAATGGGAGAGTGATAGACTTTAATGAGTTCCATTCTCAGGATACAGTAGTGTTAGAACAAGAAGAATTTTCACAATTCCCCTAGAAGGATATGTTTTATTGATACTGAAGTACTACATTGTAGTATGAGAGAGGTTAATTTTTTTTGAATTGTATAGTTTTCTACTCCATGAGGATGGTAAATAATTATTTGTTGATAAAAAACATCCTCTTACTTAAAAAGAAGTAGTAAGTGGAAAAGATGTTTCTATATGAAACGAAGAGAGGAATTATGAAATAGATTCCATATACCAATAATAGGTATGATATTTGGTAGATCCTCTTGTGGATGTAAATACTATTAGTTGTAAGTGGTTATTCAGGAAGAAACTAGATATGAAAGGAAAATTTTGCACCTATAAATAACTAGTAGAAATAGTATTTAAATAGTGTCATGTAATTTATTATAATGAATCCTTTTAACAAGATTCAATGATGAAATACATTAGAATTCAACATCCCATTAGATCTTACTATGAATATACGATTTTGAAAATGGATATCAAAACCCTATTTCTTAATGTGAAATATAAAAAATATGTCAATATAAAACATTCCGTAGGATTTTTGACTCCAACAGATGCAAACAAGATATAAAAATTCTAAAAATAAATTTATGCATTAAATAAATAATATATTTCAAGGAAAATTAATTTTTCAGATACCAAAAAACAATTTTGGTTTATAATGAATGTGTGTGAGCCTTATTTCTAAAAATAGTTTCATGGGATTGTAGACATTTTCATAATATTATATGTTGATGAAATATTACCCATTTGATAAAAAAATATCATCATAAAATGAATTAAGGATTGGTTTAATTAAAGCCTCTCTGTGAAGGGCTTGGTCTAGGAAACATATATTATTGGAATCAACCTCCATTTTGATAGATCCAAGATGTTTCCCGGCCTATTTCAAAGTACACACATCGAAATGATACTAAGGTGATTCAGGATGGAATAATGATAGAGATCATTGTTGCAAGCATCGATTGGCTGAAATATTTATAGAAAAATGTTTCCTCAATCACAAGAGGAATGAAATATAATGTAAATTATACCAAAACCATTATTGATTTGGTCAATCATCTATGTCATTCTCTTTATTATTCTAGATGTTTATTATGCGTTAATTACCTAAGGATGATATCAAGATGTCCCAAGTGAACCACATTGGATGGTATTAAAAACAATCATTATATATATAAGGTATATTAAGTTTATGTTTTTGTTATATAAATGAGATAAAGAACTAGTTATTAGAATATATTTAGATGACAGTTTCTAAAATAATTAAGATGGTATGAAGTCACAATCAAGAAAACAAAACACATTGAATTTAGGTTCTATGAGCTAGAAGAGATCAGAGTAGGCCATTTTCATAGTTTCTATAGAATAGTCCGAGTATATTTTAGACTATTAGGGAGATAAATAAGTATTACAGATACAAAAATATAGCTAATATAGTTTCATGGTACATATAATTAAAGAACCCATCACACTCAACTATGATAAAATTACAGTGGTGGATCATAATAAAAAGATAAGGTTACATTAAAAGATAATGAATTTACATTATATGTATCGTATTGTGGGGGATTTTCTTTGAGAGGTTATAATGTTGTGAGAAGTATTTCTATATAATAAAATGATTAAGTCTAATATACAAAAATGGTGACCCATCAGAAACATGATCATCATATGTGGTCTAGAATATTGAAATATTTATGCAGTTTTTCCAAGAGTAAGTGTGGGTTTTCAAGAGTTGGAATCCAATGAAAAACTATATATCATTTGACAATAATTAAAAACAATATATAGAATATCAATTAAATATCTTATTATATATTTTTCATTATTCATCATGAATCAAATGTGTTAATTTTATGTTATACTTGTCTATTTAATAAGGTAATATTGGCTCCCTTATATGATGTGAAATTTGAAGTACAACGATGATATTAGTGGATATAGTTTAGTGGATGGATAACATAGTTTGATGGGAAACATCTTACATATAATGTTATGTGTGAGTAATCATACATGGATGAGGCTTCATCTCTTGATGTTCATACATGAAAATATCAATGAAGGTAAATTATGAGAATAGACTCAGTAGTAGGAATTCAATGTTTTTGTGTCATCAGCTATTCACATACACTTGTGTGTGTAATGGTCCTTATAATAGAATATATATCATTAAATAATTTAACAACTCACACACATAGATTTCCCAATGAAAACTATGATGTCATATGTTCTTTTTGAGGAAGAATACAATGGGTGAATCATGATTGAAATTACATTAATGGATAATTCGAGGAAGGTTTGTTTCCTTTCTTTTTTAATTGAATCTGATATCTTCCCTATTTAATTAGAATTGAACTGACACACTAAATTATATGGCCATGGTGCAATGACAAAATTATATCAGATATTTAGAGAAATATGTTTTGAGAATATATGTTGGTGACATGAATGTGAATCCTTGTTACTGATATATTATGATAAAGTAATTATGTTACATAGTGAGCATTCATACATGGTTATTTCTTTTGAGACATTTAATTATTTATCTTGGATTCCTAAAATGGTTATCAGATAGTAATCACTGAATTTAGACCTTCCAATCTAATTCCAATGAAGTTGAATCATATAAGGGTACAATCTATGTGTTTATTACAGTCAATATTATATTATATTTGAATGTTAATAATTTGGTAAATCATATTCTTCTAATTGAGAGATAATTTTTTATATTATATCAACTGAAAATATTTATTAATGAATGAAATAATTAAATTAAATAAATACAAGAGTATTAGATAAATTCTTGGGACGTTTGAATGAACCATGACTATGTGTGGTGTTAAATATTAATTAAAAAGATTTTTAAATAATATTTTTCATAACACATATTGGGGAAAACAAAATAATAATAATAATTAAATTATTATTATTTTGTATATTGGGGTTTATCAATTATTATAATATTGTTTATATTTATTAATTAAATTAAATAATATTTTAGCATAAAACATATCTCTATAATTATACTATAATGTATATAATGTATTGCATCCAAAAAAACATGAGACTCATTGTGCTCAATGGAAATATCTCTTGAATCCTTTTTTCTACCTTTATCTCATGAATGATAAAAAATGAGAGATCACTTCAAGTTGAGAGGCCTAGTGATTGACATGGATAACTCAAGACATTATCCTTGTCGTACTAGCACATGAAGATCAATTGGTGTTTTTCAGCGATCAATATAATATGTATAGATAACCATTAAATGGATTCTATCTTGGGATGTTCAAAACAGAACAGATACAACCCAAAAGAGTATTTTTATATTATTAACATCTCCATATATAAATGTATCTATAGATCAAGTATTTTTTCCTTTGATATTAAATAAATTAACTATAAATTTTATATAAAAGAGATTTAATAGGGGTTTCAGTAAACTCCATACCATTATTTTAATATACCACTCACCTCCGTATGCTCTATATACACAAAGAACCAATAATATTATATAATTTAAACATAAGGAGTTAATATAAGAGAATAAAAAGTTAACCGAAAACCCCTATCTCTATGGGACCATAAATCACTCTCCACATATCATCCTGAACATCCTATGAATAATACATTCCTAATATAATGATTGAAAAATACTTAAAAACAAGAGAATAATCGGGGATATGTAAGCACATCTAATGGTGTATATATGGTGGGAATGAAAAAAATATATAACATCCCACCCCACAACAATTGGTTTAGGAATATATTGTGTGTGTTACTAGGCCGTAGGTGAAATCCCCAACACACTAAAGGCTAACAAGAAATTCCAAGGGATTCATAAATATTTTGGAGACTATTTGAAAATTTAATATAAAACAACTAAATGAGATAACGATAACTAAAAAACTACTCTATGATTCATGAGTTATATCTAATTGAACTCAATGTAACGCCAAATGAAAAAATACTATACTAAAACCCTGATCCATTCATAGTACAAAGGAGAGAATAAAACCACCAACATGAAGACTACCAATATATCCATTAGCATCTTCCCATAATATCCATGATCTAGTTAAATAATACCTTCCCTAGGAATCATAATTTACCTCTAATGAACTGGAAAACATTGCCTTTAAATGTTTCTTAATATAAAACATTGTAAAATGAAACAATGTTCCCAATAAGCGGTTGAGTATAAAACATAGTAAGATTTCATCAACAAATTTCATAACTATGAGACTAGTATAGAACAATAGATAAATTTTATTAAAAGAATTATATAAATCAATTTGAAACACATTATATCAATACTAAATGCATTTATAGGAAAAATAGTATTAATATAATGAAATTGAAGGAAGTTTTGTATGTATTTATCAAATCCATTAGGAATACCAAAACATTGATCCTTAAATTCACATAACCACACATTAATGACCATGTGATTGTTTCATGGTCATGAGTGGTTTATCATAATTTTACCATGTCATCATAATGTAATCATATAGAAAGTTATCAAATAGAACACACCCCTTCAATAGGGAGACATCAATGAAAATGAACAATTACTAACCATTTATGCCAAATAACATGAAAAAATAATATTAAATACTAATTTCAATAAAAAAACACCTTTATTTAAAATAATCATACAAACTTGTTTAATAATTAAAAAGAAAATAACCATTTTAAAATGATAATTTTAAAACCATATAACTGATTCCACTTTCCATAAATACCCAAATTCTAAATATTCACAACCCATCACAAATCAGGGCATCCATAAATATTTTTCACATCAATTTCAAAATTAAATTCAAGTAATTAAATATATTATAAATCAATACATCAAGATAAAAAATTAAGATGAGACCAGAGTGATGCCACTTACCTCTCAATCCTTGGGGAAAATAAATAACAATACCAATTCTTCAACAAAATAGATTAAATCTCTTCGAAACATCGTTAGGTATTGTTCCCAATCATCCAAAAATTCATATATCATCATGATTTTTATAAAAACACATTAATATATACATATAGACTATATTCATGAATCCATGATAAGCAAGAAGAATACAAAAAACTAAAACCACCATGAATGGGATCTAACCGAAGAATCTGGCCTCTAACGCACCAATATTTTCCTATGAATCACTCTTGAATCACGAGGAAGGGAACCAGAAAAAACCTGAGTGTGTGAGGAAATAAATTAAGGGAAAGATTAAATAGATAACCATGGGATAAGTGTGTAAATCAGATTAGATCCTCATAATCAGGATCTAATTTTTACCTTTGCATTGTTAGGGTGCACAGTTAGGAAGATCGAATGTTAACAATTCATTTTACACTACCTAGAAAACCCCTCACATATTTTTATATTATTTTTAGACATACAATTACACATATATGGTAAACCCCTCTTTCCAAAATGAAAAAATTTCTTTCAGGTGTTCGCATAATTTGGAATAACTACACACTAACCCTGGTTATGAACCAGATCCCACTGTTTCTGTTTAACGACTTCCTAGATTATGTTGCAGGATTTATAAAAATTAATCCCAAAATGTGGACCTAAAAATCCAAAAAAATTCTAAATATCCTCTAATAATACTAAATCAAAACAAAATTACAGTAGATATCAAAGATATATAAAACATGGGTTAATGACCTTAAAACAAGGGGTGTTACATACTATTTCAATCATTGGAATGTTGAAAAAACCCATTGCCCTAAAATAGTTCGATACATTTCTGGACTAGTCCCTTATCACACTCTAATGATCCTTATAAAATCTGATATTGTTTCTATAAATCCCACACTGGAAAGATTCTTTTCCCATGTAATACTTTCTCTTACCAATCCAACATTTGCACTAGCCTATGGATCTCCATTGAAACTAGATCTAGTCCAATGTGATCCTATCATATATAATTGTCAAGATCAATAGAATATTTCATAATTGAGATACACGAAAATAATTATTAACTGAAATATGATGTAAAGACCCGAAGAATGACATACATAGACATTACATTACTGTTGCAGAATACATAATACATAACAAAAATAGACACCAAAGGACCGTAATAGTTTAGTTTATTTAGAAACTTGGAACATAATCTTCCAATCATGGGGAAAGATCTTAACATCTCCCATAAAGATATTCCCCTTATATTTTATATCCTAAAAACATTCTTTATATCCTTGGTAAAAGAAAACATAAATAGGGTGAGATCAAATGATCTGTACGGGTAAACATGGAGATCATAAAACAACCCATAAGCATTTGAATGCAAAAACATGACATAAAATCATAACATCAAAATCTTGAGAAAAGACATAAATCGTGGAAGTACGTAAGGCATATACCATAAAGGAACATCAATCATGATAAAATAGCATGGGAAAAACATGTAATTTTAGAAACCATTAAGCACATGATATGATTTCCATAGTAGCCAAGGCATTGCTTCCATGACCATCTTAGTGGACAATGTCCCTTTCTGAATCAAGTTCACTCCTCGTTCCAGTCCTTTATTGCTGAACTGGATTAACATACGGTTCTAGCCATGTCTATATCATGAGATATAAATCTTTACCCAATGCATTTTATGGAGATATAGGTCCTAACCATGTCATAATGAAATCATTCTTACTTGTGACACAAAATAAACATAAATCATTCATCATAACCTAAAGAAAAAATGGGTTTCATAAACATCATCTCATCGTGAAATAATCCATATAAAAAAATGTGATATCATTTCATCATAAAAAAAATCAAACCATGTAAATAATATAGACATTATACTTGAAACATAAAATTGCTAAATAATTTCATTTTAGATGGAAAATAGTTCTGATAAAACACTGGAAATGAATTCTTGTGGAGAATATCCTTTCTTTTTCAAAATCATTTTCTTTTCACAAAATGCAATGAATTTTTAAAATAAAAGGATTTTTTTTGAAAATTATAATGAAATATTTTAGAGAAATATTCATTAAAATTAGGTGTTATGAATCCATAAAAATCGGTTCCTGCCGTATAAGTTAAAAAAACATTCTTCTCATACTTTTGCTAGAAAAGTCAAAAAGTACCTAGTATGGTAAAAAAATATCGATTCCTTACATACAATGTAGTAATAGTCAAAAATGGGTAATAAGGAAATTAAACATACATGAAACCATTTTTAGAAAATAGGTACATGGATGATAAATATAACCCCAGAAAATATTTACGAATAAACAATATCAGATGAAAACAAGATCAAAAAAGTTATCTGTCACCTTAGGTCCAATTTCTTTTGTACATGTCCGAAACTCCAGTATAGCGGGTTTAAACATATTATTTACATGTAACAGAATGATAATAATATTTATGATATCATATATTATTCACTTATGAATTTATATTACCCGTTCTTTTGAAAAATCAATGCTCAAGCAGTGTTTTGGGTAAAATCATTTGATTTATTGTACGTGTTTGGACTTCTTGTTCTTGATATTATTAATAATTATATCATGATTTACTTACTTCCAGAATTTATATCATGATTTATATATCATATATATTTAGTATATATATATATAATTGATAGAATAATTAAATGAAATACGTCGTTCATGGAGACAGTAGGTCATACGTACACATGAACAATGTTTTCCGTTACTTATTGACATGAATATAAGTAAGCATATTATATATATATATATATATATAAAAATAAATCCAGTAACATTATTATGTCATATATTTCATTATTATTTATTATATATACTTTTTAATCATTCTTTAATGGTTAACATAGAGAATGAGTCTCATCGCGTCGTGGAGATGGTAATCTGTACGTACGCACGAGCGATGATATCATTCCCATAATTATTGAATGGAATCTGAGTGTATGATATAATATCTCATAACCAATATAATTTTATAATAACCATATATAGTTATTCATTACACCATTATACCCATCCAATTGAGGTGGTGGTGGAAAAACAGATTACACCACGACATGGAGACGGTAATCCTTACGTACGCACGCGCGGTGATTTCATTTTCCGTAGGATGGATAGAAGGTTAAATGGGGTTTTTTCATATTTATAAAAAATATCAGTATATTAGTGGTACTGATGTTCTTAATTTATAATTAAATAACTAAATAATAATAAGTTGATGAAGAAAAAAACTTGAAAGAATCAGTAGAAGTGATTACCTCTTCTTCGGTGCACATCTTTTAAGATTCCTTTTAAGGGATTAGAGTTGGTCTTTTGAGAAGACCAGAACCACCAGAATGTTTATACGGAATTGGGGAAAAGAAATGGGAAGGGGATCTCTGAGAATGAATGCTCAAAGTATTGTGAATAGGAGAGGGAGGAGGTTCCCTTATATAGGAGAGGAGAGGGGCACTTTTGGAAACCTTAACAATATTAATTAATAATAAAATGAACCCCACTTAAAAGAATCCAAAAATGACTATATTATAATATGAGATGAGATAGGGTTGTAATATCATAAACCAATAATATTTATACATTTTTTTCATTTTGTCAAACCATATCAACTTGATTTATCATTATTTAATCTATTTAATATTATTTGTGGTAATAAAATTTTAATTTTTAAATTGTTATAAATACATAGTTAAATGTTTTCAATTTAAAATAATTAGATACTTTATAAACATTTATATTATATAATTTTCAATTTTAAATTTTTAAATATTTTTGTGATTTTTAAATAATTTAATAATATGTTATTTTATAAAATATCAATAGTGTCAATTTTGACACTATTCATTATTTGACTTTAAATAAAAATCACACAGATATATGTTCGAACCAAAATATATATTAGATTCCTAACATGTCATTTTGATCAAAAAAATTCTCATAGGGCACATTAATTTGTTCATATATTATTTATTTTAATCTTTTTAAAACCATTTATTTGGTTTATCTCTTAATAAAATAATTACTACATCATTTTTTATAATTATATAATATACTTATTTGTTGCATAAAAAATAAAATAAAATACTATGTTGATGAAAAATATAATAAATTTCATAATAATATTTTTAATCGAATTTATCAAATTAAAATCACAACATTGAAATTGTTATATTTATTAAATTATGAAGGTGACATCTTTGACATCTTTTATAAAAAATAATATAAATGTCCTAATCAGTTTTATAAAGATCCAAATGGTCCCAAAATCTACCCTTTGACACCTAGGGTATATCTATACTCATCCAATAATGTTTGGTCAAGTTTCTGGTCCTTTTGAAATATACTGTTATTTTAATAAAAACTATATTATTGATTTTTCACTAAATAAAAAATTTCTGCATTACTACTGTGTCACCATTAATGATAAATACTTAATGCCTAAAAATTATAAATAAATTATCATGATGTATATAATTTTTTTAGATTTTTGGAGACTATTTATATTCATGGTTGTATGAAGTTTACACTAAAATAAAATTATTACACTTATAAGATATAAGAGAGTGACATGTTGTCACTTTTTTTGATTTTAATAACAATTAAATCATTTTCATGGACAAAATTACATGAAATGAATCTATTTCGACCCATAGGTGATATGGATTTACTTTTATTCATCCAATAGAATTTTGGCAGGTGTTAGGGTAATTTTATAATATTATATTTACCCTTAATTACCCGATTTACCTTTAACTATTGTAAATAAAATTTACCGTAGTTACTATTCATAATGCCTAAAATAGAAAGAAAAATATTTACATAATTTCGACCTACTAATTCCAAATATGAAATCCATTTTTCTAAATTAAAAATACAAAAGTGGGAGTATTTAATTTAAAATGAACCCTGTTGTTGAGAAAACATGTTTTAATAATTACAACGTTGCAAAGGTTGAAATGTTTTTACTTATGAATTCAGTGTAAAATTAATGATAATGACTTAAAATATATTAAATTGTAAAAATATATTCTATGTATACATTTAAACCATTAAATATTATAATTTAACCATATAAATTATCTTTATGATTTTTTTAATTAAAATTTAGTTTATTTTTACTATTCATCAAAATAAGAAACTTATCAGAAAAATATCAAACATTTATCAAAAGAAAATTTTAATATCCGGATTCAAAATAAGAATTTTATTTTTTTCAAATTGAACTTATAAACATGTCAAAAAATAAATTTAATGTGGGTGTGTCATCAAAAGGTGGAAAAACTACATTTTTTGAAAAATACTTATTTTACCCAAAAAATTTATTTTGTTCTCATAAAATATTCTATAAAATGTGTAAGATGAATTATAATGCCATAAAATTTAAAATGTAGTTACTACTATTAATAACATCTAGTTTAAAATAATATTATAACACAATATATCGTTGTTTAGTGAAACTCGGTATTGCGTACAACACACGCTCTTGAGGAAGGTTTCTCTTGTGTTCAACACAAGCCAAGAATAGTTTTTGCGTATAATATAAGTTAATATGATGTTACGTATACCATAAGCTAATTTTATTGTAGTGTAAAACGCAATAAATCAATGAAATTTAAAAGATTAATTCTCATAAAATCTCAGGTTGTTACATTCTACCCCCCTTAAAATGATTTTCTCCCTAGAAATTCATCGGGGTTATAAATGTTTTACTACTTGAAAGTTTATTTCATAGAAACACACAACGTAAAAAGGAGTACTAAAACTTAATTTTAAAAAGTGAAGTATGAAACATATCGGTTACCCCCAAATTAACTCATCACTGGGTTTCCACATATGAGAACATAAGTGAAAATATGGATATGGAAGAGAAACCTAACCATAATGTTCTGATAGAGAGTGGTAGAGAACATGGCTATGAAAAAAGACAACAATCTCAAAGCCATAAATTTGTTCTGATCTAAGGTACGATATGATTCTTCAAAAATCAGGTCACTAGGACAACATTTTTGGTTTTCATGATGACTTCCCAAAAGTTGAAGAATTTGAATTAATAGAAATACATACTTTATTTCAGTACATTCTCATAATTTTTTCTTGCCTTAAAAAATTTCCACATAATCTATTAAAGAAATGAAGTTGAATTTTTCATTTGTGAAGTGTTATCAGATCATGTGATAGAATGATGGGTCACTCCATCTGTCTCAAACAAATGATTAGAAAATGTTATCAAATTTACATAAGTCCATCTATGGTGAGGTTAATTGTATATGGTTCCAAAAGTGGACTTATACTTCATCTATCATACCTATTAATCAAATAAAACTAGTTTCTACAAACCAGGGACTTCCTGTAGGCTAGTGGTAGGCAATAAAGTCCTGTCACACTTTGGATGTGGGTTCAATTCCCTCAACTTTGTCTGAAGTGATGGGTTGTCTTCCATCCTGTAGGTTGTCTGTTCTTTTCTCTAAAAATTCACTATTATAACATTACAGAAATAATATTGAAAAATTTCTAACCTTAAACAATACTATCTAATGTCTGAAATAATCCATTCCAGTCTTTAGACTTATCTAAAATAAATTTGTCCAATCTCATAGTATAATGAAAATGATTACTATAAATTTCATCAACCAAGAATTTTGATACCATCATTTATCTCCCATATATCATAAGATATATCTTGTCGATCACATTCCAAACATGTGAATACCTTAATCGTTTATTCTCTTGTAACATGAATTACCATATAACCATAGTGAAAACATGAATTCTTTCAAAAGTTAACTCTTTCCACATACCAAAATCCCAAAATGTTTATATACTCAAACCATGATATCGCTTTATCCTTATATCATTCATGAGCTCATTAATACTATCAAAAATATTATTTTCCCCTTATCCCTTAATTATGCACATATCATCTGCTTTCCAAAATATTTGAATTACTTTTCATGGTTACTGATACCATATAATTATTGAAAACCATAATAAACCAACACATAGATATTCAAATATTCAACACTACTATAAATTAGATTCCACAACATTATTTTGGAATCCGGTTACATAAACACATAATCATTTCACTACATCATTTTGATACTCAACATCTCCAATATTGATTGCATGTGACTTCCATTTGTCCTTTTCCTTAAGAGGTTTGTCACATCGATCATCATTAACCCTTGGATTAGTGCATTGATTAGCATAATGCCACATTTCATTGTACTTGAAGCATTGAAGTGTTGGTGGAGAATTCTCTGTAGTCTTTTTTCAATTCACATCATTATCTACCTTTTTCCCATTACATTGACAATTAACTACTCGATGTCCTTCTTTTCTATACTTAAAACATTTTCTAGTACCTTTTCGGAAATATCCACCATGCTTCTTTCCACACATTGAGCATAAAGAAACAATCACCTTATTTTTACGATTGTTTTGATAATTTTCCTTGAACTCCATCTTTCGTTTATTGTCAAAACCATGAGATGGATATGTTACACCAACATCCAGTTCTACCTTGATAGCACAACACAAAATTTCTTCATAGATAATGAAGTCTCTTATACCTAATGCCCTTCAAAGACATGGTTTTAAGCAACCGAAGAATCGATCAACTTTACTTTTAGGTTGGATGATAAATCCATATTCATACCTTACAAGCCTTATAAAATTCGCATCGTATATACCAACGGATTCATCATCCTTTTGCTTAAGCTCAAAAAAATCCATTTCTATCTTTTTTTGAAGAATACAAGGGCTGTACTTATAGAAAAAAACGATCTCTAACTCGTCCCATTCTATGGATTCAATTTCATCTTTGGGCCTTGTATTCATAACTAGAGTCCACCACTGTTCTGCTTCACCTTCTAAATAGTAAACAGCTAAAATGACTTTTTCATGTTTTGAACAGAGAAGTATGGAAAATATCTTTTCAATGGTACTGATCCATTGTTCTGCAAAAAGTGGACCAGAAGACCCATTGAAAGATGGTGGACGTTGACTCATGAAGGACTAAATAGAATATTGTTCCCTTCTCTGATCATTTGAAAATACAGAATGATTCATAGCTTGTGTAAGTATATAAGTACAATTTTTCACTCCATCTCCCATTACATTTGGTTGCTCAAGTGGAAAATCATTGCATTGTACATTACATTGATCAACCCGGTTCTTTCGGGTTCCACCCATCGTCTAAAACCCAGAAAGAATAGTGTGAGAGGAAAAAATCATGCTAGGAAAACAACATAATAAAGGGGGAGTACATTTAATATCTAACATATTAGGTTTAATTTTAATATCATTACTATAATTCTAGGAGTATAACCTATACTTATACATAACCTTAGGGATATCCCTAGAAATACCTTAGAAATATCTCTATGGATCTCACTAAAGTTCTCGCATCCTAGTTTCCAATGGTTGATTAAACCTTTTCTCTGATACCAACTGTAGAGACCCGAAACATGACGTACATAGACATTACATTATTTTTTCAGAATACTTAATACATAAAAAAACAAACCCTAAAGTACCATAATAGTTTAGTATCTTTGGAATCTTGGAACATAATCTTGTAATCTTAGTGAAAGATCTTCAACATCTCCCATAAAGATCTTCCTCTTTTGTTATCTTACCTAAAAACATTATTTATATCCTGGGGAAAAGAAAACAAAAATAGGGTGAGCTCAAATGCTCAGTAAGGTTAAACCTGGAGAACATTAAACAACCCATAAACATTTGAATGCATAAACTTTAACATAAATTCTAAACATCAAAATCATGAACAAAGACCTAAATCTTGGAAGTACGTAAGGTATATATCATAAAGGAACATAAATCATGATAAAATACAAAGGGTTTAAAACATGTAATTGTGGGAACCATTAAGCACATGATATGATTTCCATAGTAGCCAAGGCATTGCTGCCAAGACCATCTTAGTGGACAATGTCCCTTTCAAGTTCACTCATCATTCCAGTCATGAATCACTTAACCGGCTTAAATTACTATTCCTGACATTTCTATCTCATAAGATATAAATCATTACCCAATTCATTGGAGGGATATATAGGTCCCTCCCATCTCATAATGAAATCATTCTTACTTGTGCAAAAAAATAATCATAAATCATTCATCATAACCAAAAGAAAAAATTGGGTTTCATAAACATCATCTCATCATGACATAATCCATATAAAACAATTGGATACCATTTCTTCAAAATAAAAATCAAACCATGAAAATAATTGATATATTATAATTGAAACATAAACATGCTAAATAATGTCATCTTAGATGGAAAATACTTTTGATAAAACACTTGAAATGAATTTTTGAGGAAACTATCCTTTCTTCTTCAACGTTATTTTATTTTCACAAAATGCCATGAAATTTTAAAGTAAAATGATTTTGTTGAAATTATAATAATTAAATCTTGTAGAGTAATCTTCATGAAAATTCTGCATTTTGAAACTGTAAAAATCCGTTCATGCCGTATATGTTAAAAAAATCATTCCTCTCATTCTTTTTCCGAAAAAGTAAAAAATTACCTAGTATGGTAAGAAAAATAAATATTCCATACATACCATGTAGTAAAAGTCAAAAATTGGTTAGAAGGACTTTAAACTATTTAATTTTATTTGTGGTAATGAAATTCTAAATTTTAAATTGTTATAAATACATACATTAATGCTGTCAATTTTGAATAATTGGATACTTTATAACCTTGTGTAACATATAAATTTCAATTTGTAATTTTTTAATATTTTTGTGATTTTTAAATAATTTAATAATATTTTATCTTTATAAAATATCAATAGTGTCAATTTTGACACTATTAATTATTTGTATTTAAATAAAAATCACAGAGAATATATGTTCGAAACAAAATATATAATAGATTTCTAGAATGTCATATTCATCAAAAAAATCATGGGGCACATTAATTTTGTTATATATTAGTTATTTTAATATTTCTAAAACCTTTTATTTGGTATATCTCTAAATAAAATAATTACTATAACATTTTTTATAATTATTTAATATACTTATTTGTTTCATAAAAATGAAAAATTAAATCATATGATGAATATAAATACAATACCTTTCATAATAATATTTTTACATGAATTTTACATCTTAAAATCACAACATTTAAGTTGTTATATTTGTAAAATTATGAAAGTGACATCTTTGATATCTTTTAAAAAAAATAATATAAATGTCTGAAGCAGTTTAATAAGGCTCCAAATGGTCCCCAAATCGACCCTTTTATGATTATTGTATTTATATACTCTAAAAATAATTTTTGGTCATGTTTCTGGTTCTTTTAATAGGTATTGTTATTTTAATAAAACTCTATTATTTATTTTTCACTAAATAAACAATTTCTACATCACTATTGTGTCACCATTAATAGAAATTATTTAATCCCTAAAAATTAAAAAAAATTCTCATTATGTATATAATTTTTTTATATTGATGGAGACTATTTATATTCATGATTTCATGATGTTTATGACAAAATTAAAATTATTACACTTATAAGATATAACAGATTGACATGCTGTCACTTTCTTTGGTTTTAATAACAATTACATGATTTTAATGGTCAAAAGTCCATGAAATGAATCTATTTCGACACTTAGGTGATATGGGTCAACTTTTATTCATCCATTAGAATTTTGGCAGGTGTTAAGTAATTTTATAATATTATATTTACCCTTAATTACCCGATTTATCTTTAACTATTGTAAATAAAATTTACCGTACTTACTAATCATAATGCCTAAAAATAGAAACAAGCTTATTAACATAATTTGGACCTACTGAATCCAAATATGGAATCCATTTTTTCAATTCAAAATACAAAAGTTACATTATTTAATTGAAAATTAATACCACTGTCGGGAAAACGTGTTTTAAAAAGTAAAACGTTGCAAACGATTGAAATGTTTTTACTCATGAATTCAGTGTAAATTTTTTGATAATGACATACATTATTTTAAATGGTAAATATATATTCTATTTTTACATTAATACCATTATATATTATAATTTATCCATATAAATTATCTCGATGAAAAAAGTTGTTTTTAATAGAAATTTAGCGTATTTTTACTATTCATCAAAATAAGATTCTTATCAGAAAAATATCAAAAATTTATCCAAAGGAAATTTTTATATCCTGATTTCAAAGAAGAATTTAATTTTGTCAAATTGAACTTATAAAAATATCACAAAAATAAATTTAATATGGGTGCACCATCAAAAGGTGGGAAAACTGCATTTTTTTTAAAATACTTATTTTACCCGAACAAACTATTTTGATCTCAAACCATATTTATTAAAATGTGTAAGATGAATTATAATGTCATAAAATTCAAAATTTAGTTACTTATATTCATAATGGCTAGTTCATAATAACATTATAACACACTATATCATTTTTTAGTGAATCTTAGTATTGCGTACAACACACACTATTGAGGTAGGTTGCCCTTACGTGCAACAGAACCCAAGAATAGTGTTTGCATATAATATAAGCTAATACAATGTTGTGTATAACACAAGACAATTTTGGTGTAGCTTACAACATAAGACATCAATTAAATTAAAAATATTAATTCTCATAAATCTTGGGTTGTTACATATGCATTGGTGGGAAATACTAAAAATATTACACATCAACAACATATTCATGATAGTCATAAGGGTCTGTTTATTGAGGAGATAACATTACATGTTTCCATAAAACCATACCCAATAACTAGATATATATTCCCAATGACACATGATCACTATAATTGTATGCAAATTACCATTAATGATGATATATATATATATGATTTTTAATGTCACAGAGCCATATCTATTCTATTTGAGATCAATTGAATCTTATCTATTGTCTCAGGGACATGGTGTGGTCTATCAAGTGAAGGATCACCTACTTCCACCCAATAAAGTAGATAATGAAAATTAATCCCATACAATACATAAAAAATTCCACATGTATCAATACCCAATAAGTTTTATTATATGAGAACTTTATTAACGATGTTTTCTCCACACATGAGCCAATATTATACATTAGTCACACCCAAAGAATATATTCCAATGTTTTTGTCAGAATTTTAGTTTTTCCATCCATATGATAATGATATGTCATGTTTATAAAAAATTGTGTTCTTAGGGCGTGTTTTCGGTAATTCAATAAATTAGATGTAAACCTCAGTTGTCGGTCTTATACTATCAAAACCGGTATACCATCCATATTTATCACTTCACAGATATTTTTTTGACAATTCATCCACTGTATGAGATTCATAATTATGGAGGAAATGTGATACTTTGTGAGCTAATCCATTATCACCCATATGGAATCATGTTTCCAACCCATCCTTGGGAGACTAATCATAAAATCAATGGATATATATTCAAATTTCCAATAAAGAATAAATAAAAGCTACGACATACCCACTAGCGACTAGTTCATGTACTTAACCTACTAATAGGTGTATAATCTCATTAGAAACTCAACCACTTTGAATTTCATTACGATCCATAAATTTGTTTGTTACAATTCCTTATAAATCATTTCTTTACATGATGAAATTCCCAAAATGAATAGCGGTAATCATTAAAAATCTGTTTCTAACAATCAAATGGTATAACCTTCCAACTTTAAAACAACTAAAATGTACTCACATCCAGCTTCTGTCTCCCAACAGTATCCCAAGCATTGAGTTTTGATGACTTCATAAATCATTCATTATCAATTGTTTGTCCTCATTAATCATTTCATTTAAATTAGAATCAAAATAAATAGGGACAATAAATTCAGGGATAACTCAATCTTAACAATCCATGTGCATATCATCTACTACCAATATATTCCACCATTTATCTGAGGATTCTTTCTACAAATAATCATGAGACTTCTTAATTAATGAATCCACAACTGAATTACCATTATTTATTATTTATATGATGTTGAAGCTAAAAATTTAGAAATACTCTATCGATCTACTTTAATATAGATTGAAATTTATTTTTTTTGAATGCCTAATTTAAACTCATATAATCTATAAACATCATAAAATTCTTTGAAAATAGGTAATTATTCCATTTCATAAAATCATATACTATAGACGTTATCTATGAATAATTTAATTGGTATTTCATCTCATTAAAATATAATCTTAATGATCCATAAAAAATAAAATGATCTCTATATTCGAGAAATCAGCATAAACCTAGTTTTATGTATCACAATACACCACATAGAATTATCCTAATTCTAGAAATATAATGACCAGTGTTTATTTAATGAAAAACATAATTTTATCAAGGGACATATGAAATTCATCATTTAATTTTATTTGAACATTTTTCCATATCAATTCTATTATTAGTAAATATACTAATGAAAAATCACAAAAATATATTGGGTAATAACTAGTCAGACCAAGAAAACTATAGATTATAATGATATTATTAGGATGTTTCTAAGGGAACAAAAACTATATCTTTTATGGATGTACATAAACCCCTATTTCATAAATTACATAATGAATTAAACATACCTATTTTATCTAAAAATAACACATTAAAATATTGAGATATATAAAATGGACTCAAAATATTCTCTATACTATTGTCAGGTGTTTTTCATGATCATCTAATTTCCCTGAATACCCAAATATGTCATCCATAAAATCTATAACAAAAGATTCCATAGACCATTAAAATATATTATTCATAAATTCAATAAAGATAAAACATGAATTTTTATGACAAGAAATAAAAACCACATATTCATAATTTCCATATCTACTCCTGATAGTTGTTTTCAAAATATCCTCCTTTAGAACAATCAATTGGTGACATCAAAAACAAAATTCGATTTTAGGAAACCACTAGTATCCCTTAAATTGAACAAATATATCATATATGCATGGAATATGATACTGATTCATTATATAAAAATGTTTATGCTTATGATTGTCCACAAATATCCTTCAATTTCCATCTCCCTTTTTCAAAAAACATGATTGGTACCGTCCATAGAGACGTACCAGGTGGAAAACCCCTTTTCATTATAGATATTATAAATAATTATTTAGTTATATAAATTTTATTGGTCACATTGGATTATATAGATGTTATATATGATGGGTCCCACGTATGTGATCAGTCACAATATTCCCTTTTCTTATGGGTGAGAACCCTGAGATGTTATCGAGAAAAACATAGAGGAATTTATCAAACATTGATGGAAAATATATATCATTAGTCCCCTAAAATAATCCAAATATAGTACTATAAATTGGTATATGTCCATTCCAACTACTTGTGTCAATAATCCCCTTATGAATTCCAATACATTCTGGTATTCTATGAAGTGATTCTTTACAACATCATCAGTTTTGAAACTAATAGTTTATGTATAATAGATGATATGAGCATTGAAAATTTAAAACCAATTAATATCAAGGATTTTTTAGTAGAAAATTATCTCAATAATAAATAAATCCAAACTTAATTCATCCCCATAGAAAATTATAGAACATGTGTTCCCCAAATTATTCAACATTCTCTTTGACAAAGAGGAGTTTGAAGTTTGAAAATAACAGGTGTCATCACAGCATTCAAAGCCATAAGTTCAAAATAATGAGAATCTATAGACCAATTGGATGATCCCATATCATTAAAATCATTCATAAGATTAGAATTCAAAACAATTTTACCTCTCAGCATCGATAGTTATGATTGATAATCCATAAACATTTTCCCATTTCCATACAATTTCCTACAAACTACACTTTGTAATTTATCAATCTATTGTGGTTACAATGGTTTAAAATTTAGGGTATTCCTCAAATCACAATGAATTTCTTAATTCGGTTGATGAGAATAATTCTGATTCCTTTATCCAATTGGATCATATGATGTATGTGAAACACAGTATCTTTCCTGAGTACCCAAACTCGTTTTTTGATGACAATCAAGTTGAAGGGTTCCCATTTGGTTTCAATTTTGATATGCACAAGGAAATGTTCTATATTTTGACATTATTTGATCAAGAAAACCACAAAGATAAAATCCTAACTAACTCTTCTGTAATGGGGGAATATTAAATTATACTGATTTCTGATTCTGATTCATGCCACTAACATGGAAATATGTGCCCCTTTATCATTTATTATTAAAATTAGAGTTCCCACTTTTTCCCATTGGAATTCACTAGGTTCATCCACCCATACGTTTTTTAGTGTCACTTTTTTTCCAACATTTCTATATTAACCATATCTAAATAATCCATTATTAATTGAATTGTAATATTTGAGAGGATATCATGCCCCAATTCAAATTAAAAAATTCATTCCTTCAAGATCCTCTAATATGTATTTTTCCAAATATGTAATTCTCTTGTCTAATTTATCATGAGTTTATAAATATCTTAATAAGTGTTCTAGATCCTAAAATATGTACTTTTTTATGACGAATTTTATCTATCTTAGGGTGGCAGGCTGATTCAATATTCAATTCGTCTTATTTAACCACACTTAGGATTTTTTATGCTTTGAATCACCATGAAATATGGGTTTGTAATTCATTTTTAATTAAATGGAATGATCCAAATGACTTGGTTCATCCCTTTTTTTTACCCCTATCTATGGCATGAAAATCCTCAAAAACACTTTGAACCATCTGTTAGTTCACCTCTGGTTCATGTGCTACCAAAATTCTAGTAATCTCTTATCGTATGTTTCTAATATTCTTAATTGGTTCATTTTCTCTAATGAATAGATAATCGAATTTTATCTCAGTATCTAAAAATTGATTTTATAGAAATTACTAATTTACCAAATCACACATATCACTAAAATAATTAAAAAATTTCAAAAATTATCATCTTAAATTTCTTTTTTGAAAATTCATTATTTATAATTGAAAATATAAACATTTTAAAATATTTCTAATATAAAAAAACCGAATCAAACAACACAATAAATATGAATTATTCTCCCTTAGTTGGAGGTCACATATACCATTTAATTTTAGGCTATTATCATTAGATAATCATATAATGATGGGGTTGCAACTCTTTCAAGTTTCTTAAAACACTATTATACCCAACACACTGGTAACAGTAGGATGAAACATTAACATAATAGATATGTTTATTTGTGATATACATTTCAATTACTAATTATCCAATCTAAATGATAATAATCCAAGTCATGTATTTAACTAGAAGGATTTTCAACTTCATCATGGAAAAAACTGATACAGTTTCTACTCAAATCATATTTGGAATGACCAAATGTAATAAAATTTGTTACATCAATCCCTTCAACCATTGTATTCGGAAATAATGAGTGTTTTACAAGGCCTTTGGTGATATCCCCTAGATAGAAAAAGTGGGAAACAATTGATAAGAGAACCATAAATATTTGTTGAATTATTTTCTCTTTAAAGATAAAAAACCAAATCAGATAACCATAACAAAACAAGAACAATAGTATTGTTGAGTGTTATATAATACAACTCATTGTAATACCAACTAGAAAAAATACCAAATCATATCCATGAACCATATCAGTGTACAAATAAAATTCTAAAACCATCAACTCAAAGGAAACTATGACATCCTGATGTAACTAGTAACTATATAGGTATCCCAACACATGAATCCTTGAAGAAAATATTAGGATAAATCACTAAAAAACATGGATTATTTTTCTTTGCCTATGCATTGACATATAACATATGAAAATATACCAATTTTCCTAAGAAGGGGGTAAGTATAAAACATTGTAAAATTTTCCCAGTGACTTCCCAACTCACACCACTAAGATATAACATGTTACAAAATTTATATTAAAAAATTTCTATAATTTTTTTTTAATATTTTATATGAAAATGATACCCATTTCTACGAATAACTATTTTCCATGGGAAGAAACCCAAAAAATCATTCTATCCATTTCTGAAATCCCATTGGCATATCAAATACATGGATCTACAAATCCACACAATGAAAAAAATACTTTCATAGGTAATTGTTTCATACTCATGAGTGGTAACTCAACCATCTACAAAATCATCACAATATAATGATGTAAAATGTGCAATAATTGATCTTCCCCCTTTAAAAGTGTCATGATAATGAAAATTAATTGACAACAAATATTTATACCAAATAACATAAAAACCAATTTTCATAACCTTTTCAATAAAAATAATTTTATTAAAAACATTTCTAAAAACTGTTTTCATAACTCAATACAAAACAATAGTTTTAAAATTGACATTTTAAAATCACATAACCAAATTAACATTCCCTAAATATCCAAATTCCCTAATAAAATGACAATAATGGATTTACACCATGATTTTTACATCAATTTTATAATTTAATTCAATAAATTCTATCAAATTGAAATATATCATCTGAGCTATAAATAATAGAAGTTGAGAGTTAAAAAAACAACATTGGAGTCACATTTAAAAATGAATAAAGGCACAAAGTATTTAATAAGAATTCTTGGAACTCTATAAAACATTTTCAGATCTTGTTCCCTATTATCCAAATATTCATATATCATCATGACTGGAATCAAATAACTTGGATCCATGATTAACATACTACATTCACGAGTTTACGAGATGTATGGATAATAAAACTAAGTAATCCCATTAGAAACATGCACTTACAATGTATTTTGTCCTCTAATAGAGTAAGATTAACCCGTGTATCACGCATTGATTAACATTAAGGGTCTCTACAGCCTTCAGAGGGAGAGGAAATTCATTTAGGTTCATATTATAAAAAAATGAGTATCATAGAATGTATATAAAATAATATCCATAAAATATTGATGAAATTATTATGGATTCATTATTATGGTTCATACCTTTGAAGATCATATACTAACATTAAGTTATCCACGACCTATAAACTCACCTGAAACGGTTAGCTCACATGGGAAGAATAACCGTGGGACATATCAGATAAACCCTAATGCCCAACATCACACTATTCCCCTATGTTGTCTACGTGGTTTGGCCAAACCCTATGCCTTAACCTGAACCTACCTAGTACCCACAGTTTCAGTTGAACAATTAAATAGAATATGTTGCACGATTTTTATTAATAATAATTCTCGAGTAGTTTACCTCTAGAAAGACCACCAAAACATAAAAAACTCTTATAAGACTGCAAAAAATTAACTCATTTACCATATATACCTAAAATAAATAAATAAATGATTATTTATCTAAAACTAGGTGTCCTTCAAAAGTAGTATATGATCAGAATAAAAAGTGTTTTAAATAACATAGTAATTAAAGTTTATTTATGAATTTTTAAAATAACAATACAAATACGGTTTTAAATTTTAAAAACATTACAATTTATAAAAATATATAATGAATTATAGAAATTATTTCATATTTTTAATATATAAAATTTATGGCACTGGTGAAATTTTTATATACATTTAACAAAGTAAAAATATCTATTTTTCATTTAAAAAAATTTTCTTAAATTTGTTTTACATATTACTTAGAAAACCAAATAACAGTAAATTAATAATAGAACAGGGAAAATTTCAACTAGGAATAAAAAAAATTTAAAAATAAAGGTAAAAAATATTCCACACATGTCAAGAAAAAATGTTATTTCAAGAGAGACAATCTACTACATTAAACTGGAAACCAATGAATATATCACATGGTATCTAACCTCGGTCATATCATGAGATATTTCCATGATTTAAAAACTTGCACTAATTGTGGACTTATATTGTTTCCATGAACATGAAACCAAACTAGCATACACCTAACCGAAATAGGTTTCCCTCCCCATGGGGAATCCTGGAAATTCATATATAAATATTATATCATTTCAAATAAACATTCTACAAATATTATAATAATTAAATCCCATATGGCCATAAGGGTTATGTTTATTAGGAGACTAGATACATATTGATATTATTAATTAATAGTTTTCCATAACTCCAATATGATTATTTAAATAGAATACCCCAATAGAATTATAATAAAAGGAAAATCCCTCCCTAACATTGGAAATTCATACAGAACAATGATAGGGATTAAATGATTAGTATAGATAAAAAAGGGAGATATAAATTTTGAGTGATGTTGAGATTATTATAATGTTACGATAACATCATCAAGTAATTATTTTCATCGAAAAATAATCAGACCAATATATAGAAAGGTCATTATTAAAAAATCATAGCATATTCAGAAGAACAATTAATAATGGTTTCAGTGGAAAATTCATCATTATTGACTCTTATAATAAGAATGTGGCGTCACAAGTAGATGAAATAATATTATAATATACATCGCTATTCAGAATCATGTCATTGAAGAATCATGTGAGCATTGATTGAAAATATCATATCCATATATTAATATGTGAAAAATGTTATTTATATTAATATCCATGAACAATATTATGATCATAAAGAGTATTAATCCAAATAATACATTAAAATGTGAACATAGTTATGGAAAATCATTTCCACAATCATCATAATCATGTCATTAAATATTTATGTCACATTAAATAATGTGATTTAGGATTAATGAATTTTTAGAAACCCATAATTTAAAGGAAATCATAAATATTGATTCTGAAAGATCATAGCAATATTCAAAAATTCATTATAGAATAACCTGTGGAAATGAATTGGGTTTTACAAATTTTTAATTATAGATTAATTAACAAATGGGTAATAAAAATGAATGATATAATCATCCATGAAACAATATCACAATAATCCATTGGTAAAATGAATGTAGATGAAATCATAATATCATATCCTCATATAAGAATATTATTCATTAAAATATTTTTATATTTGTGAAAAAAAAATTTAAAATAGTATTGAAAAATTTTCACAAATATTGGATAATATAATTTTCATTTAGTAACTATAAATAATCAACCATAGTAATATATCATGGAAATAAATTCTTTGAAAATAAATATAGAATATTATAATGTAACCCTAAAATAAATTTATGTTCATATTGGTTGAAATGTCATTCATGGTTTATAAGTTAATAGAATACATTTGTTTCATAAATTTTTTAAAATTAAAAAGTGAGTCATACAAAACCCATCTGAAAGGTTTCCTTTTAATAAATTTTAAGGAAATTAAAAGGTATAAAATATAACATTTTACATGAACTTATTTATATAAATAATACATATATAAAACATTTTAAATAAAATTGATTTATAAAAACATGTTTATCGAACTAGGAAGAAATAAGGACGGATTTTATAAAAAAAGTATATTTTTATGTAAGAATGAGAAGAAATTATAAATATTTCATTAAAATTATTGTATAAAACATTGGATAATAAGATATGTTAGTTTTAAATGACAAGTATCATATAATATTCAGGAATTTAAATTTAACATAGACAATTCTGATGAGATATAAAATAAAAAAACAACCCCATCTTTATACCCTTTTTTCCATACATGTTTAAACATCATGTATAAAAAATCTAGATTTATTACAAATGTATTCTTTAAATATCATACAAAACATACAATGTATCAATCCTTTAAAATTTCTAGTTATCTTTTTCTTAAAAATTACTCATTTAAAGGACCATTCTATTGAAAATTCATCGTTATTCTATGGATTCTTATGTTCAATGGTTCCTATTTTATCATCATTTATAATGATTTATCATCTCTAGAATAAAAATTATTTGATAATAAATTTTTTTATTAATTATATACATATGTATAACCATTAATATAAATCAGTGATGAAAAAATAATGACAAAACATTCTAGAGACGCTGGTTTGTATGTACTAGAGGGTGATGTTATCAACTATTAATAGATAGAATGAATGTAAGGTACATAACAATTCAAATTTCCACAGTAATTATTCAATGAAAAATATTATATACATTCAATAAATTTATTCTCATTAATTTCTATGTAAACTATAAATTAAAAATGAATCACATCGCTTCGTTGAGGTGGTATTCAACTCTTATTCATGAGTGATGTTATCATTTTTCAATAGATGAGAAGGTGATAGAAAATGTCTAAAAATAGAAATAAAACATAAAATTATTATTATTATTATTATTATTGTTATGTAATGATATTATGGTTATAGAATTTTTTATGAGATTTAAGAATAATTAAAAATAAAAATATTGGTAAAAACATATACCTCTTCTTCAGGTATCCTCCTTTAAAAATCACCACAAGGATACTTAGATATACCATTTAATAATTCCATACCCTCATAGTCATGGTTAATGGTATTGGGATATTAATATAGGATAACATGGCTGAGATAAACGGAATGGGTTTTCTAGATTAAATAGTAGAGGAGACTACCTATTTTAAGCAAGGGGAGTGGAATAATTGTTAATATTATGAATATTTTGATATCATAAAATCTCTCTAAAAGACAATTTATATAAAATTGGATATAGAAAAAACATAATAGGATGTAATATTTAAATAAATTCATACAATTGTATTTTTAAATGTTTTTATTTTATATTTTCCCTTATCAATATTGTTTATCATCTTGTAAAAACTTTTATCTTTTACCATAATAATGAATTTCTACGTTTGTTATTATTCATAATGAACTAGAAATAATTCAAAATAAGTAATAATTTTCGATTTTATAAATACAAATATTTAAACCATTATATTAATTATTATATATTTAAGTAGAAAAATTTAATTTTAAATTATGTGCATGATATAAAATGAAAACTGTTGGAAAATTGAATTTTGAAGCATAAAGGTGCATTTATTATTATTATTAGCTACTAAAATTATTTATATAAATGTTAATATATTTTATTGACTATATAATATAATACATTAAATATAATAATTAATTAAAAATTAATAATAAAATTTATTGATATCAAAATACATTGTCTATAGTAATTATAGTTCTCTAAAAAGTATTAATTTTTTAACATCAATACTTTTATATTCATTTTATGACCAATTAATAGTCAATGAATGAATTAATATTTATTTATTTTCATTTAATAATAATATATTTCATAACAATCCTATATCAATAATGATAAAGAAATTTATATTTATAAAAATACAATTACATAATAAAATTGATCTTTTTTCATAAAATAATATTATTTTTAATATTCAAAAAATTTAATATAATACCTTGGAATTAATATATAGAATTTTGTTATAACAAATTTTGTACATACATTTAAAAATTTATTTAGTCATATTCATACCCATCAATATATATTCTAGGTCAAAATTTTAAAGTTAAATAATAAATTTTCAATAGTATATTTGGGATTGGTATAATATGGTGTCTAATTTAATGAATGGTTTTAATGTCAGAAAATTAATTTATATAGAAATATATCAAAATACTTTGGAGTGTTACATTCATTCTCTTTAAAGTATTTCTCTCCTGATATTTTTCCACTTGTATAAAACATGACGTTACTTATACTTCATTAAATCATTGGGTTCCCACATATCATCCACCAATTAATGAATCATCTTGAGAACATTAAGAATATGAGTAGTTTTTTTCATCACATTGTCTTTAAAATCCACAATCTCCAATGGTTGACCGTAAAAAAATATCATTCTCTACTTGTATAACCTATGAGTTTTGTACACGTGGAGGATCATGTACTTCCTCCAAACAAAAAACAACATACACATCATGAGATTGAGATAGGTTCAATGGATGTTTTAATCTATAAGAATCCATAATAGTATCATTAATAATATGAATGGGAAAAATTATCTACGTATCAAATTTCTATTCATTGAAAATATCAAAATAATCTTCCACCGAGTAATTCGAAGTATTAATTCATCAACAACATCAAATACTAGATCCAGATGATGATTTTTATAATTACATTTCTATCATATATTGTATGTCCTGATGTTCTTCTAAATAATTATAATCTTCTCTTCCAATTCCTCAACTAGGAAGACTCCCAATAACATTCATTATCAAACTTCTTCCCGATTCATAAAAGTTATATATATTTGTTCATGGGGGATTCATAAATATCCATCCTAATTTTGAAGATGATGATATTATTGTATGAAAAATAATTATTGGTAAAGAGTTTTCCTCAACCATATTTTGAATCCCTAGAACAAAATGTCAATATATCATCAACTATATTAATGGATCTCTCATAATGACCATCATTCTGAGGATGTTATGAAGCCTTAACATTCTAATATGTAATTATATATATCAGATGACTTCTCTAGAATAGTGTGAAAATATACTGATCCCAATTGAATAAAAAAGAGTGTTCTACCATAAGTAACAATACCAATTACATATCATATATCATGATAAGATGATTAAGTGATAAAACATATCTGATAGAAATAAATTCTGATATCATCGTACGGTGTTATAATAAAACCCATAAAAGAGTTATGGTCTTCAGATTTTTTGAGGGTTTATTAAACAAAATCCATGGTGATGTTTTCACATTTCCATTCTTGTATGGGTTATGGTTACAACATCCCTTTATACTTATTTATCTGGACCATAAAACACTAATATATAAATAATTAAATAACATACTCTATATTATCCGTTTTCATGATTTCCAAATAGAAATACTTTTTCCTATCTGTTATAATTTTTTTATTTCTGGGATGAATATATAATGGTGAACTATTATCTTCATCCAGTAACTCCTTCAAATCTTTTTTTGACCGGAAACATATTCGGTTACAAAATCATATAATTACATCACAATAATGTTGGAAATATAGATAAGTATTCATGTTTTTCTATAGTACCAAATATTCCATATTTTCTTCATTAATCCTCACATGGATGAATGGTTGAAAAATCTTCTGAGAAATATATGATATATCCCACTATAATGTGATTTCAAGATCAAACTTCTCTAAATAAATTTTTTTGACCTCTTTAATTACTCATAATAGCTATGTTATCATGGTAATTATGTATCATAGAATCAGTATAACATCATTATAATTTATTTTAAAAGAATAATAAACTATATAGCTTTCTTAATACACAACCTTAAGCATTAATCAAATTGATATATATTATAAAAAAATATTATGATTTATATTATACCATTATAATATAATCACTGAATTAGAGGGTTAGAATATGAGTAACCAAATTATGAAATATATGTATAGTGGATATAATATATAATAAATTATTGGACAATTATTTGGAAATATGAACTTATATTTTAGTAAAATTTTTTATAGTTTAAAATATAATTTTATTCAAAAATATAATTTTATTTCATTTTGTAGCTAGAACATATATTTAATTTTCACTACTTTTAGAAATCATATATTAAAATATTAACATAAATTATGAAATAATAATAATATAAGACACTTAGGGTTAATTTTGTTTATAATATATTTAATTATTCATTGAATAATGAAAAATACTAATTTTTTAATATTGTCATACTTTTTTACTAAATCATGTAATTTAAAAGTCTCAATATATTTGGTATTTGATCAAAAAATAATATACAGTCCCTTTTACTAAAAATTATATAATTAATACCACCAAACTGAAAATAGTTATATAATTTAATATAAGATAATTTTAAGGATTAAAAAAATAGTTTCTAAAAATCATGTTCTTCATTGTGTTATCTGATTTTTTGTTAAAATATATTTCAACCAATTATGAAGATTAAATAATAAAAATTGCATAATATATTTGGAATAATGATTTTTTTTCAAATAATACTTTCTTATTTTTGGTTACTATAAATATTGAAATTAAAAATCATTTATCACACTGGTATGGATAAAATGATTCAAACATGATTAAAACCCTAAGATAAGGCCCCAATATCATTCAAAAATAATTTATTATTTAATTTGATGTTATAAATTCAACCATAGACATCAGAAATTATAATATATGGAATTTAGGTTTCATTTTTCTTAATATTTAAATTTATATTATTTTATGAAAATAAATCTTGGAAAATTAAATCTCTTGAATTTAATGCTTATAATTTTTTCATAAAGATAAAATGAGGAAATTTTATGTTTAAAAAAATTATTTTAAATTTTAATAAAATTTATGATAATTGAAATTAATATCCAATTTTTTTTATTAAATGATTACCGAAAATGATTAAACATCACCAAAATAGTTCTTATTCAATCAATAGAAAAAATAAAATAAATAATTTTAAAAATACAAAAAAAATATGATTTTGTTTAATTAGTGTGTGAAATGAAATATCTAGATAAATATGACATGTTATTGATGTTTTAATAGTTTTTATTATAATTAAATAACTATATTGATGTATTTAGGGTGAATGTAAATGAATTGGTTTAAAAATGAAATTATTGATATTTTAAAAAATTATTTTTTATTAAATTATTTAAAAATAAAAATATATTACAATTATTCATTTATGATGAAAAATTGTATAATATTTCAACCTTTTGAAATGTTTTAGAAAGTTTCTAGAGTATATTTAAAATTATAACCCATTATTATTGTAAATATTTGTACCACAGTTATGGATAAAATTTGTTGATAAATGGTTTAGACAAAATTATAATGTTTAAAATGACACCATGATGTTTCTAAATTTCTTTTTTAAGGTATTTACACTTCGACATATTTTTCGTTGAATATATGGCTACATGGATTGGATTTTCATGATAATGAGGATAACCATAATATATTTTATTTATAGTACATTGAGACATGTAGATTGAAAAAATCAATACACATTATCTTATAATATTTATTTTCAATTAATTATAGGTTATGTTCTTCTTGAAATAGCTTCTGGATATTCCTTAATAAATTATCTAAATGGGGCCTACTAATGAAGCAGTAAATGTCTTACCTAACCTTATTTAATTTATTCTTCTATTAAATCAATTTAGTCTATTATAGTCAATATAATATAATATTTCTAATATCCTAAATATAATAAAATATTATTGTAATTATATAACACCAATATTTTTCATCTATTCCATTAAATGGAAAGTGATTGTATTGCTCATGCGTATATGTGGACCACCACCTCTATGTAATGATACAATTAATTTTCTGTCACCATATTTTTGGAATTATTTTTATGACTTTTTCAAAAGTTATATATAATAATTATGACATTATTATTAATTTATAATTATTATATAATATATACCTTCTAAGTATAAAATCTATTGAAAAATGATAACATCACTCGTGCATACGAGGGGACTACCACCACAACGATTCGATGTGATTATTTTTTCTTTTTTTCTTTATATGGATGGTAATAGGAATAGATTTAATGAAAAAATATGAAATATATTATATATTTTGGATTCTTAAATGCTGAATTATTATTAAATTTTGATATTTTCTTTTTGAAAAATATAAAAATAATACTTATACATTTGTTCATCCTAATTCCTCCATGAATGTTGCAATTAATTTTTCTATCTCTACAATTTATGAAAGAATATATATATATAATGAATATATTTTATATTTATATCATGGTTATATTTTTGTAGATGAATGAAGTGAATAAATATAAGCACAATAAATTCTAAATAAGATTCCCATGAGAACGAAATAGAGAACACCAAAAAATGTTGATTTTTATAAGGGGTCATTAGTCAATAGATATTGAAATGTTATATATTGATCATATATTATATTTTTTATCTTTAAATTACGTGGGAAGAAAATTATAATAAATTTAAATTTATTATATTTTAGATTAATGTTCATTTGATCCGAGTTAAAATTGATGTAAGAGTTTATCTTCTCACTATTATTTATATGAGACTTATTCTATTTCACCACTTACTTCCATTATGAACTCTATATAATACCCATGAATTTATTTTAAGATTCAATCATGGATATTTTGGGGGTTTAAAAATCCATTTATGTTTTTCTTTTTCATGAGTGTATCATATGGAAATTATTAATGTAGTAGTATATTTATGTTATAACCTCATGGTTTATCATGATTGTTTATGATTTTTTTACTGATGATGGAATTATAAGATCAATATCAAAATAATCTAATGATATTATTATATTTTTATTAATATTAGAGATTAATTTTTTCCTTTAATTCTCCAATCTATATTAATTATAGACACCAAATGAATATTTTTGTAGAAATCCCACATTCTCTCTCTCTTTGAAAGAAATTTTTTTTCATTAATTTTTATGTTTTCTTTAAAATGTATTCTGTAATATTTTAAAAATATCCTTTAAATGGTTAAAATAATTTTCATTCACATTAATCATTTAAAAAAAATCAATGGAAACATGGAAATTTATAAATGAGGAACTTTTAACTTGTTACTCAAAAAGTTAATAGAATATTTTTTATAAAAAGAAAATGAATAAAATTTCTCTCATCAAGAATAGTAAATTATTAAGTGAATGTTTTATAATTTTCCATGGTTATTTTCAAATATTTTTTTTCATAACATTTTTTTAGTTTTAATGTTTTAAATAGGTGATTGAAAATTCAAAATCATATTTTACTGAAGACATATTCCATGTGATAATTTAATGTATTTTTCAACTATGATGAAATATATTGATGATTATTATGATTTTTAAGATATGATCCAATGATACAATCATTATTCATTATCTATTTTTTATAAATATAATAATGAGATGTTTATGAATGTAATATTCTTTAATCAAGTTGTGATATTTGATGAAGGATTTACGATCTTGTGGAAAACATATAATTGGATTTTTATTATGTGACTGGTGTGACTTGAAATTTACTAACCAAAAATGCATATGGTAAATATGGATACCTCAAGAGATGAATATGATATGTTTGAAAGTAATTTCATGTTATAAATTTTTGGCATGGACATAATTTTTATATCTTTAATTTTTTTTCATGGACCTTGTTTCCATTAAAATAACATTATGTGTTTACATGGTTTTAGGTCCATATTTTATTCAAGGGACTAATTTAATTTACATAACTTAACGACTGAACCTTTGTGTATATTTACATGTACTCAATGTTATATGGTTATATTTTCCCCACATTAATATATATATAATATGTTTTCATGGAACATGATTGATGTTTTACGAGTCTTCACTATTATAATATTTTCTATTGTTATGATAGTGTTTTATTCCATGAATAATGTTTAAAATCTATGATATATTTGGTATGAATTTTATAATTTATTATAATGATATAATAACCTTATTTAAATATTATTATTTTGTATCGTCATTAATTAATGTCCCCTATGATGACCCTTTCTGGGCATTTGAGCCCACCATTTATTATGATTTTCTTTCCCCATGTTTTGAAAAACTATTTCATATAGGGTATACCTGAAAACTTTTATATATGGGAAATTCTGAACACATTTCAATAAATAATCATACTATGTCTCTAATTTCTATAGAAACTAAACCTTTATGATTCTAGAGTGGATAAAAAATGTTATGTGTTAAAATTTAAATCTAATATAATTTAATATTAATATATATATCTACTTTGTCCAGGTAATTATTATAAATTTAAGTATTAGATAATATTTAGAGATTCGAGATTGAAAATGTTTGTAAAAACTCTAGGGATATGTGTTTTTATAGAAGAACATACTATAAATTTTATAAGGTAGATATTATATGTATTTTTAGAAAATACATCCCTATATGAATACTATAAGTGTACACAGCTTTACAATATATTCATTTAGGGGTAATAACCCTACAAATAGATTGTTTATTATATACTGACTATCATTCTACTTCTTAGTGAGTGTACACTTATAATTAACATAGTATTAATATTTCTGAGGATATTCATGGGATAACTCATATTTTCCAAATAAACAACAATAATGTATATTAATAGAAGAAACCCATGGATTACCATGTTTTATTTGAATGTGTGATTGATTTAAAATTATGTGCATTGATTTAGAAATCTTAGCAATGTTTTTTTCATGAATGTATGAATTCTCACTCTGATTTTTTTTTCACAGTATTATATTTCATTATAGTTAAAGTAAAAAAACTATTTGAATCATGTGAACAAAAAATATGGCTGATCATGAAATGAATATATTCATGAACAACCAATAGAAATATGATTTGGGATTAAATATTTATTGAATATGAAAATTTTACTTTCTCAATCTATAATTGATAATGTAGATATTTTTGAAAAAAAAAAATTAAACATATTGGGAGAAACATGAAATTTAATATTTTTTATGAAAAATTTTATCCATCATCTATAGATATTATGACCCTATAGTTATAGATAAATGTGTCAATATGAGGTAGTTAATATTTTATGTTCTTATATTGAATAACCATGAATATTATTACCTATCCATTAATCATTTCTACCATGAAACAAATAAATGATGGAATATTAGTTAGAATATAAGTAAGGATGAAAAAACTACCTCTCTAGAATGACATGATATTAATAATTTATTTTCCCAAAAGAACATTAACATATTATATAAAAAAATGTTGATGGAATTCACTATGCATATACACAAGGATGATGAATCTACTTGTACATATAAGAAAAATTTAAAACACATGAATGGCACACTTATTGTTTAATTACAATCTATAATAGAGGACTAGACAATTCATATGTGGTTTGAGACCACATCCTAAATGTTATTACCTAGACGGTAGATTGGAAAATATAAATAGATCATTCGATGTACACTCATTGTTTGAATAAAAGATGGAAACTCACATAGTTCTGGTGATATGAAAAATGAAGAATGAGTTTTAAGGAAGCTCTATTTGTATATCAGATGAAGGGAAGAAAACTTTTCAAACTCATAAATTCCAATATTTTTTTGAAGGAGCACTCATATGGATTTTGTAAGAAAAAGAATGTGTTTCACATGTGGGAATCCAAGTCATAGGGTAAAATGATACCAATGTTATTTAAGGATTACCTAAAATGAAATTAATGGAGAGATAGATCAATAAGATACATCATTGAAATATTAGTGTTATAGATTCAAGGAGTTTGGGTATTATACAAAAAAACCTTAATCCAAAGTATAATGTGGATAATAAGCCACAAAAACACCTTAATTCAATGGTAAAAGAGCATAATTTTGTGCTAAAAATTGGTTTATGTATATAAGGATAGTTACGAAACACATATACTCTAATATAGGGTAATGGATTCCATGTTGATGTTTTTATAAATAAAAACAATTAAATGTTGTCCCCTTTTGGAATTTAATGTGATTTTGGGCATTTATTGGATATCTTTATGTAGATGATATATTTATTTTTAAGATATATAAATTTTTAGTGATATTCTCAATCAACCTATGATAATTAATTAATAAACTTGGGAACCCAAACATCCACTGATTTTTTTTCTAATAATAGATATTTTTTAATGAATAATGTTTTAATTTCATTTTATAATTAGATTTATTTTACAATGACATTATTTTTTTCAAATGATTAGTATATTTTTGAAAATATGTATTAAATTTATATACATTTTTGTATGATACTTGATGTGTGATTAAAATTATTTAATGTTAATTCTAAAGTTAATAATGGTTGGATATGAGATTAAATAATTCCAATCATTACATTTTAATTTTTGTTAGACATATTATTGGGGATCCTAAAACGTCACTATTTTTGAATTGAATAAATTTATCTTGTAGCAGAATTATAGGGGTTTTATAGATTAATGTATTATATTAAGATAACATGTGTTTACTATATTTGTTTTGATAAATATTGAAGAAATAATGAATGTATTTTCATTCCATTATGGATATTATGGTTTGTCAAAATTTAATTTTAGTTCAGCAGGAAAAAAATATTCCACTTTAATATTCATTTCATGAAGTATGAGATGAAGTGGAATTTTATCGAAGCGGACCAAAATGATGAAATTGTGATTATGAAATGTAATGATATAAAATAAGTGTATTTACTTGTGTAATAAAAATTGATAGTAAAATAAAGCCTACAATTTTGGAAAAGGGTCTTGAAATAAAAAGGTAATTTTTTTTTAAATTCATTTCCATTTAATCGATTTCCTTTTTACTTATTAAAGATTTAGGGTTTTATGGTCATTATCTTTATCATTACCATTTTCTATATCGACCACTATTAGTAATTGGACATCGGTTTTCTCCTATATGTAATTATTTTGACATCACACAATGTTTCTACATATCTAGGATCTTGATTATGTTCTATTTTAGGTAACGTATAAAATTCCCAATTTACCATTTAAATGAATATTCATTATATCTCCCAAGGATGTGGGTTTTCAATAAAGATACTTTTAAATGTAGATACATTGATGAAAATGAAAACAATATGGTGGAAAATTTATTTATGTAGGGATGTAACACCACTAATTGTTATTTTATAAGAATAATTACCTCGAAATATTTCTAAACATGCAATGCTGATCTTTATGTGGAATGAAATAACTAAAAAATTGTTATAAATAAAAATTGACTTTTATTACATAGTAATTGAATTGTTCAGTATGAATATGAGTTTCCTCTTTATTAAATATATCTTCAACTATCCTACTGAATAAAATTTTATAGATTAATTTTAAGGAAACAAAATCTTAATTTTTAGTAAAGTGAATATATTATTTATAAAGGAATTTTCTTAGAAAGTTATTTTTTTCAATTTTTATTTCGAAAATATAAAATATTTTATCATATTTTCGAATTTATATTTATAAAATAAAAATAATTTATGAAATTAGAATATTAGAAATCAGTTATTAATATTTTTTTAGTTACCTACATTGATAGAGTAATAAGTTAATAGTGAAAAATATTGATGATTAATATACAATCATTACTTATAATTATATAAATTAATTTAATATCTTTATTTCATTATTGATTTGGTATTTCATTTATTATTATTTATGTGATTCATAATAATATAATTAAATAAATTCTAATAACAAAATATTTATGAATTTTATAAAAGTTAATTTTTATGCTCCAAAACGCATTTTTATTAAAACTGTTTTTCATTTGGTTTCATACGTCTAAGATAGAATTTTTATTTTTCACTTAAAAAGATTGAATTTTGTAAAATTCATAAAATATATGAAATTAGTGGGTTTACATTTAGTAAATTGGTCATTTTTATTTTCGTTCACAATGAAAAATAATAGTGATAAATATATATCCCATTGGTAGAGGTAAAATGGTTAAAAATGTTTTAAACCCATGAAATAAGGTCTAAAAATAATAAAATCCATTCCATTATTTTATCATAAAATTATAAAATATATATCACAAAAATTATTTTATGGTATTCTGAAATAAATATCCCTTGATAATGAAGTTTATATTATTTTTGAGTAAATACAATTTCATAAAGTCTCGCTCTTGAATATAATGTCTATAGACTTTTTTCATAAAAAAATAGAATAATTTTGGTTATAAATTTACATATGAAATGAGAATTAATTTTTTATCATTTTAATTTATTTACAATTATTTTATTAAATAATTACCTAAAATATTTATGCAACCCCGATATGACATATATTAAATTAATAGGAAAATAAAATAAATGATTTAAAAATATAAAAAAAATACCATTTGGGTGTATTATTATATTAAATTAATTTGGTTGGAATATATAAAATTATAGACTATATTTTAAAATTTAATTTTTTAATTATATAAATATCATGATGAAATCAATTTTAAGGTAATGAATAACATCAAAAATTACATTAATGATATTTTTAAAAAATAATATTTTTTTAAATTATTTAATACTCATAAATATAATTAATGTGGAGAATTACAATCATAAATGATCAAATATTTGTTATGTATAATTTTTATAATATAATTGTTATCATATATGTAAAATTATAGCCTTTTAAAATTTAAAAAGATGTTACCATTGATATGTTTACAATCAGTTATGAAAATGGTTATTCAAAATTATAATCTATAAGATAACCCCCAAAAATGATCAATTTTTTTATCTATGTATATTACGACCTTATACTATTTTGTTATATTTTATAGTGATTTTAATAAATTTTACTGAAGGTGAATTAATTATATTTTAAGATTTTTTAAAATTTCAAGTGTGTTCATTCACTCTGTGATAAAAGGACACCCCCTTTATTATTGTTATACATTTTTTGCAGTACATCTAAATAAAATTTCAAATTCAATTTTAAAATTTCATATACATGAATTTGGGTTTTCTAATTTTTAAAAATATTATAAGGGACATTATGAAAGGATCCAATAGAGGCATACCGAAGAAAAGGCGATATTATTATCTGAATATATTCAATTTACTTACTCTTCTAGCTATTCTAAATAAGAACAATTTATTCAATAATAATAAATTTAGTATCAGAATTATAGTGAAATATTATTATAAATATGTAAAAACCAATATCTGCTGAATATTTCATCAAATATGAAGTTAAAATATTTCACATGGATATGTGTGGACTAATGGCACCATGTAGCGATATAATTCATTTTCAATCAGAATCACCAATCTATGTTATTTTTTAATGGTTTAGAGTTTTAATATGATATATATTTCATAATTATAATTTTTTTAACTATAATATGATATTTACCATGTTACCCTTTTTTGGAAAGCTACAACACCTCTCATGTGTATGTGACGACTTCAACCACAATGAATTAATATGATTCATTATTCATTTTAAATTTTCATAAATGGTAATATAGATTGAAATAGTGAATAAATATGATTTATATGATATTATAAAGATTATTTAAAGGTGAATTATTATATACATTTCATTATTTCCATCCATTGAAAACTAAATACAACAGATTTTCCCACATAGGACCAATCATCTCCTTGGTTGATGTAATAAATTTTTATGCCTATAATATCTATGGATGACTGTAATAAAAAATATGAAGAATATATTTGATATTTCTATAAATTTTAATATTATTAACCATAATTAATCATTATCCTAATACAAGTACATGAATAAACGAATTTAAATTCTCATGATAAACATAATAGTGAACATCCCAAATGATGATTTCATAGCAGAGTTATTAATAAAATGTATTTAAAATGTTATATATTAAAAAATTAGTTTTTAATTCTATGATGTTCTATTGTGTATATAAATAATATGTTTAAATTTAATTCACATGTGGATAAATTACATTTTAATAATGTCAATTTAATTCAATGGTTTCTAATATTGCTTTTATTTTTGGGTGAGTAATTCCAGAATCACATTTTCCTTACTTTGTATGGGGTATATAATACCAATTAATTTCATTATTTATTATTTTATGAATGATAATGGGATTTCGTAATCCATCAAATCCAATATCATTCATGAGGTTTTTATATAAATTTTTTAAAGAAATAATAGATTTATATTATAATCTCATTTTCCATCGATGATTTTTGTGATTATATTCAATGATGAATGTTTATGAAAATTCTATAAATATTAAAATTTATTTTAATATCCTCCTTTAATATTTTATGTTACGTGTTTTAATATTATTTTATTCTCTTTAGGTATTCATGAGAACAACAGATATGTTTAAGGAAATACAACTTTAACTCTATCTTCAGTCAGATATCCTTTTTTTAAAATTCACATTAAATAATTAAAATATTTTCAGTATTATTTTAATGTTATATTTTGAATATTTAGAGTCAATTTTTACCATGTTTTACTTTTTATAAAAATATTTCAAATTAATCATCTTGTTATTTTCCAAAAAATCACCTTATACTTTTTACAAGAAATTTAGTCAGAATTAATATTTTAGAATACATAAAATGAATGTAATTTTTCATTATTATGAATATTAAATACTATAATTATTATTATAAAATTTCTCTGTGTGTTTTTTATATATGTTTTTTCCATTTTTGGAAATTTTTATTATTATAGTTTTAATATAAAATTGGAAAATGTATTGTCATTATTAAATATTCTATGAAATCTACCAAAGGAACTCTAAATAGGATTGCATGCTTTGATGTTACATATTATATACTCATATGATAATCTAATGATACCAGTCTTTTTATTTTTATGGATGTTTAGTGATTCAATTGATGTGTTTTTAAGAATCAATTTTCCTTACCATGTGTTATGACATATGAATAATTATTTATTATGTTATTTTCGACATATGAATGGACTAGGATTATGTTATAGGTCTGAACAAAATTTTGTATTCCTTATTAATGTAGCAGTAAATAATGAGAAAATCAATAGATAAATAACTTTTGAATGAACCTAATTTCTGGTTCACAATTTTTTTGTATGGACCATGTATTCATATACATATTATTATTCATGGACCCATTTTCATGCCCATAATATTATGTGTGGTACTAGTTTAATTTCCATAAATTTATATAAAGGCCTAATATCATTTACTTAACATAATGAGTGATCTTATTTTATTTTATATATGCTCACAATGTTATAAGCTTATTTTTATCCCAAAATCGAAAATAAATGATATGATCTCATGGATCATGACTAATTATTAAATATTACATACCCATATGAATGTGTTATATAATTATAATAATTTTTTAATATATGATTTATGATTATGATGTATGAAAATTTGGTTATAAACATTATAATATATGATCATGATATCATACTTTTTTTATGATATTATCATGTATGATCATTAATTTATATCTCATATATTATGAATTATTAATAATATAAGCTCACCCTTTCTAATGTATTTTTATCCCCTTAGGTAAAAAGGTAACAAGTGGGATATAAATTGGAGTTGATCTATGTTGAAATTTTCTAAGATCATCATGATATAAGAGGATTCTGAATTTTATATCAAAATAAAGAAAACCTTTATGGTATTTTCATGGATTATAATCTTATATGTTGAATATTTGTAAAAAGTAATTCAATATTAATATATATAACTCTTATGGTTCTATTATAATCTTCATTGTTTCCCTTCCAAATATGATAATATATGGATCAATCATAATACCTGATCATATCAATCTATATTATTTTAAATGTATTCAACTCTTTCTATGTGAATACATACTTTAAGGATATTATAATCAGTATATATATAACAACATTCACATTATTAATAACTCTTCCAAATATTGAATGAACAAAATACCACTACTAGTTCCATATAATGAGTATGGTTATTTTCTGTTGGATGTTAACTTGAATGTGGAATATTTTATCCCTATATCATTCAATACAAGACAAATCTTGGTCCCTTCATTGATTCCTTTATATAGATTATAAAACCTTCTCCACAAGTAGGGTAGTTTGACAACATTTTCCCTAACCAATATTCTTTCATGTTATATTATATTTTCCACACAATAGTATATATTTTGGAATATATCTCCCATCTGAGTAAACTTGGTTATTTAACTTTATAATCAAGAGATATTTATCACAAAGGACCTAAATTAATGTGTTCAAAAAAAAATTGATAGATATCAGTCCGTATTATTTGTATAATTAATTACTAAATAACATCAATCCTTGAAGAATTCATGGATATACCATCTCTTTATATATATATAAAACATAAGAATCAAAAATTCTATAACAATAATTCACACTTATTGAATGTGTTATTTAACTTTTCCATCATCATGTTCACCAGAACTATATTCAAATGATATTCATGATCTTCCTTACACTTCGAATACAAAATAATTTCAACTATAATAAATACCAAAAAAAATAACAATGTAATATGTAAAGGAACTATTTAATAAGTATTTGAAGATAGTTAGAATAGTAGTAAGTCATAATAGAATTAAAAAAATTCCTAACAACCATAATTGGAATAAAATGATTCCTTAGATATATATTTCGTATTAACCTAAAATGATGATAACTAAAATTATGGTAAATCATAGAAATGTGTTGATCTCCAATCTGTTGATAAAGAAATTCACTAATTCATGGTATAAATACCTTTTCATCACATTTATATTTATACGTTATATAAAAAAAATGAAAATACACATTTACCCATATTTCCTTATAATAAGAAGAATAGATACACCCCAATGTGATGAACTATGAAACATGAATCCATCATCTAGATTTTATTTTATATTTTTTTATAATTTTTATAAGTCAATCAGGACTATTCTATATGGATTTGAAATAGATGTATCAAAATTTATGGGTTTTACTAAAATAATAAACATTATGATTTATGAGATGAGTATAAAATTCTATAGTAAATAAAATATCCTACTACTAAACAATTGGAATTTCATTAATTTATAGTTTATGCCTAATTATATGAGATAAATATAACTAAAGAATACTATTTATGACCCATACAATGGCTGTAATTTATATTGGAATTTTATATTCATCCTAACACTAATATATAAATATGGGTTTATTTATGATAAGAAATGTGACTTCCCTAACTAGAAAATTGATAGTGGATTATTATAAAGAATTTCAATCCATGAACAAAGTCACAAAAAATTCTATAAGATGGAAAATAAAAATGGTTATTCAAAGAAAAATCCCACAAATATATATCAGAGAAAATATATCGATGTGATTTGTGGTCATCATATGATTAAGAGATTTTAAAAATCACTTAACATCTGATATTAGAGATAGTAGTGTGATATTTCTACATAATTATTCAGAAACATATTTCTTTTATAAAAATAATAAAATAATGCACCATTTGTTATATAGTGGATGATAAATTTACCGTTATTCATGTCATTATCCCCAAAATATTTAGTTCTGATATGAAATTATTTTCTATTATCTTTTTTATATGATGTATTTGAGATCTAGCATCCACATTCTCTTATATTATGTAATTAATTTACTTAATGCCTAGTTTCCATAAATATGGAACATTTAACATCTTTGGTCGAATACTTTTAATCATTATATTACATTTTCTATACTATTCATACCTCGTAAAAAAACTATCATAATGAACTTACATTTAGTATTTTAAAATTCTCCTAGTTCAATTGATGAAATTTTCTAGGTATTTCAATGATAATATTTTTTATGAAGGTGATTAGAATTTTTCTACTCCATGGGATTTACCGCATGAGTTTTCATAATGATATGGTTTTATATTCATACAACTAAAACAATAATAGTTATTAGTGTTCCCACTGTAATTTTTTAACAGCCTATCATATAGAAATTTTTCTTCAGAGCTATGAGAGTATCTTCATGATAAAAACTTCTTACATATTGGTATTCAGAAGCAAGAAAATTGATCCATTTGTGTCACATGTTAGATTATAAAACCAAAATGTTATACTAAATGTTTTTAAACCTATTATGATAGGTATCAATAGATTTATAATCCTTTTGATTTATCTCTAGAAATTCCAACCCCATCTTCTTATAAATATTTGGAATGTAATACCTATTTGAAATTATACACTTAACCTCCCATCGTTTCATGGTGTTAATTTTATCATCATGAATCATTTTCATAACGATAGTCTATAATTGATCTACATTACATTCTGAAAGATTCACATCCAATTTTTTTCATATTATGATAATATAAGTATATAAAATATCTTTTCATTTGATTTGATCAATTTTATAAAAACTTGTGGATCAGATGACTCACATTTGTAGAGAATAATGAAACACATTAATGATATAATGACTTGTTTCTCCCTCATTTTTATATTAGGAAACTCAATATTGTTTTTATTACTCAAATGATGATATAAATTAGTGAGTATTGTCATATGATATTTCATCATCTCAACCAAGACATTTGTCTAATAATGAGGATGTTCGTTGCATTTTCCATTTCCTTTTTTTCATGTTATTATTTTTAGTTCTATCTCTTGAATAAAATCAATAACATTAGTGTGAGAAAAAAATCATTACATACAAATGTGACCAATCATATGATTATGAATTTAACTCTTATAATGTCCTAAATTTTGGGAAATTAATTCAAACCATGCCACAATAATATTATCACAAGTTTCAATTCGTTTTCATAGGTTTTCATATATTATATCATCTCATTATTAATATTAATTCAAAAATAAAATTTGAATTAATAAAAACATATTACATGTCTGTGTAAAAGAATTGTCAATTTAATTCTTTTTAATCATTTATATGAATACCAATTTAATACCCAATAAATAATTTTAGGGATATTAAACTGAGGAACATTTTTTACAGATCCTATTACAATATTACTGTTTATGTAAAATGGTTTCATTTCTAAACTACCAAATAATTTATACATTACCAAAACATTATTAATTTATCCTTAAATTTACTTATTCCCAAGGTTTTCACCAAATATTTATATTCCTAATCTAAAAAAATAATGAAAAATAGATATAATACCAAATAAGGTTACAAAAACATTACAACTATAAATATAAATTTTTTAGATGAATATACATTACATCTCATGCTAAAAAAAACCTAAAACCATAATGGATTGGATTCATTAGAGACTAGAAACATAATCAGATTATTAATGAATTTAGTTCAACATATCCCATTTTCATTCATTATATCTTTTCCAATTCTAGACTAATCATAATTAAACCATTTATCCAAAATAGAGAATGGGAAATATAATAAATTCTACGATCTGATGTTCATTAAGGAATAAAATGGGTGATCTCAGTCATAATTGAGCATAATATGATCATACAGGTTAGATAACATAATATAGATCATGTTCATAACATAATATACTCAAACATAACCAATAAAATATCATTAATATTAAAACTTTTACTATTAATCAAAATTATTCATAGGGGTTTCAATGAATAAATAATTATTATAGAGTAACAAAAATGTCATATGGGATCAAATACATAAGAATTATAATATTCAGAACAATGATATTTGAATTAATTTCCATACATAATATTTTGTTCACTTCTAGAAAAAATCATACACATGAATAAATATTTGAATGTAAATATTTTCAATCATTTCCACACACAATCTTGTGAGTATAATTATGTGAAATCATACCCCTCCGTCAAAATGTGTTCAAAGCTATTTCTGAACACATCTAAACTTATCATTATCTTCTCAAATGATAAATATATCAAATCAATGAATACATTATACATCATCATAATTCTTCTCTCACCAATATAAAAACAATAATAAAATTGAAATGTGTAATATGGTTTGAAAAAAATCATCAATTCATCATATCATTGCAAAAATGAAATTAAACATGTGGAATTTTTATAACAATATAACATAAATATACCTATGGAAAGAAATAGATTTAATGGAATATTATATAAAACATCATAATGATAATTAAGTTAGGATTTTTTTTTATTATAAGAAAATATCCCTCTTTATGACTAAAAATTCCAAATATATGTTGACATATAGAAAAATTACATTAAAGGATTATATTACCAATTCATTAATAATATTAAAAGCATCATATTATTAATTTTATATTACAAATTTAAACATTATTTAGTATTTAGAATAATATTTTATTTGAAAATATATTTGGAAAATTGGAATGGTATTTTTACATAATAGAAAGATCATCATGGTGCAAAATTCAGACTTATCTTATTTGTTCAAATAACATATTCATTTTGTAATATCAGAAAATTTATTAGTGTTACCTACATTATGTTATTTAAAATATTCATTTAAGTAATTTTGAATTAATTTATACAATATATAAAAATTATCATTCTCAAACAATTACGAATATATATTTTTTTATACAAAACAATTTTATGAACATGTACTTGGAAGAAAACAATAGTCAACCAAAGTGGAAATCAGGATACCAATTCTTATAAAAATATTTATGATAATTTTTTGTACAAATGAGATGAATATTTTTCTATTATGGATAAATTATAATAATAATATTATATTAAAAAATATATCTTTGGTTTAGATGATAAGTGACATGTAATTTACTACAATTGAAATTTAACATACCTAATCCTTTAAAAATGATATTTTAACATAATATCTTACCAAACGACAGGTAATTCTTCTTATGAATTTAAAAACATAAAGAAATTATAAATAAGTTTATTAAACAAATATTGAAATGTAGTTTTAATAAAAAATGAAATATTTATTATTCTTTTATAGTTTGTAATTATTTTTATGAATAACTCTTCAATAAAATAAACATTTAATTGAAAATTTAATTTCATTCCATGCATGATTCAGATCTATTGTTCTTTTATTTTTACTTTTTTATGGTATTATAAAATACATAATAATAATAATGTGATAATTATGATATTAATTCATTATATAGTATTTTAAAACCATTCATTTAAATCTATGATGAAAAACAAATTACCTCCCATCAGGGGGACTATAGTCTGTATGTATGCAGAAGTGATGTTTTCACTCTTTGTTAAAGTGAAAAATTGTAATCTAAAATACAAATTAAAAATTTAATAATCATAATTATATAAAAATTATTGTATATATATTCATTAAATATTTTCTTATTACAATATTCATATGATTTGAATTAAAAATACATGACATCACATTGTGGAGGTGGCCCTCCACCCCTATGCACAAGCGACGTTTCCTATTTCAAATTATTGGGAAAATATATAAAATTGTATAACAATATTTGCAAAAAAACGATTAATTATAACAAATATACAAATTATATAATTTTATGATGTGTAAATAACATATTTAGGTGGTTGAAGAAGAAGGAATCATATAACATATTGGTAAGTACATACAACTCTTCATTGGATATCCCCCTTTGAAAAGAACATTATAGATCCTTATATGTGTATTTTTTAATAATAAAACACCAAGTTAATAGATAATGTTTTTTGGAATGTAATTATGATTGAATTGGTTGAAATAATGGCTCATTTAGGGTGGATAAGATATAATAAAATGTTCTCTTTTAAAACTGAGGGTAGGGGCATACTTGTAATTAATAAAATTAACAGAATTTAATAACATCATTCTATTGTTAATGTGTCTCCAAATTTTGTTATAGTCATAGATATTAAGAGATAGTTTTGAAAACAAAACATCCAGTGGGATTTAGATAATTTTTGAGTTTTTTCTAATCCTTATCTTTTTTATAGAACCCCTCATTAACCAATTTAACAATTACTTTAAACAAAATGTTTTATCTTAGTTAGTAATCGTAATAACTAGATATTGAATTTATATTCTTATTAATTCTTGAAATTATGATTTAAAATCTAAAATATATTTTATCCTATTTTATTTATATAAATTTAATATTTTTATACACAAATAATTGAACAAAATAAAAGATAACACGTTTTATGAAAATTTTCATTTTAATAATAAATCACTTTTTATTCTGATTCATTTCCGAGTAATAAAAATTATACTATTTTTAATATATTTTATTTATGTTATCATCGAAACCATTCAATAAAATAATTTATAAATAAATATTAAGAAAAATGTTTTACATACAAATATAAAATTAATAAAAACTAATTTTTTTATAAAATAATTTCTCTTAAAATAAAATTCATCAATCTTTCTTCCTATCCAGTTAAAAATCAATTTATAAATATTTTTTTGAAACTAAATTCTTTTATATTTCTTAAAAATAATTCTTCTATAAATATTAATACACATAATATATTGAAAAATACATTACTTTAAAAATTGATCTTTTAACGAATAAAATTATGAAATTATTAACTATTCATTAATCCATAATTCTTTATTAAGGATATTTTTTATACCTCATTTTGACAATATTAGTTTGTCCAATTATCACTATAAAATATAATTTATAAGATATAACAGTCACATTTAATAATAATATTTTAGTATTATATTAATGTTTGATTAAAAACCTCATTTAATGTATTTAAATATATCATTGAAATAAAATTTAATTAGAGGGAAATATATCATAATATTTAAGGGAGTACACAACACATAAATATATTTTAATGTTGAATAAATATTAGTTGTGTGTGAATATCTTATATAGAATACATATATAATTCCCAACTAGAATCCTAGGTTTACAAGACCATGAAAATGTGAATTTTTGAAAAAATTAAATTCAAAAATTAATAATCAAAAAAAAATACACCCTTATATCAAACTGCCTTATAAGAAACATCGAATTTTTTATCTATTATTTAATTACCATATATATCCAACACCACAAATAAAGTGAAATAAAAAATATGGGGCATAAAGAAGGATTCACACACCCACACATTATTAAAAACAACATAAAAGGTAGAAAATTACCCTCCATAAAATCCATCTCAAAATTCAATCATTTTTTAAAATTGCTGGGAATAGATTTTTGAAAAGATAAATTAAAATATTTCAGTTAAATAATATAAAAAACTATTCTAAAACATAATTCTATGTTTAAAATTTGAAATAAAATATAAATACTATTTTATGTTAATTGATGAATTTCTATGAAACATAATGTAAATTCCCATAATATATCAGATGTAATTATATATATTTTTGAAACAAAAATCATTTCTATATTTCGAGAAATCAATTAAATTAAATTAAAATAATATTAATAAAAACACCCACCTCTGTCCAATGATGATCGAGATATCATCAACTTCAACGGTTACCACTGAAATAAGCATTAGGGGAGTCAAATAAATCCTACAAAGAAAAACAACCAATGAATATGAAAACGTAACCCATAAATAAATTATTCTTATACAATATGGTTAATTGTTAAAGATAAAAACAATATTAAAATAAACGGGAATGATAAGGGATATAATGGATGAGAAGGATGAAATATGAATGAAATATACAGTCTCCTAGGTAGATCACACGAAAATCAATGGAATGGTGTCCTGGATTCATTAAAAGAGGTAACGAGTAATCACTACGGTTCATAGAAAGATTTTTCAAACTAATATAGTGGAGGGAGATGATAATAGAGTTTAAAGGAATATAATTGTTTTTTGGAAAATTGGTATATAATAATCCTCAATAACTTGCATTGAAGGATATTAGATTTGGTTGAATATACAGTTTACACTATGTAGGAACACATTACTTGGATGTTTTGGGTGAACTATTAGGGGATACCGTTATCTGACCATGAAATGGTCTAAGAAGTATTGCAGAAAAAATAACTTGTTTCCCACATGGTTTTCTTATCCATGCACTCAAACCATGGAACACAAATTAAAACGTTCCAAAATTAGGGCATCCAAACCCTATACTCTAAAAACTGTTCAAATCCCAATAAATAATGAAATTAAATAAAAAAATTAATTATATTACTGATATAGGTGTGGAACTATTGATGGATTATGAGAAACCTCTCATGATGTTAAACTAACTGCCTACGAATATTAAGAAAGTGTTAAACATTGTCTCATAACTTTAATCCGATGATATCATTGTGAAATAAAAAAAGGATAATCAATTATTATTAACTCAAAAAATAATCATGTATGCAGTATTTATGATTTTAAATTATTCTATAAAGAAGGAATAATGGAATGTTATACTGAACCTACGTGAATATATATTCCTATAGAATGTTAAAGGTATAAGGGAAAATGTACCCAATCCCTGGATTATAGTTGTCTATAAAAATCATCATTTTCATGATATTTTTTCATTATGACTATAGAGAACATTGTATCATATATACCAGTACTGAAATTATACATTATATAAAAAATGAAAATACAAACATGAAAAAAAAATTATAGTTAATCAAATACTATAGATTCCCAACCAATTACCATATCAAATACAAAATAATATCTGAGAATTGATTATATATATAATAGATCCAACAATATTATCCATTAAGTGAATTTAATGAGATCTAATAATCATATACATGTAAAATTAAAGGGATTCAAATTTTTATATTAATAATTATAATACTTGGGAAACAATTATATATATCATCTGAGCTTGAAAAAAAATTAATATGTTAGATTATAATTATAGTTAAATATTCTCTATTTCTCTAAGTATATTAAACATGTATAGTGATCTATAAAGGAACTTAATGTTTGATATAATAAATAATTAAACTGTTAAATATTCATCATATTGATTTCTATTCTAAGAGGTTATATTAAAATAATTGAAATCCATGGTAATGATGAATCCATTTCCCATATGAATAATTGAATTAAAGATCATTTCCCCATATAATTTCATTACATTAATAATATTTAATATAAGTAATGTCATATCGGTTGTTCATGATATTTGGGCCATGACTAATTAATTCAAAAAATTTAAATTATACTTATAACTTAATAAAATTAAATTGATATTAACTACAGATATTTGAAGGATTAATATAACAACCAAAATTATTATATTAAATATTGATTTATTGATTAACTCTGGGTTTATCAGAAGTTTTAAAAATGAATTTGACATAGAGTTGAAATTTATTTTTCCATACCACTCATGAAATATAGTAACTATTATTGGATTGTTCAAACATTAGAAGTCATGCATATAGCATGCTCTGTTAGAATTAGAGGTAGTTCTGAAAGAAAGATGTATTACAGTGGAGTAATCATATATGAACTACCGATACTAATGAAATGTGATGAATCCTAAGAAAAAAAATCTATCAAATAAATTATATAACTACAATTTTCATAATTTGGAGATCAAATGTAGTGGGAAAAAACAGGTCATAAAATGATATATAATCTGAAATCTATTTAGAAACATGTTGGTAAATCATGTACTTAATATAGGAGAATTATTTAAAACATTTGATTATTCCTAATTTTTCATGTTAGATATGAATTGCACCACTATATATATTTGATGATGAGTTTCTGGACATTTAGTATGATAGGAAATGTATGTATCACATTTGTTAGTCCCTTTGATATTATTTATAGTGTTAGAGTTGTTCCCTATTAACATTCCAATCCATTTAACTAGTATTATGTAAATAATTTGTTCCATATATCCATCTTCAGAATAGAAATATTAGAACCCTCGTATTTATTTAATCTAATATTAGTGTAGTAAAAAAAAATAAATATTGTGGGAAGACAATAAGATATCTGATCATATAGAAATTGTTCTATGCCACAATAAAACACTTTTTTTAGATCAATATGTGGTTTCCTTATATCCCAATGGGAATCAATGGATCCTTATGATACAATTAAATAGACACCCCCATATTTTTTTATCTTTTATTATCAATTCAAATTTAGATGATTAAATTTATAAATGTGGAAATGTATAATGATCTAGATTTTTAAATAATATTATTTCCTTGTAATAAATATTATTTCTAAAAAAATCATATGTGGAATCCCTTATTAGACTATAGCATAGATGAGAGTGACCCATGACTCTCGCATCGAACAGGTTATAGAGTAGCAACTAGCTCTGATGGTATAAATCATAAATGTTGGATGTATTTTCATCATAAATCATAATAATCCAAATTTAAAACCAGTAATAAATACCATACCATAACATAATAAATATATACCTAAAATTTATATACTTTCATAAAAATAAAATTCCCATAATAAATTATAATAACATAGTCCATATAAAACATCTTTATTAATTAACCAAGTATTTATGAAACTATTTTCGAGGTCATCAAATGAATACCTTATACAAACTTGTAGTGCATATTAATTTTTTTTGTGTGAAAATACATATATAATATATTATATCATCCTAAAAAAACTCTCATGAAAATTTCTGTCAATCATAAAAAAATTTCTAAACCAAAGGGAGAACAATTAAGAAAACAAAACGTAGCATGAAAAAAACCTCAACAATGTTGAATCACCAAGTATCACGTAGATTATAATGTCATAATATTAAATTATATATTTAAAAGGAACATAATAACCACATCCCAAATTGGGTTTTATCTCCACACTATAATTATGAAAATGAATTGATTCCACCCATATTTTATTTGTTTATTACAATACATGCATATACAGAGTAACAACTTATTTTGGAAAAACCCCAACCCCACCGACACCATACTCTCAGAAGGTTAAAAATCTCATTTTTTGATTGCACCAAATACTATTGTCATAGATAATATGGGTCCAACCAAATTCATATGTCTTTCAATATTTTATGGGGTCTACTATTTAATTTTGGAAATAGTTTATTGAAACAAATCCATATCAATATCTAGTAATCTAGTCTATTGTATTCATAAAAAGAATCATACTTGTTCAATTAACAATATAATAAAGACTACCCTAAAAATATATACAAATATTATAATTTATTATAATTTATGGGAGAATGGTTAAGAGAGAGTGATCGAACATAAAATCATTCACTAATCTAGAAATTGGGTAAAATTTAAAAACATCCAAAATATTTATAATTAAAAATATTTTCTGAGAAAATATGGGTGTATCTGAATATTAAAAACTAAAATAAAAATATATTATAATAACATATAATCTTAACCGAAAACATTCTCATAAGATCCAAACTACCAAACCATCACAACTATCTTAATATCACATCTACACAATAACCTTCATTCCCAATTACTAAACCTTAAAATGTGGAAAAATCCAATTAAAAATTGAAACAACCAGTACTCATAATTTCACATATAGTTATATAATTTTTATAATTCCATATATATAATATTCCAAAAAAATTACATTTATGAATCCATTTTTTCCTTATAAAGTTGAAATAGTTCATTATTCAACAACTACATCTACCCCAACAATTATAATCCCATCTCCTTTATTAATATTATCTTTAGACACCTATCATCATCTATTCTTATATCATACCCACTAACATCCCCACTTATCAATGTATATGCACATAGTTAAATCCCTTGATGAACTATGAAGAAGATATTAACCATTATGCCATTTCAATCCACAACATTACATTTTTTATTATATACACTAATATTTATCCAAAGGAAATAACTTTTTTTAATTTCAGAACTAATCATGTTCATCATTACAGATGACATGTTCCAAAAAATTCAGAATTTACAACATAACCAAATAACATAAAAAGATTTATTCATAATGCGATCTCCAAAAAATGTTAACCACAACCAAATTATATTTATTTAATAAGTAAAACACCATTCTATACCCCATTAGAGTAATGTCACAAAAAGAACAACATAACCAGTAGAAACATCACCAATAGTAACTTGTAAACACCAAGTATCAACAAATCCCCTTTCTACCATTTAATATCCAATATAAATTATTTATAGTCATAAGAACATTACCAGTATCCATATTTTCAGAATAATATGTTTCATTACCAGTCATTACTTTTTTTTATCCTATGACTTGTTTTATTAAAATTGAAACACCATTTTAGACCTATATGTATCACAAAAAGCACAAAATGATCAACAAAGGTGTAATGGGCACCAAATCATGAATATAACCAAAATTTCAAGTTTTTCAAATCAAACTATACATTACCATCATAATGTCATTAAAAACATTGAATATTTAAATAAAAAATATTTTAGGAAACCAATAAAAATATCATAGTTGAAATCGTAAACTGATATTAGTGACAAGAACCAATCCAAACTTGTTGAACATCATAAATCACTGAGAACAGTAGATCATTTCTCTTGAAATCCAATTTTCTAGTCTATTATAATATCCTAATTACATTTATCCCTAATAATAATCAAAAGAAAAAAATGTCCTGAAACAAAAAAAATTATAGAAACAAATAATAGAGAGTTTTCAAATCCAAAAATCATTGATTTTTCACCATATTAAGAGTAAACCCTAGTATATAAGATATTTAAAAAATATAAAAATATGTACTATAGGAAAAAAAATAGTGTTCTCTCAATAGACCACCCTCAAACACAAAAAAATGATTTAAATCAACCAACCAAATATCTAATAATAAATTTAATAAGAAAGAAGATGAAAGGAGAAGATGTGGGTACTTAAAACCAGTAGTATTAGATCCAATCAAACCAAGAGTATTGAAACCATACGTTACTTTACATAAGAGTACATTAATATTATAGGGTCTTATAAGGATCAATACAATAGGTTAAAATTTAAACCATGGAAACAACAACCCAAATTTTAGAAATAAAACATGACATTCCATTAACATGATTTTTAGATAAGAAAATAAATAGAAATGGCCTTATTCAAAATGTGATATGGGTTTTCATTCATTATAAATAAACACAAACCTTATAATGAAAAATGTATATAAATTTATCTAAATTGGTTTCAATTGAACCATGACTTGTTCCATCGCATTGAATAATCCTATTTGATCACTATGAAATCCTTTTAAATATTTCTACTATATAATGGTTTTCACATTGAAAATATCAACTCACCAAAACTGAGAAGACAATATGTAGATAAAATATTTAATTTTTTTATCACCAATTTCATTTCTAAACCACAGATTACACATCACTAATAGATCCAAAAAATTAAAACATTCCTACCACAATGTTCCCCAATAAGAAAAAAAAACTAATGCCCATTCAAATGACTGAACCCTCTTTAAAATTGTTTTTCAATCCATTTTTTTCCAATTCATCTAATTACCAATAAAAATTTAAACACAATAATGATTCCAATAAAACGGGGAAAATTATAATTTTTTTAGATCCAATAGAACGAAAACTCACACTCCACCTCTTAAACACCTCTAATGTACCTCTAAAATACCCTTACACCTGAAGAAACTATGTGACATTACATAATGATATAAGACATTTTATTTGATATATCTCAATTAGTTATTGTCCTTTGTAATTAAAACCATAACTTAATGATGATAAATACTACCACCTCAACACCCCCACTAAATATAACTATAAAACGAATAGAATACAACTACCAAGTCACATACATGAATAATAAAATTAAACACATCAACACAATACTATAGTGTCACATATTATGTCAACATGATCAATAGAATGGGAACTCCTGGTGAAATAATAAAATGAGTTAAAACATTTAAATAAATATGTAATAAATCAGACACAATACACCATAAATATTGATGAGTGTAATTATCATAGAATAAATTTTTTAATATCCATGGAACTCCAAACTAGAATTGAAATATCTAATATTATCTAACAAGAATTGTTTTCCACACTAGGTTATGTACCATGATATGGTACTAAGTAGGGGTATAATTGATTAAAACTACTTCACTATTTGATCCTATTTTCAAGATAATTTAAACTGTATTCATTATTGATCTCATATAAATATATAATTGAAGATAAATACATTCACAAGAATGTTAAATTTTATAATGTTCTCTATTATGATGAAAATAAAAGAAGTGTAAAATTTAAATGAGACAATGTACAAAAATTCATAAGAAACACTATTTTTTTCAATTTTTAGATCAGTCTCACAGTCTCACCTCATTAAATAAAAATTACATGATAAATGAAAACATCTATATATAATGAAATGTACTCATTTTTACTCATATAGAAACCATTTTTTAATTTGAATAACTTCAAGTAAAATAATTGTTAAGGTACCGTGAAACTATATACTTTCATATAATTGTTGAACTTCTATATATCATAGAAAATATGAGAAATTCCCATAAGGTTAATGAAACATAATATCATAGATAATTTTCCCAATTGTAATTCAAAATGTAAACATTATTAAAATTTCACCCATTAGTTAATCCTTACAATCATTTGTGAAACACAGTTGTTCTAAAAAAATCACTACTCTTCACACAAAGGATGTTCTTATAAAAATTTATTCTCAAAATAACGACATTTAGATAAGCATTACATAAAACCAAAGCATATAGAACTTATATAAGTATTTCTTCCTTCAAATAGTGGGGTACAATCATATATATAGGTATTTACAACTATTCACAAAACATCCCAAAACATGAAAAAACATGTCCTTCATTAACTCTTTTTGATTGAATATTATTGAATTTTCACCAAATCACTTTTAATGCAGTGAATTCATAAAAATTCATTTTTTCAAGTAATATCAACATGTTAATGACACTATAAATTCTCTCCAACATGCTGTTCCAAGGTATTGAAAATTATTTTTTTGGTATACTATGAAATTATTTCATATTATATTTGAAAAATCAAAGTGGGACACTAACCACCCTTGGAGACTTTCCTTTCTAAAAAATATTTGGCCTATAATATAGATATTTCATAAAAACATACCATTAATTTCAATAAAAATGACCTTATAATTTTATAAGGAACCTCTTAGTAATTTTCACCAAATATCCCCAATTGTTTTTGGGAAAATAAACAAATATTACTATTAAATATTTTGAAAAGTTTTACATATATACTAGTTGAATCTATAAATCCTCTTATTATGGACTATTATTATCATCTATATATATTGATCAAATAATAAATCCACATTGTCTTTAAAATAAAAGTTGAAATGATCAATATTATTAATAAGATGGATATATAAATTTTAAAACTAAATCAAATCATTCTTAATGCCATATGATGAACAATTATGTTTAATCAATTATGGTCAGATCTCCGGATTACTTCTTAAAAGTTATGGGATAAATTCCTTTATCATAAAACAAAAGGCCCAAAATGTTATGATTCTTCTTCATTAATAAAAAATTAACATCAATGTATTTAAAACTTACCCCACTTTATCACACCCCATTATTCAAAATATAAAATTTGTTCCCTATGTGACTTTACTCTTACATATATATGGTTTCAGGAAAATACTTCATGTAAATGAAAAATATCTACCCCAAAGTTTCAATAAGCCCAATGTTCACTCCAAAAATGACATTAATTGGAAAATAAAAACTATTATTTTATTAATATCATAAGATTTTAATATAAATAATATTTACAATTGTGTATATGATAAACAACACTAATCGTAATGGAACAAAAAAATATTATTATATAAAAAATATTCATAACCAAGTATTTGAATCTATAGTTATGATTTGGATTAACCATATTAATATATATTTTTAATGTTCCTAATCAATAAAAATTTATTTATTTATTTATATGAAATTTGAACTCATTTTTTAAAAATGTCAATTAATTCCTTAAAAACATGTTTTATAAAAAATAGTTTGTATTTATTTTCATAATAGAATAATAAAATTAATGTATAGAAATTTTGGATATTATAATGATAAAAATTACATCATTTTTCAATTCATAATTTAAAAATTATCTTAGAACTATGTTTTTATCTTTCTAAAATTATTGATTTCATAATTAATAGCCAAAAATTTATATTTATGGAAAACTATATTATTTATTCTTGAATTGATGAAGATATATATTTTTAATGGATTAAATTTAAAATTTTGTCCCCTATATAAATATCAATACAATTATGTTCATTAAAAAATTATAGTTGAATTTGGTATAAATACAATTTTATGCATAAAAATCATATTTCCGAAATAATCTACTTTGTTGTGTTTTTTGTCTTATATTGTATTAATTTTTATCCACTTATAAAAATTTAATCTTGAAAAATGTATTTCAAATTTGAAATCTGGATTTCCAAATTTGATATATTGTTTCCTTTTATTTTTAGTCATTATAAATAATAATCATAGTAAATAATTATCACCTTTGAAATGGTAAAGTAGTCATGTAATATTAAAAATATTTTTTTAATGAGTAAAAATGACAATAAAACTTCCCTTTATCAAATATAATGATGTTAATTCAACCATTTACAATTCAATATCAATAATTTTGAAACATGCTTCCATATTTGTTTAATTATTACCTTTATAATATTTATATAAAAGATAATGTCAAAATTGTCACGTTATTTCTATTAATATAAATATTATTTTGTAAATGAGATGAGAAACTAATTTTTTGTTCTATTTTTTTGAACTTTTTTTCTCATATTGATTTTGTTTTAATTAATAAACTTAAATACATATGGACCATTAACAATGTATATATCCAATTAATATAAAATGAAATAAATGATTCTTAACATTGTAAAATTATTATAATTTGAATAAAATATAGTTTTTGATGAATTTTTTAGGTAAACATATCATGAAACGTCTATGATGGATAATTATATTATAATCACATTATCATCATGTTTCATTCAATGTCTAACTAAATGAATAGTTCCAAAATTTAGAATAATAAATTTTTATAGTAAATAAAATTTTATTAAATGATTTCAAACATGAAAAAATCATATATTCATAAAATTAATTGGGATATAGTTTAATATATCCATCAGTATCCATTTAAGGGTAAATTTTTATTTATAGTAATGATATTGACTCTTAAAAGGTATAAAACCATGATATCATGTAACTCATAAAACATATTAATGGGGGTTAAAACAAAGTGACATGGGTAAAAAATTAATGTGTAAATATTTTATTTTGAGGGAATATTTCAGTCCATAATCTTCATATGTTATAATTATATTAGTTTTAATTGGTTTCTATGAAAACTAATATATGTTAATTAATTATTTTATGTAATTTTATAAGTCCCCCTCCCCACACATAGATATGGTCACCAACTCTCCTCTTTTATTTACAGTTCATAATTATTGTATGTCGTCCTATTCCTACCCAAATCAATTCTTTATATCCATAAATATTCCATTGAGGCACATGGTTGATCACAAAATCATCATAGGAAATATTGTGTGGTTAACCTTAAGTGGTTATCCAAAGAAATGATAATATTATAAACTATGAATTTTCATTTAATCAATTTATATAATTCCATTAAATTCATAAAAATTATTAAAGAATGTTTAATATATTTGTATAACATTATGTTAAATTCAAAACCAATATCAATATCTGCATTTATCAAATAGGTAATAAAACTATAATTCCTTTGTAAATAGGACTGGTAGATAGCCTACTAATATAATATGTTTTCCATCACCACAAATAATCAATATTTATAATAATTGATTGAATTTAAATATATTATATTCATTAAATATATATAATTATGTGAAATAAATATATAATGATTTTTTATACCATACCATTCATTGAAAATTAATTACGTCATTTATGTGTACATATTTATTGCCTTCTCTATGAGGTGATGAGATTAGTGATGCATAACCGAGTCATATGTCTATTATATATTAGTTTATATTAAAAATTGTTATTGTATTTATTCGATAAGTATTATTATTTGAGGATAATATAATTCTTACATTTATTAAATATTGATCATTGAAAATGGAAAACATAACTCATGCCACATTAGGGACCAACTTCTCCATGATTGAAACATAGTTTATTATTCATAACCATATTTCAGGGTATGTTTTAAAGATATAATTGGTTTAAAAATGGTAGTTATTTCCTGATAATTATTTAATAGACGATGAAATAATGACCACATTGACCGTATTTAACATACAAAATTTATTTTGTTCACGTGATCAGAATATCATTAAAGGATGAAAAAATTTGAAAAATTTTCATTACAAAATAATTAAATAACATATAATTATTATACATATAGAAAATAATTTCTTTTTTGATACAGACTATACGTAAGGGAAACCATACATGAAAACATTATTTAAAATATTTTAGAGCCTTATTCTCTAAATAATTTATTTCAATATCTATATTCTAAGAAAAAAATGTATATTTATTTATATAAAAATTAATAAAATATATATGGAATTTTTGAAAACTCTGTTTTACTTTCCTAAAATGGATTTGAAAAATAATCTATTTTAATATTTTATACGGGATTATTAAAAATGAGACAACATAAATTTTTTATTTTTAAATATAATACATCAATTGATTTTACACCACTATAACATTTATTTGATGTAATCCATTCTTTTTAAGTTTCCATTATCAATTCAATAAAACACCCTCTTATATTATTATGAGTTTTTTTCAAAAAGGTATATAAATGGAAAAAATATTTCACTATATGGAAATGATATCTTATGGTTTAAAATACCAATTCTATGAGTGAAATGTTGACAATCAAATGATTTTATCTATTACTATTTTTCATAGTAATTTTTAATTATCTATAATGATATTTGGTTCCAAGAAAATTCATGTATGTGTGGTTATATAATAATCTAAGGGAAGGTGGTACTCTTATAAGCAATGTATGGGTGTATCTATGATAACCCTTTAATGAATTGTGTACAAATTATGATTAATGTCAATTATCTATTTTTTCCAATTGTAAGAGTTATTTTAGGAGTGATATGAAAATGATTTCCAAAGTTACCTACGTGATTAATATATTAATTTTTGGTATTTCATAGAAATGCCTTTATTTCACAAGGTACGATAATGATTATTTGATTAATGTAAATTATGTTCTATATCATAATGGTTGAATGTGTAACTTTATTCAAACAATCTGTCAAAAATTTTCAATGATTTAAAAGAATCCTTTATGAGGAATATTTTACCTTTATACTTTTTTATTAAATTTTTATTAAATTATGTGGCCATAAAATTTGATTTCATGGGTTAGAAATTTATTTGAGTCTAATGATTATTTTAAAAAATGATTTTTGGAATCTTTGAACTAACAAGTTTATTTATTTTTATGTTAATTACAAGATTTTTTGGACACACCCCACAATTTATAATGATTTTAACATGGTTTTTATGATTATTATGGACATTGATGATGTTAATATAAAAACTGTAAAGATATGTAACGCAAACAAAACAGGTTTCATCATTAATTTTTTATGTAGAAATGGATAATAAGATTATTTTTCCACAATGTGATGAAATTTTTTTATATATAATTTGGATGAAAAAATTATATAAATAATTAATTAATAAGATCAAAAAATTGATTGAAAATGAATTATTTGAATTAAATTTAATATTACATACTTTTTAATTTCAATTCCTTATTGTTTTTATCAGAGGAAATGATTATATAACATTGGTGATTGTTTTTTTTTCATCTGATGATTACTTAAGAGATATATATTCCATCACACGTATATTTGTTTTATGTTCATAAATTGTTCAAAGTCCCAGACACCATTTTTAGGTTTTATGTGAGGGGATTCTAGTAATATTAAGTTTATATTGGTATAAATATTATGGTAATATAATCCCTTTTTTAGAATTGGATTTATTGAAAATATAATTTTTTGAATAATGACGTTACATTTTCATCACATAATTTTAATGGTTATGAAAACAATTATGATTTCAATTACTATTTACTTTGAGGTAGTTATGGGTATTTAGAATTTTGAAACACATAGAATTTATACGTTTTGTTGGTTGTGTATAAAAAAGTGGATAATTTGTGGATACATTCATTTAATGTCATGTGATAATAGTTTAAATAAACAACTGGGTTGAGATGTGCTTGTTGTTGAGGAATAATATTCAATTAAGATTATTATATTTTGTGAAAAAATGTGTTTTAAAGAATATCATAATGGATAATTATTTATTTAATGATTACTGATATTTATGAATATGTTCATCATATACATTGTAAAACTATATAAATTATAGTAAAATAATTTTATTAAAAGGAAAATGAGAGGATCGGGTGACAAACCTCCACATCTAGTAAGGTTATGGGTATTGAACCCACAACCTTTGTGTTAATAGTGCTTCACCTACCATAGACTTACAAGATGATCTGATTAGTATTTTTTATGTAGATAACCATGATATTAAAAAGTTAATTTTTTATTATGAGATATTATTTATTTTGGATGAATATTGATATTTTTTAAAACATTATATGTTTATGTATAGAATAATATTATTGGATTTTATTTTAGGATTGAAGGTTAAATCATATTTTAAAAGAATATATGATTTTAGTGTGGGATAAAAACGGTTCAATTTATTTATGGAAATTATCAGCATATATTTTAGATTATATCTATCACATCCATAATTTTTGTTTGAGGAATTTTTATACTTATTTTTAGTCTAACTTTTCCCCTTTTTTCCTTTTAATTATGGAGGAAAATGGAAATTATTGGGTGGGTAGTCCATGGTGGAAGTATGGAATAAATTTTTTGGTAACCGTGAGCCCTTCCAATGTAACCATGTTGTAGGTAGCTATATGAGGTAGAAGCTGCCGCACAGCCTATGCATGGTCGTGTGCCTCCACCCAGGTAGCCATGTAGTAGGTTCTGTTTGTTATATTGAGGATTGCATAGTCACCACACAATCTATCAAATATTTCAAGATTACTGTTCCCCATATCTGGGTCAATAAAAATTTGATGTTGGGTTATCCATGTCCTTATTTTTATTCCAAAAACCCCACACTTTTAAACCCACTAGGTATTATCCACCTTAGGAGCCTCCCACCATCCCCTCTCCTCCTCTATATCTTCAATTTCATGTTATTATTGTGTGATTAATATAAGATTATTTACATACATCCGCTTGACCCTTGTTTTTTTCACCAATATACTATTTTCTCCCTATTTAATTTGGGATTTTCTTCTCTATTTGGTGGGAAAATGATATTATGATTTAATATTCATTATTGGTTTTCCATCATTTTATTTTATGTTCGGTCTTGCTTCCTTGTGGTTTGGTTGATGTGCAGTTAGATTCTTTCACTAGGTATTGGGGATTTATATGCACAAGGTAGGTTATTCCCTCTTTATTCATTATATATTGAACTTATTATGCCCTATTGTCTATTTTTATGTGTTATATGATCTATTTGGTTGGTTATAAAGGTATTTTTGAAAAGATATAATATGAATTTGTCTTGAAAATGGCTCTACTATAAAAAAATTGGCATATTTTTTGGGTAAAGCATTGTTATGCATTACTAGTGTGTATATTTGTTGTGAAAGTGGAATCATAAATTGGGAAATTGATTGGATTCATGTTCTGATGAAGTTTTGGTGTACTTTTGAATTTTGAATGTAATTTTTGGGGTGGAAGTGATTACATACTTTGCGTAGTGAAATGTGTGGATTGATTAATCTGAGGATGACATGTTTTGTGTAACATGCACCATATTTAATCACAAAGGGATTCCGAGGTTTCTAGGTGGGTGAACTTGGACTAATATGCTACTTGTTCAAAAGTATCTTCATACGGTCAGGATCTAATATGAAAACACTATCTAAATATTTTTTTTGGTTGGAGAGCACTATAATTTCGGATATTTTTCCACTCTAGTGGATCATGCACTAGAAAGTGGAATGTTGTGGTTTATATTCCACTTTCACTAAGATACAATGTCTCCAGTGTCCCAATATTGTCTAGTGCCTATGAGAAGTTTCCATGACTTAGTTCTCTATGGTGTCATCCCACTTAACATCGGCATACAATATATTATGTGGTTACTTCAAACGAAATCATGGTTTTCCTTAAAATATACTAATATAAAATTTTATTTAGCACTAATTTTATAAAACCTACAAGTTTATTTATCTTATATTTTCAATGGCATGGAATCATTTATTGGGAAGGATCTTACTCGGATTTGACTCACAGCCAACTCACACCTATGTGTGTGCGAGGACATGGTTTTGTGTGATAGGGAAAAAGACAAATCATTTGGATATAGTGGTTTGGGTTGCTATAGGAATCATTATTGATTTGTTTTTTGTGGTGGATTGAGGAAAATACGAGCCTTTCTATATACTAGTTTATGGGAAAATCTTTCTTTCTTATTTTTGTTTTAGCCATTATGGTTTTGTTAAATGTTGTAAACTAAATATGAAACAATTTTATGCCTTGTTTTTTTTCAGTAATTGAGTTTTGGGTTATTAATATTTTGTATTATTCATAATTATAAAATCGTTAATAACGATTCCCATTATTTATTATTGATAATAGAGGACTATTTTCCAGCCCATGGGGATCAAGAGCTCCCTTCAATCCATGCCACATACTAGGTCAGTGCTGGTTCAGATGATGAAATGGCTTGGTTTGTAACAAAATGGTCATAGAATATGTCTCCGTTTTTGGTGATGTTATTCGGGATGAGTCTAGATAGGTTGTAACTTGGACTGTCGGGGCTCAAAGTTATGGTTAGGAAACTATTCCGTGGCCAACCAGGCTCATGACATATGTTAAGCTGCCCTGGGATGTTAGAAATTCTTGTTTCAAATCTTTTCTATATGAGTCATATAGGGTATAGATTATGTGTGGAAACTATATTGGGTTGAAGTTACTTTTTTCCTGTTTTTGTTTTGTTTTTTATTTAATTTTAATTCTTTTTATTCCATAATTTTTTTAGATTAGTTTTATAGGTGAGTTTTCTTTTGATTTTTTTTGTAGGAACAATTCTCTATGAACAATTTCAATGCAACACAAGGATTAAGATAGAGAGTGTTCATCCATGATGAATAATCATAGGTTAGTTGAAGATATATTTTGGGTTGTTGAGACTATGGGACAAGGATCATGTCCTAACCCTATTCCAATGAGAGAAGATGAATCTAGTCTTATAATGGACAAAGCACAGAAGATCCTTTAGAACAAACCTCATTCTCTCCAAGGTTTCATAAATCCTCATGAAGATGAATAGTATATTGACAAGATAGAGATAAGGTTTTATTTATTTGACACCCATGAAGAATTCATAATGAAATGTAGCTCCTTCCTGCTAGAAGTTCCTAGTCATAGGTGTTTGGACTCTGTAGTTATAACTCAGAATACTGAGCTAATGAGACAGAAGGATTTCAATATCATCTTGAATGAGTAGTATTGTCCAGAGGGATTTTTTAAGCGAGATCATGTGATTCATGGATATTTCCAAGAAATACTGATCATTAATGGAGTATTCCATTCATTTTGATGAGATAGTATGTTATGAACTTGAGCTTATTTCTAATTAGCATATGTAAGCTTGGATGTTTGAGATAGGGCTACAACCAGATATATATTCTCAGGTATTTTTGTTCATGATAGTGGCCTATTATGAGTTGGTTGATTGTTCTGGTTCAGTTTATATCGATTAGAAAGGAATGATTTGGTCCTTTTTTGTAGTATAAATTATGGGATGTGGTAGATACGCAGAGAAAATGATGAATGTGGATGAGTGGGGGAAAAGGAAATTGGTAGTTCAATCCATCCTTACAAGATGAATTCATATATGGATTATGAATCAAGTTTGGTTTTGTTATACTAGTGTGGTAAGCTGTGATACATTCCACCTTCTTGCATGTCCCCTCCGAAATCCTATCATCGAATTTCTACGATGGGGTACTTTTAATGATTCTGTAGAGCTACACATTATTATAAGAGTGGTTTTGGATATGTATCATACATTTGATATTAGCCCATTAAGAACCATCCAGGATATTAGGATCTCATTTCAGTGTATATGACAGCAGTACTATATATTCTTCAAGTCACAATTGGTTTAGGGTAGATCGAAATTTTTTTAGTCGTGTTGCAACTCAGACATAGACTAGGAAACCTCATTATGAGGACCAAGAACCTGTGAGATTAGATGCAAGGAAATCGATAGTTTGAGAAAGAATTATTATTTAATATACTATAGTAAGCATTATTTTTTTTAATGGTGCTTCTGTTTCATTTATCACTCCCCTCACTGTGAACATGTTGAACATTCCCTCTGATCATAAGGATTATACGATGAATTTGTTAATTCTATTGTGTAAGAAGAAAAATCATGGTACGTTGATCCCATCTTTTGTAATCTCTATGTCAGTGGTTGAGCTGGAATGAAATTTCATGTTCATGGATATGGGCCATTTTGAATTAATCCTTAGTATTTATTGGATGGTGTAATTTCTAGTGAATATCTATTATTATTGGAAGTGGGTATGTTTCAAGGAATGTAATGAAAGTACTCATGTTTTCTTGTAGAGTTATATCCTATGTCAGGCCATGATTTACTTCCACTCCCAATGTTTAGTGATCTTGTTTTTCTGTAAACATCCCTCATGATCGAGGATGCTGGAGGTTCTCTTAATGTGGATTAACTCTTGTTTTGGTTGATTTCCTAATGGTATTTCAAGGTGAATTTTTAGGTTTATCCCAAGAGCAGGATGTGTAGTTCTTGATTGATTTGGTGATGGGGACACTACTTATTTTACTTCCCTCATTTTGTATGCCCATTAAATATTTTTACGGAATTTAGGATATATAAATAATATTTGGAATCCAATTGGTTCATTTATAGGGGCATTTCCCCTTGGGTGTCTCCAATCTTATTTGAAAAAAGGCTGATAGATCACACTAGTTGGTATCGATTACATGACGATGAATAAGGTAAATAGTAAAAACAATTATCCTTTTCATCGAATCAATGAATTTCTCATTCATTTGAAAGGGGAAATGTTTTTATCCAAGATAGGCATGTGTTTTGGTTGCCACCTTGTTTTGGTAAGAAAGGTGGATATTCAATAGGCGGATTTCCGAAGCCTGTATACCAACTTCATGTACCTGTTCAAGCCTTTTAGAATGATGAATTCTATGAAATTTTTCATGGGTCTCTTAAATAAGGTGTTCCACCTATATCCTAACTTTATCATTGTGGAATTTCTGGTTAACATCCTAGTTTATTCCAGATCGGAGGAGGAGCATTAGAATCATTATCAGATCTTACTAGTAACCCTTTGAGATCATCATCATTATGAAATATTTTCAATGTTACATTTTTTGGATCAAGGATGTGATGCTTCATGGACATGCGGTTTCAAAGAAATGGGTTTCGGTGAATCCCTATAATATCAGTTCAGTTATGTCATAGGAGAAGGTGAAGAACGTGTTTGAGATCAGAAGTATCATTGTCCTAGTATGTTTTGGAAGAGAATAGTTTTGGGGCTTCACTAAGATTACATCTTCCATGACTGTGCTCACATTGAATGAAGTGATGTCTGAATATAGTTTGGAATTCCATTCATCCTTTGAGGAAATAATATGGTGGGTCACTACCATGCATGTTTTGATCTTTCAAAAATCGGGAAATGGATTTGTGGTTTATTAAGATGCCCTAGGGATGGGTATTGGGTGTCTACCTGTGCAATATGATAATGTGGTGGCATATGACTGTCACCACATCCAGCAACATGAAAAGAACTAACTGGCCCGATTTATTTCAGTTTGTAGTAGTGATGCCTGACATAAAGATATGTAATTATTACCAGTTTTTAAATAAGTATATGGTCTGATATGATCATAATATTTGAGCCTATATCTTCTCCTAGAAGAATTTAAACATGATGAAACAAAATTGTATTGTGTATATGCATGGGTTCGACATCGATATCATCTATATCCTATGTATGGGAAATGTTTTGGCATTTCAAGGAGTAGAAAAGTTCTATTGAATGAATTGAGGAAGTCTAATGATGAGTTGACCTTGATGGGGCTCTTTTCATAGATTCACATAGAGTCCAAGGATCACAACAGTGGTTCATTCACTGCTAGTGTTTAGTTTTATGCTTCTCTCTTTGAGTTGATTTAGCAAGAGTATCTAGGTGATAAGCTATGCCAGTATTCAACAAAGTCTCCTCATGGTAGGGATACACCTGTCAATATATATTTGTCTCTCAAAGGAGTTCTATGTTTCAAGTGTCACTTTTTTGTGCCATTGTGTATGAGGAATATGGTTTTGCAAGATTTCCACTATTCTTAGTGGGACATGCATACTTAGGATCCCAAAATGTATTATGTTGTTTATTGGCCGTTTTGGTGGTTATGTATGAGGCATGAAATAGCTGACTTTGTATCAGGGTTCTACAAATGTTATCTTGTGAATGTAGAGAATCAAATTCACTCTAGTTTTTTTCATCTGTAACCCATTTCTACATGACTGTGGGATAAGATTTTCTGGGATTTTATTATTCTCTTTCCTCATACACCTCAAGGAATGAATTATATTTGGGTGGTGATAAACCATTTAACCAAATTAGTTCATGTATTTCCGATCAAAGCGTTAGACAAAGTGGACAAGATAGGCCGAATGCATGTTCTAGAGGTGGTAATGCTCTATGGTGTTCCCAAAGTAATTGTTTCGGATAGAGACACCAATTTAACTCATGGATCTGGGAATGCCTTAAGATGATTTTTGGGTCTCAAATGAAGATGCGTATGACATACAATCCCCAAATGGATGGTTATACATATGCAGAAAATAGATTTTTTAGGACATGAACCCTACATGTGTCTGGGATTTTTTGGGATCAGGGGATAACAATTTTTGATTGTTCATGATTGATTATAATAATAACTACAAATATTATATCCAGATGGTTCCTTTTGAGGTTCTCCATGGTCATCCATATCGAACACCATTGTGTTTGGTCATGGTTGGTGAGAACTCAATTTTAGGGCCCATCCATGTGAAAGAAATTATATAAAATGTCAACGTGATCAAGAAGTGGTTATTAATAGCTCAAAAATGGTATATATCCAAATATGATTAAAGGAATTTAGATCTTGCGTTTTCTATGGTCGATTTGGTGTTCTTGAATGTGACGCCTCATTTAGCTCGACGTCATTTTTGGATTACAAGGTAAGCTAACCCCATGATATGTTGGACATTTCCAAATCACCGAGTAGGTTGTTACGGTGGAATACAGGTTGGAATTTCCTTCTTATTTGAATTCAATTCATGAAATAATCAATGCCTCATAATTAAAGAAATGTAATCCAGATTCATATCATGTATTAGATTGGTATGAATTTGATATAGAACAAGATATATCCATGTTTGAACAACTGTTGGAGAAAGTGGATTTAGAAGAGAATGTGCTTCATGTGAATTCCATTCCATTGGTCCATATTATTTAGAAAAATTTTAAATTTATAGATTAAAATTTGGAGTGGAATTCATGGGTTGATTAAAAAAATTAGTTTTTAACATTCTGATCAAGAATCAAATTGACTTTCCGGGCACATAAAGTTTTCATGGTGGGGATAATTTTGACATATGTGATTTTTGAGATTTTTTTATTTCTTAATTCAGTCTACAATTTTTAATTTCTGAATTTATTCTATTATTGGAGAAAAATGTAAAATTTTGGGTGGTAAGACCATAACAGATGGTTGGCACACAGTTAGTGGAATCTATGATGCATGTCCAGGTAACCATTTGGTAGGTAGCTGAGTGAGAATGAAGCTATTGTATGGCTAAGACATGACAATGAATGTTGGACCCGGTAGTAGTGTAGTGGGTCCTATAATGGAATGTAATGGTATCACAGTTCTTCCATGGTTTTCTAACTATGAAGGCTAAACGTAAAACCTATCTAGGTAATTGATAATTGGGCCTTGTGTTTTCTATCTTGACAATCATAAGGCCTAAATCCCCTACTTTTCATATCACTTGATTTTATCCTCCTTATGCATCTCCCTCCATCCGTTATCCTCCTTCATATATTAAATGTATTGGTGAATTAGGTGTGATTACTCCTAGATTCTTTAAGTAAGTCACCTTCTCCCTTGATTTTATCCTCTGATCTAGGATTTTCTCAAAATTCCATTAGGTATTCACATATATTGATGTCAGGGCTATGATATTCATATTTAATCATGATTATTGCGGTTTAATCTACATAGTTTATGTTTGATTCTTCTTCCTTGTGGTGCAGCTAAGGAGGAGTTGGAATTTCACACCAGAGTTTTGGGATTTTTATGCCCAAGGATGGTGCTTATATTACTAAAAAATATTTAAAGAATTTATTATTCTTGCTAGTGTTTTTAGGATTTATTTGACATATGTGGTTGGTGAGAATGATTTTTTGTAAAGTAATTCATATGAATTTTGTTTAAAATGGATTTAATATATGCCAAATAGGTGTATTTCATGTGTAAATCCTTGATGTGCCTCTTAAGGGTGTTTTACAAATTGTTAAAGTTGATTATTAAATTTTGAAATTGATGTAAATCATGTTTTTAAGAGGTTTTAGTGTTCATTTTATTTATAAAACTGGATTTGGGGGTGAATGTGATTGAATATTATGTGTGTTTCAATGTTTTAACTGAATAATGTGAGGACGATGTGTTATAGTTAACATGAAACATACTTGAACACAAAGCGAATCCTAGGTAACTAGGTGGGTAGACTAGGACTAGTATTATATTGATTCTGAATCAGATTCATCATAGATTTATATAGCTGGATTGATGATGAAAATACTATCTAAATATTAATAATGATTGGAGTCCACTAGAATGTTGGATGTTTCACATATCTAGTGGCTCGTACATGGAAATGTGCATGGTTATTGATTATATATCACATTTTACCAAGATATGATGTCTCTAGGGTCCCACCCTTCGATAGTTCTTATAGGGATTAAAATTATCATGGTACTCTATGTTTATATCTCACTTACCATCATCATAAGATATATTTTTCTATAATATAAAAAGAAAGCATGGTTTTATTTAAAACAATTTCCATAAAATTGTCTCTCGAACTTATTTTTTAAAAACTACATGATTATTTATCTTCTAATGAATATAGAATGAAATCTTTATATATGGATTCATCTTACTGGGATTTGTCTCACCCATAAATACACCTTTGGGTGCAAGTAGTCTTGTTTATGATTAATGAAGGTAAAGGAAATGCATTTGGAGATGGTGGTTTGTATTGTTAGAGGTCTCTATTGTGAGGGGATGTTGGTGGTGGCTTGAGGACAATGATCCTCCCTCCATATGGTGGTTTTGGGATAGAAATGGATTTACTTTTTTTGTTGTTGGAATTTTTTTAATTTTTTTTAAGAATATCCAATATTGTTATTACTTATTTGGTTTTGCTTTTTTTCAGTTTGGATCATTAATATTTCATTTTGTTAATAGTTATAAAATCAGATAAACTCATAATAATTATTTATCACCAACACCTAGGAACTTGTATCCAGCTGTGGTGATCAAAAATTCCCATTAGGCCATGCCATAGATTGGGTTGGGTGTCGGTTCGGATGATGACTAAGCTTAGTTCGTGATAATATAACTATGTCGTATAGATTTTTTTATAAAACTTTTTGAGTGATGAAGGTTATTTTTAATCAAATGTAAAATTTAGAATGAAATAATATGTGGTTTAATGATTCATATATTTTGTTTTCAGTCTTACATAGGGATATTTTAGAATCAATTTATTTATATTTATTCATAGAATTATTTAGTATGATCTTTGGGTATTACTATTGAATTTATAAGATAAATGTATTATTTCATATTTGGAAGGCTTGTTAGTTTTCATAATTAACTAATGTCATTATAACCTTTTTGGTAATATATAAATAAAGCCTTAATTACATGTTATCATTTTTTGGAATTATTTGATCCATAAAAATTTTATTTTAGTGATTTAAGTATAAAATTTCATATTCTATACTCATCTTTTGGAAAACTACGATGATATGGTGGTAGAAATTTATTAAAGGATGAAGTTATACTTATCATGTTAGTAAATTTCCTTCGATTATCTGTACATATGGTAAAATAAATCCTCATCATTGGTAAATTTATCTTAAAATAAAAAATATATTGTATTTCCTTCTTTTTTTTTACATATATATTTCTCTTTTAACATCCATTTGGGTTACCGTTTTTTGGTCATCAACATTATTAAAATAATTCCATTTCATTTAATTAATCCTCTCTATCCCTCTCCATAATTATCTATACCATTATTTTTTATCCATATCCACACTTTTAATTACTCTAATATTTTCATATTCTGAATAATTGTATGTGTTATCCAATATGACATTCATATTTTCCATTCAATTTTTTCACGAGGAAGATGTCAACCCATTTTTATATTGTATGATTTCAGTAATGGAATTCTAAAATGTAAAACTATTGACTATCAGGATCAAGATCAAAATTTTAAGATAATGTAAAGACCCGTAAAATTCAAGGGAATTTTTTTCTTAATTTTCTTTGGAATTTTACAAGAGCGCGGTTTCAGACGGCACCTGATTCCGAGGCCCGGAGTGCCCAGAATCAATTTCTGAAGTTTGGCTCGGGTACGTTCAGTGAACGAACGAGCCAGAATTTCTAACTTTTGATCCGGTGCTCGGAATTGAAATCCGAGGACACCGATGAATTCGCAGCGCCGATATTCGCTTAAGTAGACCTTTTCCGAAGTTGCGTTTAATGTGGGACAAAAGTTAGTTTTGGGGAGAATTATAAAAAGTTGAATAAAAATGTGGAACACTTTTTATTTTACTTTTGTTGGTTAACTTCTCTCAAAGGAAGTTAGGGGTGGGACCCACACCCACTTAACCTCCCTTGAAAGGATTAAGTGTGGTGGGGCCCACACGAACCTAAACCTTCCATCTTCTCTCAAACTCCCTTTTACCCCTCTTTAAATGACATGACAACTTGTTAATTAATTTGGAGTTATTTTATTTGAATTTCAAACCTTTGAAATTCAATTTGTTAAGTTTGTGAATAAAACAAGACCCAATCTTATTTTATTTGGTTAGAATTGTTTAGCCATCTTGATAGCATTTTGGGTTCTTCTCCTTCTTCTTCAAACATTGATGAAGAACGATCAAGCTTTGACGAAGAACGCTCAAGCTCCGACGAAAAACGCCCCTCCTCTCCTCTTCGTCTTGTGTGTCAACGAAAGGAATGCCGCTTCCTCCTCGGACTTCCTTCGTCGGCATACGAAGATTCGCCAACGATGTACCTCTTCGGACGTACCTCTTCGTCATCGGATTTGACGAACGACTACCGCGACGCCCTGACCTCCGCGACGTTGTCTTCTGCAGGTCGTTGACGATCTTCAAACTTGAACCCAAGGTAGGGGTTGTTGTTGTTATTTGTTTATTTATTTATTCGTGTTCGTGGTTCTAGCATGACTATCGTGAGGATATTTAAATATGTGTTATCATTTAACGTGGGGGGGCCGGACCGCATGAACACGACCGAACCCCCTCCTTTGTTCTTGTTGATTTATATTGCGGATGAAACAAGATGGCATGGTGCCGTCGCACCACGCGGTTATTCGCACGCTTATATTGTGCGGCGTCGTCGCGCCGCACCGTGGAAGGATCATCAAGAACGCGACGCCGTCACGCCGCGTCGAAGGGAATCAAAGGTGCGGCGGAGGGGCGCGGTGCCGTCGCACCGCGCCGGACGACGAACACCGCGGCCGGTACCGGGCCGCGGCGGGACGAGAAGATATGCGGCCGGGACGCCGGCGTCGGAAGCCGGAAAGGGGACCGACTTGCCGGTCCCATTGGAGAATAACCGGCCGGCCAGGTTGCCGGCTGGAAGGTCAAAGGCCGGGGTAATATAATTCCCCCGGCCAGCACTAAACCCCCCCCCCCAATTATGAGGGGGGGTTTCGTTTAGGGGGGCAGGCGGCCCCACGTTTCCCACAATGTAGGCCCCCACATGGGGGGGCCAGTTCTCCAAGGCGCGGCTATAAGCCGCGCCTTTTTTTTTAAACAAGCGGGGGCCCTGCCCCCCTCGCGCTGCATCCGTGCGGCACCAGGTCGCTGCGCCGCCATGACGCCAGGCCGCCACGCCACCGCACCCCCATGCCGCCGTGCCACCGCTCCGCCGCGTCGCCGGCCGGCCGGGCCGGGTCGGACCCGGGTCGGGTCGACCCGGAACCGGACCCCCCTTTTTCGAGACGGTTTCGGTCTATTGGCCATAACATGAGCCACGGACCTCCGATTCACGAACCGTCAGCGGATACGCGATCCTTGGATCGAGGCGGTCGATTTGGTATATCGCACTAAAGGTTTCGGAATATTTTGAGTTCGGCCGGGTTGGTTCGTTCACGAAACCAACCGGGCCTTCGGAGCGGAAACGCTCATATCTTGAGCTACGGACGTCCGATTGACGTGCCGTCAACTTTGTTGAGTTCCTCTTAGTGAGAAGGATCTTTTTGGATACTCCGCCTGAGGTTTGGACGCAGGTGGAGTACGGTCGGGTTGGTTTTGCTTTAAAAACCAACCGGGCCCCGGGGACGAAAATGCCAATAACTTTCAGACCGAGCGTCCGATCGACGCGCCGTCTGTTGCGTTGAGTTCCTGTTGATGATACGGAACTTTTGGATACATCAACTCTGGAACTTGTGACAGTTGATGTATCAGCCTCTCAGCTCGTGGAGCGGACCCTCCAGTACGAGTTTTCTTTGTGCGGGAACCCTAGTGCTGGTTGCGACTGTGACTACTACTGCTACTGCTACTGCTACTGTGACTGCGACGACGACAGTACAGAGATCCAGTGTGGATTCGACGACGACGACTACATCACTCAGCGATCCTACGTGGATCAGTGCTACAGGTCCTGTGTGGGCCCGATCCTGTGTGGGTCCGATCCTGTGTGGGTCTTTGCGCTCAGCGGTCCTGTGTGAACCAGCGCCTACAGGTCCTATGTGGGCCCGATCCTGTGTGGTTCTTTTGCGGGGGTTAGTTACCTATCGATCCTTTGTGGTTCCGACGACTTAGATTGATCATAGATCATCTTTATCGTCTTTCGAAGAAGTATACCTGTGTGAGATGAATCCTGTTGCTTTCCTGTGTGGAATGTGTTGTGGTATCCTGTGTGGATTACGTTTTGCTTTCCTGTGTGGAATACGTTTACTTTCCTGTGTGGACTGAGTTGTACTTGAGCTCGGTGGTTGGAGCGTATTTGAAACTGATGACTTAGGTATACGTATGGGCGTATACCTAAGCAGTGTCGGTTGTTACTTCGTGATTGTACCTTTCTTCGTGGTTTATCCTTTGTGGATTTTGAGAGACCTTCAGGGGTCTCGGGGTCCCTAATGAGTAGCTTATACTCACCCCTGCACGGGCTTTTCCCGCACTATGTTGTGTTGGTTGCAGACGACGGACAGCGTTGATCTTAGCTGAGGCTTACAGAGCAGGACGATACCTGGAGGTGGACCACTGGGCGGGACGTGCTCGGAGCGGACGGCGGGACCCGTGGAGCAGTGGAGCTATCTGTACCCACCCTTCAGGTGGGATTTCCAGTGGACAGCTCGGTGTAGCGGCTTTTACTTTTCAGTTGCTGTTTTCCCTATCGAGTTGTACTTTACTTTCAGTTTGGGTTTGTATTCTGGCCCATTTACTTTTCCGCACATTCAGTTTTACTCTGCTTTTACTTAGTGTTTACTTTCCTCTTGCTTACTCTATGGTGTTTGATTACTTTACAAAGGCAATGCCTTCCCTTTTTACCGGGATTTACGCCTTGGTGCTAGTCGCCAGCCCCTGGCTTATGGAAGGCGGGCTTGGGGTAGTCACAGCACGGACCCCGAGGGTGGGTCGTGACAAATTGGTATCAAAGGAATTCGGTTCTACCGTGAACTCTGATCTTTTCTATGTGAAGCAATAATATTTAGCATATTGAGTGTGGTTATCAGTCCAGGGAGTCCAGTGTTGGTGCGGCGGTCGACGTATCCGTACACCAGGACCCTGACTTCTGATTTCCTACTTAATGCACGCAAACATTGATTGCGTGTGTGTTTCAAGTTTTCTGTGTGATTACATATATCAGCTCACCAAGTATATTGTTCTGACCATGGCGCACCTGTTTCCTTTTCAGGATGGCCCCACGACGGCAGCCAGCTAGGGTTTCGAGAGTCGAGTGTGACGATAGCCCACCGAGCGACGAGGCCTCGGTGCATGGCCCTTTGTCAGCAGTGGCACCGGAGGTAGCACTACCTGCCGAGCCCCCAATGCTTCCAGCGCCAGCCGCTGACGATGCACGTCGCCTTAGCGTACTGCATGAGTTTCAGCCCCAGCGACCGCCCAAGTTTCGCGGGGAGACGGATCCCCAGGCAGCCGAGGACTGGCTGGAGGCAGTGGTACGTGTGTTTAGGCTTGTGAGAACACCAGCAGACCTCATGGTGATCCTCGGTACGAGCCTACTACACGCAGCAACAGGAAGATGGTGGAACTTGATGCTCCAGGTACACGTTGAGGCATCCCTACTTTGGACGGACTTTGAGAGCCTCTTCTGCTCGGAGTTCGTCCCAGCCACCCTTCGTGCGGTGCGTATCCAGGAGCTTCTTCAGCTGCGGCAGGGCAGCATGACGGTCGCTCAGTACTCGGTGAGATTTACTGATCTCTCACGCTACTCGACCGACATGGTACGGGACCCATTCATCCGGGACCGGACCTTCGAGCAGGGTTTGAGACACGAGATCAGGGCATCTCTGATCTCCCTCAGCATACTGACTCAGACAGGAGTACTGGAGCGGGCCCTTCTGATCGAGAGCTTCTTTGCCGAGTCTACACCAGTGCAACGACCCACCGCAGGGAGGCTCGTGGCAGAGTCATCTGCAGCAGGCAGTCGACGGATGACTCAGGGGTCCAGACAGACCAGACCTTTGGGCAGACGACCTCAGGACACTGGCTCAGCAGTGCGGGGCACACAGCGAGGAGCCAGTCTTTCGAGATGCAGACCGTGCTACTCGTGCGGCGGGCAGGGCCACATGGCTCGTGACTGCCCGACCCTCCGTGCCGAGGAGTTGCAGACAGTTGAGGGACCACCAAGGCAGAGGCAGAGGGTCGACCGTGGCGGTCCGCAGGGAGGAGGCGGACGAGGCAGAGGAGCTGGACAAGCAGCCGGTGTTGGGCGATGCTTTGAGGCTTTGCCACCACCACCACCAGGAGGTCCACCCCGACCATAGCGAGCTGGCGGGCAGAGACAGACATAGCTCCAGGAAGCAGAGGCCTACGACCACGGCACACCCGAGATGATTCGAGGTACTATCTGTGTCTATTCCACCCTTTCTGCAGTTCTTATAGACACAGGAGTGAGTCAATCATTCATAGCCACTGCCCTTGTTCGGAGCTCGGAGATTCCGTCAGAGCCGTTGGCTCGATCCTTACGGCTAGAGACTCCTACGGGAGCAGACTCGACGATTACGCACTGGTGTCGGTAGTGTGAGCTTACTCTAGGAGGCGAGAGCTTCGGCTGGGATCTTCTTGTAGCAGCGTCGAGGCCTTACGACGTCATCTTGGGCATGGATTGGCTATCTACGGTCCATGCACAGATTGACTATTTTAGGCGCAAGGTGCGTTGTGTATGCACCGACGGGAGCAGGTTCACCTTCACCGGCGAGAAGGGAGCCTTAGCAGCATAGGATGGACTTCCACGGAGGAGAGGACAGCCCATTACTCATCAGTTAGCTAGCCTCATCCTTGGAGCAGTTGACGTGCGGAGTCCTGGTTTTCCCTGCAGTGGTGGATCAGTTTGCGGACATTTTTCCTGACGACGTTCCAGGGCTACCTCCTCATAGAGAGGTAGACATTTATATTGACTTATACCTTGGGACAGACCCGATATCCACTCCAGCATATCAGATGGCCCCCGCCGGGCTTCGAGAGCTATGAGTACAGTTGGAGGACTTGCAGGTCAAGGGGTTCATCCGACCCAGTGTTTCACCCTGGGCTTCCCCGATATTGTTCGCCAAGAAGGCGAATGGGAGCTTGCGACTTTGTGTTGACTATCGTCACTTGAACCAGGTGACAATGAGGAACAAGTATCCGCTATCAAGGATTGATGACTTCTTTGATCAGCTCAAGGGAGCACGGTGGTTCTCAAAGATAGACCTCAGGTCAGGCTATCATCATCTCAGAGTCAGAGACGAGGATGTGCAGAAGACGGCCTTCAGATGTCGGTATGGCCACTATGAATTCTTGGTTATGCCTTTTGGTGTAACCAATGCTCCATCAGTGTTCATGGATCTCATGAACAGGATCTTTCAGCCATACCTCGATCGGTTTGTCGTGGTCTTCATCGACGACATTCTGATTTACTCTACGACTGAGGAGGAGCACGCCTATCACTTGCGATTTATACTAGACACACTCCGAGAGAACCAGATTTATGGTAAGCTCTCGAAGTGACAGTTCTGGATACGTGAGGTCCACTTCTTGGGACATGTTATCTCTGAGGAGGGAGTTGCAGTGGATCCTGTGAAGATTGAGGCTATGTTAGCATGGGAGCCACCCAGGAGCGTGACTGAGGTTCAGAGTTTCTTGGGACTAGCTGGATACTATCAAAGATTCGTGCTGGACTTCTCTAGAGTTGCGGCACCACTCACAACTTTAAAAAATAAGGGGAAACCCTTCGTGTGGTCAGACAGATGTTAGCAGAGCTTCTAGGAGCTGAGACAGAGATTGACTAGCGCACCTATCTTGAGGTTGTCTGAGGAGGGAGTAGGGTACGTAGTCTACTGCGATGCATCAGGAACCGTACTCGGATGTGTTCTGATGCAGGAACGGGAATTGATCGCCTATGGATCACGTCAGTTGAGGCCGCATGAGCAGAACTACGCTACCCATGACCTGGAGTTAGCAGTAGTGGTCTTCGCTCTGAAGACATGGCGACACTATCTGTGTGCGAGCGCTTTACAGTCTTTTCCGATCATCAGAGTCTCAGGTATATCTTCTTGCAGAAGGACCTGAACCTGAGATAGCGACGATGGCTCGAGTTCCTCCAAGACTATGACTTCGAGATAGTCTATACTCCTGGGAAGGGGAATGTAGTAGCCGATGCCCTCAGCAGGAGGACGGGCATTCAGCTACTTTAGGAGGCGACTGAGCAGCTAGCCTCTTTGCAGATATCCTTCGTGGATAGAGATGGATCAGCCATCCTCCAGTCTCTCACAGTCACCCCTCCACTAATACAGCGGGTCAGGGAGGCACAGCGTGAGGACGCTGACTGTGAGACATGACGTGTATTGATATCCTCAGGATAGGCACCTGATGGTTTCTCCCTTTGAGCAGAGCACGACATCCTTTTCAGAGGACGTACCATGGTACCAGTCGCTTTGCGAGAAGAAGTGCTGAGAGAGTTTCACACTTCTCCTTTGGAGGTACATCCTGGAGTGGAGAAGATTTACCAGGACCTCAGACGACAGCACTGGTGGCCGGGCATGAAGAAGGCAGTAGCAGAGTTCGTTTCTCAATGCCTCACCTGCCAGCAGGTGAAGGCAGAGCATCAGGTACCAGCAGGCTTGGTACAACCCTTGGAGGTTCCGGAGTGGAAGTGAGACGACATATCTATGGACTTCGTGACTGGACTTCCACGCACTTCCAGAGGTCACGACTCTATCTGGGTGATTGTTGACCGACTAACCAAGTCGGCACACTTCTTACCCATCAGAGAGCAGGGCTCAATAGAGAGCTTGAGACGTATCTACGTTCAGGAGATTGTGCGGCTCCACGGTGTGCCATCATCTATCGTCTCCGATCGAGATGCTCGCTTTACTTCTCGGCTTTGGAAGGGGTTATAGGAGGCGTTCGGGACGCAGCTACGTCTGAGCACAGCCTTTCACCCTCAGACGGATGGTCAGACGGAGAGGACCATCCAGACTCTCGAGGACATGCTCCGCGCATGTGTCCTCAAATTTGGTAGTAGCTGGGAGGACCACCTACCCTTGGTGGAGTTTGCGTACAACAATAGCTTCCACTCCACCATCGGGATGGCACCGTACGAGGCGTTGTACGGCCGACCTTATAGATCTCCATTGTGCTGGACAGACCCTGGGGAGTCAGCACTGGTGGGACCAGAGATGGTCCAGGCCACGACAGAGAAGGTCCAGGTCATCCAGGAGCGGATGAGGACAGCTCAGAGCCGGCAGAAGTAATATGCTGACAGGAGGCAGAGGCCACTGGAGTTCGAGGATGGTGACCACGTCTTCTTGCGGGTCTCACCTCGATGTGATATTCAGTGATTTGGCTGAGGAGGCAAGTTATCTCCGCGCTTCATCGGACCCTTCCAGGTCCTCAGCAGGGTTGGCGAGGTGGCTTATCGCCAGGCTCTACCACCTCAGTTGCACTGGGTGCACGACGTCTTCCACGTGTCTCAGCTGAGGAGATACGTGCACGACCCGACGCACATCATTGACCATGGGGAGCTTGACGTTGACGATGGGGCGACTTTTACGGAGGTCCTGATGGAGACAGAGGATCGACAGGAGCGGGTCCTACGTGGGCGATCGATTCCTCTTGTGCACATCAGATGGCAGCACGGGAATCTCCAGGAGAGCACATGGGAGCAGGATGCTCAGATGCGTGCTCAGTACCCTCATTTGTTTCCCTAGTTTTTGATGTATCTTTACGGGGACGTAAATCCATGAGGTGGGAGTAATGTAAAGACCCGTAAAATTAAATGGAAATTTTTTGTTAATTTTCTTTGGAATTTTACAAGATTGCGGTTTCAGATGGCACCTGATTCCGAGGCCCGGAGTGCCCGGAATCAATTTCCGAAGTTTGGCTCGAGTACATTCAGTGAACGAACGAGCTGGAATTTCTAACTTTTGATCCAGTGCTCAGAATTGAAATTCGAGGACACCGATGAACTCGCAACGCTGATATTCGATTAAGGAGACCATTTCCGAAGTTGTGTTTAATGTGGGACGAAAGTTAGTTTTTGGGAGAATTATAAAAAGTTGAATAAAAATGTGGAACACTTTTTATTTTACTTTTGTTGGTTAACTTCACTCAAAGGAAGTTAGGGGTGGGACCCACACCCACTTAACCTCCCTTGAAAGGATTAAGTGTGGTGGGGCCCACACGACCCTAAACCTTCATTCTTCTCTCAAACTCCCTTTAACCCCTCTTTAAATGACATGACAACTTGTTAATTAATTTGGAGTTATTTTATTTGAATTTCAAACCATTGAAATTCAATTTGTTAAGTTTGTGAATAAAACAAGACCTTATCTTATTTTATTTGGTTAGAATTGTTTAGCCATCTTTAGGGAATTTTGGGTTCTTCTCCTTCTTCTTCAAACATTGACGAAGAACGCTCAAGCTTTGACGAAGAACGCTCAAGCTCCGACGAAGAACGCCGCTCCTCTCTTCTTCATCTTCCGTGTCAACGAAAGGGAACGCCACTTCCTTCTCAGACTTCCTTCGTCGGGATACGAAGATTCTCCAACGACGTACCTCTTCGGACGTACCTCTTCGTCATCGGATTTGACGAACGACTACCGCGACGCCCCGACCTCCGCGACGTTGTCTTCCGCAAGTCGTTGACGATCTTAGAACTTGAACACAAGGTAGGGGTTGTTGTTGTTATTTGTTTATTTATTTATTCTTGTTCGTGGTTCTAGAATGACTATCGTGAGGATATTTAAATATGTGTTATCATTTAACGTGGGGGGGCCGGACCGCATGAACACGGCCGAACCCCCTCCTTTGTTCTTGATGATTTATTTTGCGGATGAAACAAGATGGCGTGGTGCCGTTGCACCACGCGGTTATTCGCACGCTTATATTGGGCGGTGCCGTCGCGCCGCGCCGTGGAATTCATCAAGAACGTGAAGCTGTCGCGCCGCGTCGAAGGGAATCAAAGGCGCGAAGGAGGGGCGCGGTGCCGTTGCACTGCGCCGGACGACGAACACCGCGGCCGGTACCGGGCCGCGGCGGGACGAGAAGACCGGCGGCCGGGCCGCCGGTGTCGGAAGCCGGAAAGGGGACCGGTTTGCCCGTCCCGTTGGAGAAAAACCGGCCGGCCAGGTGGCCGGCCGGAAGGTCAAAGGCCGGGGGAATTTAATTCCCCCGGCCAGCACTATAACCGCCCCATTTATGAGCGGGGGGGGGGGGGGGGGTTCGTTTAGGGGGGCAGGCGGCCCCCTGTTTCCCATAAAGCAGGCCCCACATGGGGGGCCGGTTCTCTAAGGCGCGGCTATAAGCCGCGCCGTTTTTTTGAAACAAGCGGGGGCCCTGCCCCCCGCGCGCTGCATCCGTGCGGCGCCAGGCCGCCGCGCCGCCAGGCCGCTGCGCCGCCGTGCCGCCGGCCGGCCGTGCCGGGTTGGACCCGGGTCGGGTCGACCCGGTTCGGGACGACCCAGGGGGGGGTCAGGCCGGGTAGGCCCGGACCCGGACCCCCCGTTTCCGAGACGGTTTCGGTCTTTTGTCCATAACATGATCCACGGACCTCCGATTGACATACTGTCAGTGGCTACACGATCCTTGGATCGAGACGGTCGATTCGGTATATCGCACTCAAGGTTTCAGAATTTTTTGTGTTCGGCCGGGTTGGATCGTTCACGAAACCAACTGGGCCTTCGGAGCGGAAACACTCATATCTTGAGCTACGGACGTCCGATTGACGTGTCGTCAGCTTTGTTGAGTTCCACTTAGTGAGATGGATCTTTTGGCATACTCCGTCCGAGTTTTGGACGTAGGTGGAGTACGGTCGGGTTGGTTTTGCCTTAAAAACCAACCGGGCCCCGGGGACGAAAATGCCAATAACTCTCAGACCGGGCGTCCGATCGACGCGCCGTCTGTTGCGTTGAGTTCCTGTTGACGATACAGAACTTTTGGATACATCAACTCTAGAATTTGTGACAGTTGATGTATCAGCCTCTCGGCTCGTGGAGCGGACCCTCCAGTACGAGTTTGCTTTGTGCGGGAACCCTAGTGCTGGCTGCGACTGTGACTACTACTGTTACTGCTACTGCTACTGTGACTGCGACGATGACAGTACAGAGATCCTGTGTGTATTCGACGACGACGACTACAGAACTCAGCGATCCTACGTGGATCAGTGCTACAGGTCCTGTGTGGGCCTGATCCTGTGTGGGTCTGATCCTGTGTGGGTCTTTGCGCTCAGCGGTCCTGTGTGAACCAGCGCCTACAGGTCCTATGTGGGCCTGATCCTGTGTGGGTCTTTTGCGGGGGTTTGTTACCTAGCGTTCCTTCGTTGGTCCGACGACTTAGATGGAACAGAGATCATCTTTATCGTCATTCGAAGAAGTATACCTGTGTGAGCTGAATCCTGTTGCTTTCCTGTGTGGATTGTGTTGTGCTATCCTGTGTGGATTATGTTTTGCTTTCCTGTGTGGAGTATGTTTACTTTCCTGTGTGGACTGAGTTGTACTTGGGCACGGAGGTTGGAGCGTATTTGAAATTGATGACTTAGGTATATGTATGGGAATATACCTAAGCAGTGTTGGTTGTTACTTCATGATTGTACCTTTCTTCGTGGTTTATCCTTTGTGGATTTTGAGAGACCTTCAGGGGTCTCGGGGTCCCTACTGAGTAGCTTATACTCACCCCTGCACGAGCTTTGCCCGCACTACATTGTGTTGGTTGCAGACGACGGACATCGTTGATCTTAGCTGAGGCTTGTAGAGCAGGACGGTACCTGGAGGTGGACCACTGGGCGGGACGTGCTCGAAGCGGACGGCGGGACCCGTGGAGCAGTGGAGCTATCTGTACCCACCCTTTAGGTGGGATTTCCAGTGGACAGCTCGGTGTAGCGGCTTTTACTTTTCAGTTGCTGTTTTCCCTTTCGAGTTGTATTTTACTTTCAGTTTGGGTTTGTATACTGGCCCATTTACTTTTCCGCACTTTCAGTTGTACTCTGCTTTTGCTTAGTGTTTACTTTCCGCTTTCTTACTCTGTGGTGTTTGTTTACTTTACAAAGGCAATGCCTTCCCTTTTTACCGGGATTTACGCCTTGGTGCTAGTCGCCAGCCCCTGGCCTATGGAAGGCGGGCTTGGGGTAGTCACGACACGGACCCCGAGGCCGGGTCGTGACAGATAATATTTAATAGTAGAAACAAGGTAGAATACCATTATTTTAGATGAATGACTATCATCACTACAATATATGACACACAAACCGTAACATAAATGTACCATAAATACTATTTTTTATTTAACATAAATTTTACCTATATGTTGAATTGTTGGGTATTAATAGGATTTTCCACATATGAATATATATATATATATAATAGTCTTAGTATATAAACATTTATTGAGTAATTATAATAAAATATGAACTCAACTTTTAGTACTAATTTTATTCTACAATAATATATTTTATAAATAATTGGAATTCTTTATTTATTAAGAAAATATTAAAAAATAAATTTAATACATCTAAAATTTTATTTGATAAAAATTATATCAATATTAAAATTATATGTATACATTATTTTAGAATAATTTTTTTGGATTTTTCTTAGAAGGATGATTTTCTAATAAATAGTAAAGAATACAAATTTTTATATAAAATGGTATTTTTTATCCTATCCTTTTTGAAGATCAATTATTAATTGTATTAAACATAAAAATTAGTTATATTATATTATGAATTATCCAATGCTTTTTATTAGAATCAACATTAGGGTTGAATTTGGTATGAAAACACTTTTATACTTGAAAATGTATTTTTGTAAAAGAATGTATGTAGTTTTGTTTGGGGTTTTAATTTTAATTTTATTTATACCACATCATAAAATATAATCATCAAATATAGAATCCATATAATCATTCAAGATGGCCAAATTTAGAAATTAGTTCACTTTTTTTATTATCATTATTAATAGTAACCACAATAAATAATTATCACCACTTTAGAGGTAAATTGTGTAAATAAGGTTAATAATAATAATATAAGTACTAGAAAATGATCCTAATTTATTAGTTTAGTTCACAATTTCCTACCCTGTTTTGAAAATATGGTTACATTGTTCCCTATTTTAGTGATTTTTGAATTTTATATTATTTTTGTAAAAGGAAATGAAAAAATAAACTTACATTATTATAATATTGGAAATATTTTATGATAGGGGTTAGAAAATTATGTTTTGTAATGATTTTTTTTTGAATGAAGAGTTATTTTTAGAATGGAAATTTATTAATAATTTATAGTGATGAAATATTCAACTTAAATACTTATGAATCATCGTCTTAGTATTTATCTAAATAAATGAAAAAATAATAAATTATTTTAAAATTTTTAATTGTAAAATAATTTCTAGTAAAAAATTAGTTCCTTGAATTATAGATAAATATAACATTTTCAGTGTGTTTTTAAAGATTTTATTTGAATTATAATGTTTTTTTTTGTTTTTTATGTCACGTAAATTAAATAGTTCTAAAAATGGTATTAATTATACTTTATAAATTGTAATATTTTATAAAATGTTTTAAAATTCATAACCATAAATTTTTAAGAAAATTGACCACTATATTGATAAAATATCAAATCTGATATATTTTTATTCTTATTTTCCATTAATTGTAACTATATTAGCCCTTAAAGGGTAAAAACCATGTTATCCTGATAATCTACAAAATGGTTAATGAGAGTTAAAATAAAGATATAAGGGTGATAACTTTATCTAAAAATTTCTAAATTTAATAATAAAAGATTAATTCATCCCAAAATCTTCCAATATTATAATTATATCATCTTGGATATTATTTTCAATGATAAATAATTAATATACATTTGTTATTGTTTTGAATTTTCAATGATGCCCCTCCCATCACTTGTGACAATAAACGTCCTCTAAAATTATCTCCACTTATAAAAGACTTTTTGGTTCATCCAATACAAAAAAAGAATCCTAACACCCCTACCCAATTATAATAGCCCATGGATTTATCAGAAAATCATCCAACAAAATATTATCATGTAAACTATAAGTTATTGTCCTATAAATAGGGTTTTTTATAGAAAATCTTTTTTCTATCAATTTATTCATCTATATCCTAAAGAATAACATATAAATGATGAGATATAAACTTATGTATCATCCATTTGGTTTTATTTTTAATGAAAAATACATAACCAATATCCATCAACTATTCAATCAGATAGGGAATCAATCAATCATTTCTGTGTACATCAAAATAACTCCTTAAGATGAAATTTAATTATTTTTCAATAAAACATCTAAAATATATTTTAATGATTGATTTAGTGTAAATATAGGAATTTCATGAAATTTTTATAAGTTTGAAATGATAATATATCATATATTTTCTTAACTTTCCATTCATAGAGAAATGATAATACAGTTCATGCATACTTTTGAATTACCACCATTTATAAGCGATGTGATTTGGTTTTCATTAGTTAATAATTTGGATGTAATATATATATATATGAATATTTAAGGAAATGTTATTATATTATTCTATATAATGATCATTATTGTATTTTAGAATAACACATACTATCATAAATACTAATATATAAAAATTGAAATGTTACTCATGTGTATGTATAGCCTACCATCTCAACGGTTATAATGGGTTTCATTTTTTATAACCATATTTCATGGATTTTTTAAAAATTATAATTTAGATATAATATATGTAATTATTACATGATTATTTTCATGAGATTATGGATTAATGAAATGATTTACCATAGTCTCCCTACCAATTTCACATTGGATAGATGAGCCAAATATCATCAAAATATTAATGTGATGTTTATTGTTAAATTAATTGACTTAAAAATGTAAATAAGAGGATAAATAAATGTAAAATTGGTTATAAATGTTATATCCAAGGTATTTATAGAATAATTATTTTCCATATCTATTAATATTTAGGAATAAGATATAAATTTTGAAATAAATGTTATAATTTTTCTGATAACGTACTTCAAACGCAACCATGGGATTCTATGAAATCTTATGTTGCACACAACATTGAGTTATACTGAAAAATAATAAAATAATATAATAATTATTTTAAATTATATTTGAAAACTAAAAATTATATTAGTGGGAATGAAGAGAACTAAAAACAATATGATTAAACATGTTTGTTAAATGTTTTGACCTTTATCCAATAGATTTTGGAGACTTAAATTGAGAATGAATCCTATTTTAAACATAAAATACTATAATATTATTAAAAGCCTGTTTTACCATCTTTTGATAGAGTAAAAAATTAAAATATAATTTTTTTCATTTTATATGGTCCATTTTACAAAATAAACTTTTTATTTAGAATTGGGACATAAAATTTACTTTTTATAAAAATTTTCTATTTTTCTGATAAAATTCTTATTTTAATATACAACCAAAATACTGCATTTTAATTCAAAACTACAATTTCTTCCCACTTATTTTTATAGTTAGATTAAACATATAGTGAGTATTAATGTGTAAATTAATTTTTTTATAATTTGCTCAAATTTTGGTCATTAGAAGTAATTTTTCATTTAAACTGTATAAAAACACATGTCAATCATTTGATATTTTTTACTTCATAAAAACTTGTTTTCTGGTTTTGACTATGGGAATTAATTTTAAATTAATTTACGAAATTTATGTGGTTTTAATTGGGAGAAAATTATTACATATTTGTAATTATAAGTTATAAACTGTTTAAATAGGTATCTTTTATTTATGGACCTTATGAATAGTTACTTCAGTAATTATTGTTATTTTCCCTAGTTGAAGGGTAAATCTGGTTAAAAAATGGAAAAAATAATAATATAATAATATAAAAATACATTAATACATTTACTAATCTATTTTATGACATATTTTAGAACATGGGAATCCATTGGTAGATTTTAGGAACCCATGAAGCACATTGGGTGTGATTGTGACCTTTTATTATAATTAATTTAAACTAAACGGATATATATCATAATCATTTATCATTTTTCTAAAAAAAATTTAAGGTGGGGTAATATAAGTGATCTCTCTAACCAGATATAGTAATTTTAATGATAAAAACCTTTAATAGATCAAGTTATTTAATTTATAATTTTTATAAGTTATATAAATAAATTTATTTACGACACAATGATTATAAAATGATTTATATATTAATAAAATATTCAAATAAATGATTTTATGAATAATAACATGAATGTAATTTTAAAATTTTTCTTCCATCCATTAATATTTTGGATGGAATTGACATGTTAGGGATGAGTAAATTAATTATTTCCCTTCACACAAGTTTTTAATATTTTAGTAAAAATCAATTACAAAATAATGACAAAATTGACATTAATGTGTTTTTAAAACAATTATTTTTTTATTAAATTATATTTTAGTCATAATAATATAATATTAGAACAAAATAATTATATAATGTTTCAAATTTAATTAATTATCCACTTGTGGTTAATTTATCATTTTACAGTAATTATAGTAACCATATATGACGAACATACAAGAAGATAGGGTAAGAGTTAATGTTTACAACTAAGTGTTAAAGCTAAATGATATGGTGACATTTATGATATAAACTAGTATAAGAACTAATGTTTGAGATTATTTAGACCCATAATCATATTAAAATATAATTATATCACTTATGAGATATTTTAATTTGAATAGCACTCATTCATAAAATAGTATTTCAAAAACATTATAAAGTTCCCCTCCTCCATCTTATAAAAGGCCAAAAACTCTACCCACTTACCCACACCACTCATGCCCCTTGGCTCTTCCATATTCTGATAAAATAAGATCCCAAAATCCCTTCCTTCTTTATAGAGGTCACAATTTGGGATTCAACCTATCCTATGAAGACCATTCGTGAAAATCAAAAAGAGATAGTCGAAAAAATTTATTTGTTTTATCACCTCATTAAAAATTATTTTCTTCTTATACTTCCTTTTATTTTGTCATTTACATAAGAATGTATAAAATACATCATATAATACATGATGAGATGTTATTATAGTTATGGTACAACCATATTCCTATTTTAATCAATCCTACTAATAACAATATCATCATTTGTGGGTATGCATGGCTTACCATCTCCACACTATGGTGTAATGTTTTATTTAAAAATACTTAATTTGGATGTGTATAATGATGAAAATAAGGGATCTAAATAATTAATATAACATGATAATTTTCCTTTATAATTAATAAAACATCAATTTTATAATTTTATACCATTAGGTGAATGATATCATCGCTCGTGAGTCCATACGACATATCGTATCAACAATGTGATGTGATTCATTCAACCTGATATTCAATAAAACATGATTATATGCATGGATTTAATAAATAAATACAACATATATTATATTTATATTGACACTATGCCAATTTAAATTCATTAAAACACTGCTTTATTCTTTCCGTAATATGTAAATACGATAATTTCTTTTGAGGAAGTGTGGACTACAGCCCCATATAAGTGATATGACACATTTATTCCAAACATAGAATGGATAAATGATTGAGATAATGTAATTATGTTACATATATAACTTTTTTATTATATGTGAATTATATATACTTATTTTTCATTTTTTTCAGTCCATTAATAAGAACAAAAATGAAAGTAGTGTCCATGCTTACGAATGGCCTACAGTCTCCACGAACGATGCATTTCATTTATTATCTCAAAATGTTATGGAATATTATAAATACATATATGATTTATATATATGATATTTAAATCATTAATAGTATTCAGGTTATGATGGAAATTTTTTCACATGGATAATTTACATCAAACAAGTTCTTTTACGACTGAAGTACCAAACATCAACAAACCGACCAATGTAAACATAAATAATTATTTAATTTTTATAACTGGGTAATAAGTGATATAATATTAATAATAATAATGAAAAATTATCTAATTACCGTATAAATTAATGTAAACTAATTATTTAGTAAATTTAATAAAGAATGACACAATCGAGCTCGGGGTAAAGGAAATCATAACATAATTTCAATTTACTGATATAAATATCCATGTCATTGGTTTTGTTTTTACTAAAATATGCATGAATTACCTATAATTATTTAACAATTAATATCTACTTATATTAGGTGTATTTATATTTTTTGCACATAATTATGTCATTGATTTATCCTTAATCTATTGGTACAATCATTATAAGGTATTTCGTCTCAATCTCCTTTCACTAAAGAATATATTGTGGTTATATACATTTAAAATTCAATAATGTGTATATAAAACCCTTTTGAAACATTATATAGTGAATTAGTATATCCTCATGATTTTTATAGTGCAGTTTAATTTTAATACTTAATTATTTTTATTAATTTGTTTCTTAAGGGGTATGAGACCCTTCAACAAAAACATCATTTTAAATGTTTTAAATATTTTTTCATTAAAAACCGTCTATTTCATGTCCATGTATTCAAATTTATTTTTATGAATATATTTATGAGGACATAAATTTTATAATTTATAATATATTTCAAATGTTTCAAAGTGGTATGGGACACTTTCATTCAAAATTCACTTTATTAAATGTTTTACATCGTTTTGGAAATGGGTGAAATACTTCTATATCTTAAAATAATCTCATGCGGTTGTAGGGAGGAAATGTTATTTTTATTTATGCTTATTTTATGTTTAATTATTTTTAAATGATACATGGACATTTGACTAGTGGTTACATAATAAACCAAGATGGTTGGTTACATGTTAAACAAGATTACAGATGGTTCTTTGATAAGCCAAATACATTTGGTTATGTTATAAACTCTAATGCATTTGGTATGTAAGATGGATGCATGGAAATTCAAATTAGTGATATGTGTGGTTTTTGACCATTTAGTTATTCCATTTAAGTATATCTGTGGCCCATGTTTCCATAATATTTTTTAGTTTGTTTTTATGGGATTTATAGTAATATTTTGGTTACAAGGAGTGTATGAAATGTGATTATACGAATTTAGGAATATTTATTTCTTATTAAAGGTAAAATTTAATACTATATGATAAAGTATTCATGGTATTCATGTTATCCCAAGACTTAATTTTTTTTCATTCATTGTGTATCCCTTTCTTATCTTTTTATGCCCATACCATGTTTAGAAATATTTTTTATAGGACTTAAAGAATATTATTGTCAAGCATAGGATCAAGGAAAAGTTATGCTATTAGAACAAAAAAAATACCATTTTTCTTTTTATAGAGTTATTGTTTAATTTTAAAATATGATAGGGATTAGAAGTGTCTAGTTTTAATATTTAATTTGCTATGTATGAATTATGGCATTGTTATCTAAGAATCTAAACCTGAAAAGATCCTCAATGTTAATTCTTTACATAACTAAATATTATGTAATGTGTATGTTTGGGGAATTATAGTTGACATCAGAGGTCATTTTAGATAACATTAATGGTTAGGTTGTTATTTAGGAATAAGTGAAAAGGATTATATAACCGCAATGAATATCTTATTAGAATGATTAATAGTAATTTTAGATAAATAAAATGAGTTTGAGATAACATGAATAAGTATATCTTTGTGTTTATCCTCCACATATAATACTATATTATGATTTTATTGATTTAATCACATTATCACTTTTTAGATTTTCTAAATGGATGAATCTAGTAATAAAAAAATTAACAATGAATGTGAAGGAATTTTTGGTGGTTTTCTGAATAAGCATCCATATGAAATTGGATATATAATGAGAACTCATGTGGTTATTCTTAATCAACTATCTGAATTCATTATTGACTAATTGAACCTTGTTTATTTTTCCAAGGAATCATATATGCTAGAAAAAAATCTCAATGGTTGTTTAGGTGATAATAATAATGGAAAGTATATTAAAAATCCTATGTGTTAGGGATGTTGAATGAAACACGTAAGAAAAAGTTTTAATGGGGATCTAAGATTTTATAGATGTTGTAATGAAGTCCATAAAGAAATAACCTTACATGGGAAAAGTTTTCATTGAGTTGACTCATGAAAGTGTAGAATTTTCTTCATGAATGATCAATTTAATGATTTAAATGTTGTGAGAAAGGTCATTACACAAATAGATGTCCTGTGAATATGGTTCGAGAATGGGATCCATAAGACCGTACAAATATATGTTTACCAATACCAAATTCCATTCCAATTAAAGATGGGGAAACTGAATATGACAAATGAAGGTATAGAATATTTATTATCTCATGATTTGAAATTATTTAATCTTAAAAAATTATTCATGATTTTTTTATAGGAAATAAGTATTATAGAATAAGATGGAAAATCATGGTTAGGGGATCAAGAGGAATTATGGATGATTAAGATGCCTAAATTTTAGAAATTTGTGAGTTATTTTATATCTATGGGTGATGAATGTTTACAAGTATTAATGGTTTTTTGTTGATGGGATTACATTTTCTAACCCATAAATTTGTTATGTGAAAATTCTATTTGAGGAAGAATTTCCTTTTCATTTATGGATATAAATATAATGAATCATTAAGGTTTATATGATCCTTGATATTGTGGTAATTATGGTTTGTTACATTTTGATATTCAAAATGAAAGGCATGAGATACACATGAGGCTATATTTTTTTACAGTTATTTCTGAAGATTTTATCTCAATTTTGGAATTTATTACAATTATATTGTTTTAGAAAAATGAAAACTCACAGGAAGGGTGAAAACTGTCACGTTAGACATGGCTATGGGAATCTAAACCTCAACATAAGTGTTACAAGGATTTTTCACATACCAATAGACTATGTGAAGTCTCTGGGTGTATGAATTATTATCTTAAATTTTAATGTTGTTATGGATCAAGAGTAAATTGATTTTTGGGAATTTATTTTTAAACAAATAGATACCCATCGTATATGAAAATGACTTGGCAATTAACTGATACCTGTTTTTTTGGAAGGTGTTCTCTCTTTTGGGAACAATATATTTCTTTTTAAAGTAGAATACTATGGGATTTAATTTTTATAATAATGGTTTAATTATATTTTTTAAAGTGTCTATGATTGTATAAGTGGACTTCTGGGTAATTATAGTATTTAAGGAGATGATTAACATATCCTTTAGAATATGATATTCGGTTAATTAATTTTTGGTATGAGACATGAAGTGTAATTTATGTTATTTGTAGGAAATTGTTAAAATATATCTTGGATGATTATATGATTAAATCATTCGGATTTTAATCCTTGTTTGGATTATTTTGAGAATTGTTATGGATAATTACTAGTACAATGGTCTAAGCTGGATTTGGGTATTACAGTTGAGTTTTAGAGATTAAATGTAGTTTTCCTTCATATCATTTTTTTGAATTATCTTATCTTATCATAAGAATTTTACTATTGGTTCAAGAAAAGATTAATAGATTGTTAATATTTTGTTGATTTTGGGTTTCTTTAGATGTGGATTATAGTGCTTTAGGAGTGACCCATACATCTTAAATACTCTTTTTTTTAGATAATTTTTTTTGTGCTAAAAATTTATTAAAGGATGAAATTATATATTACAACTATGTATTTTTCATTATGTTTTTAGTGAAGCTCGAAAAAAAATCCTCAAAATTAGGAAAAGGACCTTAAAAAATGTTCTTCATTTAATTTTCCTATGAGAAATTCATATAATGTTTAACACATCACATTTTTAGGGTTTTAGGGTTGTTAAATTTATATTAATGTTGTTTTCTATCACTCTCCATTAGAACAAGATGGTTATTGTAACTTCAATATCCATGTTTTACTACATTTAATCCTAGTATGTGTTTCCTTGGGTGACCTTAATTATTCTATTTCATTCTTTTAAATTGGTAGTTTTATTGACTATTTTTTTTGATGTGGTGATTTCAATGAATTTACAGAACCAAATTTTAAAATTGAGAGGATGCAATTTTAAAAATGGGGAATGATGTAACATCCCAGATTTTTATAGAATAAAATTTTTTAATAACTATTAATATTTATAAATAATAGATTAAGTTTTAGTTAATGTAGATGATTTCTATGATTTCATACTTGACACGCGATAACAGGTTTCTCTAAAATCTTACGTTGCACACAACATTGAATTATACAGAAAAATAATACTATAATCTTATTATTATTTAAAATTACATCTAATTCCTAGCTATTGTATTGGTGGGAATGATCAGAACTAAAAAATATATGATTACATAAGTTTTCTAAATATTTTAACATGAATAGAATAAATTTTAGAGTCTTAAAATGATAATGAATCCTATTTTAAGCATAAAACACTTAAATATTGTCTAAATATTCTTTTAACTCCTTTTGATAGTGAACCCTTTTTAAATATAGTTAGTGCAACTTTTCTATATTTTATTTTACAAAATAATCTTCACCTTTTTAATGAGGAAATTAAAAATAAATTTGGATGAAAAATTGGTTTTTTATGATGAAATTCACATTGTAATGAATAGTTACAAACACTACAATTTAATTAAAAAAATTATTCATCTATTTTATAAATAATATAAATGTAATTTTAATTTTGTTTTAATATTTAATTGTATTATTTTTTTATAATTTAATCTAATTTTGGTCATTGTATGTAATTTCACTTTATAATTGGACATAAAAACATGTTAATCATTTGATTTTTTCTACATCTTGAAAAACTTCATTCAGGTTTAGACAATATGAATTAATTTTAAATTAATTTTATCCAATTATATGTTTTGAATTTCAAAAATTGGATTCCATTCATGGAATCATAAGTTCCATATTATGTAAATAGTTATATTTTGTTTTAGGACATTGTGAATTATAACTTTGGTAAATATTTTTACTTACCATGGTTAAATTGTAAATATAGTATATATGGGTAAAAATAATATTAAAATAATATTAAATGACCGTAAAACATGTCCAACAACTATTAAAAGAGATATTTTGAAGCATGGTAATCATGGGGTCGATTTTAGGAACCCATGTATCCACTTGGGTGTGATAGTGACCTTTTATAATAACTAATTTAAAGTAAAGGGACATTTAAAAAATGTGTATCTATTTTTTAAAGAAATTAATAAGGGATTCTATAAGTGATATCTTAGACTATAAAGATTCATTATACAGATGAAAATATTTCCCAAATCATGGTATTTTATTTATAATTATTTTACATTGTATAAATAAATTAACTTATGACACAATGATCATTTAGTGATTCCCTTATTAATAAAATATTCAAAGAAATGATACTATAAAAATTAAAATAAATAAAATTTTAAAATATCTATTCCATAGAAAAACTTTTTGGATAAATTTGAAATATGAGTAATGAGGTAATTCCTTTTTTCTAGGGAATCATGTTTTTATGAATTGAATAAAAATTAATTACTAAATACTGTCAAAATAGACATAATTGAGTTTTTAAGACAAACACTGTTTTATGAAATTATATAATAGTCCTAAAAATATTTGATTTAGAAAACTAACTTATATAATGTTTAATATTACATTAATGTTACAATTATTTATATAGTGGAACTGTATGTTATAAATAGTAACAATAAATTATGAAAATACATGAAGACAAGGTAAGAGTTAATGTTTTTAACTAATGGTTAAAGCTAAAAGAGAAGGTTAATTTTTTCATCTAAACAATTATAAAACATATTATTTGAGATTATTTCTACTGATACCCATCTAATCCTATAATTATATCACATTGATGTATTATAATTTGAAAATCAATTTTTATAATATAATATTTCAAGACGTTTCTAATGTTCCCATTCTCCCTCTTATAAAAGAAAACCACATCTACTCACTTACTCACACCTATAAATCCACATGGATCATACAAAATCATCTCAAACAAGCTTAAAACATCACTAAATACCTTCTAGAGACCCATATGTGAGCATTAATCCATTCAATGGAGACCTTTTGTGAAAATCAAAAGGACATACATGAAAAGTGGAATTTTTTGATAACCTATTTTGAAGGTTTTTGTTCTACATCCTCTTATTATTTATTTTCCATAATAAGGTAATAAATCCAATATATAATACAAGATAATAAGTTATTATATTTAGTGGAAAACCTCCTTATTTTTTTATCCATCCTTCGAATAACAATATCACCATGTGTGCATACGTACGACTTACCATCTCCATATCATGGTGTATTTTTTATTAAACAGTAATTAATTCAGATGTGTATAAGGATGAGTATAATGGATTTAAATAATCAATATTTGATGATTGTTAATCTATATAGTAAAAATTCCATCCAATTATATACCTTTTAACCTATTTCTGAATGATATTGTCACTCGTGCGTAAGTACGACCTTCCGTCTCCATGTAGCGATGTGATTCATTATACGTGATATTAATTAAAACATGATTATATATATAAATAGGATGAATGAATGGATATATATTATATATATCTATTAATATGTTCTTCTTAAAATTTTTCTAAACTTATCTTTTTGTTTTCCATAATGTGTAAATACGATAATTTTATTTTAGGAAGTGCGGACTACAGCCCTCTAAATGTGATATGACCTGTTCATCCCATACATGGAATGTATAAAAGTTATAGTTAATGAATATACATAACATATAGAACATGTAAATAAAAATTTAATTATAATATATATATTTATCATTCATTTTTTATTCATTTAAGATGACAAATAATTAAAATTAGTGTTTATGTGTACGTACGACCTACCATCACCATGAACGGTGCCTTTAATAAATTATCTCCAAAAGTTATGGACTATTATAAATACATATATACATGATATATATGATATTCAAATATTGAATAATATTCTGGGGATGATATAATTTTTACCACGTGGTCAATTTTGATCAAACAAGGTCATTTTCGACTCAAGTACCGAATATCGACAAAACAACCAATATGAACATAAATAGTTATGTAATTTTTATAACATGGTAATAAGTTATATAAAATGAATAATATACATGAAAATTTTCTTGATCATGTATAAATTAACATTTTTTATAATTCATGACATTAAATAACAAACGATACATGTTGGGCTAAAGGTAAGGGAAATCATAACTATGTTTCCATTCATTGAGTTAAATATCCATATCATTGGTTTCTCTTTTACAAGAATACCTGTGAATAAAAATGATTGTTTTTCACTAACAATCCAATTATATTGGGCGTATTTATATTTTTCAAACATAATTATGTCATTTATTTATATTTAATCTATTGATACAATCAATATAAGGGATTTCATCTCAATCTCATTTAATTAAGGCATTTATTGACATTTTTCACAATTATTATCCTATAATGTGTATATAAAAATATTTTGACTATATATATCTGGAATAATAATATTCTCATGATATTTAATGTTCTTTTTTATTTTATTACTTAATTATTTTTATTCAATAGTCTCTCATGTGCTTAGGGACTGTTTAAACAAAACGAAATTTTAAATGTATTCAAGATTTATTCATTTTAAACCTTCTTTTTCATATTCATGTATTAAAAAATGTTTTTAAGATTTCATTTACATTAAAATTAATGGTTTAAAATGATAATTTAACTGAGAAGTTTCAATGTGGTATGGATACTTTGATTCAAAATTTCTTTTATTTATTGTTTTAAATTGTTTTGGAAATGAGTTGAATACTTATATATCGTAAAATGGTCTCTTGGTGTTGGTGTGTGAAAATTTTATTTTTCCATCATGCTTTTTTTGTTATTATTAGTAAATTGTACATGGAAATTGTATGGGTGTTTATGTGATACACCAAGACTGGTGGTTACATGATAAATCAAATGATGAGTGGTTCTGTGATAAAAAAAAGATAGGTGGTTACGTTATAACTTCCAATCCAATGGGTATGGAAGTCTGATGTATAGATATTCCATTTAGTGATTTTTTTAGAAGTTGAACATATGGTTTTTTCCATTTATGTTTTTTTATATTCCCATTAATCTTTATATGTAATATTTTTCGTTATATGGGATTTCTGCTAATCTTTTGGTTACAAAGAGTGTAAGAAATGATATTATATTCTTTGAATTATATTTATTACTTCTTAAAGGTGAAAATTATTAATTTATAATGAAGTATATATGGTTTTCATGTTATACCGGTACTAAAATTATTCATTCCTTGTGTTTCCCTTATGAATAATTTATTTCTAATACAATGTTTTGAAATTATTTTCACAGGAGATAGAGAATAATCGATTCATGGATGGGATCAAGGAAAATATAAGTTATTGAAACATAAAAAATATCATGTTTCTTGTTAAAGAGTTTTTTAATTTTTAAAACAATGGATTGTGAGTAGAAGTGTAAACTTGTAATATTTATGTTTCTGTGTATAAGTTTATGCCTAATTCTATATAACACTAAACCTGAAAAGGTATTCAATGCGAATTCATGAATTAACTCATTATTATGTAAATTTCATGGCTGGGCATTAAAATAAATAAATAAAATAATTAACCTATTTTTATTATTTTGGAATATAAAATACATATTTGGTGAGTTATACTTGAGGTATGTGATTCATTACTTTAATACCTTGTTTAAAATATAGTAAGGATTTATTCTATATATATTTTTTCATCCATGTACATATTCATAATAATCTTTTGTATATGTAATTATTTATAAGTGGATGAATTATAATTTAAATTTTATGTCACTTTTTACTTTCTCTAAATGGGTTTCAAAACGAATCATTATATGTATTTTATTTGGAATGTACTGATAAAAAACACAGGAGTTCATTATTTTATTATATACGATGTTAATGGGTTTTCTCATCATTATAACCATTATTTGATGTTTGGATTAAATAATAGGATTTATTGTTCCAATAAAAAAATAACTTATTTTTTATAAATAATTTCCTAACAATTTTTACATGTAATTTTTATTTCAATATATGTGGATTCATTCTTATGGGTTAGGACAATAATTTAATCACTTTAATGTGGAAAACTAAATGAATTTATTCATTATGATTATGTTAGGGTTCCTGAGAATTTTTTATTATGAATATTGGTTCTACAATAAAGTGAGTATTTATTGGTCTGTCATATACCAAGGATGGGTAGATCCATTATAAACCAATGATGGGTGGGTCTGTGATGACACCCTAATGAATTGGGTATGAATTAAGTTAAAATTAAACATTAATTACCTTTTTCTATTTTTGGTTGATTGTAAGAGTTATTTGAAAATAATTCTCCAGGATATATACTTTATTTATCTATTCTTTTATGGAGTTTTATTTAAATATTATCATTCCATAGGTTATGATAATGAGATTATGTTTAAAATTAATGTATATGTTACTTCGTAAGGTAAAATATATAATTTAAAAAAAAAAACAATTTCGTATTTGTTCTATCATTGAAAAAGGATCCTCTATGAGTTTAATTATACACTTTATGATTTTATATGATATATTTTATGAAAATATTTTTGTAAGAATTTTGATTTCTTCATGTTGACAATGGTTTTTTGATCCCAATGTTTTTTAATAAGTGAATAATTTTATATGTCTTCCTAAAATAATAGATTAATTATTTTTTCTTATTTCCCTAACATATATATTTGGGCCCATCAAATATTTTAAAATTTTTTAATAAGGATTTAAAGACATATAAGGATAAAGATTATGTCAAGATAAAATTGAGAATATATATCTTGAAAATAAATATTTTTATATCGAAAATGTTTTTTATCTGAAAAATGGTTACTAATTTTAATATTTTAAATTGTGACAGAATATTTATATATGAAAGGGGGATGGACTAAATCTGTAAAACTCTAAAATATAAATATTATCAAATCAAAGAGAATTAATTCTTTAATTAAAATACAAAATTCTATAATGACTGAGGTTGTTTCCTTACTGTCGGTATCAGAGAAATGTTTTCGATAACATTAGAGATTACAATTTATTTAATGATAGATTTACATAAGAATTATCAATAAAATTATTGAATTATATGTTATTGGTCTCACAAATGTAAAAATGTCAACATACCAGTTTTGAGGATTCATTTTATTGATGTATATGATGATTTACAGTATTTTTGCAATTCTTTTTGTTAACATAACAATTGGGTTTAGTACTACTTTTAGTGAAAAGAGATGGGGAATAATTTATTTATATTTTTTGTGTCACCCTATGAATTTATAAAATTATTATTTTTTATTATGTTTAATTTCATTGACAACTTTAGATTCAAATATGTTTTAATCTAAAAAGAAATGTGAAATATTATTATTATGGCTTTTTAACATAGCCAATAATTTAGAGGGAATAAAAAATATTAACTCAATAAGGAAACAAATAATTTCACTATTCATTTAAAATATATTAATATATTATTCATAAATAAGAACTAGATTTTTAGTAAATTTATTTTATTCTTAAAAAATATATTTCCTAACAATTCAGTGTTTCTTTTTTTTTACCAAATTTTAAAATTAATGTTTTGAATATTATTTAAAATGAATCTATAATAAGAAATATCATTTTTGAATTTATCCTATCAAAATTATCTTAGTATTATTTTTATTAATATTAGGATTAAATTACTTTTTCTATGAATATTAAAAAATACATATTTTTAAAAATCCATAATTATTAGTATATTAAAAAATTTATTTATGATTTAAAATTCAACTCATAATAAAATAGTTTTTCTTTATATTGATATAATATAATTTACTACACTTTAATTATACATATACCATATTGTGTTATTAGTAGATTGATTGTTTATAATAAGTGGTTTTTTTTTATTTTCATTTTGCCAATATGAATAGTAATTGTGGTAAATTTATTACCAAATTATGTGTAAATTAGTAAATTTCTATTAAAAATAATGTTATACTGTCTACTAAATATCCCCAAATCATTAATAAATTTTATTATATATGTTCATTACATCCATACATATACAGTTTTTGCTTATATGACCTTCTGGGAAAATTGGATGTGATTCGGACCGTTATATTATTTTTATCAAGACAATATAAATATGGGACACTCATGTGTTTAATAATAATAATAATATAAATGTTTGGATAACCAGAGGATAAGTTCAACTATAAATAATAATTTTAACAAAAAATATTTATGTTAATCATTATAAATGTTTTATAATTTTTAATTAATATATTAATACCATAAATTCTTAAAAAATGATGACATAATAATTATTCAATTAATGGAAAAATAACATAATTGATAATAAAAATATAAAAAGTATTTTAATTTGATTTAATTGAGGTCAAGAATGAACATTAGTGATATAAATGACTTTTTTGGGATTCCAAAAAATAATTGGTTCTAATTCTATGTTTTTAATTATTTCATTAATATCAAACTAACAAATAGTGTCAAGATTGAAAATAAATATATTATATGAAAGAAATATTTTATTAAATTATTTAAAAATTATAATAAACATAAATAGGGATAAAGACGATAATATATGGTAAAGCATTTCTTCACCTATCAATTTATTGGACAAATTTAATGTGAAAACAGGATATTTGGAAAGAAAACACTATGTACAATAATTAAGTACAAACTACAACTTGACCATTATTAACTAACAATTAAACATTATTTTCCTGCTTTTGCGTTTTGAATTTCAATATACAGACATAAATGGTTACAATTTGTATGTTTTTCAGAGTCTGTTATAATAAACAAATTTATTTTGTGAATAATAACCTACCCTTACAAATAGTAATTCAAGCTTATGAATAGTAACATGACTCTAATAAAAAGTAATGTACTCTTGTGAATAGTAACCTAACACTAAGGAATATTAATATATCCTTATGAATAGAAACTTGAACCATATGAATAGTAATATACCCTTATGAATAGAAAAATGACCAATATAATTATAAATGAGCTTTATACACCTTATAAGGGTTAGTATGATATAATTATTTCCTAATCTGAGTTAATAAGTATTTTTTAAATTATTGACTGAATGTTGGTATTTATGTTTGTCATATATATTTATTTATTATATTGAAAATTTATTATTATTTAAATTATTAATTGAAAAGTTATTTTCATAAAATTTATTCATAATGATTTTTTTTAATGTATTAGTTTTATAGGATAATTTTATGAGACATTGATTGAATTTTCAAGGTGTTATAAAATGAGTTATACTATTAAAATTATTATTTTTTGATTAAATTATTATTTTATTTAAATATTTAAATTTTCATTTTTAGATAATTATTCTCATAAAATTGAATTTTTTTAAATTGAACATGTATAAAAAGAGTTGTGGTAATTTTTTTTGGAATTTCCTATAATACATTATTATTTAGTTAATATTGAAATATAGGGTTTTTTATAAAATACTATATTTTTTTATGAAATCTCAGACACATAATTAAGATATAAAAAATGTAAAATTTATCAATTATTTCACAATGTCTGGGAAGAACATTTTTTTATAATTTTTTACAGAAATTATTCAGAACATTTTTGTTATAATGTTTTTCACTATATGTATAAGCCTTATTATCACTTCTGACGCAATGTCTGCGTAGCCTTAGCATTGTCAATTTTGGTTCTTTATAAATACTAATTGAGTTCTAAAAATTATTTTAAGAACTCATTTTTTAATTATTATGTATTATTTATATTTTTTTATATTAATTCCAAATATTTTATTTACATTATAATTATATTGTCCAATTTCATCTGGAATGCTTGCGGATGGCGTGAAATGACAAAATAACAAATTTGAAAAGTTATTTTAACATATGTTTGAGTTAATATATATAATTAATAAATATATATTTTTATTTGGAACTTCATTTAATTATTTTTGTATATTAATTAAATACTAATTTTTATATATGATATAATTAACATTAATGCATATGCAACGCTGATGCCATGATTGTGCAAGTATTAGAAAAATAAATAAAATGTTATTATAAAATTTATAAGAATTATTTTATGTTATAAATGGTGGATAAATTTTTTTAAAGAAGAAAATATCGACCCTTGTCATGATTTGATTTATATTTGGGATATTATGGACCCACATGGAACACATTAGTCACTTTTTACTATATTATTAAAAAGAATGAAATCTATTTCACATTGTAACATTCAATTTCATTAATACTATAATGAATGGTTTTCTAAAATAGTATTTCATACATTAATAATATTTTTAAATCTAAAACATTTATATTTCTCATAGAAATTTATTTTTAATTTTTATGTAATAAATAATGACAATAATTTCATGAGCCATATTGATGAAGTATTTATATAATTAATGAATAAATCAAATTATTGATTTTAAAAATTGTAAAAAAAATATAATTTTATATTTTTAAGTCATTTAACTCTACATATAGGTAAAAATAATATTCATAATATAAAATAAAAATATATATTTATAATTGGAAACATTGTTTTGATGTGTTTTAAGTCTTAATTGTGATTTGTTTTTATATTGAGAAATTTTATTTCCATGAATAAAATATTTTATTAAATTATTTAAAAATCACAAAACTATTGAAAAAGTCAAAAAACTGATATTACAACAAAAATTTAATCCCATTTTTTATTTTTTATATATTAAACACTATAAAAATTAATATATTTAATTAATTTGATTAATTCTTATGTTATACCTCAACCCAATTATAAAAGGATTCTCCCTCATTTACATATTTTCATCACCTCAAGCCATCTTGATCAGATAAACTCTACCAAATTCTATCTTCCTAATCCATTACCACATTTTTTATATCTTTATCCCACAAAAATAACACTTCCAAGATCTTTAAAGAGGTTCTCAAGGAGGAAATTTCGAGAAGTAATGTTTCTTCTTTTTCCCTTTTATTTTTTTCACTTATACTGTAACCCCACCTATTTTACAATGTTTTATGAAATCTCTAGGGTAACTTATATAATGTATTTTAGATTGGTTTTTTGTGTATTTATCATAAAATCATGAATCTTTTCAATATATCTTAAATAATGAAATTTTTGTCGGTTGTGCTTTAATTCACAATCATCATGGAAGATTATTTTTTGTTTCCCATTTAATATAATAATGGAAAGGTTAAATATATATGAAATTGTAAAAAAATTGACTTCAATATATATGTGTAATAACATTTGTTTTATTATTTCATTTTTACAAATTAGAAAAAAATAAACATACTTTGGAAGTCATGAAAATAATAAACCAGAAACAATTGAAATAACAACATATTGTTAATAAATGGCTGGAAAATGTTATAAGAAGGATATTTAAGTTATGATTAACATGAGTTTCATTCATTACCTCTTTAATAACACAATTCAAACCACTATAAAATAATATTATACTTATTTAAAATAAAACAAACCTGAGGTAAGAGAATTCTTAACTGAATTACCATTCATTGGTTAAACTTTATTCTTCATTAATTATGATTTAATATTGTCATTTATTAAATGAAATTTTTAATATTTTTAATTTTTATTATGTTTATAAATAATTAATACACTTAATATTTCCTAACTATTAGTTCACGTGCCAATTATATGATTTATATAAAGGACATCCCTTTAAAAATCCCCTTTCAAAATCCTAATTTAGAAAATTCAAAAGTAATGTTTTTTTGAAGTATTTTCATTCAATGATTATGTTATAGTTATTGTAAATCATTTATCAGAAGTTTGTAACCTATATTTCCCTCTAATTTATTTGGTATTGTTATGTTGGAGGTCGGTTGTTTTGTTACTCCATGTGTAACTACGGTGATTACACCATTGGTAGATGTGAGGGTTACGTTATAACGTAGTTATGATGATTATTTTGTAATGTAGCCATGAGGGTTGCAAATGATATGGTAGGAATGATGGTTACAATTTTATTCAATTAATTATCCATGTTAACTGCATATTTTATTTATATTTCCTATGTTTTAACAAATTATACATATTATACATTCTTGGTAAGAATCATATCTTGTGAAAATGTTTCCATATGTTTAAAATTATTCTTGGAATAAGGGTTCCATTCATTTTTTTCATACACCTTACTAATCTGTTTTGCTCATCCCATGTTTTTAAAAAAATATCATAGGAATCCTTACAAGTTCAATGTACAATTAATGTGTTAATTTTTTTTAATCTAGTTATTTTTTAGTTATTAAATTTTGTAAAGACTGATTCAGTATATGTATGATGTTGTCTAATTCACCAAAACCCACATCTATAATGGTGAATATTTTTATATTGCACTATTTTTTTATCTATTATACAAAAAAATACACAACATGTTTTAGTACTAAATCTAGAAGTGTGGGTTTTGGTCATTAGAGATAGAATTAGAGGAACAATCAAAACAACGTTGGATATTAGACATTTACGTTTTTCATAGAAAAATTTAAGTGATAGTTTTTAATTATAAACATCCTATTAATTATTTACATGTGAAAAATTAGTTTTTCATAATAATTGATTTGTATATTTAAGAATATAATTATAATGAATGAATTATGATGGTGAAATTAGTTTATGGTGGGGATAATATAACACCATGAGATTTTAAAATAAAACATAATATGCTAAAATGAACTACTAAATAAAATGAGACCTTTACAAGCTAACCAATAAAAATAATTTTTCTACTTCTGTGTTTTGAATTTTGAAAAACGGACATACATAGTTGTGATCAATATGTTTTTTAGAGTCTGATAGAACAAAAATAATTTTTGATCAATATAAACCTACACTTATAAATAGTAATGTACCCTTATTAATAGTATCATGATCATTATGAATAGTGTTTTACCTCATGAATAGTTTATTGACACTAATGAATAGTAATGTACCCTTATGAATAGTATCTTAACTGAAATGAATAGTAATGTACCCATATGAATTGTATCATGAACATTATCAATAGTAATGTAACATTATTAATAGTAAATTTACTAATAAAATTATAAATAAAATTTATCTATTTTATAATTTGTAATATGATATAATTATTTAATAATATATTTTAAAAATTATTGATTGAGTGTTGTAATTTTTGTAAGGCCTCAAATTTCTCAAAGGCCATTCAATTTTTTTAGTGATTTTTTGATAATCCACCTTTAAAGGGGTGAGGTGGGACCCTTACAAGGCACGTAAGAGTAAGTATTACATGGGTCGTTGGCCTTAGAGGATTTAATTTCCCGTTGGCTTCAAATATTACATGCAACCCAGACTAACTACATGGAACTACTCCTCCCCAGTATCCTCATCGTAAAATTAGCTCTCCACATTCGCATGGCTATTCAGCTTGGCTTTCTAATGCATTCATAGGCTTGTCCCGATGGTAGGTGTAATACCCTATCATTCTTGCAATTCATTGAGCTTCTGCTATGGTGAAATCTCTTTACTCCTCCTTCTTCTAAAGCTTGTTCCTTGTAGGTTGTCTGGTTTGCATCTGCACTTAAGGTGTCCCAAAGGCCTTGAGGTTGCCCGAAGGCCTTGTAGACCCGAAGGCTTGGGTGGCCCAAAGTCTTTGAAGGACTCAGGGACTAAATAGGTGACCCGAAGGCCCAAACAGGGGCATATTCACGGCTGCTACAGTGCCAAATAGTGCCTACATCAGTTCCGCTACTGTTTGTGCTACTACTGTGCACAGTTCCTGCTACAGTCCCTACTACAACACCCCGGAAATTATCCCCCACCATGATTTGATCTCGGTTCTCTTTGATGCACATAAGGAATCCTCACCCACTGGAATGTGGCTCATATGCTTTTTTAAGTCATATATATATATTAAATAAAAAATTATGATTAATTTAATAATTTAAATAAAAAATTATTTTCTTAATATGTATTCATAAATAATTATTTTTATGTATTATGATCATAATTTATTTATATGAGTCCTTGATAAAATTTTCAACGTGTTGTAAAATTAGTTATAGTTTTAAAATTGTTATTTTTTGAATAAATTACTATTTTATTTAAAAATAAAATTTCACTTTTTTTAGAAACATATCATGATAATATGGTGTTTCATTTTTAATTATAAATGTCTAGAAATATTTATGTTGAATTCTTGGGATTTTGTTGGAATACTATAATATTTGTTAAATAGTAAAAAATATGATTTTTTATAAAAAATGTATTTTTTTATGAAATATCAAAAAAATATTTTTGATATAAAAAAAAATTATTGAATAACAGAATTATGATTTCATAAGATTAATTTTTTTCATAAATTTATAAGAATATTTGTTATGTGTTTTTTCAAAAAATATATAAAAATTATTATGAGTGATGACGCAGTGCCTATGAAGCATTCTCAACATCGACATTGGTTATTTATAAATACTAATTGAGTTATAAAAATTATTTTAATGACATATTAATTTATTATTATATATTATTTTTGTTTTTTGGATATAAATTTCGAATTTTATAGCTCTATAACGGCTATATTGTCCAAATGCATCTGCAACCCTTGTAGAGGGCATGAAAAGACCAAAATTACAAATTTAAGAAGTTATTTTGACATATATGTGAGTGAAGATAACTAATGATTGAATACATAATTTTATTTGGAACATAATTTATTATTATTTTTATATTAATTTATTTTTAATTTATATATTTGAACTAATTAACATTGATGTATGTGAAACGCTATTGCAGTGCTTGTGCAAGCATTAGAATAATAAATAAATTTTTTTCATTAAATTTATATGAATTTATAAATGATCAAAATATTGTCTAACAATTTTTATATAAGAAAATTTCTACTCTTATCATATTTTTATTCAGATTTTGGACATTGTGGACCCATATGGACCACATTAGTTCCATTATAATTTTTTAAAAAAGAATGACAACTTGTTCACACTATAACATTCAATTTGTGTAATATATTAATAAATTGTTATAAGAAATTTTATTTCATAAATAAATACTATTTTTAAATCAAGAACATTTTTTTTTCTCATTGATATTTATTTTTAGTGTTTAGAGAATAAATAATGTCATTAATTTTTTGAACAATTTTGATGCACTATATATTTAATTAAATTATAAATTAAATTAATGATATTAAATATAGTAAAATAAATATAATTTTATATTATTAAATTATGTTAGTATTTCTATAGAAAAATATAATATTAATAAGATATAATAGAAAATTTAATTTGAATTGGAATCTTTTTTTTGTTTTCTTTAAAGTCTTAATTGTGATTTTTATTTATTTTGAAAAAAAAATCCCTGAGTAAAATATTGTATTAAATTATTTAAAAGTCAAAAAAATATTGAACAATTCAAAAAATTATTATATTCTATAAAAAATGTAATCCCTTTTATTTTAAGGTTTTTTATGTATTAAACACTATAAAAATTTGTTATATTTAATTAATTTGTGTAATTCTTATGTTACCCCACACCTAAATTATAAAGGGAGGCTCCATCATTCAATAATTTTCCTAACCTAAAGCCCAATTTTTGGATAAACTCTAAAAAATTCCATCCTTTTCACACCATTCAATATTCATGAGCTCCTGGTGTCAGAAAAGGACTACTTCTATGATCTTTGATGAGGTTCTCAAGGAAGAACGTTCAATAAGAAAGGTTACTTCTTATTCTATTTAAATATATTTGTCACTTATACCCGACACCACCTATTTTACAATGGATTATGAAAAATTTAGTGTTACTCATATAATAGAGTTTTTTATTTGTTTTTTGGTATATGCATCATAAAATCTCACAACTTCTCAATTTTTCTTAAATAGAGAAATTGCTGATCGTGGTGTGTTAATTCACTACCTTCGTGGACGATGATTTTTTGTTTCCCTTTTACCAAAATCTAGGAAATTTTAAATTTCAATTTAATTGTTAAAAATGATCTAAATGTACATATGTAATCACTTTATATTTTTTTCATTTTTAAATAGAAAACCATAATAAATATACTTTTGAAATCACGAAATAATAAACCCGAACCAATTAAAATAACATAATATTATATATAAATTGGTCCAAAATGTTATAAAAAGATTATTTAATTATTTATAAAAATTATTTTAGTTCTGAAATTTTTTAATTACACCATTAAAACTATTATACATGAGTTTTAAGGAAGTTTTAAGTAAGAAAAACCTGAGGTTAGGGAATTAATAACAAAATTTCCATTCTTCGGGATGACATTCTACTTCATTAATTATGTGGTACTAAGATCATTTCAGAAATTAATATTTTAATTTTTTAGGTTTTAATATGTTTATATACAATGTATAAACATATAATTTCCATCTATTAGTTCTCATGTCAATTATATCATTTTGGTAAAGGACATTCTTTTAAAACAGCACTTTTAAAATCATATTTTACGAAATTCGAAAGAAATTTCTTTATAAAATTATTTATGTTAGATGATTAAGTTATGGTTATTTGGAATTTATTATGATAAGGTTGGGGCCTGTATTTCCTTCCAATTCATTGGTTATTATTATGTTGGAGATTGGTTGTATGGAAACTCCATGTGTAAATGTGATTGTTAGACCATAAGGTAGTCGTGAGGGTAATATGATAAGGTATCCTTCAGGGTTATATTATAAGGTAATTGCGAGGGTTTAAAATGATATGGTATCCATTATGGTAACAATTTTAAGTAATTAAATCCCCCAGTTAACTTATTGTTTTATTTGTGTTCTCTATGGTTTCACAAAGTATGTATACGATAGATTATGTGTATGAAGTATGTCATGTGAAAATGATTTCATATGTTTAAAAGTATTTATGGACTACTATTCGCCAACGAGCATGTACCATAGTGGTTCAGGCTCCTGCTTGGCATCCAAAAGACCCAGTATCAAATCAGGGCAGGGGAGAATTCCTAAGTATTGTATCGGGGGTACTGTAGCAACACTGTAGCAGCTCACTATAGCAGTATTGTAGAAGGGGCAAATTGTAGCAGCGGTAACATTGTAGCGGTAGAGGGACTGTAACAGGGTATAGTAGCAGCAACGACACTGTAGCAGGTACTATAGCTGCACTGGTACTGTAGCAGTACTGTTCACCGAGAGGTCCTTTGGGCCAAAAAATGGGCTTTTTAGCCCTATATGCAGGCCAATTGGCCTTGGGCCTTAGAGCATTGTAATGGTTCACCCTCTACCCAGTCTAAAGAGGTCATTGATTTAATAATAAATTGACTCTTCGGCCCCAACATTTTAAAAAAAAGGGACTTATATTCCCTTTCCTTATTTTCATATTCCTTACTAAGTTATTTTTGTCATACTATGTTTTTAAAATGTTATTCATAGGAAACCATATAAGTTCAAAGGAATGTTAATGTGCTACTGAAGATGAATCCAATTATGTATATTAGCTATTAAAAATGGTAAACTCTGATTCAATACATATTAGCTCTTGTTTAACTATACTAAACCTAAACAATAAAAAGACATCATTTGTATAATATAATGTATATATATTATTTATATATTAAAAAATAGTGCACAACATGTTTTAGTACTTAATCTGGATGTATGGGCTCAGGGCTTTACGTGTGAGTATTTTCATAATGAATAGACTTATTATATGTTATTTTTTCTGAGAAATTTCCAAAGTTTCCCACACGTCAGTTGTAAATGGGAATCTCCTCAATAACTTATTTTAACCAAATTGAGACTTTTATATCTATCATCCCATAAGAAAATATGATTTGGATTTCCTTAGTCAATTTTTAGATGTGATTTTTTATCTTAAAATAAAAAACCTACATCCATAAATAAGAGATGTAAGGTATTTGATTCCAATAAGAGTTTTTCTCCTATAATAATAAATTTATTGTTATATTATTCTATATATCCATTAAATATATCATATTTTTCATAAAATTATATCATTATTATCCTAAATATTTTTAAATGTTATTATTAAAAATAAAATTTTACTATGAACCATATTTCCCATTAATCAAGAATTGAATGTGTTCTGCATGCATACATACAACTTACTGTCTCCATGTAATCATACAAATAATTTTTCACCACCATATTTTATATATCATTATAATTAGGGGTCTAATTCTTATAAATGGAATTGAATTCATAATTATACATTATAAATGAAAATATAATACCATCATTTTTACCTTCCAAACTATTGGGAAACAATAAATTTGCTGGTATGTATATATATTCTACCAGATCCTCAAAGCATAATTAATTTTTTCATATTTATATATTACATGGATGGTAGTACAGATATTATTAATTTCAAATTTATATTATTTATATAAATTATAATAAAAATGATAATTTTTTTTACCATTATTTTATTTCATCCACCAATAAATGAAAACATCATTCATGTGTACATATGAAATACAGTCTCCATGAATGGTATAATAAATTTGAAGTATATAACTCTAAAAGATTACTCTATATATATTTATTATTAATATATACGATATTTATATTATAATTTATATTATGGAAATTATGTAATAATGATCAATATTTAAGGACCAAAACAACCAAACCAAAACATATGTGAAAAATAAATTTCATATCACACAGACCAATTATTTTAAAATTGAGTTGACAACAAAGAGGGTAAAATGGAAATATGTAAAAAAATATTTGGTATTAGATGTTTTTATATGGTTTATTTATATATTTATAATAATTATCTATTTATTATACATTAAGTTCCAATGTGTATGATGGAATTCAGACGTAAGGTAATATCTTTTAATATCCCTTTTATTTTTATGGGGCACATACCTTATACACTACTTGTTTCTTTTGTGTTTTATATATACTTCCCACGAATGTAGTATATTATTATTTTAAATAATATAATATAATAAAAATAACAATCTGAATACCTATCTTTATTGGTTCTTATGATTTAATATTTACTAAAGTTTTAAGATTTTATCTCACAGTCTCGTCAAAATTTGAAGTTGTTTATGTTCAAGTATCAATTGGTGAATATTTCACTTCTATGTCCATGTTACCAAAATAAAAAGAAATTTTATTATTATATTATCTAATATATATTTAAAACTAATCATCCCAAGTTTCACTTATTACATAATGGGTTGATAGATATCTTTTTTCCGTTCTCAAACTATGCACTTTTTGTCTTTTCGAAAAAATATAAAAGATCCATTCTTTTAATTTCTATTAAATGAGAATATTATCTCATTTAATTGGTTCATAAATAATTCTAATATTTATTTATTGGTGTAGAACATTATTTTTTAGGAAAAATATTTTCATTTATATGTTGAATCTTATTTAAAAGTGAATTTATTTTGAAATAGAAATGATATTATCCAGAAGAATTATTACAAGGGGATATTTGAATAATTTTCCCTATATGATGAGATAAATTGATGATAATTATGATTTATTGGTGATGTAATCCATTTTTTGAATCCTTACATGTTTTCTGAATGGTTTATGATTATGAAGAAAATTAGAAATTTTTATAATATCGAGTTCTCTTCAATTGGTTAGGCAATAATAAAATGTTCATGAAACCCATTTCATTAATGTGATCTAAAATGATGAATGATTTATGATATTATTTCACATATTTTCAATAATTTCAACCTGGTGTTGGTGGATCCATTATTTCCTCTCAATTCATTTGTAAAATATGGATAACTCATGAGGAAGGAAATTTATACATGAACCTGGATTCATATTCACATTTTAATGTATAGATCTATTTTTCATATATGTATGTTTATAAATAGACCTAGACTTTATGTTCATATGTTTATGAGTGATACTAGATAAAATTTCCATATGATCATGGCTTTCCATAGTTTATTTTCTATAAATTTATTCAAGGGAATGATTTCATGTCCCTAACATAATCAGTGAACCTATTTCAACTCATACATTTTATCGTTAAAGATTTGGTCTTAAAAATTACATAATGTGGTTAACTCAATTATAATTAACTTTAAAACATTCCAAACGGTGTTTTCAAATTTTTTTTTCAATAAATAAGTCAAAAAAAATAAATAGAAACAATTTATATTATAAATTATTCACTTTTACTCAATATCCATTTTTTCACATTATAACACTGTTTGAAACCAAACATGATTTAATTCTATAACAATATTTATGACATTAGACACTGATTCTTCTTTTAATTCACCAACAAAAAACCCATAATAAAAAAATTTAAATCTTTTCATAGAAAAAAAAACCTCAGTAAGAGATATAATAAATAAGAAGAAAGAAACAATTTGTATGTGAATAATTATGAACACATTAATGATATACATCTAATACATTATTTTTACATATACTAACTTTCTCATGACATGAAATTTACATAAATCATATCATGCATAAAAATAAAATTTAGTTAACATGGGGAATAATATTATTACCATAATTACACAAGGAATAACAATTATGATCAATATAAAAAATAGCCAATGCATTATAGCATTATTCGAGACCCACCCATATTTGGTTAATAACGGAACCATCATTTATAAAAAACATTTCCCTTGAACCAGAGCATAATTATAAATATGGAATACTTGCATCCTAAATCAATTTCCTGTGGAAAATCAATTATTTGAAAAGAATACTACACACATATAATAGAATGTTTTTTTGGGAAAATAACAATCAAATATTATAAAGGAAGAATAAAAAATATGCATTCATGAAAAAAAATTATCTCATGTCATATAAGTTAGGAAGAATATAAGACTTTTGAATTTTTATAAAAAAGTGACATTAATGTGGATTTTAATAGAAAATTCCCTTACCTTAGGATTGATGTCATTAAAATCTATTTACAAATAATGTATAATGGTTAAAATAGTGTTATTAGTTTAATTAAAAAAACTATCTTCAAATTTATAATACATTATATTAACTTATAACAACAAACATCCACCCATTAATTAATAGTGTTGTGTTATTATAATTGTTTTGGGTGCGCTCATTTCACGTTATCATGGTTAGATCATTACAGATTTTCTTGTAAAATTCAGAAAATATAGAAGTGAAATTTATTGTTATTAATATACTTTAACAATTAAAATTGATCCCATATATCATTTTAATCTAATATGAGGATGACTCGTTATATAAAACATTAGTGATAAATGATTGGATTATTTTTTGGTGTTTTTTCTGAACATCACATGTAGTTCAATTTTAATTAATATTAAGAATATAAATTAGGTATAGATCACTAAACAAGTTAGAATATGCATATTAAAATATTTTTTTAACAATAATAATGTATTTTTCACCATCTATGATAGATGTAAATGAAAATTATTACTCATCATCCATGAAGGTGGTTAATCGAACAGTCACAAAAAATTTATAATTTTATAGAATAAGAGAACAATAAGAGAGGATTCATTATGGATATCACGTTAACACCATTACTCTCTAGTATATATTTGAAAATAGACTTATCATGTCACATTTGATAAGGTAGGTAACTAGAGGATAAGAAATAAGTAAATAAATAGATATATAATTTAATATATGAATGAAAATTTACCTTTCTAATGATGTATCATTGATAACCTCCTTAAGGAACAAGAGTTTGGTCATTTCGTGATACAAATTTATACTACAGTTAGGGAAGAGGATAGGGAAGGTTAATGGGAAGAAATTAGTCAATATACATGGACATCAAATATTGAGGAGAATATGAGGTGAAGGGTGATATTTGTAGGGAGAAGACATCAGTGTTTCTCCATACTATATTAATTAGTTTATTATTTTGTCCCATGAATATAAATAATTCTTATTATTGGGACCGTATAAATTAATAAGACCATTTTAGTTATTAATAACTATTTTATACATCATTAATGACTCAAAAAATCATGTATCTGGTTTTTAATGTTAAATACCGTAAATTACCATATTTCATTACACACCAAAAATTCAATTATATTAAAAAAATACAAAAAATTTACCCAAACAATTTTTTGACAAGTAAATTTCAAAAATTGACACAATTTTTTGAATATGATTTTCAAAATATGATAATCACTTTTATTAAAATCATTATTTATTCAATAAATATATCTTTTAAAATTATAACTTATTTTTTTACACCTTTAAAAATTAATTAAATTTTCAAAAAAATATTTATAATTAACATAAAAATATTAATTTATTAATATAATTTAGGAAAATTAATTTTCTATTAATTAATTATATTCAAAATTCAATAGTATAATAACATTTATGTTTCACAAAAATACCCACACATAATTTATCATATTCAATACATTTATTTACATATTCCATGATACACATCTATCATATTTTCTCTTATAAGGATAATAAATTTAATTTATAATTTCAAAGGTGAAGTTACTATTTTATTAGAAAATATTCCTTAATTTCTATAACTACTAGTTATTTCATTATATATTTATAATTTATTTTAATATTTCATTCCATAATAAAAACTAAGTATTCAATATGTACCAAATAAATTATGTTCATAACCCTTATAGAAAATTAAATCCTTGAAATATTTATTCACTTATTATAAAAACAAGGATACCTTTCCCTCATTGTATTTTTAAATTCATATGTTTTATATTAACCATGTGGTTTCCCCACAAACAATAAACTGATGAATTACCTTTTTTCAGAAATACTTTCTATCTATCATCTAGAATCTGGAAAAGATATCCTTCATATGGAAGGATTTCATCAAACTAGAAAATCATAAGGATCAGAGCATGATAAGAATATAGAACATTCCTTCATAACATGATAATAGAAAAAATATTGTGATCTTAGGAAAAACTCAAAGGCAAATCAACTCCATTGGAAACTGAACCATATTTTTCTACGATGCCATAGGGTCTACTAAATAGTGTTCACATATTCCGATTTTTTAAAAATCTTTTCATACATTTTCGTTGAGAAAATTATAGAAGCACATGATCACCAACCTTTAAATAAATATCATTCCTTCAGTTATTTTAATAACATATCTACCTTTTTTGAGAAATCATCATATGTTATGGATCATCTGTACTCTTTTAGACACTTACACAACTAATTAGGGTCACATTATATTCATTAAATGACTTCATCACAAAATGCAGGAGTTTGACTATGCTTTCAATATTATGCTTTAAATGGTTCTATCTGTATACTTTAATGAAGAATATTAGCATAATAAAATCAAAAAAAGAAAGATGTTGACTCCAAATTTGATGATAATTTATTTAACAAGCTCAAATATTAACTTCCTAATTCTGAATTACTCACTCTTCCTACCCATATTATTGAGTATGAAAGGATCTGATGATCTTGAATTTAGTGCCCAATGACTTTTGAATGCCTTTACAATATTTAAATGTAAACTTGGGATCATGATCATATACAATAGGGAGAGGATATTCATGTAACCAGACTATATCATTGTGTTATAATTGAAAATGTTGATATATATACATAGTATCTCAAAAAAGAAAAAAAAACTTATATTTATCCAATAGATCATCAATAATAATAATTACACTATTTCCAAGAGAATTATTTTGTAGTACCACAAGAAAATACATATATATATTTTCTCATTTCCAATATGGCATGGGAAAAATGTGAATTATCTTGCAGTGACCCAAATCTTGACGTACATTGACATTAAATTACTTATGGGGAATACTTAATACATAACAAAAACAGACAAAAAAGGACCGTAATAGTTTAGTGTCTTTGGAAACTCGGAATATAATCATCTAATCTTGGTGAAATATCTTCAACATCTCCCTTAAAAATCGTCCCCTTTTATTTTATTACCTAAAACCATTATTTAAATCCTGGGCAAAAGAAAACATAAAAAAGGGTGAGCTCAAATGCCCATTAATTGTAATCCTGGAGAAAATTAAACAAATCATATTCATTTGAAATTAAAAACATGAACAAAATGTTTAAATATCAAGATCTTGAGAAATGTCATAAAACATGTTAGTGCGTAAGGAATAGATCAAAAGGTGACATAAATCATGATAAATATCAGGGGAATAAAACATGTAATTGTGTCATCCAATAAGAAAATTTTATGATTTCCATAGTAGGCAAGGCATTGCTGTCAAGACCATCTTATTGGACAAAGTCCCATTTTGAATCGAGTTCACTATCATTTTAGTCCGGTAACACTGAACCAGATTAACTTAACATTCCTTTCATGGCTATCTCATGATATATAAATCTTTACCCAATGCATTGGAGGTAGATATAGGTCCCACCCATCTCATAATGAAATCATTATTTCTTGTTCCAAGAAATAAACTTAAAACATTCATCACAACCCAAAGAATAAAATGGGTTTCATAAAAATCATACCATCGTCACATAATCCAAATAAAACAAATGTATATTCCATCATAAAAAAAGTGAAACCATGTAAATCAAAGAGACATCATACTTAAAACATACATATATGAAATAATTTCATATTATATGGAAAATGGTTTTGATAAAACACTGGAAAATAAATTCTTGAGTAAAATATACTTTCATCTTCAAAATCATTTTATTTTCACAAAAGTCCATGAAATTTTAAAAGAAAAGTATTTTTTTGAAAATTTTCATAAAATCTTGTCGTTTAAGGTTCATGAAAATGAGGTGTTATGAAACCATAAAAATCAGTTCACGCCATGTCAGTTAAAAATAACATTCTTCTTGTACTTTTGTCAGAAAAGTTAAAAAGTACCTCTTATGGTGAAAAAAAGAATGATTCCTTACACACCATGTAGTAAAAGTCAAAAATGGGTAAGAAGTACTTTAAACATACATGAAACCATTTTTACAAAACAGGGACATGGATGATAAATATAACCCCAGTAAATACTTATGAATAACAATCTCGGATAAGAACGAGATTGGAATAGTTATGCCATACCTTAGGTCTGATATCCATCGTATGTATCTGAACCTATTATATAATGATTTAAATAATATCATTTACTTCTTACAGAATCATATTCATTGTTATGATATCATATATGGTCCACTTATTGCTTTATATTACCCATTCTTTTTTAAATTCCATGTTAAAGAAGCGTTTTGGGTAAAATCGTTTCATTTATAATACGTGTATCGAGATGTTGTTCTTGATATTATTACATATATAATAATTTCCTTAATTATAGAATGTAAATAATTATTTATATATAATATATATATATATTAAATATATATATATATATATATATATAATAGATATATAAATGAAATGAAATACACCGTTCTTGGAGACGGTAGGTCGTATGTACGCATGAACACTGTTTTCATTTCCTTATTGAATTAAATAGAATTAAGTAAATGAAACATATATGTACATAAATCCTGTATCATTATTTTGTAATATCATTCATGATTATTTATTATATATACTTTATAATCATACTTCATTGGTTAATCATGGAAAATGAATTTCATCACGGTCGTGGAGACGGTAGTCCGTACATACGCACGAGCGATAATATCATTCCCTTGATCATGGAATTTTATTTAAGTGTAGGTATAATATTTCAAAATCAATATAACATTACAATAATAATATATAGTAATTTATTTACACCATTATACCCATCCTAGTAAGGTGGCGGTGTAAAAAATATTACAGCACAGTGTGGAGATGGTATTCCGTACGTACGCACGCGCGGTGATTTAGTTTCTATAGGATCAATAGAAGATGAAATTGGATTGTTTCATATTTATAATAATATATCAGTATACAAGTGATAATGATGTTATTAATTTATGATGAAACAAATAATGAAGAAGTAGAAGATGAAATAAATTGGAAGGAATCGGTAATGGATATTAGATTTTCTTTGACGTGCCTCTTCTTAACCTTCTCTTAAGGCACTAGGTATGGAATTTTGAGGAGAAAAGAACCTCTATAATATTTATAGGGAATATAAAAGTGAAATTTTCAGGGTTTGGAAGAGATTCAAGGCTCAAAAGGGTGTGAAGAGAAGAGGTAAGGGGTGCCCTTTTTTAAGGAATGAGTGGGGCCCCATAAGAAAACTTAAAATATTATTTTATAACAAAGACATATTCAGTTTTTAATAGCTTCAAATTGATTTATTTCTAAGATAAGGCGGGTATGGGTCGAAATCCTCTCAAACAATAGGTTTTAGACAAGTTTATGTTACTACTTTATCCTTATCATTTAGATTTAACTCTAGGATAAATAATTTAACTTTTACCATATCTTTTTGTTTTCTTACACTATATGGTTAATAAACATACTATAACAAGCCAAACTAACCCCAAGTGGTTGATTATTAATATATATATCCTTATATAAGTCATTTCAAGAACCTTATATTTGTAGGAGTAAAATAACAATTAATAATATAATATAAAAAAAACTATTTTATGGAAATTTTGACACTATTTGGTACATGATTTTTGTGAAAATCATAACAACATTATTAGTTCGAAAACATTAATTAAACCAATTATAACATGTCATATTAACCTATGAAATTAGTATAATTCATGAAAAGTCTAAATTACCTTTATTTGGGTATTTATAACATCAATTATGTTAATATTTCATTAATAACGTATTTACTACATCATCATTATGTCATAAATAAATTAAATTATTTAATGTCTAAAAATTATAAATAAAATATAATTATGTTGGAAATATTTATAGATTTCTAATGAATATTTATATTCAAATTTATCTTATGTATAACCCTATAATAAAAATTGTTTAGTTATTAAACGTTGATTTTAACTATTATAATTCTTCTTTAAATAAAATAATAATAAATGTCCTAATCTAATACAAGTGGACCTAAAGTGTAATATTTTATTCCTAAGGATGTTTTTTATTGAATTACACTTATCTAGTAGAATTTGGAGATGTGTTAAGGTAATAATAATATCATATTTACCCTTAATTACTCTATTTACTTTTAACTGTGGTAAATAAATTTAAAAAGATACTATTTACCCAAAATTATTTTTATCTTATTGAACCAAATTTTACTCCTTGATATTAACCATGTCTCTTGGATTTTCTAAATTCCACTCACAGAAGTCGTAAATTTATGTTTTATGTTAATTTTCAAACTCTCCTAGGAGGTGGGTAAAAGACGGTGAAAAGTACAATAAATTTTTTATTTATCTAAAATAATTATAAAATGACTCTAATGAATAACATTGAACATATATTGGTATTATGTATCAATATTGACCTAAAATAAATTTAAATAAAAAAATATTTATTTATATAAAAAGTCAGTTTTTAATAGTAATACAGTGTTTTAACTATTCATCAGAAATTTAATGTTTTCAGAAAAATACCAAAATTTTACCCTAGGATAATTTCAATATCCTGAATCCAAAAATTAAGTCCATCATGAAGGATAAAATTTATAAAATTTCAAAAAGTGGGTATTAATATTCATAACGGCTTGTTGATAATAATATTATAATAATATCTCGTTTCGTGAAACTCGATATTGCGTACTACACACGCTATCGAGGAAGGTCTTGATTGCGTGTAATGCAAGACAAGTCAGGGATGCGTGTAGTGAAAGATCTGTTTGGTTTTGCGTATAACATAATCAAACCATATTTCATTTATACATTAAACAAAATCTATACTTATTGTTGTGTAGAATAATTTCACAAAATTAACTTGAAATTGTGTGTAACAGGATCCATGAATAGTGTTGTGTATACTGCAAGCTAATACGGTGTTTTGTATAGCACAAACAAATTTTTTTGTAGTGTACAACATAAGACATCAAAGAAATTAAAAATAATATATCTCATAAAATCTCATGGTGTTACATTCTACCCCCTTAAAATGAATCTCGCCCTCGAAATTCATCGGGGTTATAAATGGTTTACTACTTGAAAGTTTCATTCAAAGAAAACAAAATTGTAAAAAGGAATACTAAAACTTCATTTTAAAAGGGAAGTTAGAATCATAATAGTCACCCAATGTAACTCAGCACTCGGTTTCCACATAAGAAAACATATGTGAAAATATGGATATAGAAGGGAAATATAACAATCAACTTCTGATGAAGAGTGTTAGAGGACATGGCTATGGAAAATCTAGCAATCAAAAAGCCATAAATTTGTGATGATCTAAGGTACCATCTGATTCATTGGATATAAGGACACTAGGACAACATTTTTCGTTTTCATGATCATTTCCCTGAAGTTGAAGAATTTGAATCAGAAGAAATACTTACTTTATTTCGGTATAATCTCACCGTTGTTCGTGCCATGTACAATTTCCACTTCATCTCATAATGAAATGAAGTTGAATTTTTCATTCGTGAGGTGATAGCAGATCTTGTTATAGAATGACGGGTCATTCCATATGTCTCAAACAAATGGTTAGCAAAAGTTATCAAATATACATAAGTCCATCTATGGTGAGGTTAATCATATATGATTCCAAAAATGGACTTATATTTCATCTATCATACTTCTTAATATAATAAAACTAGTTTCTACTAACAATGGACTTCCTGTATGCTAGTGGTATGCGATAAAGACCTTTTGCAATTCGGTTGTGGGTTCAATTCCCACAACCTTGTCTTACGCGAAGGGTTGTCCCACATCCTGTAGGTTTTCCTTTTTCTAAAACTACAGTATTATAACATCCCATCAATAATATCAAAAAAATTACTATACTTAAACAATACTTACTTATGTCCAACATAATCCATTCAAATATTTAGTCTTATCTAAAATACTTCTATCTAATCTTATAGTATAAAGAGAACGAACACTAGAAATGTCATCAAACAATTATGTGAATACCATCATTTATCCCCCATATATCATATGATATATCTTGTTGGTCATATTACAAACATGTGGATATCATAATCACGTATTATATTTAAAATGAATACCCATTGAACCTTAGTGAAAACATGAATGCTGCCAAAAGTTAACTCTTTCCACATACTAGAATCCCTAAATTTATATATACATAATCCATGAGATCAATTTGTCCTTATATCAGTCATGATCTCATGAATACTATCAAAAAATTCATTTTATCCTTATCAAATCATCTTCTTTACAAAATATTTGAATTAATTTTCATGGTTACAATTACCATATAATTATTAAAAACCATAATAAACCAATACATAGATATTCTAATATTCCACAGTACTATAAATTATATTCCACAACATTATTTTGGAATCCCATTACATAAACACATAATCAATCCACTATATCATTGTTATACTAAACATCACCAATAGTGATCGCATGTGACTTCCCATTTTCCTTTTCCTTAATAGGTTACTCACGTCGATCATCACTAACCCTTGGATTAGGGAATTATTTAGCATAATGCCCCATTTCCTTGCACTTGAAGCATTGAAGTGTTGGTGGTGCATTCTCTGCAGTATTTTCATCATTCACATCATTAGAAACCCTTTTTCCATTACCCTGACACTCAATTTCTAGATTAACTTCTTTTCCACACATAAAACATTTTCTACTCCATTTAATACAATCTCCACCATGCTTATTTCCACACTTTGAGCATAGAGAAACATTCATCTTATTTTCACCATTATTCTAAGATTTATCTTTGAACTCCATCTTTCATTTAATGTCAAAACCACGATATGGATATGTTACACCAACTTCCAGTTATACCTTTATAATACAATGCACAATTTCTTCATATCTACTGAAGTCTCTTATAGCTAATTTCCTTCAATGAATTGGTTTTATGCCACTGAAGAATCAATCAGCTTTACTTTTAGGTTGGACGATAAATCCATATTCATAACATGCAAGTCTTTTAAAATTCACTTCGTATACACCAACAGATTCATCATCCTTCTGCTTAAGCTCAAGGAACTCTTTTTCATCTTTGTTTGAAGAATACTGAGGAGGTACTTACTGAAGAACATGTTCTTGAAATTTTCCCATTCTAGGGATTCAATTTCATCTTGGAGCCTTGTATTCTGAATTAGAGTCCACCATTGATATGCTTCACCTTCTAAATGGTAAATAGCCAGAATGAATTTTTCATGTTCCGAACAGCGAAGTATTGAAAATATCTATTCAATGGTAATGATCCATTGTTCAGCAACAATTGGATCAGAAGACCCACTGAATGAAGGTGGGAATTCCCTCATTAAGGACTAAATAGAATATTGTTCCCTTCTCTTCTCATTAGGAAGTCCACAATGATTCATAGCTTGTGTAAGTATAGAAATAACATTTTTCACTACATCTCAAATAATGTTGGTTTGTTCGGGAGGAAAATCATTAAATCTTCCATTACATTGATCAGCACAGTTCCTTCAGGTTCCATCCATCGTCTAAAACACAAAAAGAATAGTGTGAGAAGAAAAAATCATGCTAGGGAAAACAACATAATAAAGGGGGAGTACCATTAATATCTAACATCATAGGCTTAATTCTAATATCATTACCAAAATTCTAGTACTATATCCTATAATTATACTTAACCTTAAGGAAATCCGAAGACTTACCTTAGAAATATCTCTAGGGATCTCACTAAAGTTTTCACAACCTAGTTTCCAAAGGTTAACTAAACCTCCCTATAATTCCAACTGTAGAGGCCCAAAGCATGACATACATGGACATTACATTACTTTTGAAAAATACATAATACATAACAAAAACAGACACCAAAGGAATGTAATAGTTTAGTGTCTTTGGAAACTCAGAATATAATATTATAATCTTGGTGAAAGATCATCAAAATCACCCTTAAAGATCTTCCCCTTTTATTTTATTACCTAAAAGCTTTCCTTAAATCCTGGGGAAAAGAAAACATAAAAAATGGTGATCTCAAATGCTATGTAAGGGAAAGCAAGGAGAAAATAAAACAAATCATATACATTTGAACTTAAAAACAAGAACATACTGTTTAAACATCAAGATCTTGAGCAATGACATAAAACATGTCAGTACGTAAGGCATAGATCATAATGGGACATCAATCATGATAAATAGAATGGGAATAAAACATGTAATTTTGGAAACCAATAAGCACATGTTATGATTTCCATAGTAGCCAAGGCATTTCTTCCAAGACTATCTTAGTGGACAAAGTCCCTTTCTGAATCGAGTTCACTCCTCATTTCAGCCCCGTAACACTGAACCAGATTAACTTAACGTTCCATAATTGTTTATCTCATGAGATATAAATCCTTACCCAATGCATTGGAGGTAGATATAGGTCCCACCCATCTCATAATGAAATAATTCTTAATTGTTCCACAAAATAAACTTAAAACATTCATCATGACCCAAATAATAAAATGGGTTTCATAAACATCATCCCATCATCACATAATCCATATAAAACAAATGGATATTTAATCATAAAAAAAGTGAAACCATGTAAATCATAGAGACATTATACTTGAAACATACACATATGAAATAATTTCATCATATATGGAAAATGGTTTTGATAAAACACTTGAAATTAATTCTTGAGTAAAATATCCTTTCTTCTTCATAATCATTTTCTTTTCAAAAAATTCCATTCAATATTAAAAGAAAATAATTTTGATGAAAATAGTCATAAAATCATGTAGAGTAAGGTTCATGAAAATGAGGTGTTATGAAACCGTAAATATCTTTTCACACCATAAAGGTTAAAAATAACATTATTCTCGTAATTTTGTCGGAAATGTCAAAAAGTACATCATATGGTGAAAAAAAGGAATGATTCCATACACACCATGTAGTAAACGTCAAAAATGGGAAAGAAGGACTTTAAACATACATGAAACCATTTTTACAAAACAGGGACATGGATGATAAATATAACCCTAGTAGATACTTTAAAAAAAATATCAGATAAGAACGAGATTGGAATAGTTACCCCTTTCCTTATGTCTGATATCCTTCGTACGTATCTGAAAATCATGTATAATGATTTAAATAATGTCATTGAATTATTAGATAATCATATTCATTGTTATGATATCATATATGGTTCACTTATGACTTTATGTTACTCATTCTTTTGGAAATTCCATGTTAAAGCAGCGTTTTGTGTAAAATCGTTTCATTTATCATACATGTTTCGACGTGTTGTTCTTGATATTATTACTTATATCATGATTTACATAATTCCAGAATGTAAATCATGACTTATATATAATATATATATTCATTATATATATATATAATAGATATATAAATGAAATGAAATACACCGTTCATAGAGACGGTAGGCCGTACGTACACATGAACACTGTTTTCATTTCCTTATTGAATTAACTAGAATTAAGTAAATTAAACATACATGTACAGAAATCCAGTATAATTATTATGTAATATATTTCATGATTATTTATTATATATAGTTTATAATCATACATGAATGATTAATCATGGAAAATGAATCTCATCACATTCGTGGAGACAATAGTCCATACATATGCACGAGCGATGATATCATTCCCCTGATTGTGGAATTATATTGAAGTGTATGTATAATATTTAAAAAATCAATATAACTTTATGATTATCATGTATAGTTATTTATTTACACCATTATACCCATCCAAGTAAGGTGGTGGTGGAAAACAGATTACACCACGGCGTGGAGACGGTATTCCGTACGTACACACACACAATGATTTTGTTTCCCTAGGATGGATAGAAGATGAAATTGTATTGTTTCATATTTACAATAACATATAAATATATTAGTGATACTTATTTTATTAATTTATGATGAAACAAATAAATAATAAGAAGTAGAAGAAGAAATAAATTGGAAAGAATTGGTAAAGGATGTTACCTCTTCTTTGACGCGCCTCTTCTTAACCTCCTCTTAAGGCACAAGGGTTGGTCTTTTGAGGAGACTAGAACCTTTAAAATGTTTCTAGGTAATATAATAAAGGAAATTTGTAGGATTTGGATGATATTAAAGGCTCAAAAGGGTGTGAAGAGAAAAGGGAAGGGGTGCCCTTTTAATAAGGGAGGAGAGGGAAACCTTAGGAAAACAGAAAATATTATTTTATAAAAAAGTCATATTAAGTTTTTAATAGCTAAAAATTGATTTATTTCTAAACTAAGGTAGGGATGGGTCGAAAACCTATCAACAAATAGGTTTTAGACAAGTTTAGGTTACTGTTTTATCCTTATCATTTAGATTTATCTATAAGTTAAATAATTTATCTTTTACCGTGACTTTTTGTTTTCTTACACTATGTGGTTTATAAACATACTATAATAAGCCAAAAGAACTCCAAGTGGTTAATAATTAATATATATATATCTTTATATAAGTCATTTTGCCTATCCTTAGATTTTTAGGAATAAAATGACAATTAATAATATACTATTTTTTAAAAAAACTATTTTGTGTCAATTTTGACTCTATTTGGTCCATGATTTTTGTAAAAATCATAACAACATGATTATTTCGAAAAAAGTTTATTAAATCAATATTAACATGTCATATTGACCTAGAAAATTATTGTAATTCATAAAATGTCTAAAATTACATTTATTTGGATATTTATAGCATCAATTATGTTAATATTTCATTAATAAGGTAATTACTGAATCATCATTGTGTCATAAATAAATTAAATTATATAATGTATAAAAATTATAAATAAAATATCATTATTTAAGAAATAATTTTATCTTTATAATTAATATTTATAGTCGAATTTATCTTATTTATAACCATATATTATAAATGTTTTAGTTATTAATCTTATATTTTAACTATTTTAATTATTTTTAAATAAAATAATAATAAGCATCCTAATCTAATACAAGTGGACCTAAAGGGTAATATTTTATTAATAAGGTTTTTTCTTCGAATTACACTTATCCAATTGAATTATTACATTTGTTAGTGTAATAATAATATCATTTTTACCCTTAATTACCCTATTTACTTTTAACAATGGTAAATAAAAGTAAAAAGTTATTATTCACCAAAAACTATTTTTATCTTATTGAACCACATTTTACAACTTTCTATTAATTGTGTCTCTAGTATTTTCGAAATTACATTCATAGAAGAGGTAAAATTAAGTTTTATGTAAATTTTCATACTCTCCTAGGAGGTGGATAAAAGACGGTGAAAAGTACAATAAAATTTTTATATATCTAAAATTATTATAAAATGACTCCAATGAATTACTTTGAATGTATATAGGTATTATGTATAAATTTTGATTGTAAATAAATTTAAATAAAATAAATATTTATTTATATAAAATTTCGATTTTTAAATAGTAGCCTAGTGTTTTCACTATTAATCAGAAAATGAATGTTTTTAGAAAAATACCAAAATTTTCCCCTAGGCTAATTTCGATATTTCAAATCCAAAAATGAAGTCCTCCTTGGAATATAAAATTTATAAAATTTCAAAAAGTGGGTATTACTACTCATAACGGCTAGTTCATAATAATATTATAATAATATCTCTATTAGTGAAACTTGGTATTGCGTACTAAACACGCCATCGAGGAAGGTCTTGATTGCATGTAATGAAAGACAAGTTAGGGATGTGTGTAGTGAAAGATCTGTTTGGTGTTGCATATAAAATAATCAAAATATTCTTCATTTATATGTTAAACAAAATCTATACTTAATGTTGCGTAGAATAATTTCACCAAATTAACTTGAAATTGTGTATAACACGAGCCATGAATAGTGGTGCGTATACTACAAGCTAATACAGTGTTGTGTATAACACAAGATAATTTTGGTGTAGCATACAACACAAGACATCAAATAAATAAAAAATAATATATATCATAAAATCTTAGGGTGTTACAAATCTCCTTTTGTAGTTGTCTCTATTCTTCAACATATTAACTATCCAACCTTTTTTGGAAAAATCAGAATTATATCATCCCATTCTGTCATATATGTAATACTACCGAAGGTCCCCTTACATAGTAGTGATTCCAGGATGAATAGAAAAAAGATAATAATTAGCTTTACATATCATTTATTTTTTTATATGGTAATCACAAGGAATGTATAATCCCATAAAAAATCTAAAAAATATTTTATATATGTTAAATTATAGAAATTTACTATTTTAAACCAATTATAATTTTTCCTATATGTTTTTATCATCCTTAGGCACATTATTAATTATATCTAATAGAGATAATTCAACTGCCACTTGAAACAAAATGGATTAATTTTTTGGACCCTCAGCATTCAAGCCAAAATCCATCAAATAATTATCCTAGAGTTCATGTTCCTTGCATAATATGGTTAATGTAACATGATGTTTTTAAATTAGTGAATCTATCACAAGGTTTTATTTTTTTAAGATAATTAATCTTGAAATTATACTAACATATTACTTCCATCCATATTCTCTATATCTTCTTCAATTTCATCTAAGTGAATATATAATTCAAACTTTTATGGTTAGTATATATTTAATATTTTTCTCCATATAAAAGATATTAATAAATTTACAAAGTGAAAACCAAAGATGGAAATTATGAAACATGAGTGGGATAATTTAAATCACGAGGTTTTAGTTGTCTTGAAGAAGAAAAAAATAAATGATTATGATTCATTATATTGAAACCATGTCCCTTCAATAAATCATCATTGTATTTGACTAAAATGCTATTTCTGGATGATAGAGCCAAAGCTCGGGCATTCACCAATATTTTTTTCAGCTCCTAGAAAAAAATATTACATTCGTTGTTCCATGTAAATTTAACAATTTTTTTGTGTTAACATATATTGATGGATAGATAATATTGAAATTATTTTAGCAAACCATTGGAAATATATTGATAATATAGGAAAACTACAAATATATGATAGATTTTTAGGTCATGACCATCCATCAACCCCTTTTTTAGCATGATCAAATATTATTCAGTCCTTATTTAAATATGGGTCTATGAAATAAATTTTATTTTAACCCAAAATCACATTTGCTAAATTTCCCATTTATTTTTTTTTAAATTGTTTTAAAAAAAATTCATGAGATGTTTATCATGATCCTCATAAAATCAAGAATAAACTAAAATATCGTCAATTAAAAAAGACAAAAATTATCCAAATATTCATTAATGATTCTATTCATAATATCCATAAATAAAACAGTTTTTTAAAACAAATTTCATAATAGAAAACATATAATTAGAATATGTATTGCAGAAGGCTGTTTTCAAAATGTAGTCCTCCTTCACCTTCAACTGGTTATTCCAATATGCCAATATTGTAAAGATATTGAGATCTATAGAGGTCATCAAAAAAGTCATTTATGTGAAGATATGGATACTTATACATTATAGAAATGTTATTAAAGTATCTATAATAAATGATAAGAATCTCGGAACAATGTTTATAATTAATTGAAAAAATAAGATCACCTCACTAAGAAATTATAGGATAAATGAAATATTTATCATGAAACTCCTAAAACCGCTATTCTATTATAGATGATCAAATTGAGCCATTTGATATGAAGGTTTTGAAATTGATTTCATATCAGGTACCATGTAAATTCTAAATTATACTTCCCAATACAATATAACATTATTAAACTCACCATAAAAAAATATAGATATTCATTTACAACTACCACATCATTATTCAGAATTTTTCTCTAATTTTCAACAATGTGTAAAAGATAACAGTCATTTTCATTGTTAACATTTTCTCAACTACCTAATATATTATCTATGGTATGTGTTAATTCATTTATAAAAATTTAAAATCATTCTAAAAATTATTTCATTATCTCTAAAATAAATAATATCATGATAAATAGAAAGGCAATCCATACCCCTAATAACATAAACTCTTCTAAAGAAAAAATTATAAAGATTTTAGGTACTGTAATTCCATATACAAATATAGTAATATTATTATAACGAATATTCAATAAATATTATACTTTCTATTTTAATCATATTTTCTAATTCCATTTCTTGAGATGAAATTTCCAATTTATCATAAAATTTCTCAGAAATAATTTAACTTTTACACCCTGTATCGAACAAGCCAATTGAAAAAAATGAGTAAACAAAAAATTTACTTAATATCAATTTATTGGATGGCCCATTATCTACTAAAGTGGGAACAGAGGATGTGACTACTTATTTTGGGATATATTCTATATTCTTCCAATCATTTTAGGTATGTGGATAATACAAATCTCACAAAATTTAATCTACTTTATAGTTTACTTATCATAATGAAATATAGCACAAATAAGTTATTTTTCATTAAAATATCATGCCATTTGTCTATACATACATCATTAGAAAAACAAATTTATTTTGATAAGGATTTCCTCAAGGTTATTTATCTCACAAATTCAAAAAAAATGAAAAAAGATTTTCTTACCTTCAGATTTATTTTATTCATCACTACCAGTCGCTTTCCATCAACACGTTTTTATATCGTTTTTTTAAATTATACATGATCATTATAAAACCCCATTTATAATTTCTTATCACATAGAACATTATTTTCATAACCTTTTAATTCATATTAATCTAACACCCTTTGATATATTAGATTCAATATTGAGTAAAAATTATTGGTTTTACAGTCGATACGAAGAACGAAAAATTGATCATATATTGCCAATATAGTGAAGTTTTCTTTATACATGACAACCAAATATTCTTCTTTTTGTTTTAATTCATGGAATTTAATATCCCTTACATGTCAAACCAAATATATAAAATATTTTTTAAGGAAAATATTCAGAAATTCATCCCATTCTAATGAACCAATCTCTTCTATTTTCGTAACATTATTTGCAATTGGCCACCACTAGATGGATTCTCCTTGAAAATGATAAACAGAAAGACTGGCCATTTGATTATAAAAATGACCCAAGATAATTAATATACATTTATGTGGTTCAATCCAACATTAATATACTATAATATAACACCCCAACTATTTTGAAACTTTTTTTCCAAATGAAATATGTTTTATTGATGTCATGTTTTATAAAATACACCAACTTATGATTACACTATATGCAATACTGTCTCATCTAGGTACACATGGAAGAATGAATTTATATAAAACATCATATTATTAATATAAGTATTTATAAGAAATTATAAATTATACATTATAATGGAATAAATAAACATGAATAAAAAAAATTTGAATATACAGTTTAAACATGTATACCCCTTTTAAAATCAAACGAAAAAAGTTTTTTCTTAAATTTTTTTTAAATGCATACAATTGCATTTTATACCAATAAAATAATAATTTCATAATTTATACATAATTTTAAAGAAATATTTATATATGTATAATTAAATATAATTTTAACATTCATCTTATTTATATTCTAGATATGATATAAAAAAATTATTTTTCTCACAAATGAATAATTTCTCTAAAAGATAGTTGTTCAACCTTATAATAAAATTGTTTTTTAAAATAATTTTTTGAAAATTTTATATATTATAAATTAGGAAATAAAATAATTATTTTAATTATGGAAATAAATTACATTTTTTTTGTTGTTGGTATTTTAGTTTATGTATGATGTTTTCACGAATAATGAAAAATACTAAATTTTAATATAAAATTGGCCTTTCATCAATGAATAAATTATTTATTAATTATATTTTTTATTTGTTTTAATGTATAGTTTGATATATTTGTATCATTTAATCCAATTGAAATCATTGAATTAAATTTTATAATGTATTTTATATAAAAACAAATCTGTTTTCTGAATATTTATAGTTTAAAGGCCACATGTTTCTTCTCGTGTGTGGGATTAAATTTTAGTTAAAATTTTAAAATTATTTGATTTGAATTTACAAAATGACATTAAATATTTACAATAAGAATGTAAAAATTTACTAATTATGTTCCTTTAATTTCTAGAAACTATGATTTGTAATTCTAGTAACATTGTTACAAAGGAAAAGTTTAAATCATGTACATAATCATTAATGTAATATTATAAATATTATAAAAGTACCTTAATATATTCCAAAATTTAATTTTAGGAATTTTATTCGACCCTCAACACCTAAGAGTGCAAATTTAATAATTTAATGGGCATTTTTCTAAGAAAATGAGTTTATATTATTAAACACGATGGGTGTGAAAAAATTCCACACTCTTACTTTTAATATGTAAAATAAACATAATATTTGGTATAATTTTATAAATGGTACATTATTTATGTCATTAATAAATATAAAATGTTTATATACATTAATTTATTTTATTTCCACATTTTAGTGAAAAACAATCTTCATAAATAATTACACAATGATAATGTACTAATTATTTAATTAACAAGGAAATCAATTTGATGATATTATAATGATTAAGATAAATAAAATTTCAGATAAATAAGGTGATCCATAAAATTTCATGATACATATTTAATTATAGTTGTATAATCACAAAAATATTTCATGTTTTTATGATGGATTGATTTTCATTAAGTTAATATAAATAATTATGTCAAAATTGACACTAAACAAATTTATGAAAATAATATTTTATTAAATTAGTTAAAAGTCATAGAAATTTAAATAATTAAAAAAAGGGATTTTATATGGTTTAAATTTAATTATTTTTTAATTTATGGTTCAATTTATTCCTTATATGTAGAAATACTCTCCTCTAAATATTGAAAATATGGTTACCATATTTAAAATTACAATCGAATAACTAAGGGTTAATCAAAATTTTAATATTTAAAATAAAATAAAGACGCATATAAAATTTAAAAAATGATGTAAATACAATATTAAAATATAATAAATTATAATAAATGGGATTTTGGAGGTATTTAGGAGGATAATAAATTTATTATAAATGGTTCTTCTGATAAACGATAAGTGTTCCCCACACCTGTCATATAAAAGGGAATATCTTATCCTCTTTTATTTACACTTAAAAACATATTTGGTTTGGTCAAAATGAGTCAAAATATCATTCTAAATTCCATCCCCTCTTCCTATTATCCATAAATAAGGATTAAATACCTTATATGAAATCCTTTTTCAATAATAAAATGAAGATACCCAAAAAAGATGTTACATTCAATGAGGAACATTTTTATTTATATCTTCTTAATCCTCATCAATTATATTTATTCAATGTTTTTATAAAAAAATAAATATAATAAATTTGATTATATATTATTATATTATGTGTTATACATATAATCAAAAACACTTCTATTAAATGGAATACTAAATCATTATTTGTTTATACGGTGGACTACAACCTCCTGAACAGATGTCATTCGTTTTCCCATTTCCACCTTTAGAAATCATGAATAATGATAGAATTTATGTTTTTATATTATAAATATGACGTTAAGGATTTATTAATGTTTTTTATTATATAACACATAACATCATGCGTTCTATTTTTTTAAATATGATAACAGCATTTATGGATATATGGACTATCATGTCCTCATAGTAATGAGATTAATTCACACATTAAATATAATGTATTAAGGATGATTTTAGCAAATTTATATGATATATATGAAGTAATAATTTGAATATAATGATTATATATATATATATATAATTTACCTATTTTTATTTTAATTGGTCATGAAAATTAACATATTATTTTTGCGTATATACCACATACCATCGACTTGAATAATATATTTATTTTTATTACTCTATATCTTATAGAATTTTATAAATACATAAATAAGGAGTATATATGATATTTTTATTATTTTTTTATTTTTTAGATAATTAAATCATTATATAGGTAATCGGAATGAAATATAGAAAAACAAAATACATGTGAAAATCAAAGAAGATATTACCTTAAGCATAACATTAACATCGAATTGTTAATAATTGGGTAATATAAAGTCATAATAAAATCTTATACAGTATTATATATAATAATATTGTTTATAAAGTATGTATAATAATCATTTATTTGTTATACTATATATTTTCTGTGTATTTGAAGATTCAAGACATAAGGTACGTGATTTCTATCTCACTTTTATTTTTCATGAGATGCATGTCATGTTAACCTACTAATTTTGTTATTTGGTGTATATAATACAAATGAATTTCTCCTATATGTCTAATTCTGTGTAATAGGGGTATTAAAATATCTACTTCTTTCTCTCTCTTTCTTGGAGTATACATTTAAAAAGTAACAAAATCGGTAAGATTATTGTTTATATTTTCTTTCTTTGACATAGTTGTTATGTTATAAAGTAATAGTCTATTACATTGTTTATATATTTAGCTGTGAAGTGTTATATCATGAATATAATGATATTTTGAGCATCATGTAATGTTATTCTATCATTGGTTGTAAATATATTTTCATTTAAAATTGTGTTTTATATAAATGTTTTAAAAGTGTTTTAAATGATATTATATGTATTTTAGAAGAAATGGATATCAAAGATGTTTAAAAAGTTTTTTTAAATCCATAATTATAATTTTTCATGGATATTTTTATTATAAAAATATTTCTATAATGTTTATTATTTAAAAATAATTTTTAAGAGAAAATAATATATTCCTCATGAATTATTTCTATGTGATCTCTCAAAACTATTTTCCATATAAGATAACATTCTGGGATGTTATGTATTCTTTAATGGGGATATTTTTCAATGGTAATATCATTATTATTCTTATTTTTGTATATAGTTATGTTTTAATGTTAGTTATGAAACTTATTTCCATTCCATGTGTTATTTTATGATTGATTGATGTTTATGAAACACATTTCATTCTATTTGTTCTAATATGATTTATGTTCTTATTAAAAACATATGTATGGTTTTGATTATGTGATTGGTGCAACCAATATCTAGGTTCAATGAATTAGGTAATCATGTATAACAAATGATGTATATATTTTATTTGTGAACCGGATCTCATGATCATATTTCAATGTGTTTAACTGGTTTTCATATACATAATTTTATTCGTGGACCTAGTTTTCATGTTCATATTTGTATGCATGGTCCAAATTTTATGGAAATAATTCAATTAATGAAAAAATTACTTTTTATACTTGTTTAAAATGATACAAGTTTATTAGTAAGCAACAAGTTCTAGTACTATTTCAATGTTATGATCTCATGGATTATTTTATATGATTCTGTAATGATTCATGTATTTGTATGTACCAATACTGAGGCCTTTATTCTTATTTATGATCTCCGATATGTATGGTATGATATTCTAATGTTATGATAATGTTATCATTCCCTTTATGCTCATGTTTATGATTAAATATATCACTTTTTACCCCTTATTGGGAATCTGATGTCTTCTTTTTCTTATACTTATTTTCCCAATGATATAATGAATTAGTTTGTCTATGATATTTCAAAAAGGGATCTAAATATGAATACATTGGATTGATAATATGTATAAGTATTATGAAACAATTTTTATGATTAAAATATTCGTATTGAACTAATCTAGCATTCATTTTGGGAATGTTTATGTTTATTATGCAATAATGATGTAATATCCATGTAAGTTAGTCTAAGGACCTTATAGTCAGTATTAGAGAAAAGGATTAGCCAACAATTGGATTCTTGATTTTAAAACATTTATGAGGTCCATTTGGATATATATAAGCATATGTCTTGGTAAGACTCTATGGAGAAGCCTAATGTCTCCTAAAATTAAAATTATGTGATATGATTTATAGATCCTATAAGTAACATGTTAGAAATATGCGTGTTTCTACTATTGTATGTGTTTCTCATACTATGCTTTATGTTGGAATTATATAATTGTAACTAGATGGAAGAAGGTTGAAATTGACTGTTTCAGATGTGGAAAGTATACCAATTATTCAATTTGATTTTTCTAAGTGGAAATATAAGGAATAAAATTAGGAAGGTGGTATGATTGTTGGTTAAATAGTTGAGGACAAAGATACCATTAATTACATTTGAATTATATTGGATGTTCCAACCAAATATTTTATATTAAATTGAAGATTAATGAATAGATTTAGGTTGATGAACATTATGAAACCACCCAAATATAATATTCATATAATGAATGGTATAATGAAGTCTTATTATCGGTTTAATAATAATTATAGATGAATGAAGTGTATATGTTTTGAAATTCAATGTTAATATTGAAGGAGTCATGAAATATATAAGTATTTTTAATATAATTTACTCATTATGAATTGAAAAAGTAATGTATCATGGTTCTAAAGTCACAGAAAGCTGATTCATTGGAATGGTAATATAAATTGGAAAAAATAATAAGTGGAAGATAACCTATAATATTTCCCCAATATTGAGATAATTTTGTTTTAGAATGTTATGTTGTATATTAATAAGCAATTTCTATGTTCAAATAGAATACATGATGATGATATTCACATGTTTAGTATGTGACAAACAATAGAAACATTATGATATACTTTGGATCAATGGTACGATTTTTTTGTGAAATTTAGTGACCTTATTTATCATGTTCTTGAAATTAATTTTTCATAATATTTATATGGATAACAATTTATGAAACATTTTTTATTGAACATCTAATATCATTATATTGAATAATGTATTATCTCTCTACATAAGGATTTATAAATATTGGATAACATGAGATAACCATTTTTCGTGACGATAATTAGATAAAAAAATGAATGACTCTTTATCTAATTATGTATCATATAATACACTAGTTCTACAGGTATTAAAATTTGAAATTCAATTTATGGAATATGAAATGAACGAGAGACTGATAAAGGAATAACCAAAGAGTGAGATTGTATTTATGATATGAAATTAAGTAAATATTTCTTCTCAATTGATTTTCAAACTAAAATATTATGTTATTTTCATCATTTATGATGATTGTAGAGACCGTTTTTAAACAAATACTATCTATAGATTCATGGTTATTACATCAAATTACTATATTCCTTATCGCCCTCTGAAATATTATGATAGTTATTTATCTATTTTATTTTCATGTTTTTAATTTCCACAAAATATCTCATATATAGAAAACATGTAATGATTTACTTTATTTACACACTATGTTTCTTGTTTTCCTTTTTAAAAGTAAGTTTTGGTGTTCATTTTTATGATGTGGTCCTCTATAAAATGAGCATTCTATAATTAACCCCTTAATAACCATGACAAATTTTGAGGGAGAAATTAATTTCAGAGTGTATAATGTAATGAAATTAGTTTTATAAATGCTTTTTTAGTAATTAAACTCCATTGATTCTATGTGTTATATGTTGCCTCATGTTATTTTGGCACTATATTAAACACTTTATTAGTTTTCTCTTCACATAACACTGAGATTCTATGAAACATCATATTATTATTATAATTATTTATAAAATAATGTTATAATTTATAACATAAAACTTGGAGTATGAATAAGATTAGATTAATTATGAATGTATAGTTTACACATGTAATACTTTTTGAAATTAATAAGAAAATATATTTTTTTAAAAAATATTTAAATACACAGAATCCTGTTTTATGATAATAAAATATTTGAATAATGATTTTTTATTATATTAATGTTATATATATTTGGATATAATTTTTTATATTTATCAAATTCATTTTCTAAAAATCATATATGAACACAACTAATATTTCTCATAGTAGAAGTATTTATTTAAAAATATAGTTTCTCTTTTTTTGATGGTGCACCTTTTTTAAATAAATTTTTTGAAACATTTATAAATTAAATGTGGCAAAATAAATATGATCATAAAATTGTGGAAGAAAATTTTAATTTGGTTGATTTTTTGGTGTTATTCTGATATGATTCATGTTTTGATGAATAGTGAATAATACTGAATTTTAATTTAAATCATTCTGATCGAATCAACATATAGTGAGAAATTTTATTTTTGATATAATTTACATTATAATTATGATATTTTTTATCATTTAATCCAATTTAGATCATTGATAAAAAATTTAAATTGAATTAGTATATAAAAAACATATCAATTATTTGATAATTTTCACTTTAATGTCCCTTTGTTACCCCATATCCATGGTATTAACTTCTAAAATATATTTTCTGAAAATTCGATTAATTGAATTTGGAAATATAGATACTTCATTTGGAATCTTAAGGTCAAAATTTATGGATTAGATACATCTTATTTTTGGGTCATATGAATTATAATATTATCAAAGATTATTACAACAGTTATGGGTAAATAAGGTTTTGAGGGTAACAATAATTGTATAAATAGTATAAAACTACCATGAAACATTATTAAATGATATTGGATTATGTTAATTTGACCATGACACATGTGCTTCTATATTTAGTACTTTAATGGACACTGGTCCATGAAAATTACATGGATAGTTTTAAAATCAATAAGAGAGACAAAATGCTACACTCGTACATTAAATAAGTGTAATATTTTCAATATGTAAATAAATTGAATATATTCTATACTATATTTATTGTTAATAAATATAAATTTTCTATTCTATATTTTGTTATTTTATTTCTAAATTTTAGTGTATATTTATTATCAGAAATTACTCATTAAGGATTCAATAATTATTAAATTAATAAGAAATATCAATTAAATGATATTATAAATATTAAAAGAAATATAATTCTACTTAATTTAGGTGGTAATAAAATATTAAAGGTAAATATATCATGTTAGGATTTTATTAAATGAATTGGTTCAAATTAATCTTTGTTTTTTGATTTTCTTAATTTAAATGTAATGTATATAGTCAAAAATGAAACTAATGATATTTTGTGAAAATAAAATTTAATTAAATTAGTTAAATTCACAAAAATCTTAGATAACAAAATATGGGATTTTAGGTGGTCTAAATTTTCATAAAATTGAAAATTATGGTCAAATTAAAACCGTATATGTAAAATTCTCCACCTCTTAATTTTGAAAAGTTTATTACAATAGTTAAAATTATATTGTCTTTTCGTTGGGTTAATCAAAATTATAAATATTATCAAAACTTGTATGAAATATATTGGTTTATGGTATTAAAACATTATCATGTCATATATTTAAATCAATGTATTCTTGGAGGTATTTGGATGGATATTGAATTTATTATAAATTAATCATTTATGAAATTTCAAAATTTCCCTTCCCCTCTCTATTAAAGGGGGACCTCTTATTCTATTTTATTAACTACTAATAATATATTTTGATCAACCAAAATATATATAAATGTCTTCCCAATATCCCTACCTCAATCCTATAATCATTAAATTGGTTATAAATCCAACCAATGAAGTCATATTGTACAAATAAAAAAGTGATACCAAGATAAGTGGTATCATTCATCAACGAATGTTTTTATTTTATTTCTTCATTAAACCCCTGAATTATTTTAATTTAAAGTTTTTATAATAAAATAATTATAAAAAATATAGTGATATATTTTTATATTAACTGTTCTACCTATAATATCACACACTTTCATTGAATGGGATACACAATTAGTATTCTAAATATACTAATTTATGTTCTTCTGGAACACATATGTAAGGTTATTATTATGTGTCTGGTGGGTCTTATATCTCCCATAAATGCATTTTTTAAATATAGAAAACTCAAGATCTGTATATATTAGGTGTAATACTAATTTCATGTTTATAATTCTATGTGTGGACCTAGTTTTTATGTCCATAATTTTAGGAATGAACCTGGTTTTCATAAATATATGTAAATGCAAGCGCATGATTTCATGTCTAAAATTTAAGGAGTGAATCTATTAAAATTTATACCTCTTAAAATTTTCATGTTTTTGTTTATTCCATAATTTCATGTCTTATTTAAATGCTATTAAATCATGTCTTATGTTTTTATAGTCCCTTATGATTCAATAGTAATGAAAAACTAATATTTATGCCAGGATTGTTTTTTATGATCTCTGATATATGTGGTATGATATTGTAATGTTCTGATAATGTTTTCATACCCTTTATAATCATGTTTATTATTATATATCTCACTTTTTTACCCTTTCAATGAATATTATCTCACCCATTCAATATGTTTCTTTTCCCAAAGATATAAATAATCGTTTTATTTATGACATATAAAATAGGATTATAAATCTGAAGAAATAGGAAAGCGAATATCTGGACATATTATGAAACCATTTTTTGTTGGTACATGTTTCAAAAGTAACTAAACTAACATTATCAATTGGCATTTATATGTGTATTCTTCAAAAATTCTGTAATATCAATGTACATTACGTCTGGTTCTTCATACACATGGTGAGATGAACCAATGAAAGAATGGTCGTGTTGCATCGAAATATGTTCAAGAATCATCATGTTCCTTTTTGGGAGAACTATTTGTTCTATGACATAGATTCCACATCCATTTATAACCTCTTTCACCTAATTCTCTTATAAAAAAACTAATCAATTCCAATTCCCACCATTTTAGTTTTTGGATTCTGAAAGATAACAACCTTTCAGTGCCTACCTACTTTAGGATCCCAATTTATTTGGTGGAAATAATTTTTTAAGATACTTATATTAGTTATATAAAAATAGTAATTATTATTTGCTCATATCACTTCCAATTAACCATAAGTTATAAATACTTTGTTATATTATATTAACTTAAAATAAATGCTTTAATTTATATAAATCATTTACTAAAACAACCTATAATGACTCAGCCTTAAGCATTACATAATATATTTAATTCTACTATAATTCGCTTTCATTCATTCCAAAATATATTTAATTGTATAGTGGGTTAGTATAATAGGTCATAAAATATACATATCAACTCTTATAATTACAAAGTGAAAACTTTTTCTCAGTATGTATTATTTGGTAATATGAAATGTTTTAAAATGAAATTTTCATTCATTCTAAAAAAATATCATGAAATTAAATTGGATTATTATTTTAATTTACCATCGATAAATCTTAGTATTTTTTTATAACATGTGACTATGTCGAAATTCTCATTAAGGGACATAAAAAATAAACAAATAAACCATTATTCCATGAATACTTATAAACACATGAAAGATATAAATATCACCCTTAATTATTACATATAATTTTTCGTAAAAACAATATGTTTATGTAAAACATAGAAAGAATAAAAAAACCATTTAGGTGACTAGGGGAATCAATTTAGTACCATACCTACATATGATTATAACACAAAAGGCTAACGTTTGATTTCTAACTCTCACAACAACTATACGATGTAACCATGCTAGATACCTTTCAACAATTGCAGTTACACATAGAATAAGAATTATATTCAAATGAAAAAATATCTAATTAATTAACTATATATCATAGTCCCACCCATAATTGTTAAATATCCATTTTTACGAAAACATTATCATTAAACAATATCACATTCACCATGAAAAAATTCTTGATGAAAATCAATTATTTTAAAGACCATTATTCATATACAGAAGAAAAATTTTCATTTGAAAATTAAAATAAAATATTGTGATATAGGATTCAAAGAATTATTGTATCATGAAGATTATAATATCCACTGATGGAATTAAAGTTAAAAATAAAAACAAATTAATTATTTTTAAAAGAGACATTGAATAGAATTATATATATAGAGTCCCTTACCATTGGTTCATCTTCCTTCAATATTATTAAAACCATCTATTTAATGGTTTAATGAGTCCTGTAAATATTTAAATTAGATATATTCACATTTATAATACCTTATTTGATATTATTATGAAATATTTTGAGAAGCTGATTAATTTTACTTTTAAATTTCCAATTTTGTGGGTGTATTCGTTTCATTGTTACATAGTTGTCTCTTAATAGATTTTAGTTTCAAATTGAATCAAAACTCAAAAATAGAATGAAATGGTGTCAATTTAATTTTAAAATTTTAAAATATCCCATATATAAATTTTTTCTGAAATCGGTATGATTCAATATAGAAAAAATTAGTGCTAAAATTTTCGAATATTTTTGGTAGGTTTTCCAAACACTAGTACTAATTCTGGTTTATTTAATTTTATGGATATAAAATTGTATGAAAACATTGAAAATGTTATAATATAACTATTAAAATATTATTTATTATTTATTATTGTTTTATGATCATACTTGGAGGCAGTAAAAAATAGAATACTTGTCATCCACAGAGGCCGTGAATGGTAACATCACGGATGATGTTTTCATTTCCTAAATTATTTGAAGAAGTGTGGTATAATGAAATATATTAAATTAAATATATAAAATAATATTTTATTAATGATAATTAAGTTATCACATGTCTTTCTATTCATGTGTATAAGGGAATATATTAATGAAATAATGAAATAAAGAAATAATATAAAAGAAAAAGGGGGTGTTTGCCTCTAGAATCATGTCTCCTTAACACCCTCCATAATGCCGTTTATTTTTTTTGAAACCATTAGTTAATAAGAATGGGTAAGATTCATGTAAAATAAATTTTACATAAATTGGAAAATATAAAATTCATCAGATGTTAAATAAGAAGTGCTACTGAGAGGTGTTTTTTATATAGAGAGAAGAGGGGTAATATTATATTTATTAGTTATTATTTTAGGATCAGGACTATAGATAATGTCAATTTCTATGACTATATATAGCAACTAGTGCATTTGAGGTCTACATAATTGTTTATTATATCACTCATGATTAAAAAAATCATGTATTTGGATTATAATGAGAAATATTGTAAATTAACATATTTTATTATTCCCCTAAATATTAACTATCTTAGAAATATCATAAAAATTCACCTTAAATTTTTTTTATTTATTTATTTTAAAATTTTAGTCATTTGTTTTTAAACATTATTCAAAATATGATGAATTTATATTTTAATTTAAATCGTCATTTATTTAAAATGTAATTATTTTAAAAATATAATTGATTTTATAACACATTGAGAAATTAATAATGGTTTCATAAATTTATCATATAATTATAATACAAAAAAATTATTAAATTATTTTTATATTTTATAAAAATATTTTAATTTTAAATAATTATATTAGTTATAGTATAAGGCCCTAGCCTTAAACATTACTTAATATTGAGTTAATACAAGATTACACATTGAGGATCTTTTCAGGTTTAGAGTTTTAGATAATTAGATCATAAAACTTGCATTAAATTCCCCATTTAATCAAAGTGGTTACATAAAGATAGTATTAATTTTTTCCCATCAATGGAAACATATTTAAAATAAAACATGGATTCTTTATTGACACTTCCTTGACACTATCATCATATCATGTACCTTTCCCTTGACCTGTGAAAAACATTTCAAAAAAACATGGGATGAGCATAAAAAGCTCAGTAAGGGATATAAAAATATGGATAGGAAACATGAGTTCACATATACATAAGAATGAAAACACACATTACCCATAAAAATAGGCACTTTAACATACCTCATTAAATCATTAATAAATCATAGAATTCATAAGTCATAAAAGGTAACTTGAGGAATTCATAACATTCTTACGTAGGGAGTAACCCACTTGGTTACGTTTGGAATACCCACCATAGTATATTCCCTAAATCTCTTCGGAGAAACCTTAACGTTTCACTCATTCGCGTTACCCAATGAATTGGAGAGCTATATTGGGCTCACCAGCATTTAGTTTATCATGGAACCACCCGTCTTCATAATAATTCCCAAGAACCTCAACATAATCATATCACATATAACATTCATAAAGGAAACATAAAATTTCCATATTTCAATCACAAGATATCAATACAACACATTGATATAATAAAAACATTATGAAAACCATTTTCAACACCAAAATAAAAGAAAAGTATATCATGGAATTTATTTTTCTTTTAAAAAGAATGTATGGCTTGTAGAGGAAGCCGAAACTCAAATAATGGTCATGACACCAGAGAAGTCGTTGTCGCCGCATACGTACGACAAAAACATTCCCTTTAGTCTTTTAGTAAACACTTCGTATAAAAAAGATCCCTTTTGAATAAATGCAAAATACAAAGGGGTATATACACCGTATAAAAGAAGGTTGTGTATAAAACAAAATATGCCTCAATGAAAGGATATTGAGACAGAGTCCCATACAAAGACATTATCCTTGGATTAAGGATCAATCAATTACATAATTATGTGTGAAAAATGAATACATGAAATATAAGTGGGTATTAAGTTTAATAAAATCAATGTAAATTCACACATAATCATAGAACGACATATTCAAGGAGTACAAGTTTATCCCAAAGAGTCAAAATTGGGTTAAGAAGTTCCCTTGCAAAAATTAGACACCTTAACGGTGTCACTTCAAAATTCAGAAACAGAGTTGATGAGAGATAAAAAGGGTATCTCAACACTTGGTCATAATATTTACATAAATAAGTATATATAAGAACATATCCCAATAGAATAGTATGTGAATTAAAAGACATACCAAAATAAGACTTTTAAAAAGAGGAGGGTGAAAGGTTACCTTACCGACTTGGGTAACATTCGTAACATACACCCCGTGAAAGAAGGATAATAAAACATTTATGTAAATACTCATAAATGAAAGTATATTACACAATGAGTAAAATAATGGGCAGTACATGCACCACTATAAAACGAAATTGTGGAAAATGTAGCATAAATCACACGGGAATAAAAGTGAGATGAAAAATCTCTTACGAAAACTCGACAGCCTAACGGCGCCACGTAAAACTTACAAAAATTGATTGATGAGATCAAATAGGGTCTCTCATCATATTAACATGATGTTTATAGAAATAGGAATATAAAATAACATCCCCCAACATAACAAAGACGAGCTTAAAAGAAGTGACATAAAGGAGAGTAAATAAAAAGAAAGAGAGAGGCTAGATCTCTTACGAAAATTCGGCAGCCTAACGGCGCCACTCAAAACTTCTAAAATGGATTGATGAGATAGAATAGGGTCTCTAATCATATGAATATAAAAATTAAAGTAATAGTAATATAAAATAACATCCCAATCACAAGAAAGATGAGATTAAAAGGAATGACATAAAAGAGTGTACTTAAAAAGAAAGACAGGAGTAGGATCCCTTACCTCGGGTCTGACATGACTCGATCGTTATTTAATCTCCTGAATAATAAACTTGAGTTAATTTCTACTTCCTGAATAACATTTTTCATGTTAATTATTCCTTTTATATCACTTATTACCATGTCTTGAACACTATGTAATTATTTTAGTTAATAACGGTCGTTTAAACGATCATTGGTACTTGAGTCAAAATATGCTCTTTATAATTACAACTTGTTCATGTATCCATTATATCCAGAGTTATAATCATGATGTATATATCGTATATATCATATATATCCAGTATATACAAGCATTTATAATATTACATAATCATTTAGAGGTAAGAAATGAAATGCACCGTTCATGAATACGGTAAGTCGTACCTACGCATGAACGCTAATTTCATTTCTATTTCGTATTTTATAGAATGCAGTCATAATGATATAAAGGTATATTATAATTATAGTATAATATAATATATAATACCATTAATTAAATCCTTTATACTTCCCACATATGTCATTAACGAATCAAATCACTTTGAGGGGGCGGTAGTCCGCACTTCCTAAAATGAAGATATCACATTTACTCATAATGGTAATCTTAATGAAAATGCTGTAAATGAAAAATACAGAAGTTTAAGTAAAACATATACATATTATATATAATATATAAATATTGTGACAACTTAATGGCAACCTTTAAAGGTGTTAAATGAATATTGAACAATCATCGTTTCGTGAGACAGCAAATCGCCAACCACAGAAACAGTATGTTCTTTAACCATTAGACAAAGGTGTGTGTAAGTGTAGCTCAAATACTTCATATAAAAACATCCTAGTATTTTGATGATACTGTAGTTGTTATGAATGAAATGAATAAAAAGAGTTTAGGGGGTTGGAGAAGAAAAATAAAACAAAAGGACTCAAGTGAAGACATTACCTTAAAATCAGGTAACTTCTTTTGGTTTGAGCTCAAAGGATTCCTTAGGAAGACTTCTGCCCAAAGTGAGGCTTCAAGTAGTTAGAGAGGGATCTGGAGAGACAAAATGGGATGGGTTTGGCCAAGAAAAAGGCTTTGTAAGTGTGGGTAATGAGGTAGATGTGGGGGCCTCTTATAAGAGGAGAGGAGGGGCACTCTTGGAATGTAAAGAAAGGTTCCTTTATTTTAAAATACTTTTCGGATTTAAAAGGTCCCACATTGATAAAATTAGAGGATAAGGTAATAAGGGTTCTAAATACACCCATACAATAGGTTTTGGACATGTGTAGGTCTTAGATTTTACATTCTCTTTCTATTTTATTTAAATCTTTAAATAATGAGGTCATCGCTGCATCATCATGATATCATAAATAATATAATTTATTTAATGTCCAAAAATTATAATAAAAATACTATGATGTAGGAAATCATTTTATATTTCCAATGAATATTTATAGTCAAAAATATGACTTGTATAACCCAATGTAAATATTTCTTTAGTAAAACATTTCATGTTTGTGTCATTTTTTACTTTAACATTAAATAAAAAGTTATTTATGTCATTTCCCAACCAAAGTGGATCCATGGGGTCCCCAAGCTGACCCATGGATTGTATTGGTCGGCCATGACACATCCAATGAGGGTAGGACATGTGTAATTCTCATCTAATATTATTAAAACATTATTTTTACCTTAAACTACTCTAATTACCTCTAATCGTGATTAAAAACATAATAAGTTACTATTCACCAAAAAATTATTTTAATCTCATTGAACCACATTTTACTTATTAATGACAAATATTTATGTCAGATTTTTGAAATTCAAAACACACGTATGGAAAATTTTCATTTAAACGGAAAATCAGTTTTTATAAGTACCACTTAGTGGTTTCACTATTCATCAACAATTGAAGTTTTTCAGAAAATTACCAAAAATTCTCCCTAAGCTATATTTGATATTTTGAATTCAAAAATGATTTCTATTTTAAAAAATTAAAAACATATTAGTTGCATTAATTAATTTAATAATTAATTCCCGCTATCAGAGCAAATAGCATGTTTTTATGAAACAAAAAGTATCAAAAGATTGACACTATTTTAAGTTCGATTTCAAAGTGAAATTAATTCCAACGAACACTATTGGATGAAATGGGAAAAATATATTCTAATTTAACTTTAAAACCAATTCAAAAGATAATATAATCATATAAATAAATTAGATTGAAAATAGGTTTTGAATTAAAATACAACATTTTTCACTATTCATTAAAAATTGAAATTTTTCAGAAAAATACCACAAATTTACACAAAGTAAATTTTGATGTCCCGATTCTAAAGAGGAATTTTATTTTGTCAAATATAACACATAAAATTGTCAAAAAGTGGATTTAAAAGAGGTTAGCCATCAAAAGGCAGTTAATTGACCTTTTAAAAAATATTTGAATGTCTACGCTTAAAATTGGATTCATTCGCATTTTTAATCCTCTAACATTTATTGTAAAGAGTAAAAATATTTGACAAACATAAATAATCATTTTGTAGTTAATTATGTTCATTCCCACCATTACAACGGCAAGGCATTAACTACCATTTAAAATAATATTATTTTATTATTAGAGTGCAACATAAGATTCCCAATAAACTCGTCGTTGCGTATTCGGTACGCCATCGAGCATAGCATACCATTTAAAGTAATATTAATATTTAATTCACAAATATGGATAAATATAGAGATGTCATGTTCTTTATTTACCTGGGGTGTTATATCCTTCCCCCCCTTTTGGGAATTGCGTCCTCTCAATTTTAAAATTGCGCTTGGAAACATCCTTGAAAGTCCCACATCGGAACAAGTGTCGGTAAAACAATCACTTTAAAATAAAGAAAGATAAGTACAGAGGTCACCCGAGTTAACCCATACTAGGATTCCATGTAGGAAAACATGGACATGGAGGAGAAAACATAGGGTCATGTTCTGATGGAGAGTGATAGAAAACATGTTTAGGAGAAAGTTAACAACAAGAAAATCACAAACTTGTGATGGGTTTAACAGTATACTATTCCCCAGTAGGAAAAGTAAATAGACAACATTTTTTTTATGTTACTTTTTATTGAGGAATTTATTCATAAGGAAACATAATCACTTATCATGTTGAATTCAAACTTTTATTAGATTCCTTACACAAACTCACATTTTCTGTAAAAGACGAGTATTTAGGAAGACTTGTTCACATTAAGAGTACTATAATCAAATTCTAGTGAATCACCTAATCCACAAAAGATAACTATATATTTCCCATGTCTTTAGAATTTACCCAAAAACAAAACCAAAAATGTTAGTACAAGATCAGATAATCCAGAAAAGGATAACCCTTTATAAAAAGAAAATCTACTCTTAATCTCCAAAATTTGTTCAACAAACCCCAAAGTTCAACGTGGACCATTCGATAAACAATTTTTCCATAAAATTATTCAATGTAAACCAAAATAAGATTGAAACCCAAAAATTTGAAGGATTTAGTCACATAGTCTTCCATGTTAAATCGTAACATTTATTTCTAAATAGCATCAGTTGCTCTTAATGTCTCGTATTGAAAAGTAATTAACCTAATCACATATCCTCCATGATAGGTTAATAAATTTCAATAGATAACCCAAAATAAACTTACTCTTAATTCAGAAAATCATCTAACTAAAAAGAATCAGTCAAACTAACTAGATACTTCACGTAGTCCAGTGGTAAGGGATAAATACCAGTTGCACTTTGATTGTGGTTTCGATTCACGCAGCTTTGTCTGACGCGACATGTTAACACACGGTTTGCATGTTGTCAATTTTTACATAACTATATAATTCTCAAATCATTCCCAAAAAGAGATAAAATCATCAAAAATAACCATAAAATAATTTAACCTCAATTTAATCTCCTGCCTTTGACTTCCATCATAACAAATAGTAACCCATAATTACCTTAGAAGTAAGGATCTTATAAACCCAAATGGTTCTTTATAACTATGTCCACAAAATAACAGATAACTATTCCTTGAATAAAATTTTTATATATTAAACATCAAGGTTACACATGCTATAAAAAGTATTCTTATGTAACCCCGTCATCAAAATAGACTTAATACTCTTAAGAATTTCACCATAACTCTTGAAGCCCTTATATGATGACTTCTTACTCATTCAACATTCTTCATGATCCATTAAACATTCCTTTACAACTTATTCTGAAATAATTCTTTCCTACAAACAAAATCATGAATCATATCCTAAGATTACAAAATAAGAAAACAAAAGTTATGAAATAATCCATACCTTTGATTGGTCATTGTCAGTTTCTTCATCCTCAATTGGAATGGCATTAGGTATTGGTAAACGAATATTTGTATGATCTTGGTGATCCCATTCACGAAACTTATTCATAGGACATGTGTTTGCATACTGACCATGCACACCACATTTAAAACATTCAACTGATCCCTCAGAAAGAACTTCTTTCCCTTTATTTGAGTCAACTGGATGCTTCCTTTTTCCATGGCAGGTTCCTGCTTTATGACCTTCATTTCCACATCAATAGCATATTTCTGTCCCTCTGAAACATTTTCATAGGTGTTTATTTCCACATCATTAACACATCGGTTTTTGAACATACATACCTTTATGATTATTACCCATAGTTCTGTAGGGATTTGTTTCTCGCATTAATGATTCCTTATAGAAATCACCAAGGTTTAGGTGGTCAATCATGACTCCAGATAGTTGGTTGAGGATAAAAACAAGCGTTCTCATTGTATCTCCCATATCATTTGGTTGCTTGCTCAAAAAACTGTCACAGTTTCCTTCACATCCATTGTTACTTTGGTGCCTGCTAGATCCAGCCATTTACTAAAACCAAAAAGATCAATGTCAGTATATCAACAAAACCATCATGTACTAATGAGGAAGATAAACACTAAGATATACTTACTCTTTCACTTTATCCAAAACTGTGACTCTTTCTGAATTTCATAACCATTATGGTAATGTCACTTATTCTTAAAGAATACACTAACGTATAAAGTTATCTAAACTGACCTCTGATACCAACTATAAGGCCCCATCCTTAAACCTTACTTAATCTTGAGTTGCTACAATATTACACATTGAGGATCTTTTCAGGTTTAGAGTTTTAGAGAATTAGATCATAAAACTTGGATTACATTCCACATTTAATCAATGTGGTTAAATAAAGATAGTATTCATTTTTTTCCAATCAACGGAAAAAAATTTAAAATAAAACATGGATTCTTTCTTGACACTTCCTTGACACTATCATCATATCATGTACCTTTCCCTTGACCTGTGAAATACATTTCAAAAAAAACTTGGGATGAGCATAAAAATATCAGTAAGGGATATAAAAATATGGAAAGGAAACATGAGTTCATATATACATAAGAATGAAATCATACATTACCCATAAAACATAGGCATGTTAACATACCTCATCAAATCATGAATAAATCATAGAATTCAAAAGACATAAAACGTAACTTGAGGCATTCATAAAATTCTTACATAGGGAGTAACCCTCTTGGTTACGTTTGGAATACCCACCATAGTATATTCCCTAAATCTCTTCAAATAAACCTTAACGTTTCACTCCTTCGCGTTACCCAATGAATTGGAGAGGTATATCAGGCTCACCCACCCTTAGTTTATCACGGAACCACCCGTCTTCATAATAATTCCCAAGAACATCAACATAATCGTATCACATAAAACATGCATAAAGCAAACATAACATTTCCACATTTCAATCACAAGATATCAATACAACACATTGATATAATGAAAATATTATAAAAACCATTTTCAATACCAAAATAAAAGAAAAGTATTACATGGTATTTATTTTTCTTTTAAAAAGAAGGTATGACTTGTAGAGGAAGCCGAAACTCAAATAATGGTCACGACGGCAGAGAAGTCGTTGTCGTCGCATACGTATGACAAAAACATTCCATTTTGTCTTTTAGTAAACGATTCATATAAAAAAGATCCCTTTTTAATAAACGTAAAAGTAAAAGGGGTTTATACACTGTATAAAAGAAGGTTGTGTATAAAACAAAATATGCCTCAATGAAAGGAGAGTGAGACGAAGTCCCATACAATGACGATATCCTTGGATTAAGGATAAATCAATTACATAATTATGTGTGAAAAACGAATAAACGAAATATATGTTGGTATTAAGTGTAATAAAATCATAGGAAATTCACACATAATCATAGAACGACATATTCATGGAGTACAAGTTTATCCCAAAGAATCGAAATTGGGTTAAGAAGTTCCCTTGCAAAAATTCAACAACCTAACATCGTCACTTCAAAATTCAGAAAAAGAGTTGATGAGAGATAAAAAGGGTTTCTCATCACTTGGTCAAAAAATTTACATCAATAATGATATATAAGAACATATCCCAACATAATAGTATGTGAATTAAAATACATAACAAAATAAGTCTTTTAAAAAGATGAGGGTGAAAGGTTCCCTTACCGACTTGGGTAACTTTCGTAACATACACCCCGCGAAAGAAGGACAATAAAAAATTGATGTAAATACTCATAAATGAATGTATATTACACAATGAGTAAAAATTGGCAGTACATTCACCACTCAATGGAAATTGTAGAAAATGTAGCATAAATCTCACGGGAATAAAAGTGAGATGAAAAATCCCTTACGAAAACTCGGCAGCCTAACGGCGCCACTTAAAACATACAAAAATGGATTGATGAGATGAAATAGGTTATCTCATAATATTAACATGATGTTTACAGCAAGTGGAATATAAAATAACATCCCCCAACATAACAAATATGAGCTTAAAAGAAGTGACATAAAGGAGAGTACTTAAAAAGAAAGAGAGAGGTTAGATCTCTTACGAAAATTTGGCAGCCTAACGGCGCCACTCAAAACATCCAAAATGGATTGATGAGAGAGAATAGGGTCTCTCATAATATTAACATAAACATTATAGTATGAGTAATATAAAATAACATCCCAGTCCCATGAAACATGATCTTAAAAGGAATGACATAAAAGAGCGTACTTAAAAAGAATGAGAGGAGTAGGATCCCTTATCCTGGGTCTGACTTGACTCGATCATTCTTTAATCTCCTGAATAAAAAACATGAGTTAATTTCTACTTACTTAAGAACCTTTTTCAAGTTAATTATTCCTTTTATATCACTTATTACCATGTCATGAACACTATGTAATTATTTTAGTTAATAACGGTCGTTTAAACGATCATTGATACTTGAGTCCAAATATGCTCTTTATAATTACAATTTGTTCATGTATCCATTATATCCAGAGTTATAATCATGATGTATATATCATATATATCATATATATCCAGTATATACATGCATTTATAATATTACATAATCAGTTAGAGGTAAGAAATGAAATGAACCGTTCATGGAGACGGTAAGTCGTACGTACGCATGAACGCTACTTTCATTTCTATTTCGTATTTTATAGAATGGAATCATAATGATATAAAGGTATATTATAATTCCAGTATAATATAATATAGAACACCATTAATTAAATCCTTTATACGTCCCACATATGGAATTAACGAATCAAATCACTTTGAGGGGGAGGTAGTCCGCACTTCCTAAAATGAAGATATCGCGTTTACTAATAATGGTAACCATAAAGGATATGATGTAAATGAAAAATACATAAGCTTAAGTAAAACATAAACATATTATATATAATATATAAATATAGTGACATCTTAATGGCCACCTTTAATGCTGTGAAAAGAATATTGAACAGTCATCATTTCGTGAGGCAGTAATTCGCCAACCACAGAAACAGTATGTTCATTAACCATTAGACGAAGGTGTGTGTAAGTGTAGCTCGAATAATTCTTATAAAAACATCCTAGTATATTTAAGATACTGTATTTGTTACAAAAGAAATGAATAAAAAGAGTTTAGGGGGTTGTAGAAGCAAAATAAAACAAAAGGACTCAAGTGAAGACATTACCTTAAAATCGGGTAACTCCCTTTTGTCTGAGATCAAAGGCATCCTTGGGAAGACTTCTTCCCAAAGTGAGGCTTCAAGGAGTTAGATAGGGATGTGGAGAGACAACATGGGCAGGTTTTGGCCGAGCCAAAGGCATTGGAAGTGTGGGTAAGGAGGTAGAGGTGAGGCCTTTTATAAGAGGAGAGGAGGGTCACTCTTGGAAAGTAAAGAAATGTTCCTTTATTTTAAAATAATTTTCGGATTTAAAAGCTCCCACATTGATAAAATTCTAGGTTAAGGTGATGAGGGTTCTAAATACACTCATTCAATAGGTTTTGGACATGTTTAGGTCTTAGATTTTACATTGTCTTTCCATTTTATTTAAATCGTTAAATAATGAGGCCATCGCTGCATCATCATGATGTCATAAATAATATAATTTATTGAATGTATAAAAATTATAATAAAACTACTATGATGTAGGAAATCATTTTATCTTTTTAATTAATATTTATAGTCAAAAATATGACTTGTATAACCCCATGTAAAAATTGTCTTCGTAAAACATCTCATGTTTGTGTCATTTTTTAATATAACATTAAATAAAACGTTATTTATGTCATTTCCCAACCAAAGTGGATCCATGGGGTCCCCAAGTTGACCCATGGATTGTATTGGTCGGAAATGACACATCCAATTAGGGTAGGACATGTTTCATTCTCATCTAATACTATTAAAACATTATTTTTACCTTGAACTACTCTAATTACCTCTAATCGCGATTAAAAACTTAATAAGTTACTATTCAACAAAAAATTATTTTAATCCAATTGAACCACATTTTACTTCTTAATGACAACCATGTATGTCGGATTTTTTAAATTAAAAACACAAGGATGACAAAATTTCATTTAAACGGAAAATCAGTTTTTATAAGTACCACTTAGTGGTTTCACTATTCATCAAAAATTGATGTTTTTCCGAAAATTACCAAAAATTCACCCTAAGATATATTTTATATTTAGAATTAAAAAATGATGTCTATTTTACAAAATTCAAAACATATTAGTTGCATTAATTAATTTAATAATTAATTCCCGCTGTCAGAGAAAATAGCGTGTTTTTATGAAACAAAAAGTATCAAAATATTGACACTAGTTTAAGTCCGTTTTCAAAGTGAAATTAATTCCAAAGACCAATATTGGATTAAATGGTAAAAATATATTATAATTTAACTTTAAAACAAATTCAAAAGACAATCTAATCATATAAATAAATTAGATTAAAAAGAGGTTGTGAATTAAAATACAACATTTTTCATTATTCATTAAAAATTGATCATTTTCGGAAAAATACCAAAAATTTACACAATGTAAATTTTGATGTCTCGATTATAAAGAAGAATTTTATTTTTTCAAATATAACACATAAAAGTGTCAAAAAGTGGATTTAAAAGAGGTTCGCCATCAAAAGGCGGTTAATCGACCTTTTAAAGAATATTAGAATGTCTACGCTTAAAATTGGATTCATTCGCATTTTTAATCCTCTAAAATTTATTATAAAGAGTAAAAATATTTTACAAACATATATAATCATTTTGTAGTTAGTTATGTTCATTCCCCCCATTACAACTGCTAGGAGTTAACTACCATTTAATATAATATTATTTTATTATTAGAGTGCAACGTAAGATTCCCAAGAAACTCGTTGTTGCGTATTGGGTATGCCATCGAGCATAACATCTCCTTTAAATTAATATTAATATTTAATTCAAAAATATGGATAAATATAATGATGTCGTAGTCTTTATTTACCTGGGGTGTTACATATAGGTTTGTAAATAATTATTTACATTTCAAAAAAATACAAACACTTAATATATAATTTTCAAAACATTTATTTATATCTTACGTGATACAAATTAATAATATGATCACATATAAGATAAATATATTTTATTTTATACTTTTATTGGATTGGTTATTATTCTATTAGTATAGATTCTTTAATTTCTAAAAACACCACTTATTTCATTATACTTTTATAATGAATTTTCTATTTTATTCTAGAATAAAAACAAATTATTTTATAAGTACCTGAGTTGTTACATTAACGATGTTACAATTTTATTCCACATTTCCATATCTTATGTCAATGTCTTTTTATTATTTTATGGGTTTTATAAATCTTTTATAATTCTTGTCTTATTAACATTTAAAAATTATTCCCTAACCCATGATTTTGATCTATAATATATTGGGTGTAGATTTATCATATGTACATCATGTTTTTATAAAATTATTCGCATGTTTTTCTTATGTTATCATTGAATTATACCTTATTTACCATTAATAATAATATGAGATAACCTTTTATTATGATTTCATTACCCATTTTAGGATTAAATTTTATATAAATTTTAGGTCAAAGAAGGGTTCTAGATATAATTAACTTAGTTGGAAAAGATATAGATCATTTATAAACTAGTTGATTATGTGTCCAAGAGACCAAAGGCTACTGACCTATATGATTCTTGATAAGGATATAAATTTAATTTAGCTAATATTCATCTAATTATATGAAATATTTATCTATGAAATGTTTGTGTCACTATAATTGGTATCAGATTAGGGTCTAATAATCTTTTTGAAACATGGATTAGAAATCATTAGTAATAACCCGTTGGATCAGATAATGAGTCACAGAAAAGCATAAAGGATTTGATCCTGGATGGGAAAGGATAAACCTAATATTTTATATTCAGAAATTAATATATCTGTATTTAAACAGGTGAAAATTGAAATTCCATGAATATGTGGTTTTTCAATATGATTTTCATTAATTACACTATGTTTTTTGGTTTTAGTAATTTTTTGGAACCCAAATGAATCATGTGAAAAAATTATGTGAAAAAAAATGCAATGACCACACTAATAACAAAAAAAATTGATTAACATATGAGATTAAATATAATATGACTATAATCACTAAACACTCTTGATAGATTGGTAGAACCATTGATCATACTAAATATTATAATTCCTTATTTTGGGAGAAACATGATATCAAATAATTTATGTGGAAATGACAGTTATCCTTCTATGGGTCTTCTAGTCCCCTAGTTGCTGATAAATGGGTAAATTCTATAAAAAAGTTATATTCATTAATGAGTGATTAGATCTGGAAAAGGTTATCCATTTTCTCTCTCATTTTGAATGTGAATCTGATTAATGGTTGATTATTATTATGAATACAAGGAATTTGAATGAAATGAACTCTATGGTATGGGATCAATTAAAATTACCATTTTTCAGTATATAATTTAATCTTATTCAATGTAAATAAATGGAGAATTAATTCCTTAATAATATATAGAATGTTCATTTATCCATTTCAACATATGAGCTAAACATTACAATACATGAAAAATGATATGCAGGTTTAATCATCAGACTAGGACAAACACAAGATTGATTATTTTTTGGTTTGAAACTACTAATTTGGAAGGAATTATCCATGAATGGATTTCAAAGTTATTTAGATATTATTCAATGTCAACTGAATGAGGTACTCAAATTTTTATACCCTCATAGTTTTGGTTATAATATAAATGAGATGGTGATTCATTGTATCTCCACTATTTTATAACATAGAGTGAATAAAACCTTTCAACCAACTCATTATAAAAAATTATTTATGGATACCGCTGGTAAATGAATGAAAGGAACCTGAAATTGTTTTATGCATGGGATGCATATCAATAATGTAAAATAATTATGGAGATATATAAATAATATATTCAATACATTGAATGTAGATAATTATAATAACCAAAACAATCAGAGTTTATTTATATAAATGAAAATTGATTGGTCGCTATATTAATAAATTCTCAAATCCATGGGCTATTGATTATAGTTATCTAAAAAAATTCCGAAGAAAAATGATAAGGGAAAGAATATAAAATTACATCATTTGATTTGAATAATGATTGTTATAGAAAATTTATCATTTACTATAGAATAGTGGATTCCATGTTGATTTTTTTATGAATAATTCCTATGAAAATATTATTCTTTACTGATGATTCATGCATTTTTTGGGATTTCATAGCTCTCCCTACATATATTCCATATATGTTTATGGAATACATAAATAATATTTTTTATTTTAAATAAACATATGATTATCTATCTGTGTGAGGAAAAACCAAAATGTCTAATAAAAATACTTTTTGCAATTATAAGATCATATTTTAAAAAAGGGTGAATTATATTTTTGATTCATATATGACTATGAGCTTTTTGGAAGTGATTGGTACACATTGGAGAATGTAATATGAAATTATAAAAAAAATTATAAGACATTATGAGTAATTAAAATTACTATTATGTTGAAAATATAAGGTTATGAGGTTAAATTATTTTTGGGGTGTTGAATATGGTTTCCAGTATTTGGGAGGATTCTTTTGTATAACTAATTTTGGAATATATTAAGTTAACTTTTTTTAATCTATTGATATGAATTATAATATATTTATAGTATATTTTGGGATTAGTAAATATTTAGAGGTCTTAGGAAATATGGTTGGGTGATCTAAATTATTAAAACTGCTTGAGTCATGAGAAATTAATCTCGAATATCCATTTTACGGATTAAGAGATATGGTGGAAATAAATCGAAGAACAACAAATGTATGAGATTATTCTTACCTCAAAAAATTAAATCACATAATCATAATTTCTTGAGTGTTTTTCAAATAATGAAAAATAGTATCATGACTTTATTAAAATTACATCAAAATAAAAACCATATACATTTTCTTTTCTTAGTGAAAAATTATTGGTCTTTCATCATATCATCCCACCAAAGACCCAAAGGCCTTCAATTTTTCTATTATATGATAAAGCCCCATTTTATGCGATGAAGGGGGGAAACCCAAGTATACATCAAGAACATATGAAAAATCACACTCAAATATGAATGAGTAAAACTAGATTGACAATACAGATCTACTCCTTCCTAGCATTTGGCCATGGTAAAACTCTCCACCGTTGTAAGATTTTTTAGAAAGGTAGCGTCGCTTGTCAAATCGTGAGCCAGATATGATGGCTGATTCCAAACCCTCAAAAACCACCAAATCTCAAAACATTTACAAATATGAAATTCCACCTCTAGATCCTCCTATAGAGCCTCTTCCATGAAGCAAAGTATAGTTACACAGACTCCCCACAATCGAACACAAACCATCCAAACAACTTCCACCATTAAAAATTCATCAACTAAATTCATGAGATTCAACACTAAAAAAAGATTAAAACAAACAGCTTGACCAACACCATGCATCCAACTTGAAATTGCCCCATCACCACTATAAAACAAGCTCGCAAGGACCACATCGCTCTAACCAAGAGACTCCTATCAGAGCATGTCAGAGATGATGGAACAGAGTTTTTCACCCCAGATATGAACGAGAGCCACTGTGCAAGGGAAAACCAAAGCGACCCACACTGCAGAAGTAAAAGGATTCCTTCAAACCTGTCGAATAAGAAGGTCACGGCCCCATAGTGAGACTAGAGCACAACCCCACACCTTAGACGAATGGGCTTGGCCCAGACGCAACTCCATAACTCAGCCCCATGCTGCATTGAACCGCAACCCTAGAATCACACTAGAGCTCACCCCAATGCCCAAGACAATGAATCTAAACCCCAACACTCCAGATGAGAAGCTACTTTGCCATAGAGAACAGAACTGTGACCCCAACGCTCCAGATCTGGAACTCTTCCTCACAAGAATTTGGATCCAAAACCCGACATACCAGAATGAAACCCCAACGTCGCAGAGGAGGACCGCACCTTGACACTGCACCAGGTCACGATACCACATTGCAGAGATATGGAACGTGACCCCAAACCTGAAGAGACCCAAACACCCTCGCCAAAGATGAATGAATTTAGAGACTCCAATGAGGCCACACTTTACATAGGAAGATGTTTCCGCCCCTCAAGCATTCCAAGAGAACTGAGGAGGAGATACAGCCCGAACGAAGCGGGGAAGACGAAGGCGACAAGGAGGATCCCAATGATATTGTTCCATTTATGGGCTTATTCATGTTCATAATGACATTCCCCAATATTAGAATGCATTTCATCATATCATATATTTAAATCTTTGTGATAATTAAATTTATCCTAAAAATGTTCTATATCACTCTTTATTATTCATTGGTGGTCATATTTTTCTTCTATTTCTTTGTTTTTACATCCCATTAATATTATCGAATTTGTTAACCCAGTTATGAGGTAATCTAGAAAGACTCCGTAATTCCATTTCCACATTATAAGAGGATTATTTATTAACCCTTATTGGAATGTGGGTTTTAAAAATGAATATTTTTATGTCAATAATTTTATAATTGAGAAAAAATATTAATTTTTAGAAGGAAATTTCATAGGGGTGAAGAGGATTGTATAACTGAGATTTTATTGAATATTGTTTCAATTAAAATTTTATTTCATTTATAACATTCATTACACACAAGAATGAGTCTAAAACGATCTGCCAAATATTATTATTGGGGCCTTTATAATACCACTATTTTAATTTCTATAATAAGTGGTATTGACCAAAATATCGATTTTATAATGGTTCTCCTCATTTATAATGTATTAATTGATTCTTTTTAAATATTCACAAGATTTTTAGTAAATCCATTTTTTCTGAAAAATTTGATTTCTTACAAGATTGTGTTTTATTATTTTTATGTCAAAATATTAAAATTAATTTCGATATATTTTATAAAATTTCACTGGAAAATTTAATTAAATTATTAAATTTATCCTGTAAAATTTATTTTAGGATTAATTTTCATTGATGTTTCTAAAAATATTAATTTGTTTAGTGAATAGTCAAAATACAATTTTTTTTTTAAAAATTATCTTTTTTACATTAAAATTTATTATTGTGATTATAATATTCTCTCAAAAAATTATATGTGATCAATTCATAGATATTATATATTTAAATATATTTTTATACTCTTTGTACCTTATTTTTAATAAGTTCTTTTTTGTGATTAAAAACTCATTCTTTTTAAAAAAAAATCATTGTGTTCAAGGAGAGTAGATTTAAAAAAAGTTATGACACATATTTTTTATGAATCATTGATAATTGATTACATATTTGAATTTTGTGGGACCAACATTTTTAAATAGATCATTTTATTATTGTAAATAATGTAATGTAACTACATTATTTTTATTACCATGTTGTAGTAAAATGACGTATCTTTTATTAAAAATAAATTTATACAATTTATTAAATCACCACAATACACTGATAAATGGTATTTTATGAGTAATTTTTTACATAATAATCCAATTTTCTATTATAGTTCATTTCCATTCCATTTGGATGTGATTATGATAATTATAGTATTTTATTTCAAGAAACGTTATACCTACAACACAATTGTTTAATAGTTATATTATTATTAACACGGTATTAACCACATTATATGGAAAAATAAAAATATTATTTCTGAATATAAAAGATTTATCTTCATCATGATAATTAATTACTAATTATTAGTGAATATAAAAGAAAATAAATTTCTTTTGAAATGATGACAGAGTCATTATTCAATTTATTAAAAAATCAAATAAATGATATTAAAAAAATTATAAGATTTATAATTTATAATAATTATTGTGATAAATGTATTAAAAATATTTACATGAAATTTTGGTGATTTTTTAAAATAACTGGTCTGAATTCTAAGGGTTTTTATGATGTTATTAATGTCAATGTAATGACCAGTGTTAAAATTGGTAATAATGATATTTTATGAAAATGATTTTTTATTAAATTATTTAAAAATCATAAAAACCCTAAATAAGGGAATATAAGATAATATGTGGTCTTATATTTCATCTCTTATAAACATATAGTCTAACTAGAATCACTATTTTGATGATAAGTCTTATAATATTTTATTCTTTTGAGAAATTATAAAATTTACCCTCACAACAATTCTAAAAGGGAACCTCCCCCACCACTTCATTAAACTACATTGTACCTTATATCTAATCCATAGCCTAAATAATTATCATCCAAAATTCCATTGTATCATATTATTGGTTTTGGTGTTACGACTATACTAACCATATAGCTGTATATAAGAGACTTAAATGAGTTATTTCTATGTAGAGGATATAACCTAAACTGATCTAATTATTTTTCGCCATTTCACTATATTATCTAAATATATTATATTTATTTTAAAATAATAAATAATATACAGTTAATATTCTTAAATGTTATTTTTTTTGTGGAAAAATTACTATACCACATCTTTCTCATCTAACAAGAAGTGAAAGTATCACTCATGCGTATCTATGACTTATAATCCCCACGTAGTGATAAAATTCATTTTTTATATCTGTAATATATAGATGGTTATTACGATTGGCATAGTATTATAATATAATATTTATAATGTAATTATACATCTGAAATTATAATCACATATCCTCCTTATTACATTCCATCCCATTGTCAAATGATTAAATCACTCATGTTTATGTGTGGATTACCACCTTTGTGAAGTGATGTGATTCTGTTTTCATTTATCTATTACATGGTTGGTAATCAAGATTAATTTTAAGTATAATTTTTTTTATAATTATTATTATTTAAAAGATAATTATTATTTTTATTTTTTTCATTACATCCGTCAAAAAAATGATAATTACATTCAAGGGTACCTATAGCCTATAATCTCGATGAATGGTGAAATTTTATTTTTGTCTCTAAACCTTATGATTGACTATAATAACATATATATACTGAATATATGTTTTATTTATATCATTCTTATCATTATTTAGGTAATTTACCCATGAAAAAATCATATGTTCTAAAAATACCAAAGTAAAACATAAGTACAAAATGATGCAAATATCACCTAGAATAAGGATTTTAATAAATGATTGATAATAAATTTAAAAAAACGGGAAAGAATAAAATAATATATAGTAATATATATATGTGTATTAATTTTTAATATATTTATAATAAAATTATATTTAATATATATGAGATTATAATGTTTATGAAGGAAGACATACCAAATAAAGAAGACATTCATCTCACTTTTATTTCTCCTGGAAAAATGCCTTATAAACTACTTGTTTATTTTGTTCCATTTATATAACACCCATCAATGTATCATTTTTTTCTTATTTTGAAAAATATGGGATATGAATATTCATCTAATGATCTATCTTTCATGGGGCTTATGAAGTGAAATTTAGGAAGGTGGAATGAGATTATTTCGCAAAGTCACCATTATTTGGGTTTATATATGTTTTAGTCTCTATTAGAGAATATTTTTCTTCCATGTCAACTTTATATAAAAAAATTAATAATATACTATAATTATTTACAATTTTTTTGCATCTTTAAATTTTCAAAAATTATTTTAGAGGAATATATTTGTTGTACTACAAATGAGGTAATTTGTTACATTACAAAAATTGAGAAGGAATTTTTATAACTAATTGCACATGAGAAGACTTTTCCGTATTCATTTATATTTAATGATATTATAGTTCAATAAATATTTTATTTTTTATAATATAATATTATATCTTTTAAAAGTGAAAAAATATTTATGAATGGAAGTGGTTATAAAATGGAAAACTTATTTTCTTAATGTATAATTCAAAGGGATCTTTAAAAAATCATTTTCCATATTTGATGAAATAATTTCATGATACACATTCGTTATAATGGATATCAATAAAGTATACTGTCATTTTTATTATAATGTATGAATAATGTTTTTTTATGAAAATATTTTATGACATTGGTTTCTCTTTAATGGGATAGAATATGATTAATTATTTCATAAAGAAAATTATATCTTCTCTTATGATATGAATATTGTTTTTGGACCATATGAAACACTTAGGTATGAATTTTATTATGTGATGGATGGGACCTATATATTCATTTAATTAGTTGGGAAAATTATGATAACTCGTGATGTAAAAATGTGACAGATGAACCAGATTTTATTTTCATAATTTATTTTGATGGATCATGTTATCATGTCCATAAGATTATATATAGACCATGATTTAATGGCTATATTATTCTTCTATGATCATTGATGTCTCTTATGTTTACCCTTACTAATCCTGTGATATCACCCAATATTATGTTTCCTTTCCCACAATTGTGAATACATTTTATAAAATAATTAGTCTAATAAGGGTTATACTTAAAAACCACATAGTGGGGGTGATATAGATCATTTTTGAACCACTTGTTTTCATGTCCACGTCACCAATGACATAAGAACTATACGGTTATGAAATAGCTCAAAATTTAATATAATGAATATTCTTATAAATATAAGTAATATATATATATATATAATATTTGGGTTTGTAAATTTTGTTTACTTAAGTTTAATGTTCTAGAAAACCATGTGAGTAAATAATATTTTTATTTTTATGTAATTATAGTTTATTAAAATTTAGAAACATATAGAATAAATAAATTTGAATAGTGGTGTAGAGAAAATGTGATAATATTTGGAGACATTAATATAATTACATTTGATAAAGAGATATATAGACTATTGGGTTGTCATGTTCTTGATGTTATGAAAAATATAGTTATTTAATATAGGTTTATTTTTGGAAAATGAGCAATATATAATAATTTATTAGTTAACAGGTAATTTTATTATTAATTACAAATTTTATGATCTTTGTCAAATTTTTGGGAGTGATATAAAATTATATTAATATAGTTTTAGTAATATAAGAACACACAGTCTGGGTGAAAACTCGTCACATCCAATAAGGTCGGGAGGTAGTAAATCAAAACCAATGGGCTGCAAGGGATAAATTCCTACCATTTTCCTATATGATTCTCTGGGTAGTATGAATTTTTTTACGTAATTTAGTTTTTAAATAAATATTATTATGATTTGGGATAATTTTTTTTATTGAACATATTACCATTATATTGAAAAGTGACACGGTGATAATGTGAGTTATATTATTTTGGATTAATTTCATTACATTATGAGTCCATTATGATTAAGCTAAATAATATTTTATTTTATTTTATTTTGTGATTAAAAGGTAAATTATATTTTTAAATAATATTTGTTTATAATTTGGATACATAGTGAATTTGTTTTTTATGAAACGATTAGCAGATCATTGTTATTATATGACTATCGAAGATACATTTTTCATAAGATATATTGAGAGTGAATAATTTAATTTATAGATAAATGTTATATTTATCATCAAATAATATGATATAAAATAATTTTAATCATTTGATTTCAATAATAGTTAGGAAAAATTTGAAACTTTTTAATGCCACTTTTTAATCAAATGATTTTTATATAACATTGTGTATTACTTTTTATTTTTTCGATTAATTTATTATATCCAAATGTGATGTTTTATTCACTTTAGTAATTGCAATACCTCACACTATCCATTTTTTGATAATATATATCTATATATATGTATATATATATGAACAATATAATTTTATAATATTGTGGAATTATGTTATTTTATATATTTTTATTTTAGCGATTCAATTAAAAAAGATCATCTACTATAGTCATGGTTTGGATAAAAATAAATGATTATGGTGGAAATTGATTGGAGGATGAAATTATAATTGTAAATTAAATATATTTTATAATGTTATTAGTATTTTTGGTAAATTAATTCATAAACTATAATAAATTGATCTTGAAATTAAAATTATATCCTACAACCTTCATTTTATATTAATAGATAATCCTTTTAACATTTACTTTGGTTTATGTTTTTGTCATCATCAAATTTCTTATAAAAATACATTTTATTGTGATGAATGATCTCTATCACTCTCCATATTTATCTGGAAATTATTTTTTCCTCCATTTCCATTTTTTTAATTCCAATAATTTTTTTTATGGAAACCTAGTTTGTGTTTTTGATGTTAACATCTATACTCACCTTTTTATATTTTCAACAGGATGTTTTGTATACCCTTTTTAAAATGTATAATTTCAATAAATGTATTTTAATTGTAAAAATTTGGATGGCCAAACTCAGGTTTATTTTTAAAATTTACATTTTACATGATGTGGGAGAATGAAATATCTCATTATTTTCAAAGATTGTCTGTGTTCAATATATTATAAGATACACAACATTGAGCTTAAACGAACCAAAAAATAATAATATTTAAATATGATGAGTATGACATTGAAGATGAATTAATATGCATGAATATTTCTAAATGCATTAGGAAATATATATAAATCTCATACTAAATAAAAATTATCAATTAATTCATATCAATTACAAATATAATTAATATTAATTTCATTTTTTAAAATATATTTTCTTTCAAAAAAATTTAGTAAGGAAATATTATATATAATTTATCCAACTATTTGAAATTTAATTTTATAAAAAGTAAATAATTTTTTCAAATCATAATGAAAAAAATTCATACAGTGAGTTTTTGGGATTTTGTATAAAAACATTATTTTCTTCTGAATAGTGAAAAATTTGTGATTTTATTGAAAATGTGATTTGTTATTAAAAATATATCATTGATGATTTGTATTAATAAAACACTTTGAGAATGGTTTCACCCATTTTTAAAATCCTAAATAGCCAATAAAAATAAACACAACAATAATAAATAACTAAATCCAAACTTGGAATATTATTTTTTAGAAGAAATGACTGCACTTTCAAAAACACCAAAATACAAAAATGGAAATAAAATATAAAATTACACAAATCCTCTATGAAATATTAGGGTAATCACACTCAATCCACTACCACCGACACCTAAAACTATGGGAACTATAGTAATCCGGATCCACCATTACCATGTCACATGTAACACCCCAAGATTTCGTAGTAAGTTAATTTCTTTAAACTAATTCAGTAGCTTGTGCTACACGCAACACCGAGTTTGAGCGCACCACGACTAACCAAACTAGCATTTCAAAAAGTAGTTCTGAATAGTATTAACTAAAATTTGAATTTTATATACTCTATATAATTTTACAATCCTTATTATCTCTTTCTTAGACAAATATAAGAACAAATTCATTTTTATCAGATAAAAAAAGTAATTTTAAAAAAATGCAATTTTACAACCTTTTAATGGAAAACCCTTTTTCAAACCAATATTTTACATTTCTATGTATTCAATTTTATGAAATTAAATTATTATTTAGAATAAAGACATAAAAAATTATTTTGGATAAATTTTTGGTGCTTTTTGATTAACATTCATAATTTGATGAATACAGAAACATAATAAATTTTAATTATAAACAACTTTTTATTAAAATTAATTTATATTGATAAATTATGTATCGATTAGTTTTTAAGTATAATTAGATTATATTTTTATCATTTAATAAAATTTAGGTCATTATAATTAATTTTACATTTAAATTTGACATAAAAACATGTCAATCTTTTGATAGTTTTTAACTTTTTTAAAACCTGCTTTTTCGGTTTTGAAAATATGAATAAATTTTAAATTAATTGATAGATCTTATATCTTTGAATTCAGTAAAATAGAATTCATTTTTAAATTCCTAATATCACAATTATCTTAGGTTAAATTTGTGATATTTTTCTGAAAACATTCAATATTTTATGAATAGTGAAAAACACTACATTATAGATTAAATCCGACTTTTTATTTAAAAAAATTTATTTAAATTTATTTAAAGAAAAAATAGATATACAATACCTATATAAGATCAATTTAATTCATTTGAGTCATTTCCTAATAAAATTATATGTATAAATTTTTATTGAACATATTATGTTCTTTTACCCACCTCCTAGGATCATTTGCAGATTTTCATAAAACATAATGTTACTGCTTCTATGAGTTGAATTTCAAAAATCCTAGGAACCCGGTTAATATCCATATGTAAATTTTGTTTAACAATATGAAAACAATTTTTGTGAATAGTAATTTTTGTACTTTATTTACCACGGTTAAAAGTAAATAGGGTAATTAAGGGTCAAACTTATATGATAATTATCCTAAAAATGTTATAATTCTATTGGATATGTATAATTTGACCAAAAAAACCATAGGAATAAAATATGAACCTTTTTGGTCCTCTTTTATTAAATTAGGGCATTTATTAATATTTTATTTAAAGAAGAGTTAATAAAGCTAAATTCAATGTTTAATAAATAACCCATATTTAATATAAGGTTAAACACTATATAAATTCGACTATAAATATTCATTATAAATATAAATATATTTCCTACATAATAGTATTTTATTTATTATTTTTATACATTAAATAATTTTATTTATTTATGATACAATGATGAAGTAGTAACCACCTTATTAATGAAATATTAAAATAATTGATATTATAAATGTCCAAATAAATGTAGACTGAGACTTATGATTAATTAAAGTAATTTTATTGGTTAATATGACATGTTAAGGTCATTTCAATAAATTTTATTCTAATTAATAATGTTTTTATGGCTTTCAAAAAATTCAAATACTAAATTTCGTCAAAATTTGCATAATAGGGATTTTAAAACAAATATTATATTAGTAATTGATATATTATTCCTAAAAATCTAAGGATCTAACAAAGGAATTATATAAGGTTTAATATATTAATAATGAACCACATGTGGTTATTTTGGCTTGTTATAGTATATTTATTAAATATATAATATAAAAATACAAAGAGACATGGTAAATGTCAAACTATTTAACTAAGTGTTAAATGTAATAGATAAGGTAAATATGATGACCTAAACCTATATAAAAGCTATTTTTTGGGATTTGTCGACCCATAGTCTCCTTATCTATTAAATAATTAATTTTTGAACCAATATAAACATAAAATTATTTTATTAAAAATTAATATTTTATGATTTTCCTAAAGTGACCCTCACCTCTCTTATAAAAATAACCTACCCTTATCTTAATTTCGCAACTCTAAAGCCTTTTGTCTCAGCCAAACCCTAACAAAATATCTTCAAAAAATTTCTACCTTCATCCGAAAGTCCTTATTTCTATTATAGATCCATAATAAAGAGCCCTTTTGATCAAATCAAAAGCAGGAAACCGAAGAAGAGGTAAATATTTCATCACCTCTTTCAAGTTCTTTTCTTCTTCCACATCCTCTTTCTTTGTTTTTTTCATTATAAATTAATAATTCCAAAATATTCTATATACTATGATGTTAATTATAAAAATGGTTCAACCATATTCATTATTCTATCCATCTTTTAAAAGGTATAGTCAACATACGTGTGTACGTACGAATTACCATCTCCACACCGTGGTGTTGTTAGTTATTCAAACACTTCATTATTTGGATGGGTATAATAATGTGTATAAATGATGTAAAAAATAAAAATAACATGTTAATAATTCATTATATAGGATATACCATCCAATTACATATGATTTATCAATCAATATAATGATATTGTTGCTCGTGCATACGTACGGATTACCGTCTCCACAGTCACAATGAGATTTATTCCCCATCATAATCATTCAAGAAAAATTTTCATTTTATGATTAAAAATAAATTTTTTAAGCACAATCAGATTCTTTATATGAATAAAATTTATCATATCCATAATAATCATGTCTTACATAATATAGTATATAAAATAAAATGGATTAGTTAACACCCGAAACGATGACACTACAAAAATATTATTAACAAGGTTATATTAGAGGATCATATATGATATCATAATTATGTATGTAGTTATTTTATATTTTAATGACAATAATTTAACTATTATATAAGAGGTTATCATACCATCTACCAATAAAATTTACAATGTAAGGGGTTTTCATCTCACTTTTTTACCGTGAAATTTAAAAATAATGTTTTTAAAAATAATATTTTTGAGGTTATTCTAATTATTTATATGAATAAAATACATCATATCCATAATAATAATGGCTTAAATAATAGAGTATATAATGTAAAATGTATTAGTTAACACCGAAAACGACGATACTACTAAAATATTATTAACATGTCTATATTGGAGGATCATATTTGATATCATAATTACGTTTGTAGTTCATTTATAATTTAACAAAAATGATTTAACTATTATATAAGAGGTTATTATACCATATACCAGAAAAATTTACAAGGTAAGGGGTGTTTATCTCACCTTTTTCCCCTGATATTCATGATATATTTTCCACTACTACCTTTTGTGTGGTGTATGTACTAACCATAATTGTATTGTTTATGTAATATAAATTAATTAATGGTTATTTACATCATCATTGTATGATCCTTATTTCATGTGGTATATGGTTATGAAGTTACCAAATTGGTTAGGGAATTTCAAATTTCAATTTCCACTCATTTGGTTTTACGCAAACATTATTGATTACATTACTCCAAGATTATGTGTGAAATCATTATTTATTTACATATATAGCAGATTCTCCTCCCATTTATGTGGATATACTTTTGATATACATAATCTATGAATTTATAAATTCTCAAGTCATTGATATAAACTTTATATGAGTAATTTTAACTCAATTTCTATTCCTTGAGTTAATAATCCAAGTCATTGGTGTTCTTTTACAAGAATATGTTTGAATGTCCTCTAATTGATTTATAGTGAATATCCAATCATATTGAGTGTATTTTTATTTTTCATACATAACTATGTCAGTGATTTATCCTTATCCTAAGGATACAGTCTTTATAAATAAAATCATCTCAACTTATATTCCATTGAGACATCTTCGTTGTTATGTGCCAATTCACTTTTATTTTTTGTATTTACTGTACTTTGACATAGTATATCATGAATCCCATTATTATCGTGATATTATAATGTTTTTATTACCTCAATTATTTGTATTCCAGTATCATTCATTTAGTTAGGAAGTCTAACTAAAATATCATTTTAGTTGTTTTAGTAATTTAATCTTCTAAATAATTCTCATTAATGTCCATGTTTTAAAGATGGTTTTATGGTTTTATTTATATGGGAATTAATGTTCTAAAATTGAAATTACTTTTAAAAGGTTCAAAGTTATATGAGACACTTTTATTCAAAAATAAATTTTAAACAAATTCTTTATAAAAAGTGAGAATTTTAAATGTTTTAAAAAAAAGATATTTCCCTCAAAGATTTTTTCTGCTCATTTTCAACTATGTTAACATCCTATACGGTATATTATTCTTTATTGATGTATATTTATTATGATATAAATCTTCCATACTATATTGACTATTTTTTGATATGTTTGACAGTATATATGTTATATTTATACCATTCACGGTTTATGGATAATGTATTGACATTTTATATACTAGTTTTAATACGAATATTTATGTGATGATTAAACCTTTTCCTTAGAGGAATGAATTGTACGTAGTAAGTGCTGGGTGGAGACTGTTGTAGCTCCTCAATGTATCAGTATGACTAATGAGACAAATTAGTGTCTTGGAACAAGGCCTTGTAAAAATCATATCTTTAGTCATGGCACAACTTTGTGGTTATGAAGTCTGGCATTATGCATTCCACCATTTTGAAATTGGATATTGATATTTAATGTTATTATTCTACTAGTATAATTTCAATGTGAATAAGTAATGGAATTTTTTTATTTTATCTTTTCCATATTATGTTGATTATCACGTTTAAAAGGCATTTGTTTTAGTATTATACATATCTTTAAATGTTTTTTCTTATTTAAGAATGTTTCCACTATATATTTATCCTTATTGAGAATCTGAGCTCACCCCTTTCTATGTTTTATTTTTTCCCAGGATGTGAAGAAGTATTTTATGTTTGACCTGCAGGGATATTCTAAGGATATAACTGTGTTTAAAAATATGATTAAATGTTATTAAATTTTTTATTTTAGGAAGTAATTTAAAACATATTAGTGTATCTAGTACTTCTAACGATACTAAACATGTCAGCATTTTGGGACATGATTCCATGTATCATGAAAATGTGATGTAATCATGCATAGACTTTGAGTAATTGGGGTCGGGGTATGACAGTTGGTATCATATGAAGTTTACTACAATCCATGGAATCTAGATTTAGTAAAATACTCTGATTATGAAACACTTCTATATGATAAACAATGAGGATTAGTATATAATAACATCCAAAAAATTTGGTAATATAAATATTATGTCGGTTTTACAAGAAATATGTCTCTGTCTAGAAATTATTATGAAGAGGCGGCTCTGGAACAAATATACTTCTGATTGAAAACGTTGGCAAAGAGTTTCGGGTTTGACTCGGGGTATCCTAGTACATGACACTGAGCCTTGCTGCACTCTTAGTTACAACACTCCTAGGGGATATGCTTAGATAATTCACATTTTGTTTACAAACCAATTTGAAGGATTTTAATATAATACGATAATAAATAACCATGGATAATCCTAAGGTATTTTAGATTGAAAATAATGAGTTATGATATTCTCTAAATGATTTTATGACTCACATTATGCTTTCATGTGTCATTTAATGTTTTGATTCCATTAAAATCATAATAAAATTGATTATGATGTACAAGGTGGGAACAATGGTGGAAATGAGAAACAAAATGGAATGTTGATAGGTGTAAAAGATATAGTGTTCATGCTGAATCTGTTTTCTAGAAATATGATCCAAAATATATATATTAACCAACTCCCATACTCATGAATGAAGAGAAAGGCAGACAATGATAATAGCTCCTGAAGTTGATACCATGGAGAAAAGAAAGTTCAATTTCCATCATGCAGGAAATATGGAAGGAGACATCTAGGGATGTTTTTCAATGGAATAAATAAATTCTTAATGTGTGGGAAGGAAGGACATAAAAAAAGAATTTCCTAGGAAAAATGAAGAGTAATATAGAAGAAAATTTAAATGATCCCAATAATCCATTTTCAGTCATTTTCTATAAATGTAGGGTATCTGGGCATTACCCGAGTGAATGCCCTATTCTATAGGATAACCTATTGGTCATGGAAGAAGCTTTGTGGAAATAAATATATTGTGAAATGATTAATATTCTTAGTTCTATTTGTTGATGGGATTACATTGGAATACTTTTCCCTTGTATGTGTAACCCTGTTGTTTGTTATGTGAAAATGCTATTTTAGGAAGAATTGTCTTTTCTATTGTTGATGTATTTATAAATAACCATTTGAGTTTATATGATCCTTGAATTTGAGGCAATTTCACATTATTAAATTTTGGGATGAAAATGCGAGGTGTGAGATAACATTTGTAGTTAAATGATGTTATAGTTATTTTGATGAATTTATCTCATTTTTGAAACGTTATAAAATAGAGTTTTAAAAAAATAACAACATGCATACCATGTGACAACCCATTGTGTCAGACAAAGCTATGGGAATCGAACCCACCACCATAGTACTAATAGGATTTATTTCCTACCACTGGACTACATGAAGTCCCTGGTTAGTGTTACTAATTATTTTTAGTTTAATGATTTTATTGATCATTAGTAAGTGGATTTAGGATAATATGTCTTATCAAATGGATATCATTAGTATAGGAAAATGATTTGGTGAATAAGTGATAGATGTCATTTTAGAAGACGTTCTCTCTGTTGGAAATACTATATGCCTAAGGAAAATAGAATACTATGGGATTTATTTTGACGAGTAATGGTGGATTTTTATCAATGTTTTTATTGTGGATTTGTAAAAATTTTAGAAATTTATGGAAATTATTAACCAATCATAGAGAATATGTGGTTAGTTTAATTACAATTAAGTACGTGACATTAAGAGTAGTCAATTTTATTTGGAAATACAATTTAACGTGGAATATTGCGTAATAAAATTCTTCTTAGTTTTGGGTTTCAATATTATATTGGATTATATTGAAGTATTTTAAGGACTATTGTTTATTGAATGGTATTTATTAGACTTTAGATATTGTTGGTTTAATTTTAAAAATTAATATTAGTATTTCTATCTCTAAAGGATTATCCATTTTAGATATCATCTGATCCTTTACTATCAATTTTGGTTTTGGTTAATCTCTAGAGACAAGATAAATATATATAGTTTATAATTTGTGAATTATATGATTCTCTAGAAGTTGACTCTATCCCTTAATGTTGGACCAAGTAATCATGAATACTCTTCGTTTGAAAAAAATGATGATTTATTGGTAGAAATTTATTAAAGGATGAACCAGTACATAAAAAGTAATTATATCTGTTTATGTTCTTAGTCAATCTAAAACATAAATTCCTCAAATTTATGAAATGGATATTAAAACAAAAATATGTTATCTATTTACTTTTCCTACAAGGAAACTAATGAACATTTATCCCATCACATGTTTGTGGTTTTCTTATATTTAACTTTCTTCTGATCATGTCTTCTATGACTCTCCACTTGAACAAGACACTTAGTTTATCTTCTATATCCATGTTTTCTTACATGTAATCCTAGTATGGGTTATCTTGAGAGACCTTTGTACTTTTAAGATATAGTTTTACTAAATCTTTTTCTGATGTGGGACTTTCAATGACGTTCCCATGCCCAATTTTAAAATAGAGAGGATGCAATTTCCAAACGAGGGAAATAATGTATCACCTAAATATTTTGTAGTATGTTATTTTCATTATAGTAATTCAATAGCTTGCACTACAAGAAACACCGAGTTCTAGCACACCATCACTAACCAAACCAGTTGTTCAAAATGAGCTTATGATTAGTACTGACTTAATTTGGAATTTCATATACTCCAAATAATTTTAGAATCTATATTTTGTGTTTCTTAGACATAATATAAGAACAAGTTCATTTTTTTAGATAAATGAAGTATTTTTAAAAAAAATCAATTTTAAAAACTTTTAATGGAAAACCTTTTTTATAACTAATATATGACACTTTTATAGATTCAATTTAATGAAATTAAAATATTCTTTAGAATTTGGACATAAAAAATTATTTTGGATAATGTTTTGGTACTTTTCTAATAAATTTCATATTTTGATGAATACTAAAAAATACTAAATTTTAATTGAAAATAATTTTTTTAATGAAAATAATGTATATTGATAAATTATGTATTTTAATGGTTTTTATGCATAATTCAATTATAATTTTTTCATTTAATATAACGTAGGTCATTATTAGTAGTTTCACAGTTAAATTTGACAGAAACACATGTCATTCTTTTTATAGTTTTTACTTTTTAAAAACACATGTTTCGGTTTTGAAAATGGGAATTAATTTTAAATTAATAAATTCAACTTATATGTTTTCAATTTGGTAAAATAGAATTCATCTTTGAATTCAGAATATCAAAATTAACTTCGAGTAAATGTTTTGTATTTTTTTGAAAACATTCAATTTTTATGAATACTGAAAAACAATATGATATAGATTAAAACCAAATTTTTATTTGAATAATTATTTATTTTATTTAAATTTATTTTTTAATTAAAAATAGATATATAATACCTATATAAATTCAATGTAATTCATTGGAGTCATCTTATAATAAAATTAGATGTATAAAATTTTATAGAACATTTTACCGTCTTTTATCGACCTCTTAGGAGCACTTACAAATTTTCATAAAACTTATTTTTACCTCTTTTGTGAGTTGAATTTTAAAAATCCAATTTAGACCTTTAATATCATTAAGTAAAATTTGGTTCATTAAGATGAAAATAGTATTTGGTGAATAGTAACTTTTGACTTTTATTTTCCACGGTTAAAAGTAAATAGGAACATTAATGGTTAAATTATTATCATAATTACACTAACACATGTCCTAATTAAATTGGATAAGTATAATTAGACCAAAACCAACCATTGGAATAAATTATTAACCTCTTTGGTCCACTTGGATTTGATTCAATCATTTATTGTTATTTTATTTAAAGAAGAGTTAAAAGAGTTGAATTAAATGTTTAATAAATAAACCATTTTTAATATAGAGTTACACACAATATAAACAATATAATAAATATTCATTAGAAATATAAAACAATTTAATATATACTGGTATTTTATTTATAATTTTTAGATATTAAATAATTTAATTTATTTCTGATACAATGTGGATGCAGTAATTACTTTATTAATGAAGTATTAAAATAATAGATTTTATAAATATCCAAATAAATTTAAATTTATATTTTTGATGAATTCCACTAATTTTATTGGTTAATATTACATGTTATAGTCAGTTGAATAAATTTTATTCGAATTAATAATGTTTTTATGGATTTCAAAAAATTAAATACTAAATAGTGTCAAAATTGACATAATTGAGTTTTTTTATAACATATTATATTATCAATTCATATAATATTCATAAAAATCTATGTATTGTCCAAAATACTTATATAAGGTTATATATATTAATACAATCCACATTGTGCTATTTTCTCCTGTTATTGTATGTTTATTAACCATATAATATAAAAATACACAGAGACGTGGTAATTGTCAAACTATTTAACTAAGAGTTAAATCTAATAGATAAGGTTAATATGATTACCTAAACCTTTCTAAAACCAATTGTTTGAGATTTTTTTCGACCCATCCCTACTTACCCTTTAAATTATCCATTTTTGAGACATTATAAACCGCAAATTATTTTATTATAAAATAACAATTCAAACTTTTCCTAAACTGACACTCACATATCTTATAAAAGGAAACTTATCTGTATCCTAACTTCACACTTACAAAGACTTTTGGCTCCTAAAAACCCCCCCAAATATCCTCCCCACGTTACTCCCTTCGTACAAGAGGCCTTCCTTTTGTCATAAAGCCAATGAAATGGGCCCTTATTATCAAATCAAGAGGAAGAACCTGAAGAAGAGGTAAATATTTCATCACGTCATTCAAGTTCTTCTCTTCTTCCACTTCCTCTTTCTTTGTTGTTTCCATTCTAAAATAATAACACCAGTATCCTATATATATTTTGAAAATATTATAAAAATGGTAACACCATATTCATTATTCTATTCATCCTATAAATGGCTAACTCACCATAAGTGCGTATGTACGAATTACCATCTTCATGTCGTCGTGTGGTTTTTTATTCAAACACTTCATTATTTGGATGGGAATAGTAATGAGTATAACTGATATAAATAATAAATATAACATGTTAATTATTATTTATATATTATCTACCATCCAATTACATATTATTTTACCATCAATATATTGATATTGTCACTCGTGCATACGTACAGATTTCCATATCCACGAACATAATGAGATTCCTTCCTCATCGTAATCGTTCAAGAATAATATTCATTTTATTATTCAAAATAATTTTTATGAACTAAATATCATACTTCCTATGAATTAAATACATACTATCCATAACAAACCTGGATTATAAAACCGAGTATATAAAGAAAAACAGGCCATTTAACACCCGAAATGATGATACTACTAAAATATTATTAACAAATCAATATTTAAGGATCATATATAATATCATAATTATTTATATAGTTATTTTATAATTTAATAAAAATGATTTAACTATTATACAGAAGGTTAATATACCCTCAACCAAGGAAAAGTACAAGGTAAGGGGTTTTCATCTCACTTTTATTCCCATGAGATTGGTGTTGTATTTTCCACCACTACCTTTTGTGTGGTGTATGTAATGCACATGATTGTATTGTTTGTGAAATATATGCTAATTTATGGATATCTACATCATCATTGGATGATATTTATTTCATTGGGCGTATGTTTCGTAAGTTACTAAATCGATAAGGGAATTTCAAATTGCAATTTCCACTCATTCAGTTTTACAAAAACTTCATTGATTATATTACATCATGATTCTGTATGAAATCACTATTTATTTACTTATGTAATATTTTCCACTACCATTTGTGTGTATATAATTTTGATACACATAATCATTACATTGATAAATTCTCAAGTCATCGATATAAACTCGATAAGAATAATTTTTACACCATTTCTATTCATTGAGTTAAACATCTAATTCATTGGTTTTTTTACAAGAATATGTGTGAATGCCTTTTGAATTATTTACACTGAATATCCAATATTATTAAATGTATTTATATTTGTAACACATAATTATTTCATTGATTTATCACTAACTTAAGGATATAGTCTTTATAAAAGAATCAATCTCTACTTACATTTCAATGAGACATCTTTGTTGTTATGCACCAATTCAATTTTATTTGGTGTATATTATGTACTTTGACATAGTATATCATGAATCCATTTATTCTCATGATATTATAACTTTTTTAGATAAATTATTTTTATTTAAGTTTCTCTCATTTGGATAGGAACTCTAACTAAATTTTCATTTAAAATGTTTTAAAAATTTATTCTCCAAAATCATTCTCATTAATGTACATGTTTTAAAAATGGTTTTAATGTTTTATTTATATGGATATTGATTTTTTAAAATTGATATTCCATTTAAAAGTTTCAAATTTGTATGAAAAAATTTGATTCAAAAATCTATTTTAAACAAATTCTTGATAAATCGTGAGACTTTTAAATGTTTTCATGAAAACGGGATATTTCTCTCAATGTTTTTTAATGTTCATTTTAAACAATGTCAACATCCTTTATAACATATTATTATTGATCAAGGTTGATTTTTTATGATATAATTCATCCATACTGTATTGATGGTTTTGTGATATGTTTAACTGTGTATTTTTATTTTTACACCATTCATGGATTATGTATAAATTATTGATATTTAATATGCTAGTTTTAATACGAATGTTTATGTTATGTTTAAACCTTTACTTTTGATGAATTAATTAGGATTAGTAAGTGAATGTTGGGTCCCACTATTGCACCTCGATGCATCGGTGGGTCTCATGAGACAAACAAGTGTCTTGGCACAAGGCCTTGATAAAATATTATTTGTAGTCATGGCACAAGGCCTTGACTATATGCTTATGAAGTCTGGAATTATGCATTCCATCATTATGAAGGTGGTGATGGATATTGCATGTGATTATTCAACTAGTAGAATATCCATGTGAATAAGTTAATGGGATTATTTTATTTTATCTTTTCAATATTATTCTGAAGTTCAAGTTTAAAAGGCCTTTGTTTTAGTCTTATACATTTTTAAATATTTATAATTATTTATGAAAGTTTCCCCTATATTGTTATCCTAACTAAGAATCTGATATCACTCTATTTTATGTTTTTTTTTCATGATGTGAAGTAGTATTTTATGGTTGACCTACAGGGATATGATAAGAATATAATTGTGTTTAAAAAGAGGATGAAATGTTGTTATTGTTTTTATTTCATGATGTAATGCAAAACTTATGAGTGTATCTAGTACTTCCATGGCTACAAAACTGATTGGTATTTCGGGATATGACTCCATGTATCTTTCCAATGTTTTGTAATAATCCAAAAACTCTAGGTAACTATGGTCGAGGCATTACATCGCCTCTTTCCTTTACTTGTGACATAAAACAATTATACACAGGCCCTATGGTTACTTAGTCTGTGAGGTAATGCCCCATAGTATTCCACCAAAAATAATGGTTTCATGATATATCATTAAAATACAAATTAACGGGGGATATTTATGAATGTTCCTTTAGAAAATTTTCAAGGAAACATCTAAATGGTTAACCATTTCATAAAAGAAACATTTTCAGAACAACACTATTAATGAAAAAAAATTAAAAATTTTGTTTTTTCTAAGGTAAGATTGCTTAAATATAAAATACACCCAATGCCCACCATATACCGATGAATGACATGACATCATGTATTCTACATGTCATAAACGATCACCATTAGTATATTCCAAGGGCTAATCTTGCACCAATGAGACGCTAGAACATCATATCACAGTGAAATGTGGTATAGTAACCATGACTAGGAGAAATCTAATCCATGACACACTTATAGGGGAATCCCCAGTTGCCCAATGGTCTCTAATAATAATCACAGTTTAGTTAGTGTTTTAATCGTCAATATAGATTAGTGAAATTGGGACAAGCAACTTTATAATCACAAAAATACTAAAACATGTCAGCCATCAAAGATTTCTAGGGTTCCTGTCTGCATAGTCCAATTTCACATGTAACACAAAACTCCCTTTTTATACCAACATGCAATGGATTATAAATGCACCTTGAAAACTCCATTTACACACACCAAAACATATTTCACTGTAAAACATGATTCCCAACATTAAAAAAGTTAACATGTCAAAATAAATTATCACACAAAGAGGTAATCTATCAATAAAACCGTATTTCCTTCGAAATACACACATTTAACCACCTTCAAGCCTCAATTTCCATTAAAGACACATATTTGACCTTCCACATAAGGATTAATACCCCTTTTATGATACAGTACAATTCAACATTCAAAAATTATAACCATTACCCTTTTGAAAATCTAGTTTTCTTATATGTTCATGGAAAATCACATCAAAAACACATTTCAAACCAAAGAATTAAACCATTTAACTTATATAAATAACCAAGATATAATTTTATATTATTCTAAAACATTTATCACATGGAACCACCAACATCATTGGTCGAAACCTCTGAAAATTGGTGTGAAACTACAACCACAAAATAATGAGACCATAGAAAGGAAATATCGAAGAACGAAAAACATGATTGAACCCCAATAATAAATATTAAACTTTAAATCAAATACCCAACCCCAAGGAAAACAAATCCTCGATCGATGTAGGAACAAAAAACTACAAAATATAATGTAAATAAGAAAATAGAGACTTAGTTAATGAATAATGTAGAAACCCCACCAAAATCAAAATCAAAATGGAGCCCAATGAAGTATAAATGAAGGGGGAGGCATCCATAGTATAGAAATCCTAAACACGGGAAGTGTTTGGGTGATTTGGGATTTAAGTAAAAGAGGGGTAGGTTTGGGATTTCAATATTATAATGAAATTTTCATGCACAGGATTTGTCCACCCAGGTTTTAAAAACATGTTCGAACTGTGAACCACTCTCTACCAAAGAGACACCTACTACAAGGTTATTCCATTCCACTTGAATTATCAAGTGAAATCAGTGTGGTAGCTTCTATTGAAAACCTCAACCAACCACAAAGTTACATAGTGATAGTGCACTGTAGGAAAACACATGTGCCAAACATGAAATTCAATCTTACATCACATGAAGTTATATTTTTCATTTAAAATCAAGTGTGAAACTTATGGACAAGAACACAAATGAAAATTGAAAAGGTAAATACCTAAATACTCAAATCCACCACAACCAAAACTCAAAAGAGTTTTTCAAATAAAAAATGAAATGGAACTAACGGTTAAATCAAAAACCCTGGTGAGCCAATTCTCCCCAAAAAACCCCATCAATCTCTAGAAATCCAAAATAAGGAGTGATTTGAATACATAACTAATACTCCTTCACCACTCTAGGAGATTCCTAATGAAGATGAAATAGAAATAAAACAGAAACACCCCAAATAAAAAAATAGGTTGACTATCTTGTATTTAGGAGGCTAGAATGGCCTCCCCACCATTTAGATTTCCCCCCCAAAAACATAAAAATACCTCCTATTGATTTATCAAAATAAATGAAATTCTATCAATGAAGCATTCAAACAATAAATACAATAATGTTTTAGATATTACCAAATGAAACTTGCACCACATATATAAGAGTTTCCTAAAAACAGTAACCATAATAATTATAATTGTTGATTCAGTTAAGTAAATTGGGTACACTACAAAAAAGACCCATGTTTACGTAGAATAGACACAAAGATCAAACATTAGAAACAAGACTAGATTATCAACATGGGGTGGCCCAAACTGACTCCCTATAAATTTAATTGAGGTAGCACTTATTTACCGGAGATAGAATTTTCAAGAAGACCTATAGTGGGTCTTAAAGCCATGTCAACCCACCAACATAACCAAATAGAATAGTATGGAACGATAACAAGACATGATCCAAATTAAGAGATATATACAAATACCAACAATCCCAAAGAAATAAAATCCATCCACCAAGGAATGAAAAAATGATGATGCAAACACACACCCCTGAGATGTGATATAATTGAAACCATTGCAGGAAGGCCAACTTCACAATGATAAACAAACATGTATCACCATCTAGAAATATCATCCTCTAGAATTTTAGTGACACAAGACTTCCCTACCTCTTCACAACTAAAGATGAGCTTCTAAACCACATAGTTGTAATAATTGAACTAGTATTTAATGAACCATTCGGAAAAATAGTACCACTGAAGAGGAATCAACTACCCAAGGCAGTCTAATTATCTCCATTTCCTACACTAAATAAAAAAAGATAAACCAAGGTCCATCACACCCCTAGGGTTCCTAACATTGCGCCAACATCACTCTGAGGCCTATGGCTAAAGCAGTGTTGTTTTAAGAATATCTTTCCTCACAAGAAGAAGATAATAATTCCCAATCAGAATAAATTCTTTGGTTTTACGAGTGACCACACAATATTCCTAGTAGAACCCAATAGAACACAACACCCCACAAAACCTGACATCCTCTAACTTGGATCCTCCATTATGATATGGATTTATGAGATTCTCATGCATTATACTCTTTCACCTTGAACAAGAGCCAGTAGATACAAGAATCCCATGTAATAAAACTCCATTTTAAAAATAATATTCTGATCCTCCAAAACAATAACATATTTCCTTTTAAAAAATCTCAAAAGACTCACAATAGAACCCTTAAATCTTGAGTTACAATGGAAACACCATTGAACCAAACCATTAAAACAAAATAATAATTACATTGGAAGGTCCATAAATCCAATCACTAAAGATCACACTATTTTTGGATGTGAACATGACATATTTTTATGACTACAACTTCTATATTGATGGTGTTGGACTCTTCATGTATTAATCATGTTTTAATGATGACAAATCTCATTCATGATCAAAAATCTTATTCAACCTAGTTTACTCCTATAAATTAAATCCAATCATGTGTATTAATTTTTCAAGTTTTCTCATGCTTTATAATGGTTTTGCTCAATCCATTTCACGCATATCACTATTTAAGTCTGAATATAGTTATTTTCCAATGTACAATACACCGTAAGATAGACACCGTGAAGCCAGAAACTTCATGACAAACACCATATGTCAGACACCTTAAGAAAGAAATTGTAATCAAGACACCTTAAGACAAACACCGTAAGCAAGACTCGGTGGATCAAGATATCATGAACAAGACACTGTGACGAAAGGAACCACTAAAAAAGGAACCGTGAACAACACACCGTAAATGAGACATCGTGACACTTATAAACCATGATGCCTGGACACCTTGTGAAGGAGACAACATTTTCATACCATACTATGACACAGTTTCTTAAACTATTTTTTCATCATTCAATTTAATTTCTAACAGTCATATTTGATGCCTTTAATGCACTGACATAATTAATGTTTCTTTGTAGACATAGTATGAGTTACGAGTTATGAAGCACATGGAACCTGTCAGCTAAAACTCATGAATTAAATGATAAAGAGGGAAGTGTGCCCAAGATCAATACAAAACGATACTAAATAAAAAACAAGCCTATGAGCATGACCTCGAAGAACACATTGCCATATTTTCAAAGAAAGCAGTGTCTCATGCATGGAATCCGACTCTTCTGAAGAACATACGATGTACTCTTGAATCTAGAGAACATATTCACAATATAAAAACTCTTGAAGAACACAACCTGAATCACAAAACTCTGTTTTTCATGAAAAAAACAAGAGATGGACTCAGAGGAATTTATGTTTAATCATAGGAGTTCAGAGATGCACTTAAAATCACTAGAGCATTCTAAAATCATATCTAATCACTCTCATTAATTCATTTACTTAATTTTTGAGCAGTGTGTGTTCTCTGTTTATTCCATACACATAATGACTCATGTGCTAAGGTGGATTATTTTTAAATCCTCACACCAAACTCTTTATAACTCTATTTACCCACGAAATCATTGGAAGAGTTCTCTATGTGTCCTGGTTATTATTTTTGTTCACCCAAGAAAACTGTGGAAGAGGTCCCTGTGTGACCTGGATAGTTTGTGTACAGTTGTTAACCCTGATATAGGTTGAGGATCCACGTTTTTTTTATATAAACATCTTGGTAGTAGGTGATCACCAAGTGGAGTGGATTTGGTCTCGTCTTGATACTGAACCAATTGTCTCATATCCGCTGTGCAGTTTAAATTTAGTCTTCTCTGTTTTACTAATTAATTGCATGATCCAAAAAACACTAATTTCACTTTGATAGTTAGTCTTGGAATGAAGTTATAACTGATTTATTCTAGTAGGATAACATCAAAAGTAATATTAATAACACAAATTAATATTACTGAGAATTAAACAATATTCTATGATGTTGTTTAGAAAGTCATACTCTTATAACAGTACAACGTTGATTAACTGGGCTGTATCTATTTTTAGGGGAAACCATTTCTTGTAAAATAATATTCTTGTAATAGAAATATTTATAGTTACTCAATTCACCCTCTCCTCTTGATTAAACTACTCCAACCAACATTTGGTATCGTAGGATGATTTATTAGGACATTGTGTAGTCTTACTCAAACTATGATTGTAGTTGTACTTTAAAGATCTATAAATTTATGTTAATTTTAAATTTCTAGCTCTTTTAATGTATTTCATTAGTATTGACAATAGATTGGAAGGTTCTGTAACCAACATAAAACCATTATATAATGGAACCAATTATGCTCAATGGGATATTAAAATGAAAATGCATTTAGAGAGTATGCGCTTTGAAATTTGGTCATCCATTATAGATGAATACAAACATCCTATGACTGATAGGATTACATGGTATGAACCTACCAAACATTCTTACAATAACAATTGAAAATCAATGAATTCTTTGTACTATTTCTTATGAGATGATGAATTCCATAGGATTTCTGCTTGTAAAAGTACCCCTGAAATTTGGGATACGATGTCTGTCTCACATGAAGGCACATCTACTGTAAAGTAAATGAGACTTAATACTTATACTATAAAATATTATAATTTTAAAATGGAACCTGGTGAGCCTATTTCTGAAATGTATCTCAGGTTCAATGAGATTTTTAACACAATTATGTCTCGAGGAAGAGAAGTCACTTCCAAAGAACAGATCATGCGAATCCTTAGATGTCTACCTGAAAAATTGAGGGGTACCTCTGTCTCAATTAGAGAATAGTGAAAAATCCGCAAGATACCAGTAAAATAACTCATTGTGATACTGATGATGTATGAGAAATAGCTAAAAGTCAACAAAGAATAGGAGGATGAAGCAAAGACGAAATCTATAGTATTTAAGACAACCTTCTTGAAGGACAAAGACAAAGGGAAACTGGAAGCTTCTGTAGAAAGTTCTACCACTAAAAAATATTCACCAGAAAGTGATGAGGAGATAGATCAACTGGCCAGAAGATACAAATTATTTTACAAAAAGAATAACTTTTTCAGAAAGCCTAACATCATGGGCATGTATGATCTAAAAGGAAACTGAAAAAAGGACTAGAATTGAAGTGAAAAAATTGATGAAATTGAATGGTATGAATGTAAGAACAAAGGAAACATAAAGGCTGACTATCCAAAGATCATTTATAAGAAAAAATATGAGGACAAGGACATGAAATACAAAAAGGCAACGAAAGCAACCTAGAGAGCCCCGGAGGATAGTTCAAATCACTCTGAGACACCACATGATGAACAGGCTAACAAATCCAATATGTTTTATATGACAAACACATATGAGGTAACACTGAACTCTTCTTTACATAATTAATACTATTTTGAAGAGGAATGAGACAGTAAAAATATGAATAATGAAGAAATGTTTGAATATTGTAACATTCTTGAAGAGAAATGCAATGAATTAAAAGATAATTATAATTCATTAACTAAACCACATGCTCTCACTATAAATGTTTAATATGAACTTACTATTGAAAAAGGAGAAAAACGATCAACTTCTTAAAGAAAACAATGAATTAAAAATTTCTAACGAGCAATTAAAAATTGAATTAAAAAGTTTATTAATGGTAAAAATACCCTTACCCAAATGCTAGGAAAACAAATTTCCCCCAAATATTATACTGTCATTGGTTATCAACCTGGTAAAATAAACCTTTGTAGAACAAATTTTGTTTCAAAATATAGGACATGTGGTTTGTTCCCTATTCTATAAACAACTCAACTAGCTCAAGTCATGATACATAGTCTACTGTTTCAAATTTATGTGGACCAAATACAGGTCATTTTTAAAATACTTTAAATAATGCTTATAGGAAACCTATGACAAAAAATTATGGGTTCATGAAGCACTTATTACTAATGTTACTGGACCCAAACGAGTATGGGTACCAAAATATATCCTTGATTGATCATGTTATAAGAAATTTGCTAAAAGAGCTCCTACAATAGTCTATGAAACTTGGACAATGGATGTTCAAGGAACATTGCAGGAGACTACTCATGCTTCAAGAACCTGATAAAAGTAGATGGAGGACATGTCACATTTGGAGACAATGCCAAAGGGAAAATCATGGGATTAGGCCAGATTGGTAACATTGATTTGATTTTAATTTCTAAAGTATTGTTTGTTAATGGATTAAGATATAATATTCTTATTATCTCACGATTATGTGACGATGGATATCATGTTAAATTTGAAAATGATGCTTCTAATGTCATTAATTCTAAAGATGAATTAGTATTTTATCCATCAAGGAATGAGAACTTTTATTTTATTAATTTAGATTCCTTAACTTCTCAAAATGTTTCATGATTAAGTGTATTTCATAACGAATCTTGGCTCTACCATAGGATACTCGGACACTGTAATGTTTACTCTGTTACAAATCTAACTAGAAAAGTCCAAGTTAAATTCTTACCCAAACATGAGTTTCCACATGACAATGTATTTAATCCTTGTCAAAAGGGAAAACAACACAAAATCTCTTTCAAAACAAAGAAAGAAGTTTCTACTTATAATCCTCACAAATTAGTTCACATGGATTTGTTTGGACCATTTGAAGTTTATTGTTTAAATGGGAAGCACTATGCTTATGTTCTAGTAGATAATTTTTCAGAATATACCTGGACCTTCTTCATGGATAACAAAAGTGAAGCCTGCTCTTATTTAACTAAGTATGCCAAGTCTGTAGAAAATCTTAGTGTCCTTTAAATTAAATATTTACGAATTTATCATGACTGTGAGTTTAACAATCGTGAGTTTGAATCCTTTTTCTCACAAAATTGTTATAATCACAATTTCTCTACCCCTAGAACACCTCAGCATAATGGTGTTGTAGAAAGAAGAAACAAAACCCTACATGAAATTGCTAGAACAATGCTTAGTGAATATGTATTACAGATTTAATTTTGGGATGATTCTATTAATACATAGTTCTAAATAATAAATTGAGTCTTGATTAGAGAAATTCTCAAAAATACCCCATATGAACTTTGGAATAATAGGAAGTCTAAGGTTAATTAAATTAGTTTTTTTGGTTTCAAAGTATTTATTCTCAACACTAAGGATAATATTGACAAATTTGAATCCAAAAGCATTGAATGAATCTTCTTAGGCTACTCAATATTAAATAAAGCTTATAGAGTATTCAATAAGAGAACTAAATGAGAAGAAGAATCTTTTCATATCACGTTTTATGAAATAGATCCACATGAGCCTAGAACCATCCTAGAAAATCTGGAGGATGATGTATCAAATCTAAACATCAACTAAAAGTCCTCAAATTCCTCTATGAAAGAATCTGTGAAAACTTCCAATTCTAAAAATTCTCTACAATCGAGCCATAATGAACCTGAATCTGTTGATGAACTTGAAATCACTAGTACCTCTTTTTCTAGAAAGATGGTAACCCTTAAAATCATCCCTTAGATGTTGTTGTAGGATACTTAGAGAAAAGAACAGAAACTAGAGATTATCATAGAAATCAGGTTGAACATCAAGCCTTCTTTTCACAACATGATCCTAAAAACATTGATGATTCCATCAACGATGAATTTTGGGTAATGGATATGCAAGAAGATATTAATCAGTTTGAAGGAAAAAAATTTGGAAACATGATGAAAGACCCAAGGACACATTCATTATAGGCACTAAATGGGTGTTTAGAAATAAGGTAGATGAAGCTGGAAATATATTTTGGAATAAGGCAAGATTAGTTGCACAAGGATATAGTAAAGAAGAAGTAATTGACAATGAGAAAACCTTTTCCCCAGTAGCTAGACTTGAAGCCATCTGAATCCTACTTGCTAATGCTGGACATCTGAATTTCAAACTATATCAAATGGATCTTAAGTGTGCGTTCTTAAATGGGTATATAGATAAGGATGTCTTTGTTGTAAAACCCCCTGGATTTACAGATCCTCATTTTTCAAATCAAACTTTCAAACTATCAAATGCTTTTTATGGTTTAAATCAATATCCAAGATCTTGGTATGATATATTTAGTACTTTTCTAGTTTCCAAAGGTTTCACAAAAGGAATAGTTGATCCTACCCTCTTTAAAAAATGAATTTCCCAGGATGTTTTAGTTGTTCAAATCTATGTAGATGACATTATTTTTTGATCTTTAAAAAATTCATTATGTATTGATTTTTCAAAAATTATGCAAAAAGAATTTGAAATGAGTTCAATGGGAGAACTAAAATTCTTTCATAGATTTCAAATCTTTAAAAATAATGATGGAATTATATTAACTCAAAGTAAATACAGTAGAGATCATCTGAAACATTTTGGATTGGATAACACTAAATGTAGTGACACTCCCATGAGTACAACCTGTAAGTTGGATATTGATAAAGATGTAAAATCTGGGGATCAAACCACTTATAGAGGAATGATTGGAAGTTTACTATACATAAATTCTATTCATCCGTACATTATTTTTAATGTGTGTAGGTTTGCTCACTTTCATGAAAATCCAAAATAATCTTAATTAAATTTTGTAAAGAGAATTTTCAAATACTTCATGAATACACACAATCTAGGAATGTTCTATCTTATAGGGAAATCATTTTAAATAGTTAGTTATTCTAATGCTAACTTCTGTGACTATAAGTTAGATATAAAGAGAACCTTTGGAACATGTCACTTTTTTGGAAAGTCACTAGTATCATGGTGTAGTAAGAAACAAAATTCTATTGCATTATCTACTGCAGAAGCTGAATACATAGTTGTTGGTAGTTATTGTGCTCAAATTTAGTGGATGAAGAACACATTACTAGATTATGGATATCAATTCAGACATGTACCAATAAATTGTGACAACACAAGTGATATTAACATCTCCAAAAATCCGGATTCACATTCTAGGACAAAACATATTGATGTAAGACATCACTTTTTGAGATATCATTATCAGAAAGTTGATATCACCGTGGAATTCATTAGTAGTGAATATCTACTTGCTGATATATTCTCTAAACCATTAAATTCTTATAAAATATACTACATCATACATGATCTGGTCATTATAAATCTCAACTAAATATCTTACTTTCTTTAATTTTCATCATTTTTCTATATTTTGCATTATTGTTTCATGATTACGGTTTCTCAGTTACTCTCTCTCATGTTTACGATCTCACCGTTAGGTATTTGTACTTACAGTCTGACATTTACTATCTCACTGTAATGCGCACAGAAAAGTTTAGTTACTGTCTCACCATGACAACCCCTCACTGTCTCACCGTGGTGACCCCTCACTGTCTCATCATAAAAACCATTCACAGTCTCACCGTGAATAATTAATTATTATTTTAATTAAATCTTTGTAGCGGTAATTATTATTTGACCTCTTTTACTTTCCTGAGCTTTTATTTTTGTGATGATTGGCATTCCTAAATGATAAAACAAAAAGTTTCACTCGGTTCTTCACTCATACTTTCTCTCGTTTCAAACCCTTTCAACCTTGTAAACCCTTATCTATCTCTCTCTCTATCAAACTTTCAGTGGATGACAAGAATTAAATTTCCATCATCATCCACACTTGAGAAGTGTAGCACGAAGGAGACGAAGATTTCTTCGAAGCTGACACCCGAAGGACCTCTAAATCTGAATCTGGTAAATCGAAGTGTTGTAGATGGGAAAGATATTTTCCCAGAATGGATTCTATCTATAAAATCTATGGTCTTGAATGTGTTAAAATAACAAGGGTGGTTAGAGTGGTTCTCAAATGAGAATAGAGCCATCTATCCTCAGATAGTAGCTTATTTATACTAGTACACACGTTTATCTTTTTTCCCTGGTGAAAGTTATGTTGTGAGGATCCACATTAATGACCAATGATGCAATTTCTTAATGAGGTTATGGGATGCATGCCTCAAGATACCTCATGAAAGAATCTATGGGGATTAGTAGAGAGAACCTCCTCCATTAACTAATTTCATTGATCTTGAAGACCCTCTAAAAACCCTAACCGGAAATGGAACCAAGAGAAGGGCCATTACTGCTAATGTTGATGGAGAAAGAGGACTTCAGTTTATGTTTGTTCAAAATCTGGTTAGTCCCAGAAAAATGTTATTTTTCTCTGTTAAAGTATCAAGATGTGTTTTTGATTCATCTTATGAAAAATGAACACAAGATCAACCTGTGTAAGTAAATCATTCACAATATGTGTGAGTTGACCAAGGATATATCCAAGTCCACTTCTCTATTCAACTCTCAACTGATATCAGCCATGCGTGTTGAAAAATGCATATTTGGACCTAATGAAGAAGTGATTATGGACTATGAGTATTGTCTCTCTATAGCCACCATAAATAGAATGAAGATAGACTAGAATCCTTGGAATAAGGAATGGGTGGAAGATAATTACAAGGTTTATGAGAAGTTTAATCATGTGCATTATCCATCAAGGCCGAAAGACATTTCTGGAGATGGTTTGGATCTAGATAAAATTTTTGAGTATTCAGAAGAACAAGAATAAGAGGCTGATGTACCACATATGGATTCAATTATTGTTGAGGAATAATGGTCTATTGTTCTTCATGTTGTTCTTAAAGAAGAAGCTCCTGCCCCTGGAAAAGATCTCAATCTGGAAACCCAACCCGGGGCTGAAAAAGAATTAGTGGTAACAGAATCTATGAAGTAATTCATGGAAGAGCCTACTCTTGAAGAACTCCCTCTTATGCAAAAAGAAACTCTAGAAGAACTCCATATTGTGAAAGAAGCAAATCTGGAAGAAATACCTATAGATTAATCTGTTCCTGAGATAACACCCTATACTGAAGAGTGGATGGGGATGGATTTTTATCTGGATAAACAAGAAATGAATAAGGAACATTAAAATGAAACTGTAGATGTAGAACAATATCCTGAGCCTCTCAGTCCTGAGAAGGAGGCACCAGTTGAGGGGGAGAAAACCCCAAATATTGAGCCCGATGAAGTCTCACATCCAACTGAGTCAAATCCTGTGGACACTCGGTACAAATTTCCAAGTTTATATAATGTGAATGAGTCTTAGAAGGTTACTACAACCGAGCTTGATCTCTCTTCCCTATTTCAGTTGAAATAATTCATAATCTGAACACTTGAGAAGGAACCTGAACTTGAACCATTATCTGAATAGCTTCCCTTGGTCAGTAAGGATGATCTGAAGGATTGTAGATATACTCTCTTATCTAGAGTTGATAAAATTATGAACTCGCAACCTCGTCGTGTGACACATTTAAGTGAGACAGTTGACCCACTGATTTTGGAAAAGATCATATGGAAAATACATCCTAAGATGCTCCATGAGATTCATGAAGTATGAGTTAAAAATAAGTTGGTTAGTACTGAAGTCACAACCCTGAGAAACATGGTTGAAGGCATGCAGAAAGAGATACATTCGAGATCAGAGCTTGCTACTGATCCTCTAGCACCAACTCTCTCTCAAATTGCTTGAGATGTTGTGCCTCAAATTCACCCATATCTGGCATCCTTCGATGAAAAGATTACGGAAAGGCACAATCATTTGTTTAAGGAAATGAGAGATCTTGTTGCAACCCTTAAAAAAATCATTGATGAGTACATTGGTTGTATTCAAAAGGTACTAAATCAGTGCAAATCTCTAACCACAACCATCAAAGAATCTAATACCTCTACTCAATCCTCTATACCATCCTTGGATAGTACTTTGATCAGATATATAGTCAAATAAGTGCTTCAGAATGCTTTCAGTGCCATTAATGTGGCCTCTTTCTCTGATGTTTTCATGAACTACGATAGAGTTCTTGATCTTGTTCAAATTCACTCCAAGATTTAAAATGATGCTCAGCTGAAGATTTCTAAGAAAGTAGATTTCTATTTCAACCGAATTTTCTCCAAGACTGATATGACCAGCCACTTCAAATAACATATAGAGAATATTTGAATTCCTCCTATGAATCAACCCTCCAAAAATCAATTGCAGAAGCTAACTGAGTTTACTTGATTGTTGGAAAAGTTCATGGAAAACAAATATGACTTTTAAAAATCCATGCATTAAAGTGAAGAGATTATTTTTGACTTCATCAAACTCCAGAGACCCTATATTCATGTCTAGAGTACAGAAATTATTGCTCCATCAGCCTCACCTCTTAGCCTTGTGCTGCCTACCTTCACCTATTCCATAGCCTCAACTAACATGTCTGTTGGCCAACCTCTCAGTCAGATCAGGCATGTGATTCTTGATCAGAAACTGCCATGATCTTATACTGCTCCAACCATGGCTCCCTCAGTCTTTCAAGGACTCCCTTTACCCTCTTTATCTACCACATCACTTCCTTCTTCTACATCAACCACTACACCTATGGATTCATCTTCTGTAGCTTCTAAAGGTAAAGAGAAGGCCAATCATTGAAGAAGACCATTGCTTACTCCTTTTTGATGGGGATGCCATTATTTTTGTATTTCACCTTTATTTTGTACTGAAATCTGTTTACTCTTAATGGAATGTGCACTATTTACAATCTCTTCATTCAAATTTTTAATAATACCAAAAGGTGGAGAAGTTTCTATATGTTATTTTCTCTATAGTTGCACCTAATTTACACTTTAACTATACGTGATTTGTGATCATAAAAAAGGGGGAGATTTTTGGACTCCTCATGTATTAATCATGTTTTAATGATCACAAATCTCATTCATGATCCCAAATCTTATTAAACCTAGTTAAATCCTATAAATTATATCCAATGATGTGTATTTATCTTTCATGATTTCTCATGCTCTATAATGATTAAGCTCAATCCATTTCACACATATCATTGTTTAAGTTAGAATACATTTATTTTCCCAAGTACAAGAATCCATAAACAACATAGCATAAGAAAGACACCGTGAAGCCAGACACCGTAAGCTAGACACCATGATGCCAGACACCGTAAGACAGACATCGTATGCCAGACACCGTAAGCCATACACCGTAGGCCAGACATTGTAAGCTATAAACTGTAAACATGACTCCGTTAAGCAAGACACCCTGAACAAGACAACATGAAGTAAGACACCATGAAACAAGGCACCCTGAACAAGACGTCGTAAATGAGATACCGTGAAACTCAGACACCATGATGTCTAGACATCGTGTGAAGGCGACACTGTTTTCATATCTTTATGTGACACCATTTCATAAACTATTTTGTCTCATTTCAATTTAATTTCGAACATTCATATTTGATGCCTTTAATGCACTGTCATAATTAATGTGCTATTTTGGAAATAATACGATGAATGAGGTACGAAGAACATGGAACCTATCGGCTAAAACTCATGCATTCAATGATAAAGAGAGAAGTGTTCCCAAGAGAAAGACATCATGATATTAAATGAAAAACCATCCTATGATCATGTCCATGAAGAACACTTTGCAAGATTTTCAAAGAATGAATTGTCTAATGCATGAAATATGACTCATCTTAAGAACGTATGAAGTACTCTGGAATCTAGAGAATATCTTCACATTATCAAAACTCATGAATAACACAAGATGAATCGTGACACTCTGTTTTTCAAGGAAAAAACTATAGACGGACTAAGAAGCATTTCAGTTTAATCAAAGGAGTTTAGAGATGCACTTCAAATCATTAGAGCATTCAAAACTCATATATATTGTCTCTCAGTGATTGTTTTACTTACATTTTGAGAAGTGTGTGTAATCTGTTTATTCTATAGACATAATGACTCATGTTCTAAACTAAATGATTTATAAATCCTCACACCAAACTCTTTATACTTCTGTTTACCAATGAAAATTGTGGAAGAGGTCCTTGTGGGGCCTGGTTATTATTTTTGTTCACCCACAAAAACTGTGGAAGTGGTCCCTGTGTGACCTGGACTGTCTATGTATAGTTGTTAACCTCGATCAAGGGTGTGTATCAATGTTTATTTATATAAACTGCTTCGTGGCAGGTGATCACCAAGTGGAGTGGATTGGGTCACCTCTTGAGACTGAGCCACTTGTCTCATATCTGTTGTGCTGTTTAAATTTAGTCTTCTCTGTTTTATTGCATTTTTGCATAATCCAAAAACACTAATTCCCCATTGATAGTTAGTCTTGGAAATATGTTATAATTGAGTTGTCTTAATAGGATAACTTCAAAAGTAATATTAATAATACAAATTAAGATTACTCAGAATTAATCAATATTCTAAGAAGTTGTTTAAAAATCAAAATCGTATAACAGTATAACCTTGATTAAATGGGCTGTATCAATTTCTAGGGGAACCATTGCATGTAAAATAATATGCTTCTAACAGAAAGATTTATAGTTACTCAACTAAACCCTCCCCTCTTGAGTAATCTACACCGACCCACAGATGGAATATCATAATCCCACACATAATGGAGACATGCAAAAAATTTAGGGGCCTTTAAACACATTGGCTTGCACTAAAAATACAGTGACACTTCCACTCCCCCTTACCTTCATTGCATCAAGACAAGAAATTTAATCATAACGGTGGTAAAATATTAACTACAATGAATTAAAAAACTCATGAAAACTAATTCATCATTAAACAATGAACATCTACCCTAATACTTTGATAGGATTCACATGATCATAAAATATAGGAGGATTAAACTTCTATAACATGAGAATAATTTTTATGGGTTGAACAAATGGAGGGTCTTCTAATGGTGAAGCACCAATTTATGTACCAAAATGAACATCAAAACATTATTGGGGTGTGATCCAATCAATAACTAAACTAATAACTCAATCAATGATGATCCATCAACTATAATTCACCATATCAAAAATCTGATCACACATGGACTAACTCAAAAGCATCCTAACTATTATCTAAATAACATGCTAAAAATTATTTCAAAATAAACTAATTGAATAATCCTAACACTTGGAACACAACTCAAATAAAAAGAGTTCTAAAACACAAAACACGTTATAATAAACATTCTCAACTCGCAAGAGTACAAACCACATTTTATTTTAATCTATATTTTGAAAATAAATCAGGCATGTTGGATTTCACATTCACTATTCCTATCCCATAGAGTCTAACACATGCATGTTGTTTTTTCAAAATCATGAACCCATACACTCATACTAATCATTGCACTCATCCATTCATGTTATCAACCATCCATGTGTATCCAACCACATGGCCACTGATTGAAATACCAAAGGTCAACCAAATCATTTCCAATTCCAATAAAAATTTATTTAACCCACAATTTCAACATATCAATTTGTACAACATTCAAAAAATCAAAAAACATTTTGAAATATATCTAACCACCAAATAAAAAGGAATGCCATTTTAAAACTCCACACACCATTCAATTTATGTTATTCAAAAAATATTAATCCTATTTTTTTATTAAAAATTTAAAATTCTCTACATTCAAAATATTTTATAGACCCCATAAAACCGTATATAAAACATATTTAATAATTTAGATAGTTCATATTATATAAACAACCAATTTTATTAAACCATAAGATTTGATAAAAACAATCTATATTGATAGAATAAATCTCATTTACTCAAATTAATTTTTCAAAAATACACATTTATAAATCTTTATTTAAATAAATTCAAAAAATCCATTTTCAATCCCCTCCTAACAAAAAATTTTCACATTAAAGTATCGTTTTATATAAATCCAAAGAACTGTTTGAAAAAAAATTCAAAACTGAAGATAACAAAAATAATTCACAAATGAAACTACTGTCGTTATATGACTTGGACATATGGTTGGAAACCATATTCCAATCACAATACTATCTGAAATAGTATTTTAGGACCACGTACCTAGATCCACATGGCCTTCTAGGACTTATAAGCTCATGAATGCTGTTATACCGGCTCACTTTTCAATTTCCAAAAAACAAAACATCCCTCAAGATCCAAAAGGACTAGAAGAGACATGAGTTCCCATGGAAACTCAAGTCCCTCCATGAGGCGTGCTAGATAGGAACCCTACTTATAACCAGAACATCTAGTTTTGATAATATATGCTATAATCTCCCCAGACTGTTTTCCAAATAACATGACCCAAATTCATGACATGCTCCATTACCATTTTTCACAAACCCGGCCAAGTACCATCTAACCTATCACCCGACCTGGACTTTTTCATATTCTGATGGGAATTCTTGATCCTCAGGGGATAGAAAGTAGTCACAAGATATCAATAAAACAATTTAGGATTGGTTTCACACATGCTCAAAAGCATAAATAACCAATAAAAACTAAAAAAAATCACCAATAAATAACCTAATCCAAAAAAGGCATAACTTTTTTAGATTAAAGGATAAAAAAATTAATCACAACATGAAAATACTAAAGTTGAATGAAAAAATATAAATATCCAAAACATAAATGAAACGTGAGGAGAAATACCCTCAAGCCGCCACCATTGAATCATGATATAAGTGGAAATAATGTAGTTGGGATCAACCATCTCCCTGAAAAATCATGATTTTACCTAGGAAATAAAAATAGCTCTACATACACTCAAAGGACAACATAGTCTGTAAACAAAAGACAATTATCATTTCTCCAAATATATTATCTCTTTGGTATTACATTAAAAAAGAAATTTACTTTCACTATTTTTGAAAATACCATTGGAACATTTTAAATGAATATTTCTGAAGGAAAAGCGTTTATTCAGGAAAATTTTTTCTAAAAAATAATTTTAAAGGCCACATTTTAAAAGATAAATTTTGCTAAGATAAATATGATTTGATATAGAATACACCCATGGTCAACTATATGCTGATATATGGAACCACATTATATAATCCCGGTGACACAAGTGAGCAACGTAGGTATATTCTTATGTGTGTTCTAACATGAGTGAGACACTAGAACCTCATATATAAGAGATATGTTATAGAGTAGCCATGACTAAAATCATTCTCATGTATATTCTAGTAGGAGGGGACACCCAATAACATAGTTTTGTTCAATAATCATAATAGGTTAGTTCGTTTTCTAATCATCAATCAAGATATGTGAAACTAGAACAAGCCACTTGTGAATCACTAGCATTATAGAAGTAGTGAACCAACCTAGATACCCATGATTTTATTGTGCTCAATCCAATTTCACATTCTCACAAAACACCATTTTTCACACACATTCAAAGCATAATAAATACTGTATGAAATCAAAATTTTACATAAACAAAACCAATTTTCATTTAACATACACAAAAAAATACCTTTAAAACATGATTATCAATATTTAAACAATTCAAAATTCAAAATAAAAGTCTACAAAAGAAACATATCATTCTATAAAACCACCATGTTATTTGAAATACTGACATTTTAAAACCATTACACCTCATGTTCCTTTAAAAACACTCACCAATCCTTCTACACAATTTATAAAACCCCTTTTAAGAACCGTTATAATGTATCATACTCCAAACATCACCATTTCCCATTAGAAATTCCACTATTCTCTAATGTGAATGACAAAATACATAACAGACCCATTTATTCTCCACACAATTAAACCATATAACACATATAAATGACTATAAAAGAATGTTAAAATCATCCAAAAATGTTAGTGCTTGGAACTACCTACCCTATGTGCAGAAACATCTAAAATTTGGTGTGAAACCATAACCACACCACTACAAGACCTTACTAAGTGAAGATTGACCAAAAACCATCAATATTGAACTATAATAATCATGGTTTAACCCAAAATTGAACACCCAACCCACTGGAGGACAAAAACCCCATGGAAGAATGAAGGAAACCCTAGAAAATAGGAAGAAACATAGAAGAGTTGGACTTATATGATGAACTTTGGAGAAACCCCACAAAACACACAATCAAAATGAATCCCAATGGAGAGAATAGTAAGGGTGAGGTGTTCCAATGGAACAAATATTGCTTTGGGAGTGTGTTTTTTTATATAGTGATTAATTCAAATATGGTCTTTTAGGAACATCATTACATTAAATGACTTGAAAAATTTCATGGTTAGTCCACATGATTTTTTAAACTGTGCGACTACCATTCACCCTTCTCTAACTAAGAGACGCCTACCATATAGTTATACCCCAAAACCTGACATATCATATAAAATCCAAGAATTATTTTCTATCCAAAAAAATCAACCTACTACATGGTTACCAAGTTATTTGTGCATAGTTTGAAAAACGGTGTTCCAACTGTGCACATCAATCTACCAACACAAAAACATACATTTTTCTTCAAAAATAAATTATGAAACTTATAGACAAGAACTATAAAATAAATAAAAATGGAAATGTCCTGAACATTAAAACCATGACATATGAAACTTGACAGAGAATCCAAAATCCTAAAATGGGCTAGAAGAAAGGGTGAAATCATAATCATGGGATTAGAAAAATAAGTTCATTAAAATAAATTTTAGTTTCAATTTTTTTAAAATTTTTTATTCTTAAATTGTGTAATTTTGAAAACCAATTTTCAACTAAAATTTTTTTAATCTTAAATTAATTCCATCCAATTATAGAAATCAAAAAATCTAAAATAGATTAAATATTTTCAATTAAGTTGTCCTTATTTTTAAAATTTTTCCATTTTAATTTTGGTTGTACCAAATAGTAACTGTATTTAACAATTTTCAGTACGGTAATCGTAAATCATGAAATTAATTTTAAAAATATTAAGATAATGACATTTAAAAGAACATAAAAAATTTCTTATCAAATTTAATGACTGTATTATTTAAATATACATATATCATTAAAATATTTGGAACCATGGTTCCATATTTCTTTGATTTTGACATTTATAATATTTATGAAATAATAGTACAAAATTAAAATTTCCTTTATTTAATATCTATAAAATCATTTCACAAGGATAAAAATATATATTTATGATTATATAGAGATATTTTATTGATAAATATTTTTTAGTCATGATAATTAATATAAATGTTTTGGTGACAATTTAATTGGCTTAAATGATTTCGCACCACCGACACAATATTTATTCAACTAATAGAAAAAATATTAATACATGACTTTGAAATTTTAAAAGGTAATATAAGTTGATATTAAAAAAAATTTCCATTCATTTTATAGATAAATATAAATTTTTAGGTATTTTTTTAAGTATTATATTTTTATTTTTTTGATTTTATGTGGTTTTCATTGTAAAAAAATGAATAGTTCAAAAATGTCATTAATGATAATTTATAATCAATAAAATTCTAAATAAGGATTTAAAATTAAAAATAATAATTTTTTTCATCCCATTGATGTTTATATGGTTTATCATATCATCCATTCTCAGTTTTTGGTCCAATTGTTCTTTTATAGTAACTATAGTGACCTTTAAGAGTAAAAAACCTTATAGTCACGTGTATTATAAAAAGGGATGACATGTGTTAAAAAATTTAGATATGGTTACAAAAAAAATCTAAAAATGAAAAAAATTTATTTCATGAAAATATTTATATCCATAGTCATGAAATATTCTAATTATATTAGTTTGGGGCATTTTATTCATTAAAATTACATTATTTTATTTTAATACTTTTAATAACTCCAATAGTGCCGCTCCCCACACTTATAAAAGGGAACCTCATATTGTCATTTTCATAGATAAAAATAATTATGAATAGGTATATACCTACCAAAATCACATCCTTACATCCATCCAAGTATTTGAGGCCTTGTTTTGATCTCAAAACCAACCTAAGAAATATTTTTTTTAACCTTTTAAGGATTTCAAAAAAAGATGTATAATTCTTAAACAATAATCGTCATTATATTTTTTCCTCAACCTCCATAAAGCAATTATAAAACATACTGAAATAATAGAAATATTTGATTTCATATTATTATGTTTTTTTAGGATTATGGTATTATCTATAACCATATACTCTTCCATCAAATAGGAAATAGAACTACTGTTCTGGTGTACAGTGGAATGTCCCCTTGTGAACTAATGTAAATTCTTGTCCATAACCACCAATTAATTATTAAATGTAAATATATTATGTTAATAAAATATTTAAAATTATTTAAAATTAATATATCATATTTTTTTTGTACCCTTCAATTCAGGTAAAATGATAACATTGTTCATCCGTATGTGGGGATTACCTTATCCAAGAAGTGATGTTTTTATTTTTCAATACCACATCATTTGGATGGTATAAAAAAATTTAAATAAATATATATAATTGTATTTATGGTACAATTAAAATAATTTATTCACTAAATAATAATTACCTTCATTTAATAATGATCAATGAAAAATAGAACATTGTATATGTGAATGTAAAACTTATCCTCTCTATAATTATAACATAGTTCATTTGTCATAACCATATTTCAAGAATGTAAATAAAGATTAAATTTTTGTATAAAATGATAATAAAATAATCATTATCATTCTATATCTGTTACTAAAAGTTTCTCTTTAACCATAGTCTACCAACAAATTTTATTTTAGATACATGAGTCGAGCATCCTAAAATTATCAGACATGAAGTTAACTAATTATGTAATTAAATATATAAAGAACCTTAAATGAATAATAAATATGAAAACTGTTTTTAATAATCTAAATACATAAGGTAAATTTATTATTTAGTATTATCAATGATGTACATGATGATTCAATATCAGGGTAAGGTATATTTTCTTTAAACAATGTTAGAAATGGAATAACGATTTATTCACTAAATCTTTTTTATTCCATGTCAATATTCATAAAAATAATTGTTATGTTTATTTAAATGGATTTTAATGAATTATATTAGAAAATTTAAGTATCTTTTTAAATTATTTTATTATTTTTCATTGGAATAATTTTATGTATTTAATATGGAATTGTTTGACATAACTACCAAAGGAATATTCTATTTTAATATATACGACATCAATAAAATTAACTCCAATGTAGCCATTATTTAATGTTTGGACTATATTGATATATTTAAAATTTACTTGAAATAAAATACAATTTTACATTTTTATATGTATTTCAACAAGTGGTTTAATTTTAATTGGTATTTCAATATATGAAAATATTTTCTTGTGGGTATAAAAGTTATTAAGGTAAGCGAAATTTTGAAAATTGAAATCTTTTTTGTGTGATGATTATGTTATGGTTTATTATAAATTTCATATAATATGGATGGTTATTTTTATTAATAATGGAAATTTTGTTCAATTATAGACCAATTTTTGGTGGTTTGATTATAGAATAAGGATGGGTGGTTCTATGATATCACATTAATGCATTGGGTATGAATTATAAATAATATTTATTTTATTTGTCATTACATTTGTAAAAAATATTTTAAGAGTGATATATTTTTTTCTAAAGTTACTAAAATTATTTATCAATTATTTATATGGGTTTTTATGTAAATATTGTGATTTACAAATGGAATCTAATAAGACATAGTTTTAGGTAATGTATATTCTACATCATAAGTGTGAATATATAACATTTTTTAAAAATGTTTTCATAATTTCATAATGAGTTAAAAGGAACATTGAGGTGTCTTGTTTTTTCTATTTGATTTCTTCTGATTTTTTTTTGTAGAATATAAGAATTCTTGGGAATGAAAATGTTTATTTTGAACTAAATGCATAATTTTTTGAAATTATTTTTATGGGTTCAGGAATGAAAAATATTTATTTAATTATTTTTTATTCACATTACCCGTATTATTATTATTATACTATGTTTTAAAATGATTTCATTGTTTTTTTACGTTGAGTGCGGATAATGATTAGGTCAAGATGAAATTTTTTATTATATTTCATGAAAATCACTTTTTTATAATAAATGATTTGTTTTGTTGAAAAATGGATATTAAGTGGATGTCTCATCCTTATAATGTAATATTGATATATGTAAGGTTGTTGAACTAATTCTATAAAAAAAGAAACCATAATGATTCTCATATGTAAGGGAAATAATAGATGAAATAAAATTATATATTATGAAATGAAAAATGCTGGTTCCTCACATGTAAATATGAAAATTCACATCATACAATAGAGATTGGTGGTTACAGATCCAAAACATTTACATCTGGAGGTGGGGGGGTTTAACTAGAATTTAATATCCACTTGATTACTTTAAATATCTTTTTTGGGTATGGCCTTTTTTAGGATATTTTAAACATAATTTTTTATAGGAATACACTCTGGCCTCACTAAATCATTCACTAATTTATCCTTTAAAAAGAAATAATTGATATCAATAGTCATTTCCCTTTAGTGAAGGATTGGTTTTTTGTTTTATTTTATAAATCATTAATTATCATAATTGATTATAATCAGATATTTCAAATGAACTAAAATATCATGAAATTTATAATTCATCTAGAATAATTTTATAAATTTTTCACATTCCACAATATGTACATATTCTTCATTTCCGAGTTTAATCAAATATTGACTCTTGATTATATAATAAATTTAAAATAAACTATGATAATATTTCCCTCCAAATATGGACTTTGTGCATTATGATGAAATTAATGAATCTATTTTAGTATATCCCAATAAATATTACTAAGATGTTTTTATATATATTAAACCAAAATCCACAATGTCTTATATATACTATAGTATTATTTTCACTCTATGAAATTACATTTCATTGATATTTATTTCTAACTATGATATCTGATTTAATAAAAACACAATTTTGCATCATATCACTATTTTGATAATGTAATCCCAATGATCTTCTTATGTTATGTGACATTTAAATATTTTCTATAGTGGGATCTTAATAACATAATCTAGGAAGAAACTGGAGTTTTCATATCCCTACAATCATTTATTTCAAAAATTATTATAACAGCATTGGTATATTTATATTAACTGATAAGAGTACTATATCATATATCACCTATAGTAAAAATTAAATTTTTGGTCTCTAATCATCAACATTTTGAACTCAAACATCATTAATTTGTTAAATTTTTAAAATATTAATTATTAGATCCTTAAATGAATATATTATATATATAAACTACCACCAACATCCTTTGATCACAATAATTATTTAAATATTTATTGTAATTAACTACCAAAATTTGAAAAATAAATATATTCATGTTTTGATCTTCCCTTGAATACCACACTCATTAAGCATGGATCAAATCATATTGTTCTATATTTAGAAAAATATTTTTGACCTCATCTTTATTTGTAAGAAACTAATTTGGTTATCTGAGGTGCACCACTTATTCCAGATCTCCATTTAAAAATAGTAACATGAAATCCACTATGAATTTATTGAATTTCTCATGCAATACTATGTTATTGTATAGTGAAATTGTCCTTATCTTTGAAATATGTAAAAATGTCTAATCTAATTTGATAATGTTCAACTAGGAATATCCCATGGACACTATTATTTTCTTATATAATTAAAGTGTTTCAATAAAATAAATTTTCCTCAGATTAAGTGTTTATTTTTAGACCTTAAAAAATATTTCCATGTCCAATTAATTTATATTCCCTCTATCTATTCATTCTTCAATTGAACCTATTTCTCCACCATGGATTATTACATTAAAAAAATTCAGTACCTGGGTGAAAATTTATTTTTGGTTTTGAACCAAGATTCTCAACATCTATTAGGGTGCTATGTAGTCACTAATATTATTATGTCAATCAAATATAGAATAGATATTTATAATATATGAGGATATATTTCTATCTTTATCCATATCTTCATCAGTGTTGTATTTTGAATTTTATTCAATACAATGTGTTTCCATATACTACATAACTTATAATCCTATTCTTCTCGAAACTACACATTGTTTAATTGGAATTTATTCTAATTTTACTATATAGTGTATTAAGATATTTTGAAATAGTTATTTATCCTCTTATTAATGAATTTATATGTGTATAATGTTCATGATTTAAAAATTGCATTTAATTTATCATAATGATAATCATGTATTCTACGATTCTTCTTAGGGGGAATTGTTCGTATAGATTAAATGAATTAAATGTAGATCAAAATCAAATTACTTCCATTAAAAATATATGGAGTTCATTAATCTCCCTGAAACAAAATGTATCCCTAAAAAATGTTCACTAATGATATGACTTCTATATTTTAAAAATACTTATAGGTATAGACGATCTCGCTTAGTGGTTCACCAGTGTTTCCTCCCCTCTCAGCTAAGATCTCTTCATCATAGGAAATCCCATATGAGTACTGATATAATGTGTCCCTTACTATGTGTTTATGTAGAATAGTGATGGTGGGAGTGGTGATTATATGGATGGAAGTTGATTCATCATTTTCATCCACTGGAAATGTTTTTTGGTAGATGTGTCAATGGCCTCAGGTGACACTGGTGGCCTGAAATCAGTGTTAAAGGAAACATTTTTTATGTTCTATGATTTTGGGGGTGCTACATCTGGGGAGAATATTATATAGGTGATGTTTGTATTTATATCTATGGTGATAGTGGTAGTTGTGTCATTGACAGAATTTGGTGTTTTCGGTGCTTAAAAAAGCATCTTCTCAAATATTTCCAATGGATTTCTTGAATCATGGGTTTTTAGTGGATAACAGTTGCGGAAATTGGATAGTAATATTTAGTTTTGTTTTGTGGGTGATTCATTGAATTGATGGTTTTAGATATGATGAATTAGGATTATGATCACATTCATGGATCTTTGAATTTTTTTTATGTCTTGGGATAATTGTTTTTTGTTTTGTGAAATATTTTAGTGGTGAATATTCTTGTAAGAATATCTAGGTTGTAGTACACCAAAGAGGGATTGGTATGTTTTCGAAATTCATTCATTCATTTATCCAATTCACTTGGATGGATGAATACCATGTTTTTCATTTTATAATGTTTGTTTCTCTTGTTTTTCATTCCATCAGGATGATAGTGCAGTGGATTTTCACATGTATTATTCAGTGGGAATATCATTTTAGATATTAGTGTTTTTGGCTCATATCATTTGGTCCACCCGTCCCAGGTTTGTGTGGCTGGGAGGGGCTCTCTTCAATTTTGTATTAGCACAGTATGAAGAAACATATTGTTATGGAGGAGAAAAATCATCATCAATTTAATTAAATGTTTCATTATATAATAAGGTGGATATATTTTTTGTTTCATATATTTGTGTTTTTATATTTTGATATTAATGATGATTTTATCCTTCTGTTCGTGCATTTTTAAATCTATTTCCTTTATGTTTGTAATGGGATTCAACTTTTCTAGGTTTCAAAATAGGTCTTCTTATTTTTTTCTAGTAAAGGAATCATTACCCTCAACAAGTCAAAACAAAACATTACCATTGTGTCTTTTAGAATTGTTATCATTTTTCAATGTTTTTATTTATATTGTTTCTCGTTGATACTATAAATTATTTATTATTATTTCTAAAAATAATTTATCGTTATGTATACTATAATCTTTTATACAATCCTTACCAAATTATTTTTTAACTTTATATCATTATTAGCCCACAATTTTATAGTGTTTCTCAAAAAAAACCATTCAAGAAATCCCTCTACATAGAGTAATTCATATGAAAACCTCATACAAGTGATTTTCCCACATTTTCAATGTAGCCCTAGTGAAATCATTAATGAAAAAACATTGTATATATTCTCCCCAATGTTCTTAGTTATATCACTCCATGCACCTCCAAATGCACCAATTGAAGAACGGTTATTGTCTTATGTTCTGTTTATTAAATATTTTATTCATAATCTTTTATTTTATATAAGAATTTCATGTGTGAGTGAAATAATTTTATTTTACAGTAATCACGAGCATTATCATTTTCACTGGATATTCCATGAATTGTGGGATAAAATTTCCAATATGTTTTTGTAAAAATTAGTATTTTTCATCCTTGGACATAAAATATATTTATTTTTTCTCATATATAATTGTATTATTTCCCCATTATTTAGTTTTAATTGATAATAATTGTAGAATACTTTCCCTTGGTGATACATAACTTATTAGTAAAAAATTGCATGTCCCATGTCACATAGCTAACTAACACTATTTATGTTATGGCTAGTGCCTTCCACAAACATGATGTCCTCACATCTCAAATCATCACACCCAAATTTTACATTCCTGAAGATTATATTATTTAGATGATAATCATTAAAAAAATGAATATATCTACAATTTTATACATTAATCATACGATAACACCATTAAATCTGAATATATGGGATGTGTGACTGCTATCAATGATCAAGACACTTGTAAAACCTACGTCCATTTAGGAAATATATGAAACAACTTATGTCCCATATTTTTTTTTATATAATTATTATAAATGAGAAATATAATTTATGAACATGATTTATCTTCTTTTGAATGAGATATAACAACATTATTTTTTAAAGATACAAATTTATTTTATATTTTTAGACTTATTGATGGTTCTATGAGCCACTTAATATGAATTTTCGGTTCAATAATAAACACAGACCTTTATATTTTTAACAATAAACCGCAATACATATATATAGAACATTCACATAATAATAAATGAAAATTTCAAATATGGTTGGAATATTTAACTCCAGCAAGATGACTCAACTTCCAAGTTCCTCTTCAATAACATTTTTTTATTGAATAATTATTTTCAGAATGTCACATCCTTCAAAAATTGAAACTTTCGATACAAATTTTTTTCTCCTATGTCTTTCCGATTCATAATTTTTTCCATGGGTTCTATATGTATTATATTTTTTATTAATAATAAAATCAACCATAAAAATCATACTCGTTTCTTATGGTGTAATATGATCCATATTTTTTATTGTTTTTTTATAAGTCCCTCCACTAAATTTTTCATTATAATATTTTTTTTTCAATCATGGAATTATTTTTTCTATTTGGATAGACCTAAATTCTATAAATTAAAATTATAAATCACCTATATGTTTTTTATAACAATCAATTTACTATGATTCAAGTATAACTTATGATATTTTATATTTAAATGTTGATTGGTAATATACTCTTCATGCTAATTGACATTTTTTACTCGATTTTTCACTATCTATGGTACCTAGATATCAATATTTATGATTTTCAATGTTCTCCTTAAATTAAATAATTAAATGTTTTACAAATATATTTTTTAATCATGAACTAATCTATGTGCATTTTTCATTTTGGACCTCCTTACAACTATCTATTCAATAAATTCCTCTATCATTGTATGGAAATAGACTCTAACTTTCACATATCATTTTTAAGTATCCCTATATTCCTATGAGTGGGAACTACCTACAACTTCATGTAGGGAATATTATTTATGTTATTTGTAGAATTTAATTAATTATACCTGAATTTGTGATGAACTATTCAATACCTAAAAAATATAGTTGTTTTTCATTAAATATATATTGTTTCATACCTCTATTTCCCTTTAAATGAATGGAATATTTATTGAATGTAACATTATAAGTTTTCTTTTCATATAGAAATTTATTATGATATTAATCTTCTATGTATCCAACTATTCCACCTCAAAATATAATAAGTGGATGTTTTCTGTTAAACATTCATTTTCTACATTACAAAACTGAATAATAGAAATAGGGAAATTGGACCACTTCTTATTCATTATAATAAACCACTATATTAAGCATAATAAAATATCATAATGATTTATCCTTTGTATTTACCATTTCTATAGCTTTATTATAATCATTTATCATCTTATTTTAGAAAATAGTATTGTATATACTCTCTAATATTTGATACATTGTCTTGTTTACATCATGTATAGATATTTTTTGATTTAAAAATGGTCGATATATCATTATAATGAACTTTATTATCATATTGTCATAAATGTTTTCTTTAATACATTACATTATCATCAAAATAACATTCATCTGATTAAATAGTGATTCAACTGATTCATTTGAGAGTATCCTGATGCCATTTTACTTGTTAAAGAAAACCAATAATTTTATTTCATGTACATTTAAATCTATATCCTAGATGTGTGTAAGATTTTATTACATGTCATGTGAGGATTGACATGATATAATATTTCTAGAGTTTGTGTTGGATAATTATCCCACATAAATTTTTGATTCCATTAACATAATATCCAATTATTTAGTATCCCCTACTAGTAAATTCATACATTGCATAATAAATGAAATATATTGAATCAAAAATATATATACATATACTCATATGGATCAAAAGTTTTGTTTCATCTAATCCATCCCATGATGAAAATTATTTTCTTTTAACATAAGTATTAATTTGTGATCGATAACTTCAATTTCATCCAATTAGAGAGAGTACCAGTTCATTTAAAATTTAACTATGGAATCCATTATTTTCCCCACTATGTTAAATATTTTAATATGGGGGAGCTAATCAAGGAACATCTTATTAAAAAACTTCTTGTTATAAACTAATTACATTGTAAAAAAAATTCATCCATATTATTTTCATAATAATATTAATAACAAATGAAAGAGTTCATGAGATACATAATATTTACATTTGAATACCTAATTGGTATTATACATTGAACATATAAATGAAATCTATTAATTTTAAATAATTTATAATGTGGAATTTTAATATAAATAATTATAAAAGACTCAATATCCATTTTATTTCAAAACAAATCACTTGTAAACTGATAATTACCCTTCCAACTAATGTGTATTCATATATCCTAAAATAGATACCCATTAATGGTTTAAATAACATGTATTAACTCAGTTTTTAATGTTTCATGAAGCAATATTGTTTCATCTAAATGATGAATAATTATTAAGAACATAAAATTTTGGGAAACGGTGTTCATGTTTAGGCAATATGTGTTAATAAAAACATTATAAAAATACCCCATTAAATAAAAAATGGGGTATACATTTAATAAATATACATTGTTTAACAAAAATATTTAAAAAACATTTGAAACATTAAATGTATACAATGATTTCAGAAGGACCCCTCCCCCATTACAATACTAAAAAATCTACAAATAAGTATATCATCCCATTTATTCCACATTGGGGTTATCAAATGATATATAATCTAAATAATAAAAACACCTTTATAATAATCATAAATTACTAGATTGACATGGATAAAAACCATGGATGATTAATGAGGTGACACATACAAATAATATAGTTTCATTGGAACAATGTAAGGCGAATTTCAAGATATAATTTAAAAAATAATACTATGATTACTTAAGAATATATAAAAAAAGTTATTATGTAAAAATATGTCTAATATATACATGTTTTATTCCCCATAACTCTTCTCACACTATAATAACTCAACACAAGGTATTACATGACCTCATGTTTGATTACCTGTAATATAGAGGAAATTTATTATGAAACAAATATCTATAGTGGTATGGTGAGAAGATGATTCCCTCACGTTAGTAGAAAATAAAATTGAAAAATAAAAATATCACAGATAATGTGAATATTGTGAATATAAAATATGATGAATTCTGACAAATATATATAGCCATGTGATATCAATATGATCTATATACATGTGAAGAAGTTTCATACATACAAAATGGATCCCCTATTGGTGGATCATATACCCTACTATATAAAATAATAAAATAATGACTAGTAAATAAATAAAAATAGTATCAAATCCTAGATGTTTCCATCCCCCATTACTAACAGACGAAAATCATCAAAACCTAGTAAAATGACACTTTTCCATATTCTATAATGTATCCTTGATGCCTTTTAAGGTACATACAATTACTCAAGAAAGGTGTGGGTACTATATATAAAGAAACAAACAATGGAATGTATTCAAATATATAGACTTAGTAAATGATTATACATATGTACATAATTAAATATTAAAAAAATATGTAAACCATTATTAACTATCAGGTTTCATGTTGGCACCAAAAATCAACAATACCTACTTCTTTCAGTTCTATATGTCTCTTACTATAATATAACCCAAGGAATCCGAAGCAACATGGTTCGTGGTGGTAATATGAGGAATCACATAATCATAATCATCACTTGATCCATATAAGGTAACCCATTGTATCTTAACGATACTGAACACCAACATATTATAGATGAAAATTTCAAAAAATAACATCATCAAACACCATTAGTTCTGCTAAAGTAAATCCATAAAATCCATATCCAATGACAAGATAACATCAAAACGAGTTAATCAATGACATCCATCATCGCCAAACATTGTTGGATCTGAGGGGAGTCATATCTAGAATCATGTATTCATCAACCATGGATGAAATTGAAGTTATTATCAACATTCCATAATAATAATGTATAACTATCAATTTTAATTTATTAATTCATTCAAATGTTATAGATTGGGATTGTTTAACTTAATTTTAATGTTTATCACATGATTCAAATCATAGTTTGACTCATCAGATACAATGGTATGTCAAAGGAATCCATAGATGTGAACATAATTTTAAATAATTATAGAACACCATGGGTCACCTCATTATATAGCCATGGGTCTCAATATACACTTCCTTCATGTATACCCAGAAACCATGAGAAGTTGGATTTACTTTAACAAGGAAATCAATTTATTTATTTATTTTGGTCAAAGCCAACTTAGGTCTACTCAAACACACCTCACTGTCACATGGAAATCATTTATAAACATATGAATAGTTCATAAACTACTTACCATATTTTTTCAGACATTAAATCATCTTGTTTCAGCTAATATATTTACAAGAATTGGATAAAAATGAAAAATTGTATGAAAAAGAATGAATATGAAAATAAATACCCTACGATAGTGTGATATTTATAGTAGTGAATGAAATAAGAATAGGTGGTAACTATAAGGATTGGTCATCTTATGAAAATAATAATTATGAATAAATATTTATTATAGGAAGAGAAAATGAACAACTCACCATGAATAGGGATGAAGAATAGGAGGGAGGTTAGTGGGAGATGATTGTCATAGAATGTGGGATATAGGTTATTGGATTCAATAATAATTATGGTAAAAATTTTAATTACGCAATTATAATATAACTTGATAGGTCATATTTTTTTAGTCATGTGGTTTACTCCACCATCATCCAACTATGCAGTTATTCATTGTTTTAGGGAGAACGCTCTGAACAATTGTGGCACACTGTTATGTTAATGTGAATTTACTATTTGAAACTCATCTTCAAATATCTATAAATTTACTAGGTTTACCCTATAAATGTATATGTTTGAGGAATAATGAGGAATTTCTTTCACCTTTTCATTATTACGGTGTATGGTTACAGATATCTGTTTGAGAATGGTGAACCCTTTCATGGAACTTCCATTTTAAAAAACATTAAGCCTCCAAATTATAAAACATCCCTGGTTGATCTCTTACACAACATATAATATTCTATTGTATATTAATGTTATCATGATACCATATTGAATATTTATTAAAATTATATTCTTCAAATGATCTGGTAATTTACAATCTCTTAATTATATAATTTTTCATCCACAAATTATATTTTTGAATATTATAGGGAATAATCTGAGAATCATTCAATCTACTGAGTCTCTATATCACACACATACTCAATCTTGTCATGTTGGGTATGGTCGTACTGCCACTACAATCCCAAAATGGGAACAATAATTCCATATATATACATTTCAATACAACCCACTATCAAAACTACAAATTCATCAAAATAAAAATTATAATTGAGGTTGATATTTTTAGTTTCAATAACTTATGTGGGACAAGGATAGTACTTCCAAAGCTATGATATTGGGAAAATATCATTCAGCGAACTAAAATACTAATGGATATTCAATCGGTAGTCCACTATATTTGCCCCCTATAGAATCTAAAATAGCCCAAAATTTCATGGTGCTATCATTACAAGTGTATAATTACAGTAATCTTCTAATCTGGGAGAAAACCAAAAAATTCATCACCTAGTCAAAACTATACTGAATTGATTTTTTTGGTATGAATACGACCACTTCTTAATTTGGGTAGTAAATATAAGATTCTTGATCTAATGTGTATTTTTTAAGGTATCAGGCATGATAATCAATCAAATATTTGTATATATATTGTACTCTAGAAAACATAATGCATAATGGAATATCCAATCATATATATCCTAAAATGGACCCATAATAATTAAATACTAAAATTTATTATTTCTTGTTAAATAATACAAATCCATGTGTTTATCATATGGATCATCATAGTTTGGGATGACTTATCTCATCATTTCCTCTAAAATTGGAATAATACATTCATACAATCTGTATATCTTTGGATGATACGAGGATATCATATTCACTAGTATAAAAAGTGATATCATTAATCCTGGATAGAAATGAATCATGAAATGTATGTACCTATCACAGATATTACTCATAGGGATCCAATAAATGTGTATAATTTCATATTCATATATCTTACCAAACTCCTCAATAGATAAGGTATCCCTAATTAATTGGAAATGATCCACTTAATAATATAATCAATGATATCCCAAAATATAACACTACAAAGGGGAATCTTTGAATAAACCATTATGAAATACATGGTACCTTCAATTTTTTACTTGAAAATTTCTTAGTCAATAAGAGACCAATGGTTAAATTTTACCCTCTTCCAACTACTGATTAGTGGATAATCAACTAAAAAAACCAACTTTGTCTCTCTTAATCAAATTACACTAATATTTATAGTATATTTTATGATACATATTATTCACAATTTGAATAATTTCTAATATCAAGGTATGTGATTCCCCAATTATTTCATTCTTTATTCTCATTTATACTTTACGATGACCTCATACACGAAGGATCCTATCTGCATCAAGATACCAACATAATATTTTCTTGATATGATATAGAATATAACTAATAACAAAATAAATAGAAGAATATTTTAGTCTTTCTTCAACTTATTAGAATATTAATATGTAATAGAAATAGATGTGTGGGTCACTGGAAAATGGAACTATTGAATTTCTAAATGAATATGAAAAGAATTGCCATCAAAAAATAATCAAAATTGGGATGATGAACTACTGCGAAAAATATCATTAATCTCAACACATTTGAAACTATGTTACCCTTATTTGGGGTTTCTGCCAAATAAATTTCAACGGAAAATATGTATTTAAAGATCCAATAATTTTGTATGTTTTTATTTTATAATGTGAAAATATATAATATGGCCATAAATACGATATGCCCAATGAACCTCTTGTCTTGTAGGTAATGATTCCAAAACCTCTTGACATGTAACTCTATATCTATCTTTATGTAATGATTCATATAATTACACTGAAGTGGCATTGTCTTTATTGACCCATGAAGGTACAAATGACTATATCATATTAATATTACTCAAATCTGAACCCTTAATGAATTTCATACTATGTCACTCCTCTTTTCTAGATCTTGTAATGTTAGGAAAAATCTAATACTAATTTTATCAATTAACTATGATAGTAAACTCCAAAAACTGATTGATAAAAAAGACATTCATCAATTTTTCATCAATAATATCATCAGTTTTTTGATATTTTTGGATTCATAGATAAATCTATATCAGTAACTATTTAACCATTGAAATCATCGAATGTTAGAAAAATTAATGTGTCACACCAATGAAACAAAAAAATTGATATTCTAGGGGAAAAATATTTATCTATTATCTGATATATTGTTCCCTAATATGTTCACTTAGTCAATAAAAATTTATCCCTTAGGGATAATGGCATATATTAATTTATCCAAATGTGCACCCAAAATAATCTCGAGATATTTCATGTTCTCCTCCCATGAAATAGATTAATATAGGATATCATCAAAAAAATTACCATAATGGTATATTGAGATTCCTTGAAGAATAAATTTTATCAAGGATATAAAAAATATTATTTTATTCTTCATAATTAACTGTTTTACCAAACACACACAGATATTCTACATACTAAAAAACGTAGTTCATTGTTTTTATAAATGATTAATAGTTATATTGTGATAAGCTTATCATAAAATAGTCTTATATAATATGCATTCTCCCCTATAAAAAGTAAATTATTATTATTAATATGTGTATTCTGGTTCAATATTTTCAACCAGTTCATTTTATAATAAACTCTGAATATACTCATAGATCCATACACCATAATCAAAAATATTTCTATAGAATCCAAAAAATATTTACTTTTCTATATAAATACATTGGCCCAAAACTTTTTCCAACCATGAAATTAAATCACAATGGTCTTCACGATTCATTAAATCGGGTGGTAAGGATATTGGATTTAGATATGGAATGAGATAAATGGAAAGATCATAGTTCCTTTCATGTACCGACTTAATAAAACCTATGAAATTTTTTTAGGATTATCAGCTATTTGTTGAAAAAACATTTTTCAATAAAAATAAAGCCATTGGTAGATTCCCAAACCATTAGTTGGAGGTATGGTACTATATGTTTTTACTAGTCGGTCTTATATTCCATTATATACATAATTATCTCCCTATGAATATATTAAGAAAACCCACATATGATAATAGTAGAGTTTTGATATATATGGAACACAAAAGATCATTCTATGTATAAACTCCAAATAATTATTCTATAAAATGATGAGTTATCAAATGGAAATATATCCACCAATCATGATATCATATTCACTATATAAGAAAACACCCTCCAACCACACCAGTTATAGTTTTTTTCTAGATAGCACTGTATAATATTTCAATGTGGCTAATCCAATGCCAACCGTGATTTGAGAAATTATTAAAGGGTGAGAGGCCCCTATGTAAAAAATATTATTGATAATGTTTAATTCAGATGAATCATGAATTAAATAATATAATTTAAACCCCCTTAATTAATATAAAGAGTTCGAATTACATGTACTTTTCCTATTTCTTCCTCTTAAACTGTTATATATATCCCTTCTGAATCCAAAATCTATCTGAGTGTATACCACTTCCCTTAGGGGCTATGTCTAAAACATTGGCATGAAAAGTGGATTGAGTTCCAGGTACCCAATTTTAATGATTTAGTTGATCTAACTAAAATAATATACATTTTTGGTTAATTTTCAACTAGACAATCTCTATAAACTATAAAAAATCCTCCATAGATATTATATTCCCTCATGAACTGTACTAAACTATTTATTAGTTTTAGTGAGATAAAATTTTGAATGTCCTAAAACACTGATGGTATTGAAAATAATTGTCACCATATGGAGTAATAGATGAAATTACACCAGGGATACCTTTACCACCACTTCCATAGTGTGAACATTCAAAATAGAGTTTCCTAGTAACTAAAAAGGTATTAACAATCTACTTATTAGAAGCCAACTATCATATTCCTCATCCTTTTCTCATGCTCCTATTTTTAATATGTTCTTTGTTTATAACATATATAATAGATTAAAACTGAAACACATTCCCCTATACAAACAAATCATAACTCTATCCTTCTTAAAAACATATATCTCTATCCACCACATCCCCAACCGGTACTAGAAAAAATTATCCAAATTCGTGATTTTATTTGATGAATCAATCAATGAAATTATTATTTGTATAAGGATCCTAATACCCCTATGCCTATATACTCACAAGTTTTTAGCAAAGAAACTATCAATTATTTATTTTAATAATTACTTCTAGAAAAAACCCACCTGAGGATAATCCTATACTAGGATATCCATCTGAAAATTATGATTTCGTTGAATAATGTCATCTACTTAAATCACAAAAAATTATGGGGGTCTCTATAGATGATCAACGATAATTTGGGAAGACTATTTCCATAAATCCACATATTTTGGACCACAATCCAAAGTATTAATAAAAAAATATTTGGCATAAAAAACTCATGAGTTAGATAATACATAGTAGGCATTGGTCAAAGATCTTCTCTCTCCATACACTTGACAAATCTTGTAATGCCCTCTCATACCTAACCATCCTTCACTAATATTGATGATAGTTGAGGATATGTTTATAACCATAGTGGATAATTCCCAACACTACCCTCCTAGTATTATAATGGTATTTATTTTAGAGTCATATCTCTAGAATTTGAGAGACAAAAATTATGTCACATTACTATTATATTTCATGATATCATAATTTTCTGAATGCAATATCAGGCATATAGTTCCCCAATTATTAATATCCTATATCATAATATTCATAACCAAAATTCAAATTATATCTACACTTACACATATATAGTGTAAAATAATTCATATATAGGATCTATGATTTTTTTTCAGTTAATCTTTAATTAATATTTCATAACTGGGATCATATAAACAATATTTCAATATAATTCTATAGACTAAAATGATTTGTAACAATACTTTTTAATATTATTAAATAGCCACCATTATGTAATCCGAATATTTAGTTATAATTTAAATTTCCAATAACATAATTAAATGTTTAGATAATATATCATTGCCTTTTTATATTGAAAAAGGCCAAAATAAAAAATATAGACATGTTAAATAACATACCACTATATCACAATATTGTAATCGATGGTTGGAAATCAAATGTATTGCCTATGAATCATACTTTTTTTTGGTTTGATTCTTCAATTCACACTATCTTTCGAATACTATAAATATATATAATCTTTTAAATTTTACTCATCAATGTCATAATATAAGGAAAAAATTATGAACTACAAAACGGAATACCAAGAAAAAACTACAATGTCATTTAACATAGTATTTTTCTCAAACATGAGTTAACTACTCCAATGCATGACCTCTATAGTTTGTTCTAGCAATTTAATATCTCCTATATAGAATTCCCAAATAGTAATGAAACAATGATAACAATCCAATACAATTTGTGTATTCCCCAAACTCATCTCACGCTATAGTAATAAGATTGATGGTTATTAATGACCTCTACATGCCTCCTTGTACAGAAATGGATTTCAACTAGAAAATAAATTATAATCTTGTAAAATTTGAATAATATACAATCATTTTAGATTGAAAATATTTAATATAATACCAATATCATATATCCTGGTAATAATGCGTATAAAGAACATGAAACATGATTATAAAAAACATAACCTATATGATATCAAAGTTAATTATTTACATGACCTGATAATTCATACATACAAAATATATATCCATTGGGATGATCATATAATAATTATTATAAAAATATCATAATAATAAACATGAAATTTATATAAAATTAGTCCTGACTCTGAGCTGGGTACCCATTTCCATGCCCAACACTAGAAAATCATCAACCCTTAGTTGAAGGGAACATTCCCTTATTCTATGTTACAATCATGATGTTTAATAAAGTATCAATAGAGTCATGGGTAGGGTATGAGTATGATTCAATTTATTGATTAAAATAACATCAAAAAAAATATATATTATAGGAAATATTTCAATTTTTTGTGCATAATAAAATAAGATAAACCAAATAAATAAACAACCATTGATCCTTGTTTTCCAATGTGACACCCATGATTGAATATATATACTTATTCTAGTATTGGATATCAGTTATGATGATATAACATTATGAATCATGTGATAGTAGATCATATATTTAAATCCCTTTAATTATATATTACATATGAACTTTGGAAGAATGGGTGGAATCCTATGGAATCCCATTATCATTGAACATCATCAAGTCCAAGGGAGGTAATCACTAGAATCCATCATTATTAAACCCCATAAAATGTGATGTAGGTAATACCTATAATCAATCATCACCAAATACCATAAGATCAATGGTAGGTAGACACAAGCATTCATCACTATAAATTTTTTTAGATCCAAGGGAGGTAATCCATATAATCTATTATCACATAAAACCATTGGATCTAAAAAAACTAATCCCATGAATTGTGTCATCATAATTTCTGAATCAAAGTAATGTAACCCATAAATTACATAGTAACTATTTATATTTATCCATTTTATCTAAATAATTAATTTGGAGAAAATATATATGGGTTTCTCAATTTAATTGTAATGCTTATAACATGAATTAACTCTCTTGTTTTTGTATTGGAGCGTAGATTATGTCAAGTACATCAAAACATGTGTACAAAATAAACATAAGGTCACAAAACATTTGGTTAACATCATTAAATATCCAAGGATCAAAATACACCCTCCCTTAAGGATTTCTCATAACCTATGGGAAGCTCTGATAAAAAATACTTGGAAATTAATTAATTTATTTGTTGTTTTAGGTCAGGCCCAAGTTAGGTCAACTCAACCAAACATCACATGGACATCTAAATTATTCAATACATGGGGAACATTTAATGAACCACTGACCTTTGGATCCACGACATTAAATCATCAAGTATCTATTTCTATTCTTAGCTCAAATTGTCAACATTGAAAAAATTATTTAAAATATCATTAATATGGTATAAATATATAAAAGATATGCGACTCCACTATGAAGTGAATGAAATATGAAAAGTGTTATAATAGAATGATAAACACACCTATAGGAAACCGTATAGTCAAATGGAACTTCGTTTCCAGAAACAATTCAGAGAAATCGCTTATATAATGGATGTGGTAGGATATAGTGATTCATGGAATACAGTATTTATATATTTGTGTGTGGGGGTGTGGAGGGTGTATAGTGTTAGGGATTTTAAAATTCTTAAGGAAAACATAAAATTTAGAAAAAATATCTAATTTTGTAGGATGCATGGTTTAGATATGTGGGTTGTCAAATTGTGTACAGGTAGTGTAGTTCATCATTATTTTAAAAAACATACATTGCATGGTTGTCTAAAAATTTTGGTAAGACCAAGAAAAAACCATGTGAAACACTTCTAATATTGTATATATATTTTCATGTTTTCCCCTTTATATCCAAACTGCTTGAGTAGTCATGGGCCAAATTTTCCTCTCTTCACTATTCATGAACATTGTTTTCATAGACTATGCCCTAATTAGGCAACCTTTCAATATTCTAAAATTTTAAAACAAATTATCTCTTAAAACAACCTCAAAACCATGATAACTCATTATAAGCACATCAATATAATATCTACAGGGAAAAAAAATAATGTAAAAATTTGAAACATGAATATACCTTAAAATAACCATATTATTAAATTAAATTAATGTGTAAAAAAATAAAACCATAGAAAATGGATATTAAATAAAAAAATTTATCATAAAACACATTACATTAAGTAAATATTTGGATCAGTTTCCTCCACAGAGATTAGAGGGGTTGAATTAGTGGAGGGAAGTATTTAAAAAAAAATAAAAATTATCTACTTGTTAGAGTATGATCCAATCAAAATAGAAATTGAATATCCTCAAACGATCATATAGAAAAAAAATATCTCAGGAAACATAGACTTTTAAAATAATAATATTTATTGCGGAATCTAAATCATTTCTATGGATGGTAACTTTCCCAAACCAATGATTATTTTCACTATATTTCCATGCAAAATTAACATACAATAATAAAAAAGATAGCCACTCCATATCTTAAGAGTAACACCCGAAAAAATATATTCCTACTACAATAAAAAATATTATTATAAATACACTAATTTGGATAAATAAAAAATATGGTTCCATTGGAAATAAACTATATAGATCTAGTTCCACATGCCTCTATGATATGAAAATAACTATTTCTAAAATATTAATAATGAAATAATTTTATAGATATTCTCTAACCCAAACATCAATCTCTTAATGTGGAAAGAATCATAAAATTTGGATCAATAAATATATAGATAAATCAAAGCTTTGTTCATCCCTATTTTTTCTCTCTATATCTCACTGAAAACAGTCAATATTATATAAATAGAGACATTTTTTGTTCTATATCAGTACATGTTTCTCATTAACTATTTCCTCATATTCACCTCACTATTATTCATCAATTGAAACCACCCTTTTTACTATTGAAAAAAAAATAAACATTAAAACCAATAGCCTCTAAACTATAATCTGCTACCACATCTCCATCATTAAATAATTATCTTATTACTAATATCACAGTGGTACCTATAAATATTCATCATAATTAATTTCCTCAGAATATATAAATTCTAATAATCTATTAAAAAACCATTTGAATATAGAAAATATTTATAATTGGTTTTATTGAACCTTTTTCAAAACTCATACATAGAAATTAGATATATAATATATCTACCTAGAAACAATATCACATGAGCCCATATGCATACACCGTTAAATCGTCTTAATGAATCAATAGGATATAAGAAATTAACTGATATTTTAATTTCCTATTTGAATTATTCTCATCCAATTTTTCTACAAAAGTCAAATAGATATGTGGATAATCACTTTTAAAATTTATCTATGTGGATTTAAAAACATATAAAACTAAAATAGAATGAAATTCGGGAATATGAAGTCCCTCTTAAAACAAATTCAATCATAATATAACTCCCTTACATGAAATTTTATGTCATACTCACCAAATTGTAATGAACCAATCGGGTGGACCCAACCCATCACTTTAGTCAAGCTACTACTCAGGATAAAGTGTTTCCCTAATCGCCACAGGCTGGAGAAAAGCACTGCCAATAACATAATAGAATTTTAGAATGGGTTTTATATTTTAAAATAAGAATGAAACATCCATAAAATTGGAGGTCCATACAGATGTCATCAAAGTCAATAGAAGTATATAAGAAGAAACTATAGACCAAATCATGAATCAGGGAAAATTGTGCCCTTATAAGACATAAACATATGAATGATATCCCATAATAGAAATTCAAATCTTGATAGAAAATTAACAAGACCGACCAATTCCTAAGTAAAACCATACATGTTCAAAATAAAAAAGTCTATATAATACTACATCACAGTGATACCACATCCCCTATGAAAAACAAAAGATTTTGGTAATCAAGGTGATCCACCTTGGTACAGGGTACCCTTACCATTATATGTTCCATGGAAAAGAAATCTGGAACTTCTAAAAAGGGAAATGAAAAGTGTGAGTCATGAATCCTTGTAGGATACCATTGTGTGTATATTTATGTCTTTTACCCATGCATCCAATATGAATGTTTTAAACCATTTTCGAAACTAAACAAATTTGAAAATTTATAATCTTAATTGAACCACTAAAATCCCCTTCAGTATGATTTTTTAAATAGAGAATGGTTTTCCAATGTAATTTTAAAAAATTCATCAAATAAATAAACAAACCTATGAGGCACAATATTCTACGATCAGACAAAAAATGCCTAAACAATGCAAGTATCGACTCAAAATCATATAATAATGTAAATGGAAGATATAAAATGGGAATAATTTATATAGTCCCAAAAAATGGTACTAATCAAATTAAAAAATATAAAAAATATTTTTTCAAGAGTAATGTGAACATAGGTATCTAACCATTAATTTTATCAAGAATGAGTAAAAATATGATAGATAAGAAATATAACCAATCACATTATTCCTTAGTAACTCAATATAAGAGATCAAATGATCTCTCAACAACCATACTGTCATTTTACATTGTAATCTTACCCAAAGTCTCACTCAATTAATTGGAAGAAAAAGGAGGCTCACAAAGTATTCCATCTGAGTTATAACATGGTCCCTATAATAAACATCTCACTGACACTCTAATTAATTCAAATTATAATCAATGAAAACACAATATAAAAAAGTTCCCATGTTAAACATGTCATAATATAAGAAACATCTGAAAATTACATTCCAAATATTTCAATAAATCATTCCCATGATAAAACTATATAAAAAAATATTATTAAAATCAACAAGAAATAATAAACCTTATTTGAGCCATTATATAAAACACTTGGGGAACACACATTCCACTATAATATGATAAACCCAACATAAATAGATAAAATTCTCAAAAAAATCCATGAATATCAATAATAAATGGAATACAAACCCCACATAAATCATTTAAATGGAAATCTAAATAATATAAACCAATGGTGATTAGAAATTCAAATGTATTCCAATTATAACACCCTTAAATAAATACACCTATCTTTGTACATTGCGTATAACCATAAGTAATGACCACCCAAATAATGTAGAACACATAATCACACTGATAAAACACATTATATATAACAAATACCCCATAATAAACCATATATTTTCCCATAAGCACCCTAAGGGTTCCACAAATCAAAATATATGGACAAACAAGGATTGAATATGAGGAAAGTATATGAAATTAAATTAAAAATTAACAAACCTAAAGAAAACACTATGAAAAAAAGATGGTATCCACAATGGATGGGTGAACAGATAGCTCCATGGCCAATAAAACAGGGATAACCTAATTGCCGGAGTTAAAAGAAACAACAAAACATAAAAACATGAATAGAGAATTTTTGTAATTTTCTACTTTTTGATGAGTTTTACACGGTCACATTCTTTGGGCTCAAATTTTGGAAAAATGTGGACAAATTATGCATGTTCCAATATCTATCAAAAAATTGTTAAATTTCTACCCATGTGGTGGGACATGATTTAAAAAATATTCCTTAACTATGCCAAACCTGACTGTAAGATACTCTAGATCCCCTAACATGGTTCACGCATTGGATAGAGATACCATGTTCAAAACATGCACCATGTTCTACATCCCTAAAACATATGATTTTGAACACCTCCTTACCCTAACTCCAAATAACTCCATTAACACAGTCAATGATAAATTAGACTAAAAATTATATGTACCAGTGACCTATAATGTGCCATAAACACCACACAATTCCCATTTTTTCACCTAGAAATACATCAGGATTTTTTAAAAAGAAAAAGTGGAGGACAATAATATTTCACCAAACCTTCCTAGTTGATTTATCATGGATATCACCATTACGTTTCTATATTAAAATAATATACATTCATTTCATTCTACATTACACCTTATTCTGAACATCCATGATATGAATTAGTCATTGCACCTTGGTGAAATTCAATTATAACTAACATATAACCCCTCCATCCTATAATATAGTTTTTAATGTTATCTATGTTTTTGAAGATATGGAAGAAATATTTAATAGTGGTTATCAGTGGTGGTAGCAACCATATATAGCCCACCTTCAAAATATTCTTCACAACATAAATGAACATGATATAACACACTATTAGCATTCTATGAATTTTAAAATGAAGCTGAAAAAACTAAAATAATATATTATGAAACAATAGATCACTGAACATTAACTCCATTGTGTGATAAATAATGTCAGAATTTGTATTTGGAAGATCTGAGAAATTACTTTCTATTTTTGAGTCATTTGAACAATCATAGTTATATCATGGACAAGGCTCAGTCCAACCAATTATTTCTCACCCATAACAACCCAACATATATGGGATTTTCATGATCAACCATATAATTCCTCATTTAGGGATATCCTAGTTGTAATGCCCCGACCCTAGTTACCCAGTGTCGGTGCATTATTTTATAACATTGGCATGATCACACTGAAATCAAGTCTCAAAAGACTGATCAGTTTAGTATTATTGGAAACAAGATTCATACATAACTTCAACTTCACAGCTTGAAGAGAAATACAACACCAATATATTTCAATAGAAACATCCAAGCCTCCTAGATTATGCCTACAGGTAACTCATTACTAAATTCTTCATATCTTGGGAAAATGAAACATGAGAATGGGTTGAGTTGAAACACTTAGTAAGGGTAAGTAATACTGTAGAAAATGACATAAATATTAAACATGGTAAACAATAAAAACCACATTCCTTTACCAATAATAAACAAGAATATTTTTGTGGAAAGAATACGAGCTGAGTAAATAATTCCATAATAAAACATAGTCATGGGTATTCTACTAGTCAAATGAGCACATGATCCGTCAATATTATTTCCTTAATGAGTGAATATATAATGTCGGACATTTTAAATCATTTTTTTCAAGTCCTCGGCCGAGATGTTTAAAAATGATTAAGACCTCGGCCAAAACTATATATCAAAATGGGAAAGGGCCACAGAAAATTCCACATATAGTTGTCTCATGAGACCTACCGATGTATCAAGGAGCTACAGCGAGCTCCACCAGTCACTTACTAAGTCGAATACATTCCTCATATGAAAATGTTTAAACATATCATAAACATTCGTATTAAAACTAGCATACGACATGTCAATACTTTAACCATTAATCATGAATGGTATAAAAATAGAACTCCCATAGTCAAACATATAATAAAACCTTATATACAATATGGAAGTGTTTTATAATAATAATTCAACTCCAAATAAACCTAAAATCCATCATAGGATGTTGACATATATGAGATCAAAACTCTCTTTAGAGAAATATCTCTTTATATTTTGAAATCATTTAAGAGTCACGTAATTATAAAATAAAACGTTTACTTTAAAAATATTATTATAATCTTGTAAGGGAAGCATTGATGAGTTTATAATGGTAGAAAATAGCTACACCTGCCGTATAAGATAAAAAAAGACATTCTTTCCTTAATTTTGTCGAAAAGGTAAAAATGAACCTTTTTTGGAAAACGACGGAATATTTAATTTATAAACATCTTATAAAAAATCAATAAGGGTATAAATGAATTTAACACATAGTCTATAAAATAGTATGAATGATTTGAAATAAATTTTCAGGAATCATGGATGTGGATGATAAGGAGGTCCCAGTAGATGATTATGTATAAACAACCTCGGATAATGAAGAGATTGTGAAATAACCCCTTACCATGTACTTTTTCTTCTTTAAAGTTAGGTCAACCTCATTTATAATGGTTAAATAATTTTTATTAAATTATATAATAATCATATACATTAATTTGATATCATATATGATCTTTTAGCATTGCATTGTTAATAATATCTTAGTATTATCGTCGTTTAGGGTGTTAACTTACTCATTTTATTTTATATATTTTCTTAAATATTTTGTGTTTGTTATGGATAGGTTGTATATTATTCACTTCCATAATTAAATCATGTCCTTAAAAATTTCTTTTAATCATCAAATTAGAATTAGATTTGAATGGATACGATGGGGAATTAATCTCATCGCGTTCGTGGAGACGGTAGTCCGTACGTACGCACGAGCGACAATATCATTCTTTTGATATTAAAATAATATATAATTGGATATTATATCATATATACAGAATAATAATCATTTTATATTTATTATTTACATTAATTACGCATTATTATAATACCCATCCAAATAATAAATTATTGAATAACAATTACACCACGACGTGGAGACGGTAGGCCGTACGTATGCACGTATGGTGACATGTCATTAAAAAGATGAATAGAATACTTAATATGGTTGTAACATATTTATAATAACATCATAGTATATATAATACATTGCAGTTATTATTTTATAATGGAAACAACAAATAAAGAAGAAGTTGAATAAGAAAGGAACTTGAAAAAGGATGGTGAGAACATTACATCTTCTTCCGATTCTTCCTTTTGATTTGATCAAAAGGGATTTTTATGTTGGCATTATGACTAAAGTAGATCCTCTAAAACTAAGGTAGGATATTTTATAGGGTATTTGGGAAAATGTTGGCCAAACCAAAAGGCTTGAGAGGTGTGGGGAATTGGTAGAAGTGTTGTCCTTTTATAAGGGGGAGGAGGGGCTCTTTTGAAATAACATAAGGTATTAATTTATAATAAATTAATATTAGGTTTATAATGGCTCAAAAGTGTATTAGTCATAGTATAAGGTGGGGATGGGTTGAAATAATTTCATCCAATAGATTTCAGACTGGTTTGGGTCACTATATTAACCTTATCATTTATATTTAACTCTTAGTTAATTAGTTTGACATTTACCATGTCACTTTGTACTTTTATATTATATGGTTAATAAACATACTCTATACTTACTGGAGACCCCCCAAGTTGTCCATTAATGATACACATATCATTATATAAGTCCTTTGGCTGATCCTTAGATTTTTTTTGAATTGAATATCAATTAATAATATAATATTTGTTTTAAAAACTCATTTATGTCATTTTTTTACAATATGTAATATTTGATTTTTTATAAAGTCATAAATATTTATGAATTAAAAAAAATCACTGTAGAAATAATAACATGTCATATTAACCAAAAAAATTCTTGGATTTCATCAAAACTTTCAAATTATATTTATTTTAAAATTTATAATACTAATTATTTGACTCTTTTATTAATATGGAAAATACTGCATCATTATTATGTCATAAATAAATTTAATTATTAAATGTCAAACAAATATAAATAAAATTCCATTATGCAGGAAATATTTTTATATTTCTAGTGATTATTTATAGTAGGAAATATAACATATATAACCTTATGTAAAATTTTTTTTTCTGAATGATATATGATTACACCATTTTTGTATTTTCTTTATCTTAATTAATATAAAGTGTCATTATCAGTTACAAGTGGATCCATGGGGTCCCAAAATCGACCTAAAGATTCCCATGGTCGGAAATGTATTAACCAATAGGGTTATAACACATTTTAGGGTAATTTATCATTATTATAATATAACTTGATACCCTTATTTACAGGATTTATTGTTTAACCATGCTAAATAAAATATTTACCGAAGTAATTATTCAAAATGTATAAAAATAAAAATTAACTAATTACACAATTTGGAACTCTTGATTATAAATATGGAATCCATTTTTCTAAATTCAAAACACAGAAGTGGATAAAATTAATTTAATATTAATTCCTACTGTCAAAACAAAAAGCGTGTTTTTATGAAAAAATAACTACCAAAAGATTAACATTTTTTTATGTCCGGTATAAATGTGAAATTATGTCCAATGAACAAAATTGTATTAAATGGTAAGAAAAATTCTATATATACTTTAAAACCACTCAAATTCATAATTTATCACTAGTAATTATTTCGATAAAAAAAATTTGTTTTTAATTAAAATTTAGTGGTTTTCACTATTCATAAAAAGTGATAGTTTAAAAAAATACAAAAAAATCAACCTAGGCTAATTTCGATATTCTGAATCCAAAAATGAAGTCCATTATGAATGATAAAATTTATAAAATTTCAAAAAGTGTGTATTACTATTCATAACTGCTAGTTTGATTGGTTGTGGTGTGTGTTTGAACTCGAAGTTTCTTACAACACACGCTACTATATTATTCAAAGAGAAGTGTTCCATGGAAGCTTGGGGTGTTAAATTCTCCCCATATTCAAAAAACATTGTCCTAATAATTTCTAGAATACTACTCCATGAAAAGACATGGTTGGTTATTCATCTTAAGTTAGTCGGGTTCCCAAGTTTCCTCTTCCATCTTATGGTTTCTCCCTAGAACTTTTACCTGACGAGTCATCCGGTTTCTCAGCACTTGTTTTCTCATATCAAGAATATTGAAAGGCTATTCGTAATAAGACAGACTAGGTACCAGTTCTAATACCTCAAACATGAGTAAATGCATTGGGTCATGCATGTATTTTCTCAATAGTGACATGTGGAACACATCATGAACTTTGGAGAGACTTGGCGGCATTGCCAAACAGTAAGCTACAACTCCAATTTTTTCTAGAATTTCGAAAGGTCTGATGTACCTGGGACATAGTTTTCCCTTCTTATTGAAAGGTATATCACACTTCCATGGAGATACCTTCAAGAAAACAAGATCTCCTACTTGAAATTTTTAATCCTTCCTTCAGTTGCCAGCATAGCACTTCTACCTACATTGAGCGGCTTTGATGTGGTTTTGGATTACCATCACATTTTCCATCGTTTCCTCCACTAGTTTTGGGCCTATGAGTTTTCATTCACCAAAATCATCCCAACAGGTTGGTGTACGACATCTATTTCCTTATAATGCTTCATATGGTTCCATCTGAATACTTGAATGGAATCTATTTTTATAGGAAAATTCTACCAGAGGTAAATATTGATCCCACATACCATGAAAGTCATGTGATCATGATCTCAACATGTACCTTATGGTTTGAATAATCCGTTTTGATTGTCCATCAGTTTGGGGGTGGTAAGAAGTTTTCAAATGAAGTTCAGTATCAATGGATTTTTTATGACTTTTCCAAAATCATGAAGTAAAATGGGAATCACGATCAGAAAAAATTCTTAGGGGTACTCAATGAAGTCTCACAACTTCATTAATATATAGTACTACTAGATGTTCACGTTTTTGGTCTTCTCTTATAGCATGAAAATGTGCTGACTTGGTAAGATGATCAATAATGACCCATATTGCATCGTTTCTTCTAAGATTCTTTGGTAGTCCCATGAAAGAGTCCATCGTAATATTATCCCATTTTCACTCAGGTATGGAAAGAGGTCACATAACGCATCCAGGCTATTTCCGTACAACATTAACTTGATGACAAACCATACATATTGACACAAAATTAGCAATCTCCCTCTTCATGTTGTCCCACCAAAAATGTTCCTTCAAATCTCTATAAATTTCTGTGCTCCCAAGGTTTATAGGGAAATTAGAACTATGAGAATCATTCAACAACTCTCTTTTTAGATCAGGTATATTGGAATCACAAAGTCTCTTCCCAAATTTCAAAGTTCCATCTTCATACACAAATTGACTCAATCTCCCATCATTCACATCTTTAATCATCTTTTGAAACTCTTCTTCAACGGTCTGAGAACTCTTTATCCTTTATTGTAAAGATAGTTTGGAAACCATTTTTAAAAGCACTGATGTTTCACCTTCCATGGTTATTCCCATATCTGTCTTTATTAGATCCATGTATATAGGATCCTTTTCAACGCTCATCTTGTTCAAATCTCCATGATCCTTTCTACTCAAAAAATCTGCTACCTTATTTTCCTTCTCCAGGTGGTAGTGTATAGTGAAATCATAATCCATGAGTAGTTCAAGCCATATCATTTGCCTAATGTTGAGTTTTTTCCATGAGAAAATATACTTCAAACTCTTGTGATCAGTATAATTCTCACATTTTTCATTGTAGAGATAATGTCTTGATATCTTCAAAGAAATGATTACAGCTGTTAAATCAAGATCATGAGTTGGATAGTTTTTCTCATGAATTTTTAGTTATAGTTATGCATAGGAAATAACCCTATCATTCTTCATAAAGACACAACCAAGTCATTTCTTCGATGCATCACTATAAATAACAAACTCGTCATTTCCTGATGGTAGAGTCAATATAGGATCATTGACTAATCTTCTCTTCATTTATTCAAAAAATTCTTCACATTTTTTTTCAAACCAATTTAACCACTTTACATGTGATCTTTGTTAATGTGTTATCAAATCAGGCAATTTTTTTGATGAAATGCCAATAATAACCTACTAAACTAATAAAACTGCATACCTCAGTTATAATCGTCAGTTCTGGCAATTCATGGATTGCCTTGGTCTTAGAAGGATCAACAAAAATTCCATCATTGGAGAAACTTTGTCCAAGAAAATAAATCTCTTGATGCCAGAATTCACACCTGATAAACATCCCATACAATTCATGACTTCTAAAACTCTTCAGGATAATGCGCAAGTGATTTTCATAATCTTTGTAGCTTTTGGAGTATACCGATATATCATCAATAAATACCACCACAAATTCATCATGATATTCCTTCAAAACTCTACTCATTAGATCCATGAATACAGATGGTGAATTAGTCAATCCAAAAGGCATTACTGTAAAATCGTAATGCCCATACCTGGTTCGAAATGATATCTTAAGAATGTCTTCCTTAATCACACACACTGATGGTATCTAGATCGAAGGTCAATCTTTGAAATGTATTGAGCTCCATGATGTTGGAAAAATAAATTGAAGGTCAATCTTTGTTATAGAATTTATTTCCCTGTAGTCGATACAAAACCTCATAGATCCATCTTTCTTTTTAACAAAAATGACTAGGGATACACATGGAGAAACACTAGGGAGAATAAATCCCTTATTACTCCATTCCTCTAGTTGTTTCTTTAGTTCAACTAATACCACAATGGAAATTTCATAAGGGGTCTTCGATATAGGCCTTAAACCAGGAATTATATAAATGTAAAATACAATTTCTCATTCTGGAGGATGTCCAGGTAAATCTTCCAGAAACATATCAACATATTCTTTCACAATAGGTAAATCCTCTATTTTAACATTCCTTTCCTCACCCATAGTTATTTAATTCTCTTCCTCCCTGATAATTGAATTTAGTTGAGCTATAGGGTTTGGATCTAGGAAAGAATTAGGTGGTGACGATTCTGCTCTAAGGATAAGGTGTTCATTATCATTATCTTCAAAAATATAAACATCCTTCTTCTTACAATAAATTATTTGAATCATGGTCCAAAAGCCAATCCATATCGAGGATTGTATCAAATTCAATCATAGGTTTGATGATGAGATCCATAGATAATGAACATTGATGTGCTCTAATGGGGACTGATTCAAAAATCATTGTTGCAATGATGCTTCCCTTATGAGTTTTGACTGACAACTCCCTTGTCAAATAAAATTGTAAATATCTAATTTTCTTAGCAAAATGAGAAGATATGAAACAATGTAATGATAGAGAATCAAATAATGCATTTTCTAAACTTGAGGAAACCATTCAATTACCTTCCACCACATCTTTCAGGGCTTCAACCGCATCACTAGTGATTACATAAGCTTGACCTTGGTACCTAGGCCATTTCTGAGGTAAGTTTCCCTGACGCTTAGGACATTCATTTGAATAATTTCCCATATCTCTGAAATTATATCATTGAATATTGGTAGCATATTTCATTCCTTTACAATCACTAGCTAGATGACCTTTTTCCACATTTTTAGCATACTCCATTTCTATTTATACAGGAACTAGGGTGCTTCCTTCAGAAATTATCACAGGGTGGTAATTAAATTCTTCCCTTCTTCCCTTTTCCTTATTTCCTTTCCTAGAGTGTTCAGCAGATCTCTTCTTCTTTTTCTTTTATTTAAATTCATAAAACTTAGATAATTCCTTTTCTATTGTGATAGCACACAGGACAATATCTTCGTATGATGAGATGGATTGTGATACTAATGGTTGAAGGATAAATGGTTTTAATCCAACAAAGATTTGATCAATCTTACTTCTTGGGTTACGTATATAATCTTCATCATGCCTCGCTAACCATGTATAGATAGCCTCATACTTAGCGACATTATCATCCTCCGTTTTCCTCAGACACGGAAATTGTCTTTCCATATCCACTTGATGGTCACGAGGAATGTATTTTTCTAAGAAAATATTTTTGAACTCCCTCCATTCCATATTTGATACTTCATCATCCTCCTTTTTGTTTTGAATCAATGACCACCATTGATCAGAATCTCCAGTAAGGCGGTAAACTGCCATGAAAATATTTTCCCTTTCGCTACTCCCTAAAGCATGGAATATTTTCTCTAAGGAATTTATCCATTTCTCTGTTAATAAGGTATTTTTACTCCCATTGAATGTTGGTGGTTGTTTCTTCATGAATCCATCTAACATTGATCCTCCATGTCGTGGATCTGGGTGCTCCATACGGCTGAGTTTATTATTCATAACCTGAGTTAGTTGTCCAAGTATAGTGATTATCTAATCAGCACCAGTTGCATCACCAGCTCCACTATAATTATCCAGAGCAGGAGGAAAATTCCTATATAGAGCGCGTTCATTGATATGTTTACATTCCTTCCTATAGGCACCATTTCTAAAAAATGGCATAAACTACATTAGTTTATGAATCGAAATATGTAATTCCAAACATCTAAAACAATTAACCAAAATTCAACAGTTTATTGATATAATCCATAATCATAAAAAAAATGTTTTATTCGAGGAATTATATATTCATAAACCCTTCATAATGTTATGTAATGAAAACGATAAGTATCCTAAGAATATCTACCGGGAGTGTTGTAACCAAGAGTGTAGTATGGCCCGTTTTCATGAACCAGTTCTCGTTCGAGTCTATATCAAAGCGGTGTTTTGAGTTTTACACCTAGTTACATCTATGGCATTGCTGACTCTACCTGTTCATATCCAGATAGGGATATATTACTCAGAAAACTCACAAAATCTCTACAATACCAAAATTCATGGAAGTTCTTCAATACTAATATTCAATGTCTATCTTATGGCCATGTTCTCTAATCAGAGTTTATCTAAATATAGATTCCAAGGTTTGTACTAAACTTCCTCTGATACCAACTATAATGCCCCGACCCTTGTTACCCAAAGTCGGTGCATTATTAAATTACATTGGATTGATCACAAGGAAATCATGTCTCGAAATACTGATCAGTTTAGTATTATTGGAAACAAGATTCCTACATAATTTCAACTTTACACCTTGAAGAGAAATACAAAACAAATATATTTCATTAGAAACATCAAAGCCACCTAGATTATGCCTGCAGATCTTTCAAAACTAACTTCTTCATATCCTGGAAAAATGAAGCATAAGAAAGGGGTGAGCTCAAATTCTCAATAAGGGTAACTAATACAGTGGAAAATAAAATAAATATTAAGCATGGTAAATAATTTATACCACATGCCTTTACCAACAATATAAAATATTAATTTTATGGCAAGAATATGATTTGAGTAAATAATGACATAATAAAACATAATCATGGGTATTCTAATAGTTGAATAACCACATGAATCATCAATATTATTTCCATAATGAGGGAATGTATAACGTCGGACATTATGAAATTTTTTTTCAAGGCCTCGACCAAGATGTCTAAAAATGATTAAACCCTCGTCCAAAACCATAAATCAAATTGGGAAAGGGAATCTTCCAATTCCACATCTAGTTGTCTCATGATACCTTTCGATACATCGAGGAGCTATAGCGGCCTCACCCGTCGCTTACTTTATCCATTACATTCCTCATATGAAAAGGTTTAAACATATCATAAACATTCTTCTTAAAACTAGCATGGAAAATGTTAATAATTTTACCATAAATCATGAATGGTATAAAAATAGAACATCCACAGTCAATCATATCATAAAAACTTCTATACAGTATGTACGTTTTGTATGATAACAAATCAACTCCAAATAAACTTAATATATATCAAAGGATGTCGACATAGATAAAATCAACACTTTTTTTAGAGAAATATCTCATTCTATTTTGAAATCAATTAGGAGTCACATAATTATGAAATGAAACATTTACATTGAAAATATTTTTATAATCTTGTAAGGGAAGATTCAATGTGTTTATAACGGAAGAAAAGAGTTGCACCGGACGTATATGTAGAAAAAGACATTCTTACCAAAATTTTGTCGAAAAGGTTAAAAAGGACCTTGTTTGGAAAACGACGAAAAGATTCCATTATAAAAATCTTATAAAAAGTAAAAAAGGGTATAAATTACATTAACCCATAGTCTATAAAATTGTAAGAATGATTTGATATACATTTTTAAGAAACATGGATGAGGATGATAAAGAGGTCCCAGTAGATAATTACGTATAAACAACCTCGGATAATGAAGAGATTGTGAAATAAAACCTTCCATTGTACTTTTCCTTGGTTGTGGGTAGGTTAAACTCATATATAATGGTGAAATAATTTTTATTAAATTATACAATAATCGTAAACATTAATATGATATCATATATGATCTTTTAAAATTGATTTGTTAATAATATCTTAGTATTATCGTCGTTTTGTGTGTTAACTTACACGTTTTCTTTTTATATGTATTGTTTCATATGTCATGTTTTTATGGATAGGTTGTATCTTATTCACATCCAAAATGATATCAAGTCCTTAAAAATTAATTTTAATCATCAAATGAGAATAATACTTGAATAGATACGATGGGGAATGAATCTCACCGTGTTCATGGAGACGGTTGTCTGTACGTACGCACGAGCGACAATATCATTCTATTGATATTAAAATAATATATAACTGGATAGTATATAATATATAATGAATAATTATCATGTTATATTTATTATTTACATGAATTAGACATAATTATTATACCCATCCAAATAATAATGTATTGAATAACAATTACACCACGATGTGGAGACGGTAGGACGTACGTACGCACGTATAGTGACATGTCATTCAAAGGATGGATAGAATACTGAACATGGTTGTACCATATTTATAATAATATCATAGTATATATAAGATACTGGAGTTATTTTTTTATAATGGAAAAAACATTGAAAGAAGACGTTGAAGAAGAAAGAACTTGAAAAATGGTGTTGAAAACATTACCTCTTCATCGGGTTCTTCCTTTTGATTTGATCAAAATGGATCCATAGGTTGGATTTAAAACTGAAGGAAGGCCTCTAGGATTAAGTTAGGAAAGTTGAGAGGGTATTTGGGCAGAGTTTGGACGAACCAAAAGGCATGAGAGGTGTGAGTAATTGGATAGAATTGTTGTCTTTTTATAAGGGTGGGGGAGGGGCTCTTTAGAAAAAAACTTAAGGTATTAATTTATAATGAATTAATATTCAGATTCTAATGGCTCCAAAGTGGATTATTAAAAGTATAATGTGGGTATGGGTCGAAATACTTTCATTCAATAGATTTTATACAGGTTTGGGTCACTATATTATTCTTATCATTTATATTTAACTCTTAGTTAAATAGTTTGACATTTACCATGTCACTATGTATTTTTATATTATATGGTTAATAAACATACTATATACTTCTATGTGACCCCTAAGTTGTCAATTAATGATACACATATCAATATATATGTCCTTTGTCCAAACCTTATATTTTTGTGGAATATAATATCAATTAATAATATAATATTCTTATAAAAAAACTCATTTATGACAATTTTGACAATATTTAATAATTTATTTTTGTTAAAGTCTTATCAACTTTATTAATTCGAACCAAATTAATTTAGGCATTCAAAACATGTCATATTAACCAATAAAAGTCTTTTATGGCATAAAAACTATAAAATTATATATATATTAACATTTATAATACAAATTATTTGATTCTTTCATTAATAAGGAAAATACTGCATCATTATTGTGTCATAAATAAATTTAATTATTAAATTTTTACAAATTATAAATAAAATTACATTATGTAGGAAATATTTTTATATTTCTACTGACTATTTATAGTCTAAAATATAACATATATAACCCAATGTAATTTTTTTTTCAAAAAGATGTATTCTTATGTCATTTTTTGTATTTACTTAAACTTAATTAATATAAAGTGTCATTATCACTTACAAGTAGATCCAGGGGGTCCCAAAATTGACCAAAATATACCCATGGTTAGACATGTAACAACCAATAGGTCTAGGAAACTTTTTAGATTAATTTATTATTATTATAATATTATTTTTTACCCTTATTTACCGGATTTAAACTTTAACCATGGTAAATAAAATATTTACCGAAGTAATTATCCAAAATGTTTAAAATTAAAGTTACCTATTTAAAAAATTTGGGCCTCCTGATTCTAAATATGGAATCAATTTTTCTAAATTCAAAACATAGAAGTGGAATAAAATAATTTAAAATTAATTCCCACTGTCAAAACAAAAAATCCTGTTTTTAAGAAATAATAAAGATCAAAATATTGACACTTGTTTATGTGCGGTTTAAATGTAAAATTATGTCCAATGAACAAAATTTTGTTAAATGGTAAAAATATATTTTAAATATAATTTAAAACCACTCAAATTCATAATTTATCAGTATAAATTATTTCGATTAAAAAAATTGATTTTAATTAAAATTTAGTGATTTTCAGTATTCATCAAAAATTGAATGTTTTCATAAAAATACAAAAAATTCAACCTAATCTAATTTAGATATTTTGAATCCAAAAATGAAGTCCATTTTGAATGATAAATTGTATGAAATTTCAAAAAGTTGTTATTACTATTCATATTTGCTAGTTTGATTGATTGTGGTGTGTGTTAGAACTCGAAGTTGCTTACAACACACACTAATGTATTATTCAAAGAGAAACGTGCCATGGAAGCTTAGGGTATTACACTAATCAAGGATAAATAGTTATTTCTACATTAAAACTCATCCAATGGGAGCTTCCATTCCCATGAACTATATAAATCAATAGCACATGTGAGAAAGAAATCCAGGAGACATGAGATGGTATACTTAAACTGGATTTATTTATATAGGAGATACATGGAGCTAAGCCTCATGTGTGTTCTCGATGACTCATGGAGTATATTTTTATAAGGACATGTAATGGGTTTTTCCAGGTTTCATTCTATCACCGAGTGACCTCCACGAAACTGGAAACCCTCTCATACATGTAAGAGTCTGTGGTTCTAAACCATCATTGACTCTCTAATGGGTATAAAATTGGTTTATTTTATTAGACGATTGATAATATCCATATAGAATCCATACCACCAAGAGTATGGGGTATTCCAATAAATAAATTCATAGATATTTTATCTAACATCCACACTGCCATGGTTAGTGGTTGTAATATCCTGACTAGTCTATACTTCTCATCTTTGATACTTTACCTAGTAAAAAATATACCACAAAATGCAACTAGAAAACCCCTCATAAAAGGTCACTAACACCATCCTCACAAAGAATCGAAAATTTAGGTAACCCTCATAAAATGAGTTAACATGAATTAATTTCCACTTGAATCACCTACTACATTATGTTTGAAGGAATTACCAGTAGATATCAAAATAGAAGGAGGTGATAGGGAGATGATGAACAATCAGTTGTGGTCTCCCCACTATTTATTGTAGTGTAAATCTATTGTTAGTCATGGTTGAATACCTAATTACTCCTAACACAATTGATGATGGAGGGAGTGAACTTCAAATTGTCCACAAATACCTTCCCTTTATCCCCTTATATGGAATGTTTCATATCAGAAAAATAATCTTATTAGACGATACAAATCATCTCATTCCTAAAATACATGTACTGGAAAATTCTTGCTCAATGTGTCGGTGACAACATTTCCCATCATGTGTGTATATACTATATCAAAGGATAATGTAGAAAGATCCTCCACCAATAAAATATGGCATATTTTTCACTCCCTTTTGTTGAAAATATTATTTTGGATCTTATGATATAAATACACTATAAAATTCATCTAAAAGATTTATTAATGCCATATCTTTATAAAATTCATAGATGATTCCAATTCCAGGTAATAGGATTGATAATTCTCATTTTATGGGAATAGATTTCATGATCATTGTCCACCACATAATCATATTTCATCAGAAAACACCACAATCTCACATTGAGATCATTAAAATACATTATATGTGTTTCCCGATTGTTGATTTGAATAAAAATATAAGAATATGTTAAATAGGTATTTAACTAGTCAAATGCATTATTGTACTTCATTTCCTACTAAAACATCCCATATTTCCTTTTCAAATTCATAACGGAAGAATGAATCTTGGTGAATACCGGAAAAAATTATTATAATACACTACCAAGCCCAGAAGGGTTTGGATATAAAAACAGAATATACGGATACTCCAAATAAATTATATTGAACATTATCTAGATCCCAAAAATATCATACCTTAGAAATTAGGTGACCCACAGACTTCACATTATGTATCCCATATTATCACATGGAAAATATTACATATAGGGATTCTCTACAAAAAACCAAAAACCACCTTTAGATGGTCGGTGTTCTCCTTCCCCGTTATGGACTATAACATGATATTATCCATGCACACAACAAAAAAACTCCAAAAACTGGTGTTCTTTGTTATTAATTAGTTCCATGAATAAATATCGATAATTCTTAATCCCACTTGGAATAAATAAATTATTTAAATCACTATACCAATGTTTTAATGTGTTCATATGAACACCTCCTTCCAAGAACCTAAACTAGTGGTACCCAAATCTCATGTAAATATTTGTAAAATAATATTTACTACTATGATGATCAAACGGATCATTAATTATTTAAAATGTTTATTTATTCATTTTTTTCACCTATATAATATTAAAATTGACTATTAAATGTTTACTGATGTTATCCAATATCATTGTACATAATAATGGAGTTTCCAACACAGATACACTAGGTTAGAAAAAAAACCTCTTACACATGATCCACTAGTAGAAATTTTAGAAACTCAATCTCAAATAGAGGATTCTAATATGATGGTAAGAAAATCGGGCTCATCCCAATGATGATATTAATAAAAAACTCATCCTATCAATAGTGAGTAAATCCCATTAAGTTATTTAGAAGCTCATTTGGGTACAAGTCCATGAGCATAGTATGTTATCCCAAAAAAATATTATTTAAAATCCTCAATGAAAAATTTAGAATCATACATTTGATTAACCCCAACTCTAATGAAACTAGTCCCCACAAAATTTTCAACTGAATCAACCTGAAAGCAACAGTTTTTAATAATAATAGTAGGGAACTAGACCCAATGATGATATATTTTTTTTATCCATAAATATGATCAACCAATCCATACTGATAATGATGTTTAACACATCCAAGTCCAAAAAATTAAAGTCCCAATAAAACATGACCCCACCTACCAAAAAAATTCTTAAATCACTAGGTATATTACCTTTTTCTCATAGATAAAATGATAAAAAATACCTACCCTATGAAATCAACTCATTCAACTTAGAGAAGGAATTAGTCATCTTGTGTAAAATAAAAATTGTTATGCATATGGGCCAAATAAAAAGGAATCCATAAAATATGAAATAAACACTATACCACTAACAATTGCTAGACCTGAATTTGAGTCATCAAGAATTACGTCAGTTTCCTAATGGTTTCTGGGATTAAACCACCCAATGTATTCATACCCTCACATGAATCCCACATAACATGAGGACGTTATCCTCACCCCTTGGAAGCAGTGATGTCTTGGATTTTCCTTTTTTGATTATAAATATTATATGGAATAAATTAATGTCCAGGAACTAAGATGAAATGTGATACCAAGGCCCGATGTTCCAGGAAAAATTGATTTAAAATTATTAAAATATTAAATAAAATGCATGCATAGTTTTGATAAAACATTGTAATAATTTCTAGACAAGTTCCCATATCAAAAATCCTAGTGAATTGATGTGTTCAAAGAATCAGATTTATCATAGGTGTGGCCAATAATTTTCCTGCATGGGTCAACTGGGAAAATTAGTTTGCGTCATTATAATGAATAATATAGATTGAAATATTTATTTTATATTATTCAATTTCATTGATGTAGCTACACGTTGATAGTATTATTTTTACATAAAATGTCAGGTAGGGATATTGGGTGGTCCTTATAACCACAGAATTCCTTAGAAGATCAAGAGAGGAAACCCTAAATATTTCTCTCAGTGGGCGATGAAGGAACTATGGAATAACAATCAATGAGTTCTCTTAATGTCAAATCCTTCTAGTATAAATTCATCTCTAATAGTGAGAGATCCAATTCCCAAGTTGGATGTTTTATTTTTTGATTACATTTCTCATTCTATGATTCAATGATAAACATAGACCAACCAACAAACAGATTGATCCAAGGTTAAATCTTTCCATGTGGGATGAGTTTTATTAGTGGGGTCTATCGAGTTTTATTATAGAGACTAATGTTTTGATTTATTTTAATTCTTACCGGAACTGACCAAGTACGTAATGAACAATGATTGAGGTTATTTCATCATATTTGTTGCATGTGTATTTCCCTCCAATGTTTCATATGCGTGCTCTTAATTCTTTGATGTTATTGTGAATGATTAATCATTTCTATGTTTCTTTGAAAAATGTTTCAAAATATAGGATCTGACCTCGGGATGACCTAACGGTAGTGCAACCACGATGGTGATAGACAAATCCAAGTGGATAGAGAGAAATAGTTCTTGAAGCTGTATGCATCGTGATGGATTTATATGGACTTATGAGCTGATTGAGGTTTCTAAACATATGAATTTAATGTTAGGGTTCAAAAATGACCATGGATCATGAGTCTTGAGGAGAACGGATCACAGAATCAGATACCGGGAGTTGGATGGGGAGCGGGAGGAAGAACCCTATGTTATTAAAATTCAAGAACACACGGTTTTCAGAATGGGATAAAAGGATCCTTTTTATCGTCTAGACACTTGATTTGTACACGGTTTGTACACAAAATACCCCAATGAACTGGTACACAGACATATATACATGGGTTGATGCCTTTAATTAGTGCATGGCCTGATTACATGGCTGGACTGTGGATTTGGGACATGATGTGTGAATCCTTCTACATAAAATGTACCTCTCTTCTACAAGACACAATTAAAATGACAAGATCTATTATATACGGGTTGTACCTAGGGTCAAATGACCTTATGTGAGACCCTACTACATGCTGTTTAACCATTCTAACATGGATCGAGCCGATTTTCCACCACATCCTTGATAGGTTTAATTATTTCTTTGTTCCTTTTATATATTCCCCCAACGGTTAGTGTGTAATTTTTTCTACTCATATGAGTATGATCCCATCAGTACGACTTCTTGGATAGATTTATTGGAATCCCCCAAGAGGCTCAGAGTATATCCTCTAATAATTCATTTTGTGTTAAGTAAACACTTAGGTATTTACATGAACAAATTCATCAGGTGTCGATCATCTACTTAGAAGGATAATCCATATTGAGTTATTTGTATCACCATATAACTATGTATGTGATAACTATATATGTATAATATCTCTATATTTACATTTATCAGTGTATATCATTCTCATGATGGTTCCTAATAAGTATTATAGATTAAATAGATTTCATCAGTGCTATCAATATCTGTAGTGTGTTCTCATAGATGAGTTCTCCGTAGAATATTCAAAATAAATCCCTAGTCTTGGTATATGGTGGCGGTGACCTACCTTTTAAGTGTATGTCTTGTTTACAGAATATCGGGAAATTCTTGTTATATGTGTTGTAGAAAAATAATTTTTTAGAGAAGCCTATATCATCCCTTAGTGACTTTGTTTCTGGTTTTGGTGTGACCCAATATGTATTTTTATACTCACCCGTATATAGGATTTTCCCACACATGTTGTTTCTTGTATAGAAGAGAGGCCTTTTAAGATATCCATATGTTGAACCAAACCATATGGTGCTTTGTGATATCAGACATGATTAGTTGTTCCTATGGAAATAAATAGAAATCCCAGTACCATTTCTTATAGGTACGTAGAGGTTTGGATAGTGGTATGAATTTATTTGGTTTTTAGATATTTTTTATCATTTCAGCATCTTGTGAGATTGGAGATGTGTGAATGTGTACAAGTACATAGGCAATGCCTCCAATTTTTTTGATATGCATAGTTGGTGCTAGTCACTAGGCCATGGCCTTTTAGAGTCAGGCTCAGGGAGCCACGACATGTGCCCCATTGGGACATGAGTGATAGTTTGGTATCAGAGGTGGTTGGTTCTTCTTTAGAACTATGAGTCATTGAGATTTTTTTTTGTGGAAACATTATTAAGTGTTTTGAGTTTTGATCTCATACTATGGACTCTGGTGTTATAGTGTGGGTTGTTTACATATCCATACACAAGGACTCTGATAACAACCTTCTAAACTTGTTACATGAGAACACTATTTTCATGGAAAATAATTTTACCTGGATGATATAGTAATGGGTTATGATTTCCATATCCTTCTTTATTCAGCTATCTAGATATAGTCATTGGCAGAGAGTACTCTTGTTTTTTAATGGGAGGAATTAGGGATGCATGCTGGCTAGGAATTAGCAACCTGATCATGAGGATGGACACTTTAGTGATGAGGCTTCGATATAAGGACCCATTCCTTAGATTTTACCAATAGTTTGTGCACAAGGTATACCAATACCCTTGTAGTAGCAGATGGTACCCGTGGTACCAACTAATGAGGAGTGAATGTTAAATGTGATTCATTAGTATGAGAGATAGAGACCCCTTATGTTCCATGGATAGCCTGACCCTCAGGCTGTTGAACAGTAACATGAGTTGGTGACTCCAGTTTTCCATATATTCCTCACTCCAAAATATCATATTATGGTTCTACTGTCAGGGCTTCTACACAGTTTAGTAGGGTGATAGATGAGTTTTGATACCTAGAATCATGATGTTCTTTATCATTCATTTAATGAGTCTGAGAAACTCATTGGAATTTAGTTATTCGTGGTTACACTAATATTTGTATGTTTATAGAACCATCTTTATTTCCTATAGGGTTTCCTGGTAGTGTCTTATTACTAGTGAGGTTCACCAACCATTGTAGGTACTCGATGGATATGGTTATAGATCAGTATTTTTGGAGTCAGAAGTTTAGAAAGGTATATATAGAGAATTGTGAGCAAGCGTTATACCTTTGTTTATTAAAACATATGTTGGGATTCTTGATAAGGCTATGATGTTTGAATGCTTCTTAGATGAGTGTATACAACTATTGATAGTAAGAAGTGGGATGGATGGATTAGAGAACTCGATGGAAGGGAGGCGATGTTAGTCTCATGGAATATGACATGGGAGATGTTTCAAGATGAGGTTCTAGGATATGGGATCTGCAGTGATGGGCTCACCGGGTGGGTACAGTCTGCCCATAGAGAAGCATTTCTTTTCATGTGATCATTGGAGACATATTTCTCGGTATTTTCCAACCCACTTCTATGCTAACAGGGAGATAATGTATGGATCATTGTGGCAGATATACGTACATGTTTAGAAATATCCAATGACAGATGGACAATAAAGAGGATCTTGGAGAGAATTACGAGGTGGTTGATGTTTAGAATTTTTACAAACACCACCCACTGGTGTCCACACCATGCTATGAGAGATGGAGTACTGGGGAATGGATAACTTCATGTGGTCAAGGAATATGACCCATGAGCTACATGAATTATTTGAGGTATAATCATTGTATTCTCTACATTATCTATAGTACAAATAGACATATGTTCCTATTCATTACTTCCTCACACATATCATTTTCAATACCATTAGATTATCGTTCAACCATTAACTTGACCCTTACTCTTGGAGTCACATACAAAAGAAGATTCGATGGTCCCACAAATGTGTTGATTGTGTGACCTTACCCTTTGAGGTGAGAGTTTTAGTTGGATATTTTTTTGTATCTTCAATTCCTTACTATGTCATTCTTGGTATTGATTAGTAATCCATAGTCCATGTCCAGATTTAATATTTTAGGTGAATAATGTAATGTATCTACATTGATGAAATGATGTTTTCTTTTTCTGGTTAATATGAAACCCAAATTTCATATGATGGACTCATGTATTGGAGGTGGAAGTGTATTATTTATCATTTGGATAGCCGGAACCTTGCTACAACAGATGTTTTGAGCTTCCAGTTTCTAGTGGTGGTGGCAGAGTACTTGGACTTCCTTCCTGATGATGTTATAGGATTACCTCCCCATCAGGAAATATACATATACATTATTTACACCCCATTATGAAACTAATATATTCACCAACATATCATATTCCTCCCATAGAGAACAGTGAGATGAGGGTGCATTTTTAGGACTTACAAAGAAATTTCTTTGTGATACCCCATATTTGACCCTTTTTACCAATGGTTTCATTTTATTAAAATGTAGATAAGAACATGAGGTTTTTAGTGGATGATCAAAGACTGAACTGGGTGACCATAAAGAATATGTACCCACAACGGAGGATCAATGACCACCTTTATCAGCTGAGGGGGGAACGATGGTTCTCAAAGGTTGACCATAGATAAGGTTATCAGTAGTTTCTAGTACGGGTTGAGGATATACCAAAGACGGATTACATATGCCTTTTTTATCAATAAGAGTACATGTTGATTCCCTTTTCCCTGGAGAACCCCCCAACACAATTCATGAGAGTCATGGAATTGATATTTCAGTCGGACATGGACAAGTTCATTGTAATATTTGTCGAAAACATCCTTGTGTACTCATCATTATTGGAAGATCATTTGAGAAACCTAAATATGGTCTTGGATATACTTCGAGTACACCTGATTTATGGGAAAATCTTGAAGTTCTTGTTATGATTTCAGGTGGTCCAATTTCAATGAAATGTTATCTCAGCAGAAGGAGTGGCAGTGGACCCATCCAATGTTAAGGTAGTGTTAGAATGGGAGCCATATATGAATTTGACTGAGGTGTAATGGTTCATCAAGCACGATGGATATTATTAGAGATTCATACCTGATTTATCTTATATATATACATCTATGAAAGATTTGACACAAAGGGACCTCATTTTTGTGGATAGAGAAGTTCCATCAGTATTTTTAGAATTTGAAAAAGAGATTAAAGGGCGATTTGATCATGGGATTACCAATGAAGGGTTTTGAGTATGTAGTGTTCATGATGATTTAAGGACATGACATTTATGTTCCCTAATTCATAGGAATGTAGTGATTTCATATCGTTTGTGCTAGATGGTATCACATAAGAAGAGTAAGAAAACCCATGATATTAACGTAGTAGTGATAGTCTTTACATTAAGGATGTGGTGACACTTATTGATGGGTGAGAAGTTTATTATCTACTCTAAACATAACAGTCTTATATATCTTCTCTAATAACGATTTGATTATAAGATAGATGTGATGGCTGGAGTTCCTCTAGGAAAATGATTTTGAGATTGTTTCTATTCATGGGAAGGAGAACATGGTGGCAAGTGCACTCTGTTGGATATCTAGTTCATAGTTTTGAATGTGGTGTCTGAGTAGTTGGCCTCATTAATGTTATGCTTTGTGTTTGAAGATGGATTAACTTACCTCCGGTCACGTTTCGTTACCCTTCAACTCTATAGCACGTAATTTATGAACAGTTTGGGAATACAACCTGCGATACCCTACAATCTCATATGTTCACACGTCATGCTCATGATGGATATTCAAAAGGTGTGGACACTATCATTCTTTTTAGAAGATGAATGATAGTACTCATGGCATTACAGGAAGTGGTTTTGAGGGAGTTTCATATTTCCCCTTGGGATGTATATCCATGTGTAGAGATGATGTATCAAGCCATCTAGAGTATGTTTTGGAGGCATGGGATGAATAAGAGAGTTACGATGATTGTTTTTTGATGCCTTACATATTAGAATGTGAAGCTTGAGAACTAGGTTCCAGTAGGATTAGGTCAACCCCTAGAGAATCTATATTGGAATTGGTATGGGATATAAAGTGATAATTTATGGGATTACCACATATATCTATGGGAAATGATGACTTTTGGGTGATCGTTGACCATATAGACAAGTCGGTCCACTTCCATGCTATGTGAGAGAAGAATTTTGTGGAGATCCAAGAATGAATCTTTTTGTAAGGGATATTTAGACTCCATGGATTTCCATCAATGATAATTTAAGATCATGACATGAATTTTACATTTCAGTTGAGGAAAGTATCATGTGAGGCATCTTAGAGACAGTTAGGCTTGAGTACATCATTTCACCCATAGATAGATGTCTAGCTAGAGCTGACCATTCATGTTATTGAGGAAATGATATGATATTTTATGTGGGACATTATCTATACATGGGAGGATCACATACCACTGGTGGTTTTAACTTACTGCAATAACTTCCATTCCACCCTTGGTGTGGCTCCATTCAAGGATTTTTACGTGAAACCCAGATGGTCACCACTTTGCTGGACCATCCTAGGAGATTCAGCACCCATGGGATGGGAGTTGGTGCATGATTATGCAGAGAAGGTAAAGATAATCCATGAAAATATGAAGATTTCACATACCCATCAAATGATGTATGCTGACAGATGACAGATTCCTTTAGAGTTCGAATAAAAAGATAACCAGATTCTATGGGTTTCACCTTGATTGGGATGGAAAATATTTTATCAGACATCAATTTATCTATGAGGTTTATCAAAACTTTTCAAATACAACCAAGATTTGGTGAGGTGCTGTACTACATAGCTCTACCCCCACTGTTATACTGGGTACACAATGTTTTCCACATGTCGTAGCTGACGATGTATATGCATGACCCATCACACACCATATAATTGGGTGGGTTTGAAATTAAAGAAGGGGAGACTATTGCTGAGCACCTAGTGGATATCGAGGATTACATTGAAATTATTCTTTGTGGGTAAGAAATTTCTTTCGTGTATATCTGGTGGAAGCACAAGAATCTACAAACGAGCACATTAGAGTAGTATGCTATGATTTATCCTTAGTACCCACATATTTTTTTGTATCCATTGTTTTGGATTTTCAGGGATGTAAATATAAAAGGTTTGAACAATGTACTATCCTATATTTTTTATAATTTTTAAATATTATATGAATTAAATTCGAGATATGTCTCTGAGATGGCATATGATTTTAAGGCCTGGTGTTCCCAAAACAATTTCATCAAAAAAAAATAATTTTTTTTGTTGCAAGAGTATGTGGTTATATTGAAATAGTTTAATAAATTCTAATTGTTTTATCAGATCAGAAATCGGTTGGAAACATTACATCAAGAGTAGTTTCATTACCTTGGGTATGACCTATCATTGGGTGGCATGGATCAACTGTGAAAAGTAGTTTCGAACATTTTCAATAATTATAATACTTTTAAATATATATTTTTATTTATTATATTTTTTCGATGTCATGATGAAGAAATGGGTTAATTTTTATATAAACTATTAGATAGGGATCCAGGGTTATGCTCATAACCCGGGAATACCATAGAGGCTATGGATAAGAAAACATATAGATTTATCTTGGTGTGTGATGACAGAACTATGGATCAAAGATTGAATAATTTTGTACATGATGGATCTCACAAACATCAATTGATATTCAATAGAGAGCAATCAAATTCTTACGTATGATGTGTTTTTTTGTATTTCTTTCCCTATTCTGGAATTCAACGATGAATGCAGAATAGCCATTGAATAGGTAGATCTGAGGTTCAATTGTTACCTGCAATATGGGTTTAATTGTGTAATTTATTTGGATTTATTATGGAGGTAATTTTTATATATTAATTTTGGTAATCATTCAAGTCTGGATAGTAAAAAGGCTAATGTCCGTTCATTATATTTTTTTGTTGTGTATTTATCATCCCATGTTTTCTAAGATAATTTTTTATTCTTTGATGTGTCTTTGAATGATTGATCGTTGTGCGTTTATTTATTTGAGAAATGACCCGAAATTGAAGATATGAACATGGGAGAACCTATCAGTGGTGCGACGATGATAGATGAATAGAAACGAATCGAGAGAAAGTATTATTATAGCGGTTTGCATCAGGATGGACAAAATGAAATTTCCAATATTATTGAAATCCCCAAATAATTTTTACAGTGCTAAGGTGGTGAAAGGATATTTGATTAGATTTTTTGAGGTGAACTGTCCATGGTATTAGAATCCAAGAGATCTGCAGAGTTGTGAGAGGAAGAATATGGAATTTTGGAAAATCCATTGGTCATGGAGTATTGTATGGGCTACAAGACAAGTGTTCATCATTTAACCCCTCAACATGTACATGGGATGCACAGAGACATGAGGAAGATTACATGGGTTTCCTAAATAGTGTGTATTCCCCCCATACAACTTGCAATAGACCAAGTACAAAGACTACCCAATGTATTGGAAAATAATTAGATATAAAATCATTAACGTTGTGTACTGGTTCACAACCAGAGTATGTGGGCATACCCATGGTGATAGGAAACTATGTGTAACTCCTTCTACATGTCCTTCCACACTATTATACAAGAAAAAAATTAAAAAAATGGGTTCTCGTATAAGCGCGGTTACCAGGGTGAAGGGACACATTGTTTGACAAAACTACACTAAGTGTACCCATTTCTACCTTGCTTGATCCACTAGTCCACTGTATGTCGGGCATGTTTTATTAAGCTTTTTTCCTTCAATAATTTCCTATCTAGTTACTATGTATCTTTTATAACTCATAAAAGTCTGATCCCATTATCAAGACTTATAGGATATTGTTTTTGGAATCCCCTTAGTGGCCTGAAGTAGATCCTCTATTCATTCCTCATGACTTAGGTAGTGACATAGGTATTGATGTGACAAGATTCACTGGGCATTGATCCACTACTTAGAAAGATAATATATATTGAGTTTTTTGTATCAACCCATGGCCTTTGAAATTATCCTCATCTATTTATTGTATCTCCCTCTTCATATAGATCAACATATCTCTTTCTCAAGATAGATCTCGTTGAGGAGTATTTACTTGACAGACTTCATCATTGCTATCAAATTGAAGAGTTTGTTCTCCTAGATATATGCTATGTAGAATCTTCGAACTAAATCCCCAGTGTTTGTATGTCATTGTTTTGGATTATCTCTATACTGAGTGTCTTGGTTTGATAATATTTGGATATTCATTTTATATTTTTTATATCCTTATACTATTGTAGAGAAGATTGTATCTTTCCTTTGTGTATTTCATTGTGGTTTTAGGTTTCCCTATTGAGTATTATTATACTCACCCCTACACGGGCTTTGTATGCACATGTTATATATTATGAAGATGTACACCGTTTTGACAGAGTCCTAAATGGAATTTGATGAGGTGAAGCTCAATCGGTCTATCCTCATGTTGTCTATAATATTCAAGACTCTCTGGGAAGCTCACCCAGTCTATCCCCTATAGCCTATACTGTCCAAGACACTCTGAAGTATCTCACTCGGTCTATACTCATGTAGTCTATAATATCCAAGAATCTCTGGGAAGCTCACTCGGTCTCTCCCTTATAGTCTATAACATCTAAGACTCTCTAGGATGCTCACTCGGAATATCCCTTATAGTCTATAGCAATACGTTCTCACAGCCACGTGCCAATAAGTGCATAATAAATCTATACTGACAATGTAATCCTACAGAGCTACTTGGATACCCAGTCTATAGAATAACAAGCATGTTAAGAAATAGGGATCCACCATATAGTCACAAGGCATGAAAAGTATGTACTACAGCTAATGGCAGTACAAGACCAGTGGTTATAAATAGAAAAAGAATGTGAAAAACATCCAAGAACAACAATTATCTTCATATATTACCAAAATTTACCTCTACACAAGCATACAATCAAGTAAGGAACACAATAGGGGTAAAACATTAATCACACAATACCCTGTTCAAGGGAATCGGTGGAATTTGAATATAAACTCAAAGAAATCGAACTGAGTGGCACAAAAACCTACCTGAATTCAATGAGAATGATATACTTGAACCACGATGAATGATTCTCCTTAGAACATATAATATCTGAGAAAATTTTGAAAACTCTCAACCCATTATATCATGAGAAAGAGGGAAAATCATTGAATGAAACCCAAGAATAATGAATATCATACCGTTGTGGTTCCAACACAATTGATGGCGGTCGATTCATAGAACAGACAGAGGATCTAGGGCTCATAAGATGTTCATAGATGTATGGGATGCTCTCGGTCGAAGAAGATGGAGAAGAAGACAATTCTGTTGACTAGACGCGACCTCGACCTGCTTAATGAAAAAAATAAAATAAATGTCATGTACTATTGAAGTACATGGCGTGTAATTAACTTTTTTGGACTCTACTTTAAGTAGTGTCCACATCACCCCTACACACCGTGTGTGTGGCCCAGACACGGCCAACACAGGGCCTTCCATGGCATCGATGTACACGACGTGTACTTATACAGTACACTGTGTTTATTTTGAAAATTTCCATATTCTCCTGTTTTCTCAAAAACTCTATAAAAAAGGAAAACATACCTGAAAAGAAGGTTCTGGTTGTTACAAACTTCCCCTTAAAGAAATTCATCCCCAAATTTCCCTAGTGTGGCGTGGATAAAGAATCCCCGAACAACTCTGGCCACTGCGATGGTACACCAGCATGCCTCTCCCAAGCCTCGTTATGTACTCACTTGTGCTGCCATAACACCCATTCCAGAGGAAGAGACCAGCCATATAGAACCTTCATACTATCATTGACAATCCGGATAGGATTCTCCATGAATGATGCATCTTCCTCGAGCTTATCCTCAATTGGTTGAAAGTCATGATATGGATCTGAAAATTAACTTCACAGGTGAGAAACGTGCAAGACGTCATGCATATAATGGTACCTCTAATGTAACTACAACTGATATGCAACTGGTCCATCTCTCTCCAACACCTCAAACGCACCTACGTACCGTGGTGAAAGAATAACGTGTCTTTGAATCCTTTTCTTCCCCAACCTAGGTGTGACATGCATGAAAACCTGATCCCCAGCCTCAAACTCCAGAGGTCATCTCCACTGATCAACATAAGACATATGTCGAGACTGCGTCACAGCCATCCTCTTCCAAATCAACTCTATCTACTCTGAGGCCTCCTGAAGAAGACGAGGTCCCAGAAAGGCCACCTCTCCAACCTCCATCCAGCACAAGGGTGATTGGTATGGCCTACCATACAAAGCCTCGTAAGGTGTCATCTGAATAGTTTCCTAAAAACTATTATTGTAGGAAAACTCCACAATAAGTATATGTTTCTCCCAAGAACCTCCAGAATCAATAATGCAAGATCTGAGAAAATCCTCAAGCACTTAAATCATGCACTTAGACTGGCCATCAGTCTGGGGATGATATGTTGTTCTCAAAAGTACCTGTATACCCAAATCCTTGTGAAGCCCCTGCCAAAACCGAGAAGTAAAATGTGCATCCCTGTTTGAAACAATGGAGTATTAAACTCCATGTAGACGTACAATCTCACTGATGTACAATCATCCCAGATAATCAACACTGAAGGTCTCCTTGATTGATAAGAAGTGAGAAACCATCATAAGTATGTTGATGACTACCCAAACAACATCATTCCCTCGAGGTGACCTCAACAATCCGGTCACGAAGTCCATCACGACATCGTTTCATTTCCACTCAGGAATGGGTAAATTCTGTAATATAAATGCTGGTCTCTTATGCTCTGCTTTCACCTGCTGACAAGTAGAATATCTCATAATGAAACCAGCAACATCTCTCATCATACCTAGCCATCAATACTGGCAATGAAGATCCCGAAACATCTTGGTGACACTAGGATGAACTTCCCAAATAGTGGAATGTAAATCCCACATCAGCTCATCGCGTATATCTACTGGCACCCATACGCATCTTTGGAAATGCAAGATCTCATCCTCGCCCATTGTCCATCCAGGAGGAGGGTCCTCTCCTGACACACTCTCCCACAGGACTAGGCCTTCTGAGTCTGATAGCTACCTCATCCGTACTCAATCATGAAGTGTAGAGGTAATAGCAACAAAAGATAGAAATGTTTGTCCCTGTTTGTCGTACACCATCAAATGCATCTTAGAGAACAGAGCCATAAGCTTCCACTCACTACTGGCCTCTTTAATTTCATGTATCTGAGTTCTCTTGCTCTGCGCATCCGCAACTTCATTTCCCTTACCAGGCGTATAGGCAAGCTCAAAGTCGAAGGACATAAGATACTCGACCCACCTGTGCTATCTCAGATTCATGCCCCGCTGAGTGAAGATGTATTTGAGACTATTGTGTTCAGTAAAAACCACAATGTGCTCGCCTAGAAGATAATTCCTCCAACAGCATAGGGCATGAACAACTACTGCCAACTCAAGATCGTGTGTTGGGTAGTTCCTCTCATGTGGCTCCAACTGTCGAGACTCGTACGCAACGACTCCATCTCCCTTCATAAGGATTTCTCCTAGACTGATACCTAAATAATCACAGTAAATAGTATAGCTCCTTCCAAGCTCTAGAAAGACTAGTATCGGTGGATACATCAACCTCCCTTTCACCTGCTGAAAGGTTGAATCACAAGAATATGACCATATGAACTTCGTCCCTTTCTTGATCAGACCTGTCAATGGTTCTTCTAGTCGTGAAATGTTTTGAATAAATCATATATAGTATCCAGACAACCCTATAAAACTTCGCACCTCAAATACATTCTTTGGCTACTCCTAGGAAACTAAATCTATCACTTTCTCTGGGTCCAATAATACTCCTGCCTCCGAGATGACGTGACCTAAGAAGTGAATCTGGTTTATCCAAAAGTGGCATTTTGAGAGTTTATCATAAAGCTGATTCTCTCTCAATGTACACAAAAAGATCTCAAGATGGCTAGCATGGTCCTGTCGAGTGTGAGAGTACACCAAGATATCATCCACAAAAACCTTAATGGAGGAATCCATGTATGAATGGAAAACTCGGTTCATCAACGCCATGAAAACTACTGGTGCATTCATGAGACCGAAAGACATAACTGTATACTCGTATTGACCATACCTACTCCTAAAGACTATAAGAGGTACATCTGATGGTCTAACGCACAAATGATGATAACTGAACCTCAAATATATATTCGAGAACACTTGGGATCCTCGAAGCTAATAAAAGAGGTCATCAATCCTTGGAAAGGGGTATCGGTTCTTGACTATCAACTGGTTCAACTTCTGATAGTCCACACAAATACTGAGGGTACCATCTGACTTCTTAGTTAACAGGACAGGCGAACCCAAAGGATATGTACTGGGTTGGGTGGAACCCTTTTCCTTTAAATCCTCCAACTATTTCTTGAGCTCATGTAGCTCAGGTGCTGTCATCCAATAAAGAGCAATGGACACTGATGTCGCTCCCAGGATGAGCTCAATTGAGAAGTCTATCTCACACTCTGGAGGAAAGCCCAAAAAGTCCTCTGGAATGATGTCCCTAAAACGGTCCACCACTGGGGGAAAGTCTAACTATGAAGTCCCCTGGTCATCCAAATAAAGACTAGAAATCTAGGTTGTGACTCCTCCTATCCCGTGATGATCGGGTCCTGCTTGACTCGCCTAGACAACCCACTCAACTCTATGAAGAAACGATTCACCATATGGTGATACGAAACTCACTCTGTAGTGATATCAGTTGATGAATGACTGAAAGAGAACTAACAAGTCCATCCCAATAATGACATCATAGATTTTCATCTATATGACATAGATGACCCAGAAGAAGTGACACCCTGAAACTTGATGAAGACACTCTTTGCACTGACGTACTCCAACCACGTTGGTCCCCAAGGGTGTGTCTAGAGTCAAAGTACCAGCATAAGAAGAGATATAGATCCCAAGGCTCTCGACATTAGAAATAAAGATAAATATATGAATAGAACCAGTATCGAAAAGATCTGAAGATAAAACTGAGGATACTAAGATCATACATCAAACTATAGAATGTTTGGGGTCCTGCTTTTGATGGGTCTACTCCACAGCGAACATCAGGCAAGTACTGTTGCCCTGCGACCCTGGCTGACTACCCTGAGCCGATCCACTCTTCTGTCACCGGTAACCTAGTGACTGACCACCACGTCTGCGACCTCCACCTCAGCCCAAACGGCTGGAAGAACTACAGTTCCCAGACCGGTAAGAAAATGGCAATGCATCTCCTGAACACGGGGTCATAGAAGAGCCCCTACAACCAGCCGTAGGTGAGAAGATTTGAAAACAACACTGTATAGGGACCATATTACCGCAAGATCAGTACTTCATCCAGTCTCTCTAGCACTGAGTCCTAGTATGCCCACTCCTCCTGCACCTGTATCATAATACATGGATACCAAAATATACACTCTGCTGACTCAGATCTCCTCGAGACAGCTCTCTGTGGCGCTTCTTGCTATCAGAAGGAGGAACACTAGCTCTGGAGGTCAAACTGCCCTGGTTCACTGCCACAGAATCCCTCATATTTCGCTTTGTGATCTGTGCCTGGTTAACAATAGATTATTTCGAAGTCAACTTAATGATTTTAATCTACGAGCGGATGTCGTGCCTCAGACCATCCTCGAACATCCATGCAAGGAGAAACCCATCGCCTCTTGGAATATGCGTGAAATGTTGTAGCTCATTAATGTGAAACGAGTACTCTATAACAGAAAGAGTACCCTACTCCAGGCTCATAAACTCGCAGGCTCGATCGGCCCTTACGGTCTCATGGTAGAAGAAATCATAAAAGATGCGCTGAAACACATCCCATGTCATAATCTACTTGCGTCCTGACTATGAGATCCCCTCCCACCACCTCTTGGCAGAATTTCAAATCATATAGGTCGCAAGCTTCACCCTATTTTCTGGAGGTACCTCAAGATGCTTGAAGATCATTAGTGTGGCTTCGATACAGAACTCTGCAGCCTGAGGTCCTCCATCCCTTTAGAAAGTAGGATGATTCTGCTGCTGGAAAACCAGCATTAACTCAGCCATCAACGGGACAGGGGACGACGCTCCCATGAAGGTCTGAATCATCCTAAGGAAACCCTCCCGGAACTGCACATCGGTTCATGTAACTAGTATAACTGATGGTGCCAATGTTGGCATAGCAGGAGGATCTATAGGAGGTCCCTGATCGGCCATATCCAGTGTTTGATCACCATCTAGTATCTAATGTACAACTGGAGGACATCTCTATTGCATAGCTCTGAAAGGTCAAAAGCAGGTCTTAGATCAGTATTATCAATGATTGAAAACATCGGAGTACACGAGGTAAACATGAGAAAGAAACATTCATGTTTTAAAAAACATGACTACATGGCATGTATGAAAACTGCATGATGCGTTCTCTTATTCCATTCACATGGGCGTGTAATTCTACCACAACTAGTTATGTAACACCCAACCCACATGGCGTGTTGTCCCACCACACGGTGTGTACTTGAACTCTATTCGCCAGCCAGAGTCTCCTTACATGGATAATGCACACAGTCCTTTTAATCCTAGAATACACGATGTGTATGACCTCCACACGGCATGTAATAGGAAAGGTTTCAATGTCTTGTGTTGTTCTTTACACGGCCAGCTACATGGATAGATCTACATGACGTGCTCCAAACAAACACGGCATGTATAAGAGAAGACAACACTGACCAGTGTTGTTCGTGACACGGCTGGGTTCCTAGAACAAGACTACATGGTGTGTTCGTACCAAACATGGCGTGTACTACATGAGCTTCCCCGAACCATGTTGTTAGTGACACGGTCGAGTAGACATCTCACTACTACATGACGTGTACTGACCATAAACGATGTCTTCCAAGAAATTTTTCACAACCTCGTGTTTCTACCCAGACAGTCAGTAACACAGTTTAAAAAAGACACGGCATGTATAAAAAATGTACACGCCGTGTATTCTGGGTTTTTCCTAGCAGTTAGTCAGAAACTTCTCTGACACCCAGAAAACACAGAAAACAAGGGTTACTGTGCCAAATTTCAATTTGTGATGTCCCATACTCCCGGCGAATAAAAGCTTGGAATCTGTCACAAGTCATGATAATGAACCAAGGCAATGGTACACCAATTTCCAGTCCATGATGGCCCATAACACCTCATGAAACAAAATTTGGTGTCCATTTTTTCAGATTACTACACAAACAATTTCTCTATTCGATAACAGAGATTGTATAAAATCATCTATCACAACAACATTCATAATATATAGAAAGTCTATCACAGCATCATTCAATCACTAATGCATCCTAGATGTCATGGTAAGAATGCATGGAATATGATTTATAAAATGAGCCTATGTGATTCATGAGATTGAATTCCCTCATCTCACTGGGTTGCGATAGAAATAAAACTAAAATAACAAAAACAGTAACAACACAAAGCATTTGAATCACTCTAGGTGAAATCAAATCCACTGTAAGATAGAAAAACCAAAAACTGTAGTAAGCAAGGTACATTGGATTTTCCCTATACACGGGTTAGCTACTCCCAAGAATAACTTATTACCAAGTACCTAAAATATCATATCCCTGGCTAGAGGCTCTAAACAGTTTGTCAAGAGAAAACAATTCCTCTGATACCACTTTCTAACATCCCGGTTCCAGAAGCCATCGAGAGGTTTCCCGTACCCTGTTGGTCACATGGCATCAAGTGCATTTCCCCAAACACCAGAGGCTGAAGACTATCAGTGAGGGCCTTGGGTGTGGTGGTGGGGAAACTATGCCCTCATTGGAAGAGTCCACAATGGAAAATAAACAAAAGAAATAGTGGAAGTAGGGAAAATTCCATACAAAAGTGAACAGTGGAAAACTGAATATGATATAAAGTATGAGCACATATATATATGATGCATGATACATATGTCTAAGAAAGCAACCAAACAAATAACAATTATGAATACAATACTAAACGAAGTAAAAATAAAATCAAATAAACTCCTCAGCATCGCATGCCATAGCTTGGTCCCATGCTCTCCTGATCCAATGCAATTCAAGTACCTAAAGTAGCTGGTCACTTTCCCTTATCTATACCTGCAACAACATAGTCTGTTTGGACCCAAAATCTTGTCACAAACACGGTGTGAGACTAAATCTCATTAGGAAACCACCCAATGATCTGTTCTTAACATTAAGTGAGCATATGGTAGTTAAAAGTACAGTAGGCAGTAAACAGTAATCAATGACTAGCAAACAGGAAGATACCCAATATTAAAAAATCTATAGATCAACAAGTAGTAGTGAAGCAAACAGCTAACCACAAACAGGAATCCCTCTGGGAAGTCCCCACAGCCATCCCATCTGGTCCTATCCATGATGTACCAACAACCTTCCTGGCAGTACACTCAGCTTAACCCCTATGGTTTGGTCATACAAATTAGAAGACTCTCTGAGGAAGCACACTCAGTCAATTCCTCTTATAGTCTAAGGTAGTTAGGGATTGTCTGATGATGATCACGCGGTCAATTAATCTTATAGCCCCAAAGTCTGGAGACTCTCTGACGAAGCTCACTTAGTGAATTCCTTATTTAGCCTCAGGTCGATCATAGACTCTCTAAGGAAGCTCACTCGGTCAATTCCTTATATATCCTAGAATTGGTTAAGGAAAATCAAACAATGCAAAGACCCTCCGAGGAAGCTCACTCGGTCTATCATCCCGTGGTCTATAATATCCAAGACACTCTATGAAGCTCACTCTATCAATCACCAATAGTATATAATGTCAATGAATTTGTGAGGTAGCTCACTCAGTCTATCCTCCTATAGTTTATAATATCCAAGACTCTCTGGGAAGCTCACTCGGAATCTCCCTTATAGTCTATAACATTTAAGTCTCTCTGGGAAGCTCACTCGGTCTATCCCATATAGTCTATAGAACTAGGTTCTCATGGCCCAATTCCATTAAGTCCATAATAAAGCTATATGGCCAATGAAAACCAATGTAGCTACTTGGCTACCCAGTCTATAACATAACAAGCATGTTAGGAAAAAGGGCTCCATCCTACGGTCACAAAACATGTAAAGTAGGTACTACACCAAAAGTCAGTACAAGACCAAATGTCATAAATAGAACAAGTATGTGAAAAACATCCATGAACATCAATTATCTTCATATATAACCAAAATGTACCTCTACACAAGCATACAAGCAAGGGAAGTACACAACATGGGTAAAACAGTAATCACACAATACCCCGTTCAAGGGAATTTATTGAATTTACACATAAACAAAAAGACATCAAACAGAAAGACACAAAATATATACCTGGATACTAGGAGATCGATAAACTTGAACCACGATGATTGATTCTCCTTAGAACGTCGATGATCTGAGAAAACATTTTAAAATCTCAACCCACAATATCTAGAGAAAGAGGGAAAATAATGGATTGAAACTCAAGAGGAAGTAAGAGATTACCACTGCAGTTCCAATGCATTCAACGACGGTCGATTCGGTGAATGGATGGAGGATGTAGGGATCAGAGGATGTTCGCGGCCGTACGAGATGCTCTCGGTCGTAGAAGCTGGAGAAGTAGACAATTATGTCAATTAGATGCGACCCCGACCCATCTAATGAAAAAAATACATGGAATGTACAATTGAAGTACACGGAGTGTACTTGGATTTTCCATATTCCTCTTTATGTGGCCTCCACATCAACCATACACACCGTGTGTATGGCCCGAACATGGCTAGCACATAGCCTTGTAGGACATCCAAGTACATGCCATGTATTTTGAAAATTTACAGATTCTCCTCTTATCTAAAAAAACCCCAGAAAAAAAGAAAAACATACATGAAAAGAAGGTTTGGGTTCATACATCAAAATATAATTGTTGTGTTAATAAGGATATACACTTATAAAATTAATCATAAATAAATGATTGGGTGGATACAAAATCAAATAAAACAATTTATACATTAAAGTTGATAGTGAGTGTACCTTACAACACTTCAATATCATTCACCACATCACCGATAGTGATATCATGTGACATACCTTTTTCTCTAGCTTTAAGATATTTCTTACATCTATCATAATCAATAGCCCATGGATTCGTGCATTTAATAGAATAATTATACATTTCCTTGCACTTGTAACATTGAAGTTTAAGAGATGCATTCTGTGTAACATTTACCCTATTTACCTAATTATCCAACTTTTCCATACCAAATCATTAGGTAAATACCAGATAAAATTATTTTCTACACATAGAAAATTTACTTCTCCTTTTATGATAATTTCCTCCATGTTTCATTCCATAAGATCTGAATATGGTAAAATCATCTTCATTTCAGTTCGGTCATTAGATATTCTATTAAAATAATTTTTTCTCTTATTATCTATCCCATAGGACTAAGGGGTTATACCAATCTCAAGTTCAACCTTGAGTTCACATTGAAAAATATCCTTATATCCCATAATGTCACTTATAGATAATTTTATTCAGAGAATTGGTATTATGCCACTAATAATTCAAGAAATTTTACTCTTATGTTGGATAATAAATCTAGAAGCATACATGCCAAGCCTTGTAAAATTTACTTCATAAGTACCAATGGATTCCACATCCTTTTTCTAATGTTCAAGGAACCCTTTCTCCATATTTTTCATAAAGAATATAAGGAATATACTTATTAAAAAAAATTCGTGATCTCATCCCATTCAATAGAATAAGTTTCATTTCATTGCCTCATATTCTTGATAATGTTCAAGAAATGATCAGTTTCACCTTCCAAATAATAGAATTCAAAAACAATTTTATAATGTTATTAACATTAGAGAACATAAAAATATCTTTTTAGTGGTAGAGATCCATTGTTCCGCCACTTATGTATAATAAGACATGGTGAAGATGGTGGGTTCTGCCTCATAATGGACTCAATAAAATTTTGTTCCCTCATTTTATTATTTTCAAGTACAACATGATTCATAGATTGAGAATGTTTTGTGAGAATAGCTAATATATTTTTAATTACAACTCCTATAAAATTTGGTTTCTCATGGGAATGATCATTTCATTTCCAAACACATTTATTATGAATATAGTACATTTGGGTTCCATACATTGACAAAAACATAGAAGGATAGTGTGATCAACACTAATCATAATGGGAAAACCACATAATCAAGAAAAAAAATTAATTTAGGATAGTTTAGATTTTATCATATGTTATTCAAGATCATTTATACAACACTGGTATTGTAAGCTATACATCTACATATACATTGTGATCTTAATACGATTTCAACATCCTAGTTTCCTCTAATTAATTATAACCTCCCTCTTATGCCGACAATAATGAACCAAATATTACAAAAATTGACATTACATAAAAATCGAGGAATATTAATTAAAAAATATAACAAAGACTTGATAGGATCATATAGGTATAATGTTTTTTAAAGCTAGGAAACATATTCATTTTCCCTAAATTATTTCATCGTAACTACATCCCTTTTTGATATATCATAATTAATACCACTCTTCATGACCCGGGGAGTAGACAAATATGAAAGGGATAGCTAAAATACATAGAATGGGTAAGAAAAGGATATGTCAGTCATATAAAATATTAAATAAGAAAATAATTTAGAAAAATATTGTCCTATATATGAAATATCTTGATATCATACTATGGGATTAATCATAAATGTTTATAATAATCAATGAACGTTGTCCCAAATGTCATGAAATAAGACATGAAATTTTTTGGCGTTCAAAAAATCATAGAAAACCATTTCATATTATTCGAGGATCATTTTTAAGTCCATTATAGTGGAAAATGTCAAATAATGAGCCGAGTTGACTCCTCATTCCATCCATATGCTAAATAACTCAGATAATTTCAAAATCCACCCATGTATATGTCATGAGATAAAATCATTACCCAATGATTTGGAGGGAGATATAGGACCCACGCATCTCATAATGAAATTATTATTACTTATTCAAAAATAACATAAACTATTCCTCATAACCCAAGGTTAAAATTGGTATTCTTAAAAATTATTCCACCAAAACATATTCTATGTAAACCAAGTGGATTTTATAAATATAATTCCCTAATAAACATAATTAAATCATAGAGAATAAAATGAAATTATACTTGAAATATAACCTTATTAAATAATTCCACCTGATCTTGAAGATAATTTTTATATAACACAAGAAGTTAGTTTTTGAGAAAAATGTACTTTCTTCTTCGAAAAAAATTTCTTTTCTCAAAATGCCATGAAATTTTAAACGAAAATAATTTATTTGAAATTAAAATTTAAATCATGTTGAGGAATTTTCATAGAAATAATTAATATTGAATACATAAAATTCTATTCATGCTGTATAAGTTAAAAAACACTCTCCGTGTACTTTTTCATGAAATGTCAAAAAGTACCTCATATCAAAAATGACATAATAATCCATTTACACCGTTTAATTAAAATTAAACAATGGGTAAAATTGGATCCAAAAAATTTTATAATAATAAAATAAATATTTTGGAATAAAAAATTGGAAACATGGTCATGTATGATAAATATACCGTAGTAAATACTTACATATAAACAATATTTGTTAATAATAAGAATGTGAAATTATACCTTACATTAGGTCTAATTTCCATTGTACGTATCTAAAACTTATTTATAATGATTTAAATAATTTAATTCAATTATTCATGAATCATATTAATTTTTATGATATCATTTATTATCATATTATAATCCATTTCTTAATAACATTTCATTATGGATTTTTATTCAGGTTTTACCTACTTCTTTTTCTTATGTATTGTTTCTCGAATAAGATCCAGTTCTCCCTCATAGATCATATTCATATCATTAAAAAATTATATTAACATTATATAAGTATAATTTATTCATTCTAATTATTTTTATAATCAATCATTAATGATGATCATGTAGAATTAATCACATCACAACGTCGAGATGGTAGGACATGCATATGCACGAGCGACAATTTCACTCCAATAATTGTTGTATGATACTAAAGTGAATGGTGTATAATATTTTAGAATCAATATCATGTAATAATAACCATAAAATATATTATTTTCATCATTATACCCATCCATGTACGGTGGTGGTGAAAAACTTATTACACCACGACATGGAGACATTAAGTGGATGTAGAAGAATAATGATAGTGGATATATTAATTTGTAATTAAACAACTCATGAAGTGTAAGTTAAAACAATGATGTTTGAATGAATCAGTAGATGAGATTACGTCTTCTTTGATGTGATTACTCTAAATCACTTCTTAGAGAACTTGAGTTTCCCTTAGAAGAATACAAGAAGAACTATAATGTTACTAGATAATTTGAGAACTGAAATTAACAAGTGATGGAAGAGATTGATGTCTCAACGTGAGGTGAATAGTTGATGGAGGAGGTGCTCTTTTATAATTGCTGTGAGGGGCCCTTTTGGGATCTCTAAAAATATTAATTTATAAGAAAATCAAAACACATGCAATAAAATAAAACATTCAGCAGTTTTGAATATAATAAGATATATGGTTGTCATATCTCATCCAATATATTTTATACAAGTTTTTCTATCAATTTAGTCATTAAAATTTTAATAAATATTTAGTTATTATATTTAATTGTAAACTATGGTAACAAATATTTCAATATTAATGGGTGGAATATTTACTTATTTGATGTCAATTAGAGATAAATAAATACCTTAGAACATTTTTAACTTTATAATTATTATTATATAATTTAAAAAAAATTATGATGTTTAAATAATTTAATAACACATTATGTTGATAAACAATGAATAAAGTCAATTTTGACAGTATTAAATTCAATGATATTTACAAATATTAAGATAACAAGTTATATAAAAAAATAATAGTTTTATTTTATTAATATTAGGTTAATGTAATCTAAAAATTCATTTCACATATTAATTAACTCAAATAATATTTTTTTAATATTATTATTAATATTTATATGATATTTCCTTTAATATATTAACTTTTTAATAAATTGTGTAATTATTTAATAGATTTATTTTTTGAATTAAAATTTAAAATAAAATTCCATTATGATGATATATCTAATATATTTCATAATATACTAGTAGTTGTTTTATATTTGGGAAAATTTAACATTTCAAATGTTAGAATTATTACAATATGAATGTGAAAAATATAACATCACATTAAATAAAATAACATAAGTGTCACATTATCTTTTATAAGGCCCCAAATTTACACAAACAGGACCCTTTGATTGATATTGTCGATTTTTTCTCTAAATATAATATTGTTTCTAGTGTTTGGGTATTTTTATGGTTATTTTCATTTTCATAAAACTTGTTTTTTATTTCTATTTAATAAATTATTTTTAACGTCATGAATGTAAAAGTCTAAAACGTTATAATATATTTCGTAAAAATTAGAAATAAATAATCATGATAAATAAAATCATTTTATATTTCAATTTTGTATTTATGATCTATTTTATTGTTTCTATAATAATATTTTAAAAGTGATATAGTTATGGAAATTTCAGTAAGGTTTACTTAATGTTTCTTCAAATAAAATAAATTAAATGTTCTAATTTCATCCAAATGGCTTCTAAAGGACAACATTTCAACCAAAGGGCAGTTTAGGTAGATACACACTAATACAATGATACTTATACAAGTGTTGTTCAATTGTATAATAGTATTATTACCATTAATTAACAATTTTACCCAATTATTATATTATAAATATTTACCAATGATACTATTCATAACCACCAAACTAAATAAATATTATTAAATAATAGAGAAATAAGGATTCCAAATACGTATTCTAATTTCAAATTTCAAAACACAAAATTTCTTTTAATTAATTTATAATTAATATCATTGTTGGAAATAGAGAACAAGTGTAAAAAGTTAAAACATTGCAAAAGGTTGAAATGTTTTTAGACTTGAATTCAATGTAAAATAAATTCTAATGAAATACATTATATTGGTTAATAAAATTAAAAATTATTTATTTATTACATAAATATAATATTATATTTGAACTATATATATTATTTAGATGGAAAAAGTTTTTTTCAATTAAAATTTCATTTATTTTTAATATTAATCAATACATAAATGTTAATAAAAAATATCAAAAATTTATTCACAGTGAATGTTTTTATCACAAATCCAAATAACATTTTTATATTGTCATATAAAAATTATTAATGTTTATAAATATTAATATAAACAGGTTCTCGATTGGATGGTGTGAAAATAGAATTTTTAATAATATAGGTTTGTATACATCAAATAGTGTTTATTTATACCCTATGACAAAAATATCTATTGGATGAATTTTAAAAAACTATTATTATGTATATAACTTATATATTTCATTAATTTAATTTATTAATAGTTATTCACTTAATTTATAAATACAAAAAATACAAATATATATGTGGTAGAATTTTTTTAAAAAATAAATGCAAACTGATGAACTCACCATATATTTTCCTAAGATAGTTGTATTTATTTTTTCTAACCTAACATCTTGGTTAATATGATAATTTTATACTATGAGCCTCTATTGGGTTGTTTATACTCACGATTTCATGATGTGAGAGTTACTAAATAATAAAAATTATATAAAAAAATATTTCATAATAACATATGGGTGTTACAACCACCACCCCTAGGTGCTCCACTCCTGGCTTAGGTAGATGGAGGATAGTGGAGGGGACAACTGCATGCAGTCAAGTGGTATGGACCAGCGGCTCTAGGAACGATCTTTGAAATGATCTATGTATTTTCTACTTTAGATGTAGAACTGATATACATAGGTGCTATTAATTCATTTCACACCAACTTTCTTTTTCAAGACATTGATATTATTGTTGAACAGTTAACTCAACCCTTATACATAGAGACAGATATCAGAAAAGACTCTACGGTCATACATCTATGCCGACTGTGTGACATAACCCTTCAAGGTTACTGTTTTTGTTAAAACATCTTCATGGAAGTGATAGGGCAATACGACATCATTCATGGTATGGATTTGTTATCCCTATTACATACCTAGATTAATTGTTTTAGGCATATCTCATGGTGTGTGTGGAGTTATGTAATGGTGTTTTCATTTTTAGGTAAAAGGAAACCCAAGAAGCACATGATATACTAATTCATCAGTGGGTACAGTCGATTAATCATCCATTGGTTAGAATTACCCTTAGTGTATAAATTTTTATGAGCTTTGAGTTCCCCGTGGTCGTGGTAATGTATGGGGATGTATTTCATTAAGATGTTCTTGGATTACCTCTCAATCGGGAAATCTACATATATATCAATTTACACCTCGTGAAAACACCATAATATAAACCAGTATATCAGATGTATCTTGTAGAGACAAACTAGAAGAGGGTGATATTGTAGGACTTAAAGAGTAAGGGCTTCGTGAGACCCAGTGTTTCACCCTAGGCATCCCTTGTTTGGTTTTCCAAAAGGAATGATGGGAGATTAAGGTTCTGCGGGGACTACCTATGATTGAACTAGGTGACCCTAAAGAACATTTATCCACTAACAAGGATATATGACCTCTATGATTAGTTTATAGAGGAACGATAGTTCTCAAAGGTGGGCCTTTGATCAGTTTATCACCAATTGTGAGTACCAGGCAAGGATATACTGATGATAAATTTAAAATATAATTATGTTTGTTATGAGAACATAGTGCTTCCCTTTGGCTCGACTAATGCCCACATAGTATTCATGGGACTCATTATCGTGATCTTTTTGAGATGCATAATCTCATAAGATTGAGTGGCAGTAGACCTAGCCAAGGCTAAACAAGTGTTAACACAAAATCCACTAAAGAATGTAATAGAGGTGGGGAGATTTCTTGGGATATATGGATATTAACAGAGAGACATACCTAATTTCTCCATGATATTAGAATCTATGATAGTTTTAACACAAAATGGTAATTTATTAATGTGGATAAAGAAGTTCCAGTAATATTTTCAGTAGTAGAGGAAGAGTTTGATGTGCACTATGATTTTGATATTTCTAGGTTTGGGTGTTGAGTATTTAATGTTCTGTGATGCATTAGAGATCAGACATAGTTATGTATTGATGTAGAGGTGATAAATGATTTCCTATGTTTCATTCCACTTGACACCACATGAGAAGAACTATGAAACACATGATATTGAGTTAGGAGCGGTAGTCTTTTTGTTGACAATATGGAAACAGTACTTGATGTGAGAGTCATTTTTCATCTACTCCGATTACACAATTATCAAATATATCTTATGTTAGAAGGATATGAATGTGAGCAAAAGGTGATGGATATATTTACTCTTAGACTATGACTATGTTAGTGTATATAATCATTGTAAAGGAAATGTGGTGATAGATACTCTTTGCATGAGACCTAGTTTGTAGTTTTTGAATGAGACATAAAAAATTTTGGCCTCATTACAGTTATTATTTGTTGATGGAGATTGAACTTCTTACCTTAAGTTTATGGTTGTTTCCCCCCAATCAGAAAATGTGTCTATGAGTATTGTCTTCGAGAGACTAACTATGAGACCTTACATGCTCATATGTTCACAAGGAACTCTCTTGATGGATATTCCAATGGTAGGGAAAACATCATTTTTTTATAAAAATCATAGTAAGTACTAGTGGGGTTACAATATGAGGTTTTGAGGGAGTCTCATATGTACTATTTAGTGGTACATACAGGTGTGGAAAAGATATAACATGACCTCCAACATCATTTTTGGTGTCCAGGGACGAAGAAAAACGTTACAGATTCTATTTCTATGTGCCTTACATGTATACAAGTGAAGGCTGAGCACCCACTTCCCGCAAGTTTTTCTCAACCCCTTGAGGTGACAGAATGGATGTTGGATGTGATATCGATGGAATTTATGATGGGTTTACAATGTATGTGTAAGGGACATGATTCCTTCTATGTGATTGTTGACTGATGCACCATGTCGGCCCACTTCCTAGCGATCTGTGAGTAATATTTAGTAGAGATCTTTTGATGCCTCTACGTGAAAGATATAATTAGACTCCATGGGGTTAAAGAAATTTTTTTTAATATCATGAAGATAATTTTAAATCACATGTGTGGAAGCGATTACATGATGAATTTTGGATCTAGTTACGCTGGAGAACAATGTTTCACTAATAGAAAGGTGTCCATAAAGAGCTGACCATTCAGGTTCATAAGGATATGATACGAACTTGGATGTTGTACTTAGGATTTATTTGGGACGCACACCTACCACTAATGTAGTTTTACTATAAAAAAAACTAATATAAAACCTTTGGTATGGAACCATTATAGGATTTTAATGGGAGACATTGCAGGTCAGTACATTATTGGACTCATCTAAGAGTGTCAGAACTGAAGGGTCTTGAGATGGTGTGGCCTTCTATAGATATGGTAAAGATCACCTGGGCACAGATGAAGACTGCACATAGCCATTAGAACTCTTATTATGATAGGTGAAATATGCCTCTATAGTTCAGTGAAGGAGACCTTGTGTTCCTACGAGGTTCACATCAATGAAAATTATGATGATTTTTAGGGTGGAATGTTATCTATGATGTTTATCGACACTTTTTAGATACATTGTAGAGTTGGAGAGGTGGTGTACCTTTTATCACTACCCCCAATGATAAAAAAGGTACACAATATCTTTCACGTGTCGGTAGATAAGGAGTTATATTATTTACACATCAAAAATCCACAACTAGGTATAGTTGGACATAGAGGATAGAGAGTTTTCTGTTGAGTACCCCTTATGGATCAAGGATCCGCAGGAAAGGATCAATCATGGGAAATTGATCCATTTTATTGTGTTTGGTGGAATCATGGGAATATCTATTAGATCACATGATAGCAAGAAGTTTAGGTTCATGCTCATTATCAACATATTTTTGAGTACGCTTTATTTTGGATTTTTGGGGACATAAAGCCCCAAGGTGAGGAGATTAAAATTCCCTAAATTTTCTATATATTAATTTTAAATATTATATTGATAAAATTTGAGATGAGGCACTGAGATTTTGTGAAATTATAAGGCCCTAATTTCTTATAATAATTGTTTTAAGAAAACAAAAAATTCAAATAGAATGAGTTGAGAGTTTTCTACAAAATGGGTAATAACATTTAAATGGGTGGACATTTCAAAAATATGTGGCCACATTTGTGTTTAGAGTAACGGTATTACCATAGTCATTTACTATAATTGGATGGTGTGGGTCAGTTGTGAGAAGTAGATTCGTGAATTTTTATGATGAAAATAAATTGAAATATTTATTTTATTTTTTATTGAATTTCCAATGTAGTGTTTCAATGATCTTCTTATATTTAAATAAACTTGTATAAATTTATCTAGGGTTAGGATCATAACTCTATAATTCAATTGAGGCTTGGGATAAGAAACCCCAATGATTCCACTTAGAGGGAAGAAGAAGAACTGTGGATTGAAGATCAATGATTTCCATCGATGAATGATCTAGCTAGTAGAACTTGATCTCCAAAATTAATATATCCAATTCCCAAGTAGGATATGTTATATTTTTATTCTATCCCCATTCATAAATTCAATGATGAAATGGAATAAACCAATGAACATGTTTATCTGTGGTTCGATCATTCCTTAGAATATGGGTTTAATTTATGGGGTTTACAAGGTTTAATTATAGGGATTATTATATTCAATGATGATCATTCTTATGAGAATATATCAAGGTATGAATGAAAAATATCTGTGGTTTTTTCCTCATATTTTATCCTTTTTTATTTTTCTACCCATTTTCTGTGTATGTTCTTCATTATTTGACATGTTTATGAATGATTAGTCATCAAGCCTTCAGTTCATGGTACAATGATCCAAAATTGAAGATCTGACCTCAGTATGACCTAATAGAGGTGAAATGATGGAGATGTATGAATATAAGCTAATATGTAGTAATTTTTCGTTGGGTGGTTTTTTGGTGGGTGTATTTAAAAATATTTATGATAATATTGAAATCCCAAAACATGTAAATTTAGTGATAGGGGCCAAAAAGGCAATAGATATAAATTTTTGAGGTGAATACACTACATAATCAGAACTCAAGAGATCAGCTCGGGTGTAGGATGATGAAATCATCATTTTGGAAATTCTAGAATAAACGGAGTGTAGTATGGGATACATGACAAGTATTCATCATCAGAACACTTAGTGTGTACAAGGTAATTACATGTGTATGGGGTAGAGTTCGTGGTTTCCCTACACAACATGAACTCCCACACACAATTTTTCATATAACATATAAACAATCTACCCCTTGTGCTTGTACACTACCATATATACACGTAATGACAATGTGTACTAGCACATGGATTGAGTACCCTTGCAGACATCAAATGATAGGATACAGAATGTAAATATTTATACACATCATATACCCTTCATCTACATGACTTAATTTAATTGACCTAGACCATTTTACATGGGAAGTACCCAGGGTCAAGAGACACATTATGTTACCAACCTACAAGAATTGTAACCCTTTCAATATGGATTGAGCAACATGTCCCCCATATCAAGGAAGAGTTTCATTAATGATTCTTTATTATTCTCATTTCCCTAACGGTTAGTGTGTATCATTTCATACTCATATGATTATGATCCCTTTATAAGGTCTTCATCGGTAGAGTTTTTGGAATCCCCTTAGAGGCCGAGAGAAGATCCTCTATTCATTATTTCTAACCTAGTTAGAGTCTTTAGTATTGATGTTACCAACTTCATCATGTGTCGATCCTTTACATAGATAGATAATCTAGATTGAGTTTTTGGTATTACCCCATAGCCTTGTATGTGATCCTTGTATTTGTATTGTATCTCCCTAGTTAGATCTATCAGCATATCTCTTTCTTATGATCATTCTCGATGAGAATTACTGATCAGATAGGCGTCATCAGTGATATCATACTCAAGAGTGTTTTCTCCAAGATGTGTTCTTTGTGGAATATTTAGACTGAATCCATAGTGTTGATATATAGTAGTTGTGAATTACATCTAGAATGTGTGTCTTGGTCTGAGTATAACTGGATATTCGTGTTATATGTGTTGTTGACATATAGATGTGTATATCAAAATATATATATTTCATTTTTGTATATCATTGTAGTTTTGGGGTGTCATACTGACTATTTTTATACTCACCCCTGCATGGGTTGTTATAACAAATGTTGTATCTTATTATGTCAAGTGGCCTTTTGATGGAGTCCTTGGTAGATGAGGACTAGAATTTGCTTTGTGAGATTAGATATGATGATGTGTTCCTACGACTACTGAATGAAGTCCATGTAGCTTTGCATACTCGCTGGACATATGGATTATAGACTAATTTTTGTCGTCTGATATTCTGGCCCAGATTAATTTTTTACATTTGACTTTCCCATCATACTCTACTTGTTACAGTGGAAGGAATTCATATTGTGCATAGTGGGGGGGGGGGTTATTTTTCATTATATTGTGATCATGGACATGTGTGTGTACATGTATAAAGGCACTACCTCCCATGTCATTGATATGACTACTCAGTGCTAGTCACTAGCCCCAAGTCTATTAGAGGTTGGCATGGGGAGTCATCGAATGGGACCTATCATGGCATGTTATATAAAATCCCCTTACAGCTATCTAGATCCTTATGATATAATAAATCCTATATTACTCCTACAAAAACTAAAACAACCAATTGACATACCCAAAATACGCACGCTAGTAGAAGACCCTTAGATTCATTAGGGGATTACTCCTAGGGAGTCCTTAGATTCTTTATATATTACAAATAATTAGTTTATTCCCTATAATAACCGTAGAATATCATCCAATTTATCCATCACCACTCAGGTTACTTTCTCTATGGTTCTCTTATCTCTTCTTTGATTGTCATGAATACTAAATCTAGATTCCTCCAATATAAGTAACACCCCTGAGACTTGTCTTCATAGTCAAATCATTCACATACATTGCATCCATGTCGACCACCTATGAATTTATTAGTTTTCACATAATAATGATCTTAGATATGATATTCAGACTCAATCAATTCTCAAAAATAAAATTCATGAAATTACTATTTGTGAGGAGATTAGAAGATACATGGACCCACTAAGTATATGTGGCCTCTTACTCCAACACTAAATAATCACTCTATCAGATATTCAGAAACTAAAGTCTGTTTCCCTCTCTCATGGTCATATGGTTGAACTTTCAATTGGAACCCCTTTTGAATGTGGTCAATGTAAATGTCTCATGATTCCCTGAAATCACAGTCAACTCCCACAAATTTCTAACCAGTACTTCTAGAAGGTGAATGGAGAATCCCACAATAGAGGACTTAGTGGAATTCATGAACTCATAGATCTAATCAATATGATTTGAGCATTTCTTAGACTCATTATGTCCCTTGTCTCTATATAAAATCGGTTCATTATTTCTCGAGGAATCTTGAACATGGTCTATGGTATTTTTGTGCTGACGACTACTCACGTAACCCATGGTTTGGGTCACACAAATCATGGATTCCACCAATGGGGGAAATGGGGGGGTTCACTAGTAGGGTACTCTATAAAAAACCATATCTAATAATTGGTGATTTATTATAGGGAGGCATTTTATATAAATCACAAGATTCATTAAGGATAATCCAAGAATAAATCACAAATAAATTTAAAGGTATCTGAAAAAAATCCACTTCTCAAAAGATAAGCTACAATGCCAAATAAGGCTAGCGTAGAACCCAATAGGTATAAAATACCCAAAAAAACTCCATATGATTCCATACATTTGGTACCACATATCCCCAAAAAAACATTATAACGTGGAAAATAATAAGATCCACAATACTACATGGTTTCCTTTCCTTTTAATTTGTTTTTTAATGTAAATCAACAAATATAAAAAAAACCATCCGAAGAAAGATGTGTTGCATGAATCCAACTAGGATACCGCCATGGATATTTTTATGGAAACTACCATGTAATTAAATAAAATTTTGAAATAATTTTTTAAACTAAACAACAATGATTATGTAAAAATTAAATTAAACTGAAAAAATCCATTTGATTTTCATTTTTTAAATTAACTATAGTCTTCCAAAAAAATTATAAACATCGATCAAATAAGTAAAAAAACACAACACAAAACCTGATCAAATAAAAAAAAGAAAAAAAAGGATAATAGAATCTTCATCATATAACCATATAAAAAGAAGATGGAAAAATTAATATTACATATTATCATAGTAAACCTAAAATAATGATGTGCATAAATCCTATCAACACATTTGGTATCATTAATGTAAACCATGGGAATTAATAATCAAGCAAATCATTAGTTTGTAATCAAATATTCTAGTTAAGAAAGGATGATCTCATTTTATTTCTTGGGACCCAAATCCAAAGGATCAAATAGTATCTTGGAATGTGACATGGAAATCAACATTATATTCCCCCATTAATGGCTCAATAGTAGAATAGAAAGAAAATGAATGCTCGAATGGTCTTCCATCCGAAGGGTCACATGTTTCCTCGAATAAGACACTCACTCACATCCTAGTTAACCCATTCACTAATCAGTCACTACAAAATTAAAAACAAGTTAATATATCAAATAATACATAACACAACCCATATTATAAAATATCCCAACCTTTTATTCAAAACACACTTCCAAATTTGAAATTATTTTTGAAAACATTATACAAATCTATTAGAAATTATTGAACCACTTTGATACATTTATAAAATAGTTTGGGAACACACATTCCACCCCCATATTGAAAATAATAATTAAATACCCATTCCTTCAAAAGAAATCCATGAAATAAATCAATAATTGAATAAAAGATAAAATAATAGAGATTGAAATAATATAAATCATATACGGGTAGAATTTTAAAGTTATTCCATGGGAAACACCATTAAATAGAGACACCTATATGGTATTTAGAAAAATAAACATTTCCACCATGGAAAACCACCCATATCAGGTAGAACATGACCACACACACATATATTCAATATGATATCAAACCAAACCCCCATAAAACTTCTTATATTCAACAAAAACTAACTCTAGTGTTCGACACTGACACCAAAAATGGAGGACCAGGGATTGAGGAGGGGGAAATAATAAAAAATCACTGATAAATATTATTATAGGAAAAAAATATCAAACTAATGATGTGTATCACATTGTAGTAGGGGGATGAGGTCTGGCCAATGGAGGGGGCATGTGCTTTATTGGAAATGGAAAAATAACCCTGAAAATATAAAATATTGACATAGTCATTTTATAATTTTTATTATTTATTATGATAAAGATAGGGTCTAGTGGTTTGGACAAAAAAATTGGAATATATTGCTACAACCTGGAGGGATTCAACATATAAAATAATTGTATTCATGTAATTTCTTCATTTATTTCATGATTTGAAAAACCAATCTAAAACCATGATAAATAGAACTGTTAAAAACTATAGTACCACTTGCGTGGACACATCATAGTTTATGCAAACCTTGTGTGAACCATTTACCCCTGTCTATCTTCCAAATATCTCTTTGTTTCAATTAATGGAATATGAAGACTCTAAGGGAACAATAAATGATAAATTAAACTCAAAATTAGATATACTAGTGACCGGGAAGGTGACACATAGGATAACAACTGTCAGAAATTATGAGATCCATAAATGTGGTTGTCAATTAAAAAACAAGAAAAAAATAAAAATAAGTATGAGATGTCCATTATTCATAAAACAATACCCAAAATAAATTGATTTCATTAATCTAACCCTTTTTATTTTTTGAAAATAATAAAAAATTTACTAGTATACCAATCTTTAAAAATATACTTTTCTCATGAAGAAGAAGAATCAAATTATCATCATTGAAGAAAATAAATACTCAATACCACCTCTAAATCGAAAAAATATGACTCAATACTTTTATCAATGTAGATTGAGGATTATTATCTAGGATGTCATTAAATTTGGAATCATTAAAAGTAAATCAGTTCAATTTCTTCTAGAATATTAACTCAGAAAACCTTTCATATTTCTTTAATCACAAACGAATATATTTATTTTTCATAAAAAAGGTGACATTTTGGACATTTCAAAAAAAAATTAGGTTACATTGTCAATTCATCACAAACATATATCCTTATTTAGAAATAATTAAAATTACCATGGGGGTGGGGTTTCTCAAAGAAAAAACAATAAATATTCTTGGTAGGTTGTTTCATCTCAATTCAAAAAATATATCATGCGATATAACATTGGTGATCATTTCTACCAGATTATCTTTTGAAATCATATAGAAAATTTTGGATTTTAATTGAATCCAATTTGTCTGTTATAAAATGGTAAATAATTTCAATGTATTTTTATTATGAGTGTTGAATATTATTTTTTATGGTCAACATAACATTGATTATCCAAAATAATATTCAATGGTGCATGAATATCATCTTAAATATTTTATAAATGGAAATGGATCTAAAAGACCTATGAAACTGTATATGTTGTCACTGCATCCATTAAATAATATTCACTCATGTTAAATGGATTTCTTTTTAGTCTACCTTCAAAAATAGTAGTAACCATCAAATATCATAGCACATGATGCGGGTTGAGAATATGTATAGTCACCCCCCCCCCCAACATGCATCCATATATATACGAAAATATAGATCATTAATACACCTATATAAAAACTCATAATTTACTATTCCTTTTATTTATATCTAGGATATTTTAATTTTAATATTGTGTTAATCCTTTGGTTGACACTAATAGCTTGAACATATAGTCACTACATATGAAATTTCATGTATGGAAGGTGTGAGATACAAGTGGTCTCTAGTCAAACATATAAAAATCATTCAATCAAACATGGTTCGATGTATAAACATGATCAAATTCTTGAATCCTGATGTAGGTGTATAGACCTCCATTTTATATTTGAGGTCTAAAATTATTCCGATTTTTTTTGTTTTTTTTTTCAGAAATAGGGATATTATTTAGTGTTTTCATAATTTATGAGACTAAACTATATCTTAGTTCCGCCCTCATGGAAATTTCAAACATCTTCTAAATTTATAAAGAAAATTACTCTCATAATAATAAGGAATTACTAGAAAAAATTATGTCATCAACATTAATAATCACAACCAGTGTATCTGAGAAATCGATTTTTATTTATATATTTCTTTCAGAAAAAAAAATATTTTTATCAAAGAGTCATCCAGCTCAGAGAACCAGGACCTTGGAACCAACTACAAACGACAAAAATACTTCATCAATATAATAACCCTTCTACGATAATTTTCGATAGTGAAACCTTTTCTTTCTTCAATGATGACTTCTTCTTCTTCAATATTCCTATTAAAATGCAGACATTGTATACATTTGATATAATATGTAATTCTTATAATATTTCACAAAAATAAACATACTTATAATATGAATTATCGGTTCCCAAGTGAAATTATCCCAAAAATACATTTCTTACATTTGATAATAGCCTTTACAAACATGTCTAGACTTGTTCTATATGTCGTCACCATTCTTATTCATTTTGTTCTGGACAAGACATATGGTTATAATCACATTTTTAGAGTTTAATATGAGTATTTTTCCCAAATAGAATTCATCTAAATTTGAATGATTTTATAATTCATTTATTCCACCCATAATTCTTGTTCATTAGCCTCGGTCACTATTCTAGGTTTAATCTACGATAAAATAGTTGTGTTATGTTTAATCGTTAGCCTTAATATTTTTTAAACATGTGATATATAATTAAAAATGATATTCTTGGTATCAAATTGTTTCCTAATTATATGTAATTGATTTCTAATACCCCCAATACCATCTTCATCATCAATATATCACTATGTATTCCTATTATGTTTTCTGTATGATTATACAATATTTCTAATAAATGTAATTGGAAATATACTTGTTGTATCAGATGAATACATGATGACTAGTTTTACCAATAAAATCAACAATATTTAAATCTATATAATATAAAATATTATGAAATCATTTATTCTAGAATTTTAACTCTATTACATTATATTAATTCAACATAATTACAACATCATCATTATTTTCATCAACACTTGGAATAGTATTACCTTTCATATTAATATTACAATGAAAATTAAATATAATGAAATATTATATAGTAGTATTATATTGGAACCATATTTCTTAGGTTTTATCATGTCTATTGGGTCTTTAGAGAACATACTTTTCATTACTATAGTTTCGAAACTAATCATTTGTTTCAGCCTCGATTCCTTTGATGACTTTGGGGTACCCATGTTTTTCGTGATAATAAGATTATAGGGACACCTTAAGGAATTTGGGCCATATCAAGGACTTCAGGAGACCTTAAGTCCTTCAAGAATCTTGTGATGCAGATGAAACCAAACTGGCATACAAGGAACAAATATTTGGATGAGGATCAATGTAGTTTCATTCAGTATCTTAGATCTAACCGGTCATGGAAGATTGAGAGGGTATGTTATTTCCATTAGTACAAAGCCTATAAATCTCTGCACAGGAAAACAATCCATCCAACCACACAATGGTGGAGAGCAGACGTCAAAATATATTATTGGGAGGTGTATCCTCATGTTGTATGTTTGGGATGATTTCCACTCTGAACTTCTTGTAATGCAATTTTCACAAAGCCAATGGCCCATATAATGGTTCCCTCGTATCCCATAAAATGATTATTATTGAAAATAATAAAAAATGGAGGCATTTGAGCCATTTAGTAATTTTTAGATTATTTTATTCTACCCATTTTAAAAAAATTACTATTTTATCTCTCGGTAAAACAATCATGGTGTATAGTAAAAGTCATGTTACACTATTTCTTGATTCTATGTTTTAAAAGATAAATTTTATATACATCACATGTGTATTCATTCTCATCAACTGATCATTGTTTTTTAATAAACATACATTGCTCATTCTTAGCCAGTCTTGTGTATATTTTTAACATCATGATTTCTCTAGATGTTTTATTCAATTCAAATAATATTATATTCTGTGTGAATTCATTTTTAAATTTATTGAAATAAATATCCCAAATAATTGAAATATATCTCATAGTTCCATAATGATATGCATGGTCTCATTACAATGGTCTTTTGGATGTAATATCCACCATTTTGTGGTCAATATAAGTTAATTAACACTTTTGAAATGTTCTAAACATTCCATCTATATCTATCATTATTAGGGAAAAATATCATATGGGATAACATTTTAAAGTATTTCTCAACCATTTAACCCTTGGTTCATGATCATTATCTTCCAAAACACGTTCTCATCATTCTTGATTAAGTACAATGTTGTGTATAGAACACCAATCAAGAATAAGTTTCTATTTCTTTTAATTTATTGAGAAATATTTTTTACAACAATTTTAATATTAAATATCCATGTATTTATTTTTAATGTTAACTCATTATCATTTCCAAATGGTTGGATAAATGTTTACATGTTTTTTTATCACTGCAATATAGTGAACATGATTTTATTTCATACTATGAATATAATTATAACAAGTTCTAATACCTTTTAATTTTCATAGAAGATTCATTTCCAAATTTCCCTACTCATCCTTTATGTTTCTCAATATTCTTCATAATTTTTGTATCACCGGCCACATGGGAGGAACACTGACTATCATTTTTTATGCATTTGTATCTTTGTTTTTTTTAAAGAAACATCTACTAAGAACATGATTCCTCATTTTACACTGAAAATTATTTTATATTTTCTTTAATGGATACCTCACCAGGTAATCTTATCATACATTTAACTCTTTTATTCCCCATTGGATGATATCTACCACACCTATCTTCAAGATGATCACATTTGTTTTGAGATGTCATCATGTGACCAATTTATATATATTTATGGATACTTACACAATATGTTATCTTCTCACTATAATTTCTCCCCATATTTATCTCATTCTACCTATTAATGGCATGTTATACTCACATGTATAAGCTTTATGTTCTCACATTTCACAACGATAATAATAACAACAAAATCTGAATTTCCTTGAGAGACCATGGTTATATATGGAAAATATATTTCCAAAATTTGAAATTTTCTAAAATTATTATCTGTTATTAAATTTACAATTATTAACGTAATGTTAAAATAATATTATTCTATCATTAAGAACTTTTTAAGTTAATTTTTATTCAATGTTTTTAGTCCAAAATTTTCAAAATTTATGATTTATAATATAAATTTATATATCAAGATTTCTATAAATAAATTTATCTGATGATGATTTCACTAACAATATTTTATCATGTATGAAGGATTCTCCCTTAACTCAATATTGATTTTAAATCCCCTACTATTCATGGACATGTGTTTCTTCAATATCAAGAAATTTTGGCCATGTATATGATAATTGATAATCCATCAATTTTTTATTTTCATCTATAAAATTTATCATTTTTTAATATTGTATTACACCTAATGAAAGATTATTATTTTATATTACACGAGGTGTATCCCTTTTTTCATGCACATATTTTTCATAATATTGTTTCATGTTCTCTCTTACAAGAGTATTCTTCTCTTTATTGACCTTGGTGTTTACCGAAAGGCTTGTCATCAGTTTATCTTTCAGAATGTATTTATAATATAATTATACCGATTCATATTCATTATCATTATATCAATCAATATTATTATAAACATCATACATTAGAATTGTAAATAATCATATTTACCTTCATCAAAATCCCTTTTACTCAATAGATCTATTCTATAGGTTATTTGAAATATCTTCCTTCTTCTAGTATCCATTGAGATTAAACTAAAATATTTCAACACTACTTTCATTGAGTTTTTCATCATCGTTAGATTTGCAGTTTTCTCTTTTCTTATATAGTGAATTTACATAAAAATGTTCAATTCTATAAGTTTGAAAAAAAATCCTATAAAATCTTCTTATATTCTTCCTTTTACCCTTTGAAACATTATAATAATAAATTCAATAACCCTTTAATATTCATTTTCATTCTCAGAATCATAAGTCCCATCAACATCTTCATTATTTCTATTTTTTGAATCTCATGGAATAAAAATCCATATATTCTATTCCATTTTTTGATTTTCATATTAATAAACATACAATTATAAATGATAATATTTTTTAGATCATCAAGATAAATATATTCTCTCCCTCCAAGTGAGAAAATTCTCGTAATAAATCCATTTAGTATGTTTTTACTCAATTAATTAACAATATTGGTGTCATCAATTTTCTCACTAAATAAATGAATTTTAATCACAGTTGTATTTGCTCATGTAATGAAAAAATAAGCACATTCATCCTCTTCATTTTTTATGTCATCAAATTTTCTTAACTACTTATGTAGGTTTTCTTATCACTCTTTCACATTTCGTGCATAACTTCTTTCTATCATATTGAAAATGTATTTTTATGATTTTAAAAGAATAAAATTAAATTTAAATTTATCTAATATTTTAATTAGAATAGAATTATAATAATTTTAAGAGAATTTCATATTTCTTGTGTCAGAAAACTCTATTTGACCATAAATTGAAAATGGTGTAGATCCCATTATTATTGCATCATGAACACCCCAACCCATAGATAAGAGGTTTGATATAATTTTATTCATCTACTAGTGATTAGTTATTCATTCTAATTTAGGTACACCCTTGAAATAAACTAATTTGATATTATTTATTCCCCAAAGGATTAATTAATAGTATTATAGAGATAGAATGCCTCTGATAGAAATTAAAATTCCTTATTGGAAAATTTTCTTATCCTAAAAAAATATGTTTAGATTTAATGAAGGGTTGTATTTTAAAAAAAATAAACCATTAAAACCTATTAGATCAAGATCCAATAAAAACAAAACCAACCCACCATCAGAAGATAAATAATAAAATAATGATCGATCAACACACACAATATAACAAGGGTTGAATCTAGTATAGAAACATACTTCATACCTTTTCGGGTTACATTAACCACCAAAAATTAATTTAACTATATCATCATGTGAAACCCATTTACAAGATATCTTGTAAAATTACACAAAACATGTTTGGAGTCACACCCAGAAACATTGTATTCTTCTACAAAACAAAAAATTAATAAAAAAACACAGATTTTTATAACCAACAAACCTGGTTGATTCTAAAATGATGAATATATATCACCTTCAATGAGCATTAAAAATATGAATGTAGGTGTTATTAGTACTGCAGAAATGAAATAAAAAAATATATTCTTAAAGTCGAACATCAAACTCGTGATGATGTGATGTTTAGTAGATGATGATCTCTATATTTGTATATAAACCTCATCTTTGGACTCCACTATTAATTTTTATGCATCTCTTTCTATAAAGACACTAATATTAATCAACATAGAAAATATTTCTCTCTTTCTTGGCGCATGTTACTCATCATTGGGTATCTCTATATCATATCTCTACTTTTTTTCAAATATATTAACCCATTTTTTTAAATAAAATACAATTGACTTTCTCGAACCATGGTCTGTATAACTATAGTCAACTTCCACATCTCCATCATGGAATACAAATATAACGCATAATTTTATATACACATAACAATCATAATGATATAATTTTTTTGAAATTTATTAATATAAAAAACCTTCGTGTAGATAGACCAAAATCATCATATATTTTAAATCAACTACATGGATCTTTCCCAAAACACATATGTAGCAGTCAACAATGGAAAATTCCTATGTCAAAAAATGCCTACATGAACCCATTCACTAATGTGGATCTATAATCTATGGGAATCAGATCGATATGGGGTGGAAATGTCAATGAGAACATCCAACATGCATTTTTCATTCCCAATTTAAATTTTTAGCTCAAAATACAATGTTATTCATCCATTTAAAAAATCATCTATAGAGATTCAAGAACCCATAAAACTGAAAGGTAACTCCTCCATTCAATCTCTATACAATCTAAAAATCATGATCAGATCATGGACCTCCCTTCCATGTTATTCAATGACATAAAAACCTAATCAATAATCACTAGTACATATTATATACTTATATGTGGTTGGAAACAATTCATATAACCTAGAATTTCATTAAAACTTGATATATATTCATGTTTCCTCAAACAAATCCATAAATCCATTAGGTTCATTAAAATAAAAAAATAACATTGTGAAATATTTTTTTGGAAGATATTCAATATACATGTAATATTTTTGTTGAAGTTCCTATAGAATATGTTAACATCTTACATAAATACTTATCATTATTAGAGATAAAAAATGAATTTACTCCCCTATTCTCATAATTTTTTTCACCATTTTGAGAATAGATAAACAAATATAAATATAGTCACATAACCCTGATCATATCCACAAAATGATTATTACATTAATTTATTTTGAATATATTCAACATACACCTATGTATGTAATCAAATATCCACTTCTTTAATATTTTATGACAATATATGTTTTTTATGAGATATTTAAAAAATAGCTTTTATTTTAATGTTACATAGAAAATCATTTATGTATTAGATTCATAAAAAATAATATTATAATAAAAAATATGTATACTTGTAATAAAACCCATTCTAAAAGTAGTGGTTTTGTACTAAATCTATAATATTTTGTTAAACTAACATCTAAACTTATTATATTCAGCTTCATTAGGGGAAACTGAAATAATATTTTACTTTTTACAACACAAGTAAAGTAATTAATCACTATATAAATAATAAGTATTACAATTAATATTATTATCTATTAAAAAACCTCTAAAATAATATAGTGATTGGATGTTAAAAAACATATCACTGAGTGAAAAAATAATGAAAATTTCAAAGTTCATATAAGTAATAGTAAATCAATTATAGTGAAATAAAATTAAACTCTTTAAGAATAACTAGAAATATCACACACAAGCACATATAGAACAGTGTTTTGACTAGATTTCATGTAATAAAAACTTTGATATTCCCAACATAATATTTATTATTTAAAAATTTCCCAAATTCTTAAAGGTTAATTTTAAATGACGTACCTACTAGAGTACTTATAGTAGTGTCCATGTTAAAATAAAAAAATTTAATAAAATATTTGTTTTAATTTTTCAAAATTAAGGTTATTCCATTTTTTTATTTGTTATTCAGAATAATAGAATGTTTTCAAATAAGTAATTTTTTGTATATTAGATAACATTTCAAAATTTCTCAAAACTATATGCAATTGTTTTATATAGAATTAAGAAATATTCATAAATATTAATTTTTCTATTGTTGGGGAATGTAAAAAATTGTTGATAAAAAGATTAATATCATCCATTTCTCTTATGGATTTATTTTGATGAAAAAGTAATTAAATTTTGTCATAAATGATCTTATAGATTTTATATATCATTAAAGATCTATATTATGTTTATAAAAAATTATTAGATAATTTTTAAAATCAATTTTATGTTCCAATTAAACATTATAATCTTCCTAAACATAACCTCTGTGGAATAATTTCTTTAAATAAATTTTAATTGGATTAAAATTAAAATAGTTTCCAAGGGATAATATAACACAAATAAATGGGAGTCTAGATACCAGATAAAATGAATTTTTGTATAGTATATTTCATGCTTATAATTAGAAAACATTATATGTGTCTTATGTTATTTCAAAACATAAAATATTATATATTATAATAATTTTAGAATATATTTTTTATTTTTATAATAAAAATATCATTATGATATTTTCATGACCCACCTTCACCATGATGAGGGAAAGGGAAAAAAGATTTCTAAACCTTTATTTCCTCAAGTTAGAAGAGAGATAATGACCCCTGAGACTTGCCTTCAACAGTCCCCAAAGTGGCGACTAGCACCAAGGGTATACAATCACACATAAAATGGAAATAATTGCCATTTTTAGTTAGTATGATCAAGAGATAAGATATTACATCGCAAAAAATACAAAAACTAAAAGTAAAAGTAAATCACAAACAATCATTTCTTATATGCATGTTTCAAATAATAAGTACTACAGTAAAAGAAAACTCCAAAGGTAAATACCAAAGATAGAAAAAAAATAAACAACAATTGTCCAAATGTCCAAACTAGTATGGTCCCGCATGGTCTTAGAAGTCCTCCTGGAAACCGAAATGTAGTTTTATATATGTAGGGTGAGTATACATCTATAGTCAGTATGGAAAACCAAAACCTCTCGTGCACAAGAGGAAAGGCATTCTACTGCGCCGTGAGAAAAATGAGATAACCAAAGCACCTAACAAGGAAAATATCCACCCAATCCTCACCATGACAATCCCCAAATAATAAAAGACATGTAAGATAATAGTAATAACACAACAATGTTTTGGTACACTGCACCACATTCCCTATATTTATTGTGGACATTATACGCATCAGACCTTCCCTGCAATTTTCAACGCATTTCCACTACTATAACCCCTTCCACACACACCCAGGATACCACAACCACACATCTTGCCCACAATAACCTGGGAAACAACCACACATAACCATGCCCGCAGACACCTAAGCTAAAATAACTATTTCCAGGCCTGAAGACACCTAGGCCCAAACAACTACTGTCACACCCGAAGACAACTGGGCCTCATCCTGATGACACTTGGGATACAACCTACCCACACACACCCAGGTCGACCACCAAAACTACCCATTATGATGAATTTTGGGTTATAATGGACCTCAGTCCTTTACATCCTACTTGAAGAGTCTTGGGATACTCGGGAAGGGAAGCATAAAAGGATTTAATAACCGGCCACTAATAAGATTGTTTGGAAAACACCATCCCCCATGTAATGGGGGTGTTCAACATGAAGTGATCAAAATGGGTGTGGAATGAATAAGAAACATGAAAACTAAATTATACATATTGGTATCAAGCAATCATCCCAGCCTAGGAGTTCCAATTCCACCCCAAATACTAACACCCTCGTTATAATTCATTCATAAGAAGCACCACAACCACAACTATGTCACATCTCATTCCCAAAAAATAATTCCCCATTGAATTTTTTTCTTGTTTTCATATTTATGTGATTCCATTTTAAATAATTCTTCACTACCGGGAAAATACCAGGCATAGCCACCATCCAAGGAAAGAAAAACAACCAAGTAGCAATTTAATAATTCACACTCGGTTCTTATGAAACGTCACAACAACCAAAGTTATTCATGAGATCCGTAAAAGTACTAGAACAAACACATGCCCCACCATATATCCCCACATAGCCTTAGAACCACAATCCAAAAACTGCACCACAACATGGGAACTCATCCCACCCATGTCACCCAACGAGCATCAAGCAGATCAACCACACACATGTCACTAAAACAAATCAAGGAGGATTCCAGATTCAAGCACACCATTCATTATGTTCCATCTTTTGGTTTGATAACCTGGGGTGATCACACGAGGTTGTTGTTCACTGGACATCAATTTAATCAACTATGTTTACATGATTAACACATTTCGATGTTACAAACATTCAATCATCACAAAAGACAAAGGTCCATTAGTGCACATGTAAGGACCACAAATGGCCAATATTTTCACTGGAAATAAGCCCAATAAAATAACAACATGTAACGGCAGATGAAATAGTACACTAGAATCATCAAACACACCCATTCATTCATTAAATGTATGTTCATTATCATTGATATGGTTTCGTTTTACCAATTCCTGGGGGAAACATATTTATACCCACCCCTCATGATAAACAATAATGAATGAAGGAAGAACCCTACCAGGATGATCAAAGGTCGATGTTTCTCTCCACTCCCCAAGAATTGGGTAAACACAACTTGTAGGGGAGGAACTCCAAAGACACAAAAGGTGAGAAGAAAAGTTCCAGAATAGGTGCACCACTTGCCTCAAGAAATGGGACTCTAAATGCACCATGGAGAGAAAGAATCCATCCAAGAATAAATGGAAGAATTAAATTGCGATAAAAATAATTGATCTGATAGTTAAGAAATATTAAAATATAATTGACATTAAAGGAGGATCATGGTTTCACCACATTTTTAGGTGGGTACACAGAATGTAATTAATTTTCATTTAGTAATTCTCATCAGATAGGTTTCTATAAAGACTATGAGTCAAAGGGTTTCTTTTAAAGAGAGGAAAGTGTGTAACGGGGGTGGAAGTGGAATGTCTGAGAAAAAAAGTGGGACCCCGAGGAAAATCCACACTTTTGTGTATGTCAAGGGTCACCTAGCTTTTAAGTGATTTTAGATATAATTTATTGGATTTTAAATGGAATTTAATGGGGTTATTATAACATTTTTACATAAAAAGATTCATTGTAGGTGCACAAAAATTACGAAATAGGAAAATAAGGATGAATGGTATGAATTTGTTTGGTGAGGCATCATAATAGTGTCGTGGTCATTGTGCCCCTATTTTGGTGTGCGACCATGAAGATGTGACCATCGTAGTGCAACGTCACGTTGCCACCGTCATAGTGCCACAGTTTTGGTGAGACACCATCACGGTGCCACGGTCACGGTGCCACCATATCAGTGTGTGATCATGACTAGTTCCACCATTTCGATGAATCTTTTTGATGCAACCGATTTTCCAGAAAAATCATTAATGAGCCACTGCCCGGGCTGTGACATCAGATACCTCTCAATGTATTATCTCCCTCAAGAATTAAATTTTACCGGAACTGAATAGAGGGGTTCGAACAACTACCTTGGATGATTCCTCTCATCTTTATGCCTCATAGATATCTAGGAACACCTCCCCCTCGAGTTACCACACAAAAATATAAAGGTGTCATTGTCTAGACATTTTGATCAGGGGGAAAATTCCCCCATGTCAAGATACTATCTGCATTGGGAAACACTAACAACCTAAACTAGTTTAATTTCATCCACTCTAATGCATCTTGATTAAGGGTCGGGTCCTCCCTACCCCACTTCTATGACCCTTTACACACATTTAGAGAACAAGGAAAATGACACATTCATAGTTAACAAGGAAAAGAACTGCATCACGAACAAATACAAAACAAAACAGAAAAAACTCAAAACAGCTCTGGGTTCTGGGCACACATCTGTGCGTCCCATTCTCAGGTACTCTCCCAGAGGCCACCATGCCTCTAGAACACACAAACTAAGGAAATGGTTCTTTCACGAAGCACCTTTTCCTCACAATCTTCAATCCTCAGTAGTCTCTCTATGAACATTTCATCTTCCTTGATATCCTTCTTTCCCTTTTCTAGGAAGTTTGAATCATCATGTAGATACTGACATTATTGAGACTCATGGATGAAATCAAGCACTCTCAGTAGCAGTGGTGGTAGTGCTAGCTGATAAGCCACATCACCGACCTGCCGCAACACCTCAATGAGTCTGATGAACTTGGGAGAAAGCTTAATCCCCCTCTCGAACCTCTGTTTTCCACGCCTAGGGGAGAACATCCAGAAAACATGGTCCCTGGCTTCAAACACCAACGGTCTCCTCCTACTATCATCATATGACTTTTTCCAGTACTGGGCCACCTTTATCCTCTCTCGTATAAGCTGAATATTTTTTTTCATGCTCTGCACCACTTTTGGGGAAAGATCATCTTCTTCACTGATATCTGTCCAGCTTACGGGTGAGGGACACGACCTCCAATAAAAATATTCGAATGGATCCATGCCAAAGGTAGAGTGATAAGTATTATTATAGTAAAACTCTACCAGATAAATTTATCATGCCAACGATCCCCCAAAGTGTAAAACACATGCATGTATCATATCCTCCAACTTCTGGATGGTGCCCTTCGCCTGCCCATTTTTCTGGGGTGGAATGCAGTGCTGAGGCATATCATGGTGAAAAAATCATGTTTCAATAAATTACAAACCCATGAGGTAAACCAAGAATCCCAATCATAGACTATGGACCTCACAACACCATCCAATCACACCACCTCATCAACGTACCATTTTTCTAAGGCATACGCAGCACTCGACTCCTTCATTTCCAGGAAGTGAGCTGATTTCGTCAGTCGATCGACCACTACCTATATGATATCACATCCTCCCTTGATCTCTGTGTAGTACTATTATGAAATCCATCAGGATGTCATCCCACTTCATCTCAGGATCATTTAAAGGGTGTAACAGACAACTTGGGATGCGGTTTTCAGCCCTCACCTGCTAATAAACGAGGCACTTCACCACAAACTAGGCCACTACCCACTTCACCCCAACCCACAAAAACTAACCCCCCAAGCCTTAGTACTTCTTTGAAACTCATGGGTGTACCTCTAGTGGTGAGTTGTAGAACTCACCAAGAACACTCTTGTGCATTCTTACTAGGGCAAACAACTCTCCACGAAAAAATAACCGATTCCTCCTATATTCCGACCATCCACATGGAAGATCACCCTAACTAACACAATCGCACATCACATCAGCCTCTATGTCCCCCCACTGAGTCTCCTCCACAAACCACAATAGATTGGACGTCATTTTCATCTAGAACAAAGAGCCTCTACCATCCTCTACCCTTGTATCAAGGTGTCGGGAATCCAAATCCTCCATTGCCTTCCAATCAACTATTGACTCTTGAACCGTATCCTTCTATGACTTCATGCACAATAAATCAGTCACCACATTTTCCTTTCTTGATGTTTATTAAATCTCAAATTTATAGTCCTAAAAGAACTATATCCACCTTCATTGCTGCATGTTCAAGTCTCACTGAGAGGAGATATACTTCATTCTCTTGTAATCTTTGAAGACCAGGATGCACTCTATGATGAGATAATGCATCCATAACATTAGTGAGAACATGACCCCTTCAAGCTCTATATCATGGGTGGCATAGTTACGCTAATGGGGATGTAACTACTTTGACCTATAAGAGATCAACCATGTTGTTTCATTGTCAGACACCCTAGACCTTGTCCTAAATCATCACTAAATACCTCAAATGTCACTCCTTCTTCTGGAAAACTCAACACTGGGTCACTCTCCAATTTTTTCATAAGATAACAGAAGGCTTCCTATCACAATTCACTTTATACAAATGCATGGACTTTCTTGGTCATGGATATCAATGGGGAAACAAAATGGGAGAAGATGGGCACAAATCTATGGTAATAACCCACTAGACCCAAGAAACTACAAACCTCCACCACATACATGGGTTCTGACAAAGAATAAATTACTTCAACCTTTGATGGATTAAATAATATTCTCTACTAGGACACCACATTTCTAAAGAATTTCACTTCTCGTGTCTATAAATTGCAGTTGGAAAATTTCCCGTAGTGATGGTGTTGTTAGAGGACCTATAAAACTGTCCTCAGATGCTTAGCTTGATCGTCCACTAATATTGAGTAGATCATGGTTTAATTAATGATCATTACTACAAAATGGTCCAGATATTCTTGGAAGATAGAGTTCATGAGCCCCATGATCCTGGACGGTGCGTTCGTAATGCTGAACGACATGACCATGAACTCAAAGTGCCCATATATGCACCTAAAAGTAGTCATTGAGATGTGTCACTCCTTCACCGTCAATTGGTGATTTCATGAGCATAATTCTATCTTGTAGAACCATCATGCTGAGTTTAACTGGTCAAAAAGGTCGTCTATCTTCAAGAGAGGGTAACAGTTCTTGACCGTTACCTGATTCAGTCTTTGGTAGTCTATCCAGAACCAAAATCCACAATCTGCCTTCTTTGAAAACAAGACTAGGTAACCCCATGGAGACACACATGGTTGATTAAAACCCATCTTCATCGGATCATCAATCTGAATCTATAACTCCTATAGCTCAGATGGTGCCATCCAATAGGGATTTATCGATGTCAGATGGGCACTAGGGTGCAAGTCTATCCCGAACTCAACGTCCTGTCTAGGGGGTAGAGTTACCATCTTATAAGGGATATCATCAATGAACTCACTGACAATCCTCAAGACATACACCATCTCGGTATCCACCGACTCTACTGACAACTTTCAAAACAAGGAAAAAAGGGATTCACTCACCGACTACCCTCCTGGAAACCCCTATCACCGACAAAGGTCACACGTTGTTCTTCCACATATGAAAACATGAACCTTCATTGGAATTAGTCGATAAAATCACAAACAAAAATGAACAATTCAATGGCTAGAATGAAATTGTACGGTTTCATCTGCAGAAAAAGAAGGTACCCACTGGACTGTTGTGGTCCTAACATCAGTATACATTCTCAGAAAACATGAGACAAGTTGTTCTAACCATCAACTGTCATACTCAAAACAAGGGATATGGGAAGTCTCTATTCATCTAGACCCAAAGCATGGGTGAGAATGGTTTCAACAAAAGAGTATGAAGCTATGAAATAATTCCTGAAAGCTACAAGAGTGCTGAACAGAGAGATTGTACCTCAAATGACTTCCAGCCCTACTAGAACTGCTACTTTTGTGGCGTGTAACTGCCCACTCCCAGCTCATCTACCCCTTGAATGTTGTTCGCCTCCCCGAACACACCCTACTCAAGGACCCTGAGGAGAGACCTGAGGTCAGCCTCCTCCTGCAACGTCTCCTCTCAATGGAGTGGAAGCTTGATTTCCCTACTGTTGCTACTGAAAGTGTCTGGCATGAAACTGATGCTGCTAAGATGGGTGCTGGACCAAACCAAACCTACTATATTGTACTCCGTCTGAGCACTAATTCCAATGGTTCCCACAGCTTCCAAAAATGAATAATATCATTCTGGGGCATTAAAAGGAAGGGCATGGACTGAGAAATCAAAACTGGAATTGGGGGTGGGCTTGCTCCCCATTGGCCAACACCTAGAAGGACCTAATTCTGGAGGCCTGATGTTGATGGCCTTTCCCATTGACGAGCCCAGCTGGATCTCCTCTCGTGGAACACCTCCATGTGTGTGCATCCTATGCACCACATCAACCTTCTTCTAAACATCATAATATGTTGGTAGTTTGAAATGAGTAACAACATAATGAAGAAAAGATCTTAGTGGCTCCTCTAAAAGGCTCTCCCGAGACTCCTCATCCTGAAAGAGGTTCGGTGAAAAGAAATGGATATCCTTGAGCTTGATCCCCAACACCCTCACTAACATACTCCTCTACTTATGGGAGAGTAGCTACTGCATATTCTTAGCCTTCATTGTGGATGAGAGGTATTCCTTCCAAAACTTCCTCTTGATGCCAGCCCATGTAACCTCAACCTCCCTCTCCTCACCAAAATAGAGTGTCCACCACTGATGCGATGCTCCCCACATCTGGCTCACAGTTAGAATAACCCAGTACTCCATCGAATCTCGAATCAAGATGAATTCTATCACTATCTCCTCTGGCTATATCAATGTCTCTATGTCCGAGATGCTTCCCTCGTACTCCTCGAGGGACTACCGCTAAAAGTAACAAAGCTTATACAACCACTGGTCATCCTCCTCCTCTCGGTCAGCACTCTGCTGATCATCTAAATCAACCTATTGAACCTTGATCGGCCGCACTACTCATGGAGGTCATCCAGGTGAAATAGATTCAATTTAAACAAGGAATTCCTAATCTCAAGCATTGTAGAAGATTGATTTTAATTTTTCATATAAATTCAATTAATTTAAAATCCCTAAAATACCCAAGACAAACAAGAACACAATCCATTATGATGCATGTACCTTTCCTAGGGTCTCAACACTGCAATTAGTGTATCCTCACTTGGTCATTCCGTAGGCCCAGAGTCCTTGAATCGGATCACGGGGGGCCATAAAATCCTATGTCTTAACTGGTCCTCCCTGACCTATTTCACACACTATGATTTTCTAACATTATTGCTCTACAATACCATGCAATCCTCACTGTTCTTAACACTGGACTCCATCCTATCTATCAACCTCTTCAATTGATACCATTTTGTCATGAACCACCTTCACTAAGAAGAGCGAAAGAGACATAATATTGAATAAATCTTCCTTTATCATGTTGAAGGTGAGATAATGACCCCAAAGACCCACCATAAATAGGTCCTAGAGTAGCAACTAGAACCAAGGTTATAGATTAACAATTATAATGGAAGGCATTTCCCATTTTATTTAGTACGATTATAAAATAAGATAGTATGTCCCCAACAACACCAAAACATGAAGTAAAAGTAAAGACCAAACAATCCATTCCCATATACATCTTTCAAATAATAAGTAATACATTACAAGAATACTCCAAATGTAAATACCAATGAAAGGAAAACAGTAATAGAAACTGTCCCAACAACCGAACTAGTATGGTCCTTCATGGTCCTCAATGTCCTCCTGAAAACCTGAAAGTAGTTTTATATGCGTAGGATGAGTATACAGGTATACTCAGCAGGGAAAACTAAATGCTCTTGTGCACAAGTGGGGAGGCAATTTAATTCCCCGTGAGAAAAAGGTTATAACTAATGCACATAGAAAGGAAACTATCAACTCAAACCACACCAAGGCACACTCCCCAAATAATGCTAGTCATGTAAGGTAATATTAACAACACATCGATGATTGGGTACCCCGCAACACCTTCCCACAAGTTATTGAAGACAAACTCAGTGTTAGCCTTCCCCACCCTTTTAATTTTAGTCCAATTTCCATTACCCGCCCGCACACACCTAGGCTACAACAACCACATATACCGCCCAGAAACACCGTGGCCACAACCACACGTAACCACCCTCGCTGTTAGGACCAAAAGGGGACTACATACCATGAGGGGGGTGGGGGTGAATCAGGGTATGGATATTCTATTTCAAATTTTTTTTTGACCCACTGGTTCTTGACCACTATATTATAAGGGTCACTTTGTTTTCCCTTATGTGTGTTTATGTTGACCACTTATTTTTTCCTTTATCTGATGATGATTCATTAAATGCAATGTATGATGTAACCAGGAAGACACATAGATTTTTACTTGGTTCACCATCACTAGGATACGTCCAATTAGCATACAACGATGATGTGTCGCTGTACAAAATCCACTAAAGCTCACTGCCAATTTACAATGGTCAGGCTAGATTACTTATTTTCTCTGACTCACTGCCTTTTCAATGTTTAGGGTCAGCTCAATGCTTTCCCAAGGGTCACTCCCAATTTCTACCTCTCTGGATCACTACCGGTACAGAGAATAACCTTCTTTTTCTTCCATTTCTCAATGCACTTGCAAGGTATCCACTCATAGTTTATAGACCATTAGGTCTCTTAATTTTCATGAATACATGCATCCTTGTTGACGCTCCTTTCCGTCACAGAGTCTAACTACTCTAAAAGGGAAATACCTTAGTCCAAAGTGATTCATCCTTTAAAGAAACATCAAAAATCGACAAAGGGATGAACAAGGAGAACATTTACCATAGGTCACGCAAGTTCCCTCATGGTCGTTTAAGTACACATGCGTGCCGCCTAGTGGTCATGCAAGTATACTTGCGCGACGCCTTATGGTCGTGCAAGTGACTTGCGCGACCTAAGTGATAACTGCCATGTAACCACCCGAGGTCTTCTCCTGTCTATAAATAGACCCTGTGCCCCCCCCCCCCACTCGGGGGGATCTTTTTCCAAAAACTTGGATTGAAGCTCCTGATGCCCAAGTCTCTTCTCAATGCTTCCGTAACACTTCTAAGGTAATTTCTTACCTAGAACGCAAGATCTAAAGAGAGGGAGGAAGGCCTACGTGTTGAAACTCAACAACACTTGCACGCCTAAGTGGCCAACCCTTAAGGGAAGTGGCCACACTTGCGTGCCGCCTTACTCCTTCGATAGAAATTGCGCGTCCCTTTTCTGGAAGAACCTCAAGAAGATTCTAAAGGCTTTAATAAAGAGTCACTCAAGTATTTCAATGCTGGTTGAGCATCGTGAAAGTACCCCACACATGTCGCGCTGGTATACCTGTGCAACCAATACTTGCGTGTCGACGCATTACTTGTGCGCCTTCCAAGACTTGCGCGCCCTACCTTTTTGGGTGCCCATATTCCCCATTTTTACCCCTCTTAAGCCATTACACCTTTTCTTTTCAGGATTCAGTCTTCAAGACACTCTTTAAAGCCATTTATGGCATGATTTCTTGATTTGACTTCATTATCTGAAAGGAATTCTGTGGAATATCTCTCAAAACATAGTGATTTATACACTAAAGATTGAGAGTTTATTAATTCAACCTCATCCTTTAAGATGAGAGAATCCTTAACATGGGTCTCCTTTTTAGGAATAATCCTTAGTTATAAGTCCTTTAATTTGGGCATCCTTTTCAAGAGTAAGACACAAACCTGAATCCTTAACCTGGGTCTCCTTTTCAGGAATTATCCCCAGTTATAAGTCCTTTAATTTGGGCATCTTCCTCAAGAGTAAGTCCCAAATCCTAATCCATAACCTGGGCCTCCTTTTTTAGGAATAAGTCCTAGTCATAATCCCTTAACCTGGGTCTCTTTTTCAGGAATAAGTCCCAGTCATAATTTTGGGCTTGTTTTTTAGGAGTAAGCCCCAAGTCCCCTAATTTCTCTTTAATCGGTCCTAATTTATGTTTGATCTGGGATTCCTTCTCAGGAGTAAAACCCAGTAATCAATCCCCTCCTAATTTGGGTTTCCTTTTCAAGAATAAGTCCGAAGTTAGATTATTAAAATCTCCATGAAGCACATATACCTTTACGGACCAGGTTCCTAGATTTTCTCCCAAAAGTAAATCCTAACCTTCATTTATCTGGGCAGTCATACATACATAAGCCCCAAACCATTTCTTATGATTACATTTTTCATGGCCCAATTGTCTATTTTATTACCAATACCTCTTGTTTCTCACACCGAGCATGACTCACGTGAGCTTAGAGACTAAAAGTAATTATGACATCCTTCTTTGAGCCATCAATCATAAACATTATACACCCTTATTCGAACTACGTGGGTTCTGATTCCTTTTCCAAAACAAAGGATACGTAGGTATCCCATCTACGGGTTCGATCCCAACTCTGAACTAATTCATGTCCTTCTGAATGACAATAAACTTCAAGTGCCCCACTGAGTGGCTTTAAAACCATCCTGGTCATCATAATGACGAAGAAACTTTTATATAAATGTTTTGAAGGATACCATTGACCAAAAATCTCTAAATAGATATAGATTAATCTCTATTGATGAAGAACCTCAAATACATATAAAAGATTCTCTAAATTTCTTACATATTTAATCATTGATAGTCAAAATTGAAGGAAAGCTCATTTTGTACTTGGTAATGTAATAAGGATTCATGAACATAAATTAAATCTATAACGAGTGTCCCGTATTAGACAATAATTCCCCTCAAAAAGGTGTGATGAGTCCGACATCCCATCCTATCGACCAATGAAAATTCCTAAGCCTCATCATTCCACAAGATAATGAGTGCCTACCTTTGGAAAGTAGGTCCAAATGGATGTGGAATCATTGGATGTTTCTGGTTCTACTAACAAACCTGTTAGAAACCGATCAGAACGTTTGAATCTCCCATCCAGGAGGTCATCCCTGAATTCCGAGGGAAACAAAAAATCGTGAACCTGACGTGAATCCTTAACCATGTTAAAATGATATTTTACCTATTTGTTAAGACCCTATTTATAACTCAATAAGAGGGCTAACAAAAAAAATCATTGACATGTGTGCTCATCCAAAGGATGATGTAGATTAATTTATCTTGATTACATATGTTATATCAAATAGGAACTATTTTCCAAGATCTTCTGTATTTCCATAATGGCTGCTCTCAAATTCACACCTGTGAATACTACTGCTGCAAATACCACTGCTGCTATTCCTACTGGATCGTCATCCGCACTTAGGATGACATCACCTACTCAGCGTCTTCAACACTGGGTATCAAATCCGCTGGTTAAGGAGTACCGTCAACACGATACCATCCCAACTCTGGAGGCTCCCTGACAGGCCCTCTAAGTGAACAAGTCACACAGGTCGTCCGGAAAACGACGAATAGTGATCAAGAGGCAGGAAGTGCTGACTACCGTCTCCAACTGTTTCGGGTCGTTATCCCCGGAACGCAATTTCCATTCACTCCCTTACTCTAAGGAAGTGAATGAGCAGGTCCCTCAGGGCCTTAATTCAAAAAGACAGGAGTCCTTCCCGAGGGCTCCCATCAACAATCACCGCGAGACTCGTGCGGCAGTGCGCCCTCAACATGATGAGGGTACCGACTCCAGGCATTTGGCTCAAGTTCCTCAAACCCGAGCCGGAAAGACGAATATCCAGAGACGGAATCCGGTTAACAATGGGTATGTTTTCATTCCTGCCATCTCCGGAGAAGTCCACCAACCTAACTTGGTGGCGAACAACGAGCAGGCACACACACCTGTCCGTTTTAATTCCGTTGTCCAGCAGACTCGTCGGGCAGCATCACGCCAATCCCACCAGGCAATTCTGGCAGAGTACTATATGTAGGAACATACATCTTCTTATACATCATTAGTTAGTCAGCAGGCTTGCTTGACTACATATGATGGATCTCGTCAACCGCGTTTGGTGAAGTGTAATCAGCAGGTACATACACCTGCAAGTACTAATCAAGCCTACCAACAGTCTCGCTTAGTAGCGCATGGAGAAGTCAGTCGGAAAGCTCCGACGACAAACAGGAGGCAGACTCAACTCTCTGCCTCCACACTAGAGTACTGTCAGGATTCACTGACAGGAAAAAGAGGACATGAGCAGGCACATACACCTAATCCAAGCATGGAATGGACGTATATCCCCGTTCTGGCAGCTGAAGTTACGAAACATATTTTGTCAATGGTGAAAGAGAAAAAGCAAATTTCTGCTCATATTTTGGATGCTTGCAAGGATATCATAACAGCTTCAGCATCATCTCAGGGAAAGACACATAAATCTATCCCTAGCAGTGGAGTGACACATCAACTATTCAATCTGGAACAGACACACACATCAATTCTTGTCCAAGAGGGTTATGGGGCATACTCCCCCATATCATACGGACAACCATGTCAGGCACATACACCTGATTTGAGTGAAGATCGTCAGCCTAACCTGACCATCTTTTCTGATCAGGCACATACACCTGCTCAGAGAAACCAATTTCGTCAACAAGTGGTTTCCAAAGCGAGTAATAAGGCATCTAAGAAAAAGATCTGCCCAACACAGTCAGGAGATCAAAGGACAATCTGTAACAAGGCCTTGCTCGATGCTGGAGTTCATGAATCCCTCATACATTTATCTGTTGGAATTAAAGATTCTACTCCCTCAGTTCCCAATAACGGGAACATTAATTCCAAAGGTCTTCAACAGACACTTCCTCATGAAGGCTTGCTTCGTGAAAATTCGGTCAATCTTGACATTTTTTCTTTAGATGAGAGCCACAGGAACCCTCTATGTGGTCAGAAGACTAAGGAGCAAGAGATCTCATCTATTGCTATAACTCATTATGGTGGTCCTCCCCATGATGATGAATTTCGCTGTGAAAGTCCTCTCTGCAGTAGTGATTCACATTTCCTGGAAAATACTCCAGTGGACAATGTAGTGCTGAAAAAGCACTCTTATCTTGCGGCACTTGAAAATGCGAAACTAGTCATGTCTGATGCTTTATCGCTAGCAAGTGAAATACTTTCTCAATCATAAGATAGCCCAGGGTGTAGTTCATTCTCCGAACCACCCCTAAGTCATGCATCATCTAGTTTGATCAATGATATCTCTACCAAACTTGTTGAATCCGATGAAGCGACAAGGAAACACAAACTCTGGTCAAAACAGGTAGAAGAATCTTTATTTAATGATGAAGGGGAAATGCTGAACATGAAGAAAAAACTGGCAAAAAGTGAGGTACCAGTCATGTTTTGGCCTTTGGCTGACTCCTAGTATGACGTTCCAAAGCTATTGATGAAAGATAGAATCCATGATATTCATCTCAACATATGGAAAACACGTTGTCAATTGAATAAGAAGGTATTATCTGATGATGAATATGAAAATCATCTTAAGATATTAGAAGGACTACAACATCAGATTGATTTGGCATCTCTATCAGTTTCTCGGTATCTGAAGGATGAAAAGCAACAGAGAATCCTTCAAAATTCATGCCTTGGCGCACTAAGAAAATTGCATCAGTTAATTGCCAATTCTCCATCTGGTGTTCATATCAGAGGATGGGGTGTCCACATAGCACTACATTTCACAGTGCTTTCCTGTCAGCAAAGCCTGCCGAAAATGGTCTCATGCAATGTTATTGCCCATGGCCGGCCACAGTCAATGGGCTTTGTTCATAATCAAAAGCTTGCTCAAGAACAGGCTTCAACTAGTTCCCCTCAAAATAAAGAATATAGAGAACAAGTTGTTGAATTGCTCCTACATCAAGCTGGAAAGAATATTGCACAAGCCTCTCGTATGGAGCAAACACATCATCAAATGACAAAAGTTTCGGAAATCATCCAACATTCTGTTAAACCAGGTGATAAAGTGGATACAGGTTAATGCATCCAGCTAATTTTTGAACTAAGATTCACAAGATCAAGAGAGCTTTTAAGAAGGTCTCAGACATAGCATTTCAAGAGCCACCCCAGCTTTCCAGACTGGGGACTCCTTTAACCCAACCCTCAGAGTCAACAAATGGTATTCGAGGAGTTGAGCGGAAGAAGCAGGAACGTCCCCAGTTTACGTGACTGGGGACTCTTTCAAATCATCGATCCTCTTATCAGAGAATATCGGTCTTTTCTCGATTGGGGAAGAATCCCCAAGAGGAACGAAGATCCAAATTATCAGGAGATTCCCTCCATGTTATAGCTTGTCAAGAAGTTCCTAAAGGATTAAATCAACAAAAGGCAATGTCTCATCAAAAACATGAAAGAAGACAATATCATAGAAATGTTGATAGAAGGGATGTGATGCATTATGCATCAATCAATGTCATCAATGTCGTTGTTGCTAATCCACCAGGGGAGACTCACTCAGGGGACTCAGATGAAGAACATCATTCTCAATAAAATGTAAGCCCTGATACAAATGAAGAAGGTGTGCGTACATGAAGTCAAATGATTACTCAGAACCTAGGTAATCCACTTCCTTCTCTCCAAAAAGTATCCAACAAAGGTAGGGGAAAGAATCAGGTTACATATCCTTCCTCTGGAGATGGTCAATCACTCTCATTGGAGAAAAGGATTGCACAATAGGAGGAAGAAATGAAATAATTATGAAGGTTGAATGCAGAACTACTTCAGAGTAGTAGTATTATTAAGAATGTTGAAGTCCGACAGCCGAAGGAATTTATTGTAGCTACTAAGATGGATCAAGAATATATTCCTTTATCAGTACACCCTCAGAGGTCTAATCCTATGGGTCAAACACAACAACGGTTGGCAGTGCTACCATCAGTTGCAAAACCAATCACCACATCTGTCCAAACTCTATTCATTGCACCTACCCAAGACCAAATTCAACCTGATATTTCTCAAAATTCAATAACTACTATTGAGTCATTAATAGCTCGGTTAGAAACTATGGAAGGGAAATGGGCGCAAGTTCAACCAGAAAAGAATGTTTATCCTGAATGGGTAGATTCAATTTATCCTCCATCCAATTTTGGAAACCCTGTTTCCCCTACTTTCAATGGATCAGGCGACCCTGAACAACATTTGGCGCATTACGTGTCTTGGTGTGATCCTATGATGGGAACTCCAGAGCAGCAAGAAGTAGTGAAACTCAGATGCTTCGTGCGAACCATGCATGGACCAACTTTTGTCTGGTATACAAGCTTGCAATCCCGGGCAATTATCGGAGTGGAGGATCTTCGCCAAAAATTCCTTCTTCAGTTTAGCTCAACTTTTCCAAAAAATGACAGTTTTCATTCTTACAAACTACAAGCAAAGGGATAATGAAAGAGTCTCTGATTTCATTGCTCGTTGGAAGGGATTAACATATTTCCTGAGTTTAGCACTCCCTCAGGAAGAGCTATTGCCAATCTGTGTGGAAAATTTGTGTGATAAATTATGCACGCCATTGATCCTTGTAAAATACATAGGAGGGTTTCGAGACCTTACTTCAATCTCTCAGCAGATTGAAGATTCGCTTATACAGGCTAAGGCTAAATCTCATGTAATTCCATCAGCTCCAGGAAGGAGAATGGGTAATGCAGAAACTGCTACAGTTATGATTAAACAAGCGCCTGTACCTATTTCTACTTCAAAACCTTCATCTTCTCAAAGGGCTCCGCCTCCAAAACGCCAACAACAAAGGCTGTTTCGTCCAATTAATCAAAGAAATCAACCATGAAAACAATTTGAGGATTTGAAGATTAAAACATACTCCTTCCAAAATGAGCAAGTTCCTGGTTACTTCATTTCAGCTCTGGAAAATAATTTGGTTCAATTACCAGTGCCCAAGAGGCCAAACAAAGAAGGAGATGAAGACCGTCACAATTATTGTCCTTTTCATCAAATGTTGGGGCATCCCATCCAAGAGTGTTTTGTCTTCAAAGACCTTCTGCAAAAGATGGTAGACTTGGGACAAGTCAAGTTGAAAGGTTCTTCGACTCACGTAGCATGTGTTACTACTACAGTTCCAGAGGAGGAAGGTGAATGGAAAGAAGTCAAAAGCAGAAATGCACAGAATTATGATGATTGGATGGTCAGAAAGACAATCAATCGGACTCATGCCATTTTTCGAACACAATTAAAGAAACCAATTGTGTCTTCTACCATGAATATTACGGTAAAACCCTCTTCGTCAGAGGGAAAGTCCTCAAAGAAACGGTTTGATTCAAAGAAGGAAAAAGAATCAGAAGAAGATGAGTATGTGTCAAAGCCCAAATTGTCTTTGACTCTAGCAGACTTTATGCCATCTACTTCAAAGACACGGGCATCGCCCCATCAAATGGCACAGCCTAAACAGGCTAGTCAGGCAGAGTCTTTATTATAAGAAGAGTTAATCTTCGATTCTGTTAATATGATACAATTAATAGATTTGTATTCTAGTCGTAATTTCAATTTTGATGAGCCTGAATTCCCTGTATCAAATAAAGGAATCCGAGGAAGTTCCAGAGGTTCAGGTTACAGGGGAAGATGTGGATCTTTCTGAAGCCACTACTCCAATTCAACCCCTGCTAGCACTGTGTATGCAGCAGAAACTCGTGGTAGAACCCTTCAGCGATCTCAAAAAGAACAAGCAAGTTCTTCTACCAATAGTCAACTCAGTCTTGGCACAGTTACATTGGAAGACCGATTGAAGATTCCATCTTCTTTATCTCAGCAAGTAAATGGATCTAATCGGTCTAATCTTCCAAAACCAAGGATGTTGCCAACTTCTATCCCAATACAAGATGCTTCAGCTTCGAAAGAAACTGCTTCCAAGGTACCTTCTAAACCGCATATTCCTGTTGGGAAACACAGACCTCTTGATCAAAAGTATGATATATTGAAACACTTGGCCCAAGTACCAGCCATGTTATCAATTTTGGATGCTTTGAATCTGTCAAAAGATCTTCGGGAAGCACTCATCGAAGCTTTGTCATGTCCTCAGGAATTTGAAGCTGAAATAGCTGTAGCTGAAGTCTATCACATAGAGAATAATCCTGCAGAATGCCATGCAGTGATATCATTTATTGATAAAGATGAAGATGATGTTGTGCATGGGCACATAAAACCTCTGTACTTATCTGGAAAAGTTAATGGTGTAGATATCTGAAGATTTTTCATTGACAATGGTTCTGGAGTCAACCTCATGGCCATTCATACACTTCATCGATTGGGCCTCACGGAATCTGATTTAGCTCCTTCTACCATGATGTTACAAGGATATGATAAAAATGAACAAGAACCACTGGGCGAAGTTACACTCAGAACTCAGTTTGGAGATCTTGTATCCAATTCGGATTTCATGATTGTTGATCAAGACTCCGCTTTCAACGTCTTGCTTGGAAGACCCTGGCTACATCAGCATGCGGCTATCCATTCATCATATCATCAATGTCTCAAATACTATTTCAATGGTCAAGTTGGAACATTGTATGGTGATAAGGCCCCGTTCAAGACATGTGAGTCTCAATACATTGAGGTAGAATTTTATCACATGAAGGGAAGAGAGAAATCTACAATAAAGGAAATTACCAAAGTTAATGCTCCATATGGTTTGGAGAAGATTCCAAATAATCCATTTACGCATGTGAGTACAGATTATGTGTTACCTATCAGTAAAATTGACAAAATAGTCCCAAATCAAAATACTTTTATGGAAAGATCCATAATGTAAATTACGGAAATTGAGCCAGACAACTTGGGAGAAATTGGTATCCTACCAAACAGTGATGAAAACACAAGCAGTGACATTTTCATTTCATCTGCTGAAATCCAACAGGTCTATACATTGACAATCAGGCCAGAAGAAGTTATAGAAACATCTGAGGTGAATAATTATGTCAATTATCATTCCACCATCTCCTCTTTATTTCCCAAAGAAGGCCCTTTATCATCAATAGGATCGGAAATGGAAGATTCTGCTTCAAAATGTGAAAATTTTAAAATCTCTTCTGATCATGAAAATTTTGTTTTGTCATCTACTATGAATGTTGAAACGGAAGAAATAACACATTATGAAGAGGAATAGGAAGATCTTAGAGATGCTCCTCCAGCATTTGAAGAGGGTATCTCTACCACTGTGGATGAACTCAGAGAAATAAATTTGAGTACAGAAAAAGATCCACGCCCTACTTTAATTAGTGCGGCCATGACCCTTGAAGAGAAAGAGATGTATATTTGTTTTCTAAAGAAAAATAAAGATATTTTATCTTGGAACTATACAAAAATTCCGGGGCTTGATCCTGATGTTGCTACTCATCATTTGGGTTTACCAAAAGAACATTAAGGATTTTAGCATGCCTCGAGAAGAACACACCCAACTTATTCTTCCAAAATTGAAGCTGAAGTGGATAAGCTGATCAAAGATAACTTCGTCAGAGAAGTTCAGTATCCCAAGTGGTTGGCTAATATTGTCCCTGTAAAGAAGAAGAACGGACAAATTAGGGTTTTCATTGATTTCAGAGATCATAATCGGTATTGTCCTAAAAATTATTTCCCAGTTCCGATTACAGAACTCTTAATTGATGTGACGACTGGCTGTGAAGTACTTTCCTTCATGGATAGATATTCTGGATATAATCAGATCCGAATGGCCCCAGAAGATGAGGAATCTATGGCTTTCAGAGCCCCTCAAGGTGTTTTTTGTTACCGGGTGATGCCCTTTGGTTTAAACAATGCAGGTGCAACATATCAATGCGCCATGCATCATATCTTCAAACCTTTCTTAGGGAAGTTTGTTGAATGCTATGTAGACGATTTGGTGGTTAAATCCAAACAACGTTCTAATCACTTGGCTGATTTGGAAGTCATATTCCACAAGCTTAGACAACATAATTTGAAGATGAACCCCTTAAAATGTGCTTTTAGGGTAACCTCAGGAAAATTCCTCGGTGTTGTTGTACGCCATCGTGGTATTGAAGTTGATCTTGAGAAGACCAAGTCAATCCTTGGTATGTTACCTCATCAGAATTTTAAAGAATTAAGAAGACTTCAAGGACACTTAGCCTATATTCGGCATTTCATCGCCAATTTGGAAGGCCAAAGTTTACCCTTTACCAAATTATTGAAAAAAAGGAGTAACATACTAGTGGACTGAAGAATGTCAAGAAGCATTTGATGTTCTCAAGAATACCTCTTGAGTCCACCAGTACTCATGCCACCTGTTGAAGGAATACCACTTATCCTCTATGTGACAGCTCTAGAGTGATCATTGGGTGCCTTTATTGCTCAAAATAATGATGATGGGAATGAATATGGCCTCTACTATCTCAGTAGAACTATGATTGAAGCAGAAACCCGGTATTCAAGTATTGAGAAGTTTTGCCTGGCATTAATCATTGCCATTCAGAAACTGAGACACTACCTGCAACATCACGAGGTCCAATTGGTATCTCACAATAATCCGCTAAAATTCATCCTTAGTCGTCCAATGCTTACAGGACGTCTAGCAAGGTGGGAAGTTATTTTGCAGCAGTTCGTCATTCAGTATGTATCTCAAAAGGCAATAAAGGGCCAAGCTCTGGCTGATTTCCTGGCTGAACATCCTTCAGTGGAAGACACATCTTTAGATATTGAACTCCCTGATGAGGAAGTTTTCTCTATTCAAGAGAGTCCTCAAACATGGGAAATGTATTTTGATGGTGCTTCTAGAAGTCCAACAGGGAAGAAAATGGAAAAGCCTAAATTCAAAAAAGTTGGTTTAGGAATTGTACTCATTTCTCCAGATAAGGCATTGTTACCTTATTCCTTTTTATTATGGGAAGGTGGTACCAATAATGAAGCAGAATACCAATCTCTTATCAAAGGCTTGGAGTTAGCACTTCAAGCACAAGTGAATCACTTAAAGTTGAAAGGTGATTCAGACCTGGTAATCAAACAAGTCAATGGGGATTATACCATCAGAAAAGAAGAATTAATACCTTTGTATGATTACGTCAGAGAGTTAATGGTGGAATTACCTACAGAACCGACATTTTCTTATGTCCCAAGATCACAAAATGCTCAAGCTGATGCGCTGGCTAATATAGCCACAGCTCTATCAGATCCAAATCGGGAAGAGACAACCATCAGTATTGCCCACCGTCGTGCAATTTCACCTTATGTTCAAGCCAGAACAGAGGAAATTAACGAAATTAGTCCCATTCCTGAACCATATGGTCATACTACAGGATGGATGTCACCTATCAGGGAATACCTTCAAAATGGAACACTTCCACCTGATATAGCCGAGAAAGAACAAATCCGGCGACGTGTGGTCAATTTTATGCTTTATGATAGCCCAAACCACCTAGAGAAAATTCTCTACAAACATGGTTTTTATGGAGTTCTCTTCAGATGCATTGATGGTGAAGAGATAATGGATTTCATGAAAGAAGTGCATGCAGGAGTTTGTGGTGCCCACCAGTTGGGACATAGATTGTCTGACCAAATTCGTAGGCTTGGACACTTTTGGCCTTCAATGATACAAGATTGAGTTAATTTCACAAAGAAGTGTCATTCATGTCATGTACATGCCAACTTCATTCATCATCCTCCAGAGTTGCTTCATATAGCTGAATACTCGTAGCCATTTCCCACATGGGAATGGATGTGGTGGGACCTTACCCTTCAGCTACGGCGAATAAGTTTAAGTATATTCTTACTACTACTGATTTCTTTTCCAAATGGGCAGAGGTAGTACCTCTCAAAGAAGTCAGTTCTAAATGCATTGTTAGATTCATCAAGTCTAACATCATTACTAGATTTGGCATCCCTCATACCATATTGACGGACAACGGCACCAACTTTTGTTATTCTGAGGTGAGGAAATTGTATCAAGAATACAACATTAAATCCAACCATTCCTCTCGGTATCATGCGGCAGCCAATGGCCAAATAGAAGCCTTTAACAAGAATCTTTCAAATATATTGCAAAATATGGTGGATAAAGATAAGAGGTCATGTCCTGATAATCTCTTTCATGCTTTATGTGCTTATCGGACTACCACCCGCAATGCAACGCGGTCAACTCCATATTCGTTGGTATATAGAACAGAAGCAGTCTTTCCAATTGAAGTTCAATTTCCCTCACTCAGAGTAGCCTTTTGTGATTAGTTATCTACATATGAGCAATCCCAAAACCGATTGAATGAATTGGAATGGTTAGATGAGAAAAGATTGTGCACTTTTCACCACTTGGAAATCTATCAGAATCGAATAACACGAGATTTTAACAAAAAAGTTTGTCTTCGTTCATTCATTCAGGGAGAATTGGTATTAGTTCTCAGAACTCCAATGATACCAGGAAAGAAACCTCCCAATCTTGAGCCAAAATGGGAATGACCTTATTCAATACGTAGTGTCTACTCCAATGGAGCTTATTCATTAATCTCGATGGATGGAGAACTCATTACTACTCCCACTAATGCCAGATTTTTGAAGAAATATTTTGTATAAACTACAAAATATTCACTTATGTCCCTACAACATGACACTAAACTGTGCAGCACCAGTTCGTCCTTGATATATGACGTTAAATTATACAGAAATGGTCCAGTATGACCTTAAACTACAACTTCTTCCCACACGACGTTAAACTGTGAAAAAGTTCCCTAAAAAGACTTGTATGACTTTAAACTACACCATGGTCCTATATGACATTAAACAGCACCATCCATGGTCCATGCATATGACCCTAAAATATTTGAAAGTCCTTTACGTCCGAAAATATGTTAAACTACATAATCATCAAAGGTCCTGTAAGACCTTAAACTGTACTTATGTCCCATGCAACATGGCACTAAACTGTGAAGCACCAGTTCGTCCTTACTAAATGACGTTAAATTATACAGCAATGGTCCAGTATGACCTTAAACTGCAACTTCGTACCACACGACATTAAACTGTGATAAAGTTCCCTAAAAAGTCTTGTATGACTTTAAACTACACCATGGTCCTCTATGACATTAAACTGCACCATCCATGGTCAATGCATATGACCCTAAACTATTTGAAAGTCCCTTACGTCCGAAAAGATGTTAAACTACATAATCATCAAAGGTCCTGTAAGACCTTAAACTGTACTTATGTCCCTGCAACATGACACTAAACTGTGCAACACCAGTTCTTCCTTGATATATGACGTTAAATTATACAGCAATGGTCCAGTATGACCATAAACTGAAACTTCGTCCCACACGACGTTAAACTGTGAAAAAGTTCCCTAAAAAGTCCTCTATGAATTTAAACTACACCATGGTCCTGTATGATATTAAACTGCACCATCCATGGTCCATTCATATGACCCTAAACTATTTGAAAGTCCCTTACGTCCGGAAATACGTTAAACTACATAATCATCAAAGGTCATGTAAGACCATAAACCGTACATATGCCTAGCATGACATTAAACTGCACCATCCCCGGTCCATATATATGACCTTAAACTATTCACCCTTTTTTTCATCCAACATGACGTTAAACTGTGGAAAAAATCCCCAATGCGTCCAACATGATGTAAATGGTGTGTTATTTTGTCCTTACTGCATGACATTAAACTGTGCAGTCCCCCTTTTTGTCCAACATGACATTAAAATGTATTATCCCCATCGTCCTAACTACATGATGCTAAACTGTACAGAATGTTCGTGATACATCCTACATGACATTAAAATGTACTTTGTCCCTGATACATGACACTAAACTGTGCAACACCAATAGTCCTAACTGCATGACTTTAAACTGCATAGTCCCTTCATATTTTCCCTGCTACATGACATTAAACTGTGCATCGTTAAGGTTGTTGCTACCTCTTGTTTCTCACAACGAGTATGACTCACGTGAGCTTAGAGAAAACCTCAACTGTAACACTCTCTTTGGGATGCTAACAATGTGTAAGTCCCAACAATATTTTTTAGGTCATTGTCCCCAAGAACAACTTGATCATTAATTCATTATTTAATTGAACTACACAGACTTTGATCCTTGCCTTCTAGGCTGGGTATGTAGGCAACCTCCCAAGGTTCAATCCCAAAACCAATCTCTTCACATCGGTTCACCGCCATCTCATATGATGTTGATTCATGAAACCACCCCTAGAATCAATATCATTACATTGTTTCACATTCGTCCATGTTATACGACGTTAAACTCTACAACACTTTTGTCCGGTACAACAATAAACTACAATACACTTTGATTTCCTCATTTGAGAGGGAACCATTATTTACATTGATTTTTCAATAATGTTTCATTTCAAAAGATCATGTGCATACATGGTAATGCCTTAACTTTTTATCTCGGGTTAAACCATCATTGCACTAAAGTCCCCTTTCACCTTTTACATGTACGAACCAAATTTGTAAAAAGGGTAGTTCTAGAACTACGTAGGCTTGATTCCCATCCTTATGGGATACGTAGGAATGTTCGAGTATCCCTCGAATCCCTCCCCAAGTCTTTTGGGCCTAACCCCAAATTTCACTTTCAGTCCCTTGGCTGAAAAGTCCTCATGAAAACACACACTGTTTATTCATTATTATGGTCTGAACTCTATGACCCTAAACTAAGATCTCTCATAATTTCGTCATGCACGACGTTAAACTGCATTTCAAGAACTACGTATGGCTTGATTCTCATTCTTATGAGATATGTAGTGAAGTCCAAAATTTCAATTCAGGACCCAGCCACAACATGATTATGGTTATCATTGACCCATGTATCTCTATATTCATTGGACAATACCCATATTTATGTGTTATAATCCTAACCTTAAATATTTTCAGATCTTCATAAACCTTTTCACGGCTTTTAGTCACAAAAATGTCAAACTTCTGAGAATTCTTTTTCTTGACTATGCAGCACATGCCTATAGGTGGCCTTGCATAAATATTCCACATAACAGACTTGTCAGCCGAAGGATACTATTTATCTGACCATGCAGCCAATGCCCTTAGGTGGCCCTGCATAATTCAACCCCCGAATGGGTTTGTTAAATGATAGTAACTTCATTCTTGGGAAGAATGCCTCTTTTGTCCTTATTTTTCTTAAATGACAGTATGTAGGGATCCGCAAAAAATAGACATCCTTAACATATTTGTCCCATATCCTTTTTCATGATCTGAAAGTATTCAAGTCTATGGTTTATTATTCTTCCCTACGTTTGGGTCAGACATTTTTAGGAGTGATATTCATCCAGTTCTTCGATAATCTTGTCTGGAAATATCTTCTCCATATTCGAGTACCTCTATCCATACAACAAACTCTATACTTTAGAAAATTTGAATCTTAATAAACATTCACTGGAATTTATCACTAGGAAAGTAAATTTCTGAGAGTTCTTTTGCCTGACTATGCTGCACGTGCCCATAGGTGGCCTTGCATAAACAGTCCACATAACAGACTTCTCAGCCGAAAGATGCTATTTATTTGACCATGCATCCAATGCCCTTAGGTGGCCCTGCATAATTCATCCCCCTAACGGGTTTTGATAAATCATAGTAACTTCATTCTTGGAAACTACTTCTTCTAATTACTTTTAGCTCTTTTTCATATCATTCCTCAGATTTAAATATTCTTAAGTCATAGCATACATATTATCCCTCATACATGAGTATGGTACTATGTTTTCAGATGAGTTGTCAAGGAATTGAGTCAATTCTAATCCATTTCGGTCAAAGCTATTTGGACCTTAAACATTAGCCTTTGTATGTCCGCATGCATGACTTTAAACTTCCAGATTTCTTGTTTTTCTTTTCACCTCAGAGTCAAATCCTCTTTTCTCTCCGGATCCAACTCTGAGGGGGGAGTTTTGTTGATGATCCTTTCCGTCACAGAGTCTAACGAATGATAAAAGGGAAATACCTTAGTCCAAAATGATTCATCCTTTGAAGAATCATAAAAAATCGACAAAGGGATGAACAAGGTGAACATTTACCATAGGTCGCGCAAGTTTCCTCATGGTCGCTCAAGTACACGTGCACGCCACCTAGTGGTCGTGCAAGTCTACTTGCACGATGACTTATGTTCGTGCAAGTGACTTGAGTGACCTAAGTGATAACCGCCCGGTAACCGCCCGAGGTATTCTCCTACCTATAAATAGACCCTTTGGGCCCCCCACTCGGGGGGATATTTTTCCCAAAACTCGGATTGAAGCTCCCAACGCCCAAGTATCTTCTCAAAGCATCCAAAATACTTTTAAGTTAATTTCTTACCTAGAACGGAAGATCTAAATAGAGGGAGGAAGGCCTAAGTGTTGAAACTCATCAACACTTGCACGCCTGAGTGGCCAGCCCTTAAGGGAAGTGGCCACACTTGCGCGCCGCCTTACTCCTTCGATAGAAATTGCACGTCCCTTTTCTGGAAGAACCCCAAGAATATTTTAAAGGCTTTAATAATGAGTCGCTCAAGTATTTCAATGCTGGTTGAGCATCGCACAAGTACACCACACATGTCGCACAGGTATACCTACGCGACCAATACTTGCGCGCCCATGCAGTACTTGCGCGCCCCATCCTTTTTGGGTGCCCATCTTGCCCATTTTTACCCCTCTTATGCCATTACACCTTTCCAATTCAAGATTCGGTCGTCAAGACACTCTTCAACTCCATTTATGTCATGATTTATTGATTTGACTTCTTTATCTGAAAGGAATTCTGTGGAATATCTCTCAAAACATAGTGATATATACACAAAAGATTGAGAGTTCATTCATTCAACCTCATCCTTTAAGATGAGAGAATCCTTAACCTGGGTCTCCTTTTCAAGAATAATCCCCAGTTATAAGTCCTTTAATTTGGGCATCCTCTTCAGGAGTAAGCCCCAAACCTGAATCCTTAACCTGGGTCTCCTTTTCAGGAATTATCCCCAGTTATAAGTCCTTTAATTTGGGAATCTTCCTCAAGAGTAAGCCCCAAAACCTAATACATAACCTGGGCCTCCTTTTTTAGGAATAAGTCACAGTCATAATCCCTTAACCTGGGTCTCCTTTTCAGGAATAAGTCCCAGTCATAATTTTGGGTTTCCTTTTCAGGAGTAAGCCCCAAGTCCCCTAATTTCTCTTTAACCAGTCCTAATTTATGTTTGATCTGGGATTCCTTCTTAGGAGTAAAACCCAGTTATCAATCCTCTCCTAATTTGGGTTTCCTTTTCAGGAATAAGTCCCAAATTAGAGTATTCAAATCTCCATGAAGCACATATACCTTTATGGACCCTGTTCCTGGATTTTCTCCCTAAAGTAAATACTATCCTTCATTTATCTGGGCAGTCATACATACATAAGCCCCAAACCATTTCTTATGATTACATTTTTCATGGCCCAATTGTCTATTTTATTACCAATACATCTTGTTTCTCACATCGAGCATGACTCACGTGAGCTTAGAGAGTAAAAGTAATTATGACATCCTTCTTTGAGCCATTAATCATAAACATTATACTATCTTATTCGAACTACGTGGGTTCTGATTCCTTTTCCAAAACAAAGGATACGTAGGTATCCCATCTACGGGTTCAATCCCAACTCTGAAATAATTCATGTCCTTCTGAATGACAATAAACATCAAGTGCCCCACTAAGTGGCTTTAAAACCAACCTGGTCATCATAATGACCAAGAAACTTATATATAAATGTTTTGAAGAATACCATTGACCAAGAATATCTAAATAGATATAGATGATTCTCTATTGATGAAGAACCTCAAATACATATAAAAGATTCTATAAATTTCTTACATATTTAATCATTGATTGTCAAAACTGAAGGAAATCTCATTTTATACTTGGTAATGTAATAAGGATTCACGAACATAACTTAAATCTATAAAGAGAGTCCCGGAATAGAAAATAATTCCCCTCAAAAAGGTGTGATGAGTTCGACCTCCCATCCTCTCGACCAATGCAAATTCCTAAGCCTTATCATTCCACAAGCTAATGACCACCTACCTTTAGAAAGTAGGTCCAAACGGATGTGGAATCATTGTATGTTTCTGGTTCTATGAACAAACCCATTAGAAACCGATTGGAACATTTGAATCTCTCATCCAGGAGGTCATCCCCAAATTCCGAGGGAAACAATCCTCAACTATTGATAGATGCTCAGTTGATGTACCACTTTCACATACAGATGAATCTCAATTTGCACCATTTGTACCGGGATATCCCAATTTTTACGCGCAACCCTTACTACACCTTGTGCGTAATTTCTTTGCCTTGCACACATTACAATTTTCCCCCAACACCTCTTTTACAAGCAACCATAAAATTTAACGCAAAAACTCTATAATTCCTTAAGCGTAATTTTTCATGCCTTGCGCAAAATCCAATTTTTGTAGAATAACTCTTTTACGTGCAACCTCCAAATTTTACACCCAGCCTCCACACTGACTTCTGTGAAATTTTCCTTCCTTGTGCACAATCCACTTTTCATGCATCATTCTTCCTTTCACACATCTCTCTTGCACACACCAATTTCATGTGCCAGAGCTTGAATAATCTCTATGGATTCAGCTCCTCCGAATGAGGTGGTCAATTCATATTTATAGGCAAAATGGACCCCTGCGTGAAAAATCCTTCTTCCACGCGTAATCCACATCGATCTTGAAAAACTCATCTTCTGCCCCACACTGTATTTCGTTCCATGCTTTAATTTTTCACGCATGTCATTCCTTTTCCATTTTTTTAGCTCCTGATCTCGAAACACCTCTTGTGAAAAAAACCTCATCCCTCTATTTTGTGCATCTTGCAAATAGTTTTCACCCCACATTATTCATCGTGCACCACTCCAATTTTTCACGCACCTCATGACTTTTAAAATTGTCATGCTTCGGACCTCGAAACACGTCTTGTGTGAAAAATTCATCCCACTATTTCATGCATCCCTTTCCTTTTTCGCGCACAACACAGATATTTCATGCACCATACTTATTTTTCGCATGCAAATATATTTTTCATGCCCCACGCTTATTTTTTTCACAAAACATTATTTTTTTTGTGAACCACTCTGATTTTGCCTGCTCCTCCATTTTACAAAAACAGTTATCCCCATTTTCTGATTTTCAGGCACAAAAGTTTGGCAAACACTTGAAAACGGTGCCACCTTGTACCTGCTCTCTTTGTAACACCTCCAGATCATCCATTCATTTTTCGAGGTTTTTCAATAAATCATGGATTGTTGAATGAATCCCATGAACCCAACAAATCACCATGTAATCCCCTATTTGAACACACTCATACACCATGTTCTGCTTTGTCAACAAACAATATATTGAGGCCCACATTGTCAACAAACACAATCAACTAAAAAAATGCTTCAATGATGCCTTGGGGGATTTTCCCAACATTAAACCACTTTGGGTACGTCAAAAACACTTCTCATAAAAATTATCTTCACTTCATATATCATTAAGGATCCTTCCATCCACTACCACCACTCACCTCTTGCGATTATTATAGAATTCAAGGATTCACATAACACATACTCTAAGCCCACACGAGAAATTCTCGGCATGAGAAGCAAGAGTAAATGTGATGTTCATCAATGAAACTCTTCATTTATGAAACCAACTATTGACACATAACTGATACCAATTACTGAACTCATACAAATTTGGGATCGCTGGAAACCTTCTCTCACTATCACTGAACTACTTTAATCATGATCTGTAGTTATTGTCTCGTGTTATCTGTTCTTTGATTGATCACTTCTAGCATCATCAATTTTAAAATGTGTGATGTCTTCTTGCAACTTCAACTCCACTTCAACTTTCAACTCCCCCTATTTCATTTTTATCCCCCTATCTTATTGTAGCACCCATCAACATCCCCCCGTGTCTTTGACTATGACATTTTCTCTCTTCTATAGCCACAGTTTCTTCCCCTTGAGGAGTCACTATTTCTCCAACTGTGTCAACGAACCCAATTTGCACTCTTCTGTGGTCTGCAACAATGGAAAGAATACAAATTATCACATTAGAGATAAACATACCATCCCTCAGAGGGGGGGGGGGGGGTCCCAAAACAACAGTTTTTCATGTGAGGGTACTTGACTAAACTCTCGGAGCGGGTCTATGCCTCTCAAAAGCTTCCTAGGGTAAGGATTTTGTCATAATGTCTATAACCTTTTACCCTATATGTGCATACTCCAACTTCACAATTCCTTGGTCAACCTTCTCCATGATAAAATGATACATTATCTCAATGTTTTATTTCCTTGGATGATGGACATGATTTTTTTCTATGAATTATATCACTTTAGTTATCACACTAGATTTCGATCAGAGACTTCACTTCACTTCCCATATTATCAAGCTACTGCTTCATCCAAAATAATTGTGTGCAGTCTTGAGTGGAGGAAATATACTCAGCTTCTGTAGTGCTCAATGAAATGCAATCTTTCTTCTTGCTCAGCCAAGAAATACACAATCCACCAATATAGAACGCAACTCCTAACGTCGATTTCCTATCATCTGTAGAACTGGACCAATCTTCATCTGTATATCCCAAAAGTTCTTGCCCGGATTTTTTAGTATACTTAAAACTGAAATACATAGTTCCTTTGATATACCAATTTATTATTTATACTACTATAATGTGGATTTCCTTGGGATTACTCTACTATCATGGTTCATTGAATGTGGAAAATATAATGTCTGGAATTTTCACTGGCAGGTACAGTAATATCCCAATAATTGGCCAATATTCTATGATATTAACTGTCTTTCAATTATAATATTTTGATAATTTCATCCGGATTGCTGCCAAAGTTTTTGTCTCCTTAGAATTTTCCATTCCAAATCGTCTCAGAACCTCCTTGGCATATTTAGATTGAGAAATGAATGTTCCATGATCTCAGTATTTGTTTCAGTCCATATAACACCTTCTTCAGCCGAAAGCCTTGTTTTCATCCTCATAAATGAGAAGACCATCTTCCTGCTCAATATAAACTTCTTTTTCTAGAACCCCATTCATGAATTATTATTTTACATCCTTCTGGAACACATGGAACTTCTATTGCACTAAAATGGAAAGGAATAATCTGATTGTCTCTAGCCTTGCTACCGGTGAAAAAGTCTCATCAACATCTGTTCCTTCCATCTAGGAGTATTATTTTCACACTAGTCGTGATTTGTTTTGAATCACTATTCCATATGCATTCATCTTGTTTCAGTAGACCCATTTAGTCCTAATGACTTTTTTTTTATATTATTTGCTGGCCTCAAAACAATATCCCTTGTCTGATTCTTTCCTGAATCAGCATTAGCAACATCTAATCCACCAATTTTTGTCTTCCTCCTCATTAGTTTCATCAAGAAATTGCTCATTGTTTCATTTTTCAGTGGCATCATCTGATTCACCTTCTTTTCTTATCATCATGTTGAAACATTGTGCATATTCTCTTGAAAATTCTTGGTATCCTGAAAACAGTCAGCTGATACCATAGTGTTAGAACATAATAGATGATAATGAAATACATGAATGATGCTGATTCTCTTGCAATACGTCTTCTCTCAGTAGGCAATAGCTGAGTTGGGTTGTCCAATTATTTCTTTAAGGGATATTGCATCTGATCTTGTTACTGAATGTTCGCCTATGTTATAAAACACTTCATGTGGTTAGGCCCACTATTTAGACCCATATACATTCATCTTCTGTTGCATCATTTATTCGCATCTTTTACTCAGCATTGAGAATTTAACCAAATCTCTAATCCTAATGAGTAGGATCTCGGTGTAGAAAATAAGAGATAAAGCTAATAACACAATCTCTTCATTTTGCACTCTGTTTCTCCCTTCATCAAATATTGTACCTAATTTGAGTCAATTAAAACTCTTAAGCATATCACTTATACATTTTTCATCTTTAAATTACACTTACCCATAGATCGTATCTCTTTAAAACCAAAAAAATTAATCACCATTTAAAAACATTTATACATATAGGGAGAGGGGTTATTTTTCAGATTCTTTAGGAAGAGGATTGTGTTTGATTCTGATGGGTCACCCCATTAATTCATTCTTGTAGAGCATCACACTCCTTCTATTCTACTTCTATCTTCCTACCAACTTCAACTACTCTAGCCATATGACTAAGAATTCATTACCCACATGTTTATCATTTTTCTGATATGTAGATTCTGAAGGCTTGTTATTTTTCTCAATTTGGGGTTTATGCCCACTTGTACACACATCTGTCTTTTATATACCACAAATATACCACTTTACATCATTCCTTCCCTGGGAAGGAAGGTCTCTATTTTTCATCTTCCCGTTATTCTTCCACCATTATATGGATCTTCCTCTTTCTTCAACTTCTTGCAGTGGAACACGACATGCGAATTTTTAATTCATTTGTTGTTCATATTACTTTTATTAGATATTTGATTTGTGAAAATTTTTCTTGTTGTAGTCGAGTCATTACTTGACTTTAAATTCTTTTTAATCACACATGGGGAATATTATCCCTTTTTCATCCATGATTTATCATGTCCATTACAGGGTTTTCTTTGTGGGTGTAATTGTGTGGGATATTGATAAACCTTCCGTTGAGCACCTTGTGATTCCCCTAGGATTGTAAAACTATTATTCATCTTACCACTTTGCCGTACATTGAAGGATTTCTCATTATACATCAATAGAGTAAATTATCTACTTTTGTACTCGTTTTCCTTTCTCTCTTTCTTCTTATTGCAATGTCTTGCCAAATGCCCATGATTAGAACATATAAAACATCTTCTATTAAAATAATACTTCATTTCATCATTTCTCAACTGAGAGGTTGATGCATCATGAACTTCTCTTCTGATATTGAGCTCTTGGGATTCTTTACACATACTCATTTTGTGTCCCTTTATTCCATAGTAATAACATCTAATGAATTTTTTTTCTGGGAGACTCTTCTCTCTTGATTTCTCATGATGCTTCTTCTTATTCTCAGATTTAGTAAAATTTCTATTTTCACAACCTGAGATGTATTCCAGAGCCTCTGAACAAAATCTTGATATTCGGCCATGAATCCCACAGAAATAGCACATGATATCTTTCCTCCCATAAATGCTTTTTTAGGTCTATCTCCAGTACTTAAACAGTTTTTCTTATCTCTGGAGTTTTTCATAGCTCTCTTTATATCAGAAATAATAGTGGGATTATCATTTCTAATTCTAGATTTTCACATAATGTATGGCCTTTGGGATGATACAATCCTTTCATACTTCTCCTCTGAAGTAGCATATTTAGCTCTCCTTTCATCATCACTTGCTGAGGGATATTCTAATAATAAGTGTAGTGAGTCCTTCAACTTAGGTTTTCCTTTGTAGTTTGATATCTCCTTTTCATTATTGGATGATTATATATCTTCCTTAAATTGATTAATCTTCTTATATCTTGATTCAGGTTGATCATTGAGATCTTTTTTGAGATTCATCCATCTACTCATCTCTCATTCAGTTCTCTTGAGATATTTTCTACCATGTCACTTTTCTCCTTCACATTCAATTTTTCTTCTTAAATAGATTCCGAAAAACATGGATTCTTTTTTTGTAGCCTTCAATTCTTCTGAACAAGTTCAGATAGTTGTGCAGCAAGATAAAAATTTATGGATTCTAAATTTTGAATGTCATCTGAGGTCAGATTTATTCCCTTGAAATCAGCTTTTGATTTTTATACATATCAGATCACTTTCGCAGTTCTTCATCATTAAAATCATTCTTCTCCCTCAGATCAGTAGCTACAACAATAAGAATTTGATTCAAACCTCTTAGATTGTGGATCTCAGTTTCTAATGCTTGGATCTAGATATCTTTCGATTTAATTTCATTAGTGAATTTCTTATCCAATTCCATCTCTTTTTGGACAACATCCACTTTTCGGCTTCTTGGAGTTTCTTCATCATCGGTAGTTCCAATATCATTTGGAATGTCAGTTTTTTCACTCATTCCTTCTACATCATTGAATGTGTAAGTATTTTCACTGTATGATTTTTCCAAATAAACATTCTCTACACTATTTTATTCATTCAAATAAATCACACTCTTTCCGTTGATACATCCACACTGGAGAATTTCACAAGACTTCTTCTTCTTCTTTGAAGTTCATCCCTCTTCCATGGCACATAAAGATAAGAGTAGATTGGATTTTTAACTTGATTAATCGACTGAACCAAGTCAGAGTGAACAAATATGATAAAAGAAATATTCCCTCTGATATAAATTGCTATGACCAAAAGAGACCTAGATACCCTGAGAGGGGGGGGGGGGGGGGGGGGTTAATCAGTGTATGTATATTCTATTTAAAAATTCTTCTTGCCCCACTGGATCTTGACATCTATATTATAAGGGTCGCATTGTTTTTTCTTATGTGTGTTTATATTGATCACTTATTTTTTCCTTTATCTGATGATGATTCTTAAAATGAAATGCATGGAAGAAACCAGGGAGACACATTGATTTTTACTTGGTTCACCCTCACTAGGATACGTCCAAGGAGCATACAACGACGACGTGCCGCTGTACCAAATCCACTAAACCTCACTGCCAAATTACAATGTTCGGAATACATATATTATATGCCCAGGATCACTGACTTTACAATGTTTACGGTCAGCTAACTACTTTCCCAAGGGTCACTCCCTATTTCTCTCTCTGGCTCACTACTGGTTTAGTGAATAATATTATTCCTCATCCTTTTCTCACTGCACTTGGAAGGTATCCACATAAAGTTTATTGACATGTAGGTATCTTCATTTTCATGAATACATGAATCCTCAACTGTTGATAGATGCTCTATTGACGTACCGCTTTCACCTGCAGATGAATCTCACTTTGCACTGGGTGTACCGGGGAACCCTTATTTTACACGCAGCCCTTACTGCACCTTGAGTGCAATTATTTTTCCTTGTGTGAAATAAATTTTTTGTGCAAAAAATATTTTATGCGGAACCACCAAATTCTACGTGTAGCCTCTACAATGCCTTGCGTTTAATTTTCTGGCCTTGCGTGAAATCGACTTTTTGCACAACCACTATTTTACGAGGAACCTCCAAATTTTACACGCAGCCTCTACACTACCTTGCATGGAATTTTCCTGCTTTTCACGCAATCTACTTTTCACGCATCTGTATTCATTTCTCATATCTCTTTTGGGTACTCCAATTTCACATGACATAGATCAGATACTCTCTATTGGCTTGAGCTCCTCCGAATGAGGGGGGTCACTTAAGATTTATAGGCATAATGGACACCTGCGTGAAAAAACCTTCTTCCACATGTAATCATCATCGAGCGTGAGAATCACATCTTCTGCACCACACCGTATTTCATTCCATGCTCCAATTTCGCACGCACCTCATGCCTTTTCCAATTTTCGAGTTGTTGATCTTGAAACACCTCTTGCGTGAAAAAACATCATCCCTCTATTTTGCGCATCCCACAAATATTTCTCACCCCGAATTAGTTTTTTCTCACCACTCCAATTTTTCATGCAACTTATGAATTTCCCAATTTTAGAGATTCGGACATCAACACACCTCTTTTGCAAAAAAATTCATCGCACTATTTCGCACATCACATTCCTTTTTTCACACATAGAGCTGATATTTTATGCACCACGCTGATTTTTCGCACGCCATTATATTTTTCATGCACCATGCTGATTTTTCACATGACACGTTATTTTTTTGCGCACCACTCTGATTTTGTGTGATCCTAACTTTTCCAAAATTTCATCTCTCCATTTTGTAATTTTAGGCACAATATTTTGTCAAACACTGGAAAATGGTTCGACCTTGTATCTGCTCTTTTTGTACCACCTCCAGATCATCCATTCCATTGTCGAGGTTCTTCAATCAATCATAGATTGTTAAAAGAATCCCTTGAACCTGAAAAATCACCATTTAATCCCCCTTTGTCAACACACTCATTCACCATTGTATTCATTTTCAACAAACAATATATGGACTCCCACTTTGTCAACAAACACCATCACCTCAAAAATGATTCAATTATGCCTTGAGGGATTTCTGTCCAACACCTGCAGACACCAAGGCCTAAACAACTGCTGCCACACCCGATGACACATGGGCTAGAAAAACTTCTTCCATGCCTGAAGACTTCTGGCCTCATCCTGAAAACACATGGAAAACAACCTCCATGTACACACCTTGGCCTACCAACACAACTATCCTACCAAAAGAATATTAAGATATAATGGACCTTGGTCATTCACAACCTACCCGACGTGTCTTGGGATACTTGGGAAAAAGAAAAACAATAGGAGTTAATAACCCGCAACTCATAAGAGTGTAGGGAAAAACACCATCCCCCGTGAAATGGGGGTGTTCGACATGAGGTTCTCAACTTGGGTGGGGCATGAAAAGGAACATATAAAATAAATTATAAATATAGGTAACAAGCACTAATCCAATCCCAGCGGTTCCAATACCAGACCATATACAATAACCCTCATTATTATTCATTCATAACAAGCTCCAAAACCACAACCATGTCACAAATCATTCCCAAAACACAATTACCCATTGAACCCATTTTTTTTTTAATATTCATGTTATTCCAATTAAATAATTTTTCACTACCAGGAAACAAAGAGCATAACCACAAGCCATAGAATAAAAAACAACCAAGCATCAATTTAAAAATTAATTCCCAGTTCTCTTGTAATGTCGCAACAACAAAAGGGATCTGTGAGATACCTCAAAGAACTGGAACCAACCCAAGCCCCACCATATGGCCCTACGTGTCCTTAGATCTCCAAACCCAAAACTGCACCATAACTGGGGATCCCATCCCCACCCATGTCACCCCATGATCATCAAGTAGATTAACCACACACATTTTAACAAAACAAATAATGGAGGTTTCCAGATTAAATAACACGATTCATTAATTTCATTTTTTCTGTTTGGTTAACCGGGGTGATCATACAAGGATTTTTGTTCCCTGGACACTAATTTTATTAACCAAGTATATTTGATTAACTAGTTTCCGTGTTACATCCATTCAATCATGAAAGAAGATAGGGGTCCATTAGTTCTCATTGATGGACCACCAACAACCCCAATTTTCAGTGGACATAAACCCAAAAAAATCACAACATATAGAGGAAATGAAAGAGTACATCAAAACCATCAAACAGACCCATTCATTCTTTCAATGTTCGTTCATTATCTTTGATAAGGGTTGGTTTCATCCATTCTCGAAGAAAATTTTATCATACCTACCCCTCATGATACACAATAATGAGAGATGAAGAAAGAAACCTACCTAGATGATCAATGATTCATGATTCTCTCCACTTTCCAAGAATCTTGGATGCACGACCTGTAGGGGAAGAACTCTGAGGACTCCATGTGTGAGTAGAAAATCTCCAACATAGGCACACCACATTCCTCGATAAGGTGTACTCCAAAATCCCCATGGAGAACAAAGAAACTATCCATGAAAAATAAGCGTTGAATTATAGTGCGATAAAAAAGAGAGATCCTACAGTTACGAGATATGAAAATGTTGAATGGATTTAAATGTGAAACATGGTTTCACCATGCGGTTGGTCAATTTCACATGATAGAATTAATTTTCATATAATAATTCTCATTAGAGAGGTTCCCATAATGGATGGGAGTCAGAGGGCCTCCTTTAAAGAGTAGAAAACGTGTAACTGGGGTAGAACTATAATGTATGGGAAAAAAGGTGTGACACTGAGGAAAAACCACATATTTTGGTAAGTCAAGGGTCACTCGTCTCATAAGGTATTTTAGATATCATTTATGGGATTTTAAATAGATTTGAAAGGGGTATTAAAACATTTTTACATTCAAAGACATGTTGTGGGAGCATAAATTGTCGGAAACTGGAAAAAAGGATGAAGGGTGGGACACTATTTGGTGAGATATCATAACTATGCCACGGTCATGGTGCCAACGTTTTGGTGTGCGGCTGTGATGGTGCGACCATAACTGTGACATCGTTATGGTGCCCTGTCATGGTGCCACCATCTTGGTTCCACCATCAATGTTCCACCATTTTATTGAGACACCATAACGGTGCCACGGCCACGGTGCCACTGTGACCGGTGCCACCGTTTCCTTGAAACCGTTTGATGGAACCGAGTTACTAGAAATGTCTATAATGAGCCACCACCTGGGCCGTTATATATATTCATCTCTAGTCCAACACATGTTAAATAGGAATTTAATTAGCACATCTTACATTGTAATTTTATAGCTCTTATCCTTCATGGAATCAAATATTTTTTTAGGATTAAATTTTGAGTTAAATAAAAGATGATATTAAAAATTTCACAAATATTAATTATATATAACTGGTTGTTCTTCAATACAGATGATACATTTAGTGAGAAGGTTCTTTAAGATAATAAATGATTAACGTAATGTGGAATATTATTCACTATGATCCAAATTAATATTCTTCAATATGTTATCTTTGGTATTGATAGTTCTTAGAAGATATTTCTCGAAAACATGAATTATATAAAATAATGATTCATGGTCACAATTGAAATATTTTCATAATAAAAATATTTTGTGATTACATTGTGATATTCTTCCTCGGCAATAACATGTATTTATTCTTAAATAATATGTGTTGTTATATTTATAATATGAATGTCCATACATGCAAGGAAGTAACCCATAAATATTTATTTATAATATTTGAAATCAAATTTTTGAATACTATATTTATTATTCATTATAAGCAGCTTGCATTCAAAATCCCAGAGGTATCCATGATTTCGTTTCCTTCTATTCAATATTATGAATGGATTTTTTTAAAAAAAGTTATCTTCAGAAAAGTTTAACTTATTCTATTATAGTCTATACTAAAAACCTAAACCCAAAATTATAGGGAGAAATAATATTCACACAAATATAGATTTGGAAATTCAATCAACAGTTATATTCTTCCATTCACCTCACCTATTTTTTTGGTGGTTCATTTCCCTAAAAGTTTATATTTAAATATTTATCACTGTATAATGTTTCTTAATATGAATTCCCAATATCAAACTGTTATCACTCATGATAGTAAAAATATGAATCTTCTTCATGTTAAAATCATGATAAAAAAATGTTTAAAAAATATAGAGTGCATCTTATATAATATTATAGAGTCAAACCTAGTTATATCATGTATAATAAACAACTATGATATAAAAATGGAATTTTTCCGTGTAATCGAAGAATTATTTTGAATAAATTGGTATAAACATCATTAATATTAATGTTTAAAGGAAGATAATTCAAAAATATGATTTAAAATATACAATAATTTTATTCCTTGATAGCAAAGATAAAATACTCAATTATGTATGATCTTATACATGTCCTCTCTTAGAATGGTTTTATCTAGTCTATGTATTTAATTTCCGTATACATCAATTAAAATTCCAATTCAAATCAAACATATCACTAAGAGAAGTAAATTAAAATCATGTAAGATTATAATGGTTAATTTTGTAATCATTGTCATGCCTATTGGTAAATTATTTGGGATGTCCAATAAAACATATGATGGTACATCTCTCATACCAAAATATCAGTGAGTAAAACCTAAGATATAATTAGATTATGGTTCTTTGTTTATTCACATGCCTTAAAATTAAATGAATATTCAAAATAGTTATTTTACCAATAATATAAACATCCCCCAATTTGATGATATGGCGGTTAAAGTTGTCTGTAATGATAATATTTATACTATGTAATGTTTTTATGATCTAAAAGTTATAAAATTAATGTACTATTTTATGAACCAATATTTTGGATGATGGATGTTATCCATTTCCAAAAAAAAAATGAGACAAAACATTTGATTACAAAATGTCACTCCATTAATTAATGTAACAAATTAATAACTTCACAACAAACATGGTTATAAAAAAAATTAAAAAAAGAAATATATATCATTTAACATAACAGCCCTTGTATAAGGAGAGATTTTATATTATTTAAGGATAGATAGTTTCTTATGTGACTTCTCCCTTAAAATTTATGTATAATGGTATAACACTTTAGAAAAAAACAATTTGACTAAAAATGTGTCATTTAATAAACATTATAACCAATTATGGAAACATATACTAGTTAATTCAACTATAATGAAATAATTCAAAAAATTACAATAAGAAGTAAAGTTTGAATATAATTTCATATTACATTTGTCCTTATTTCAAAAGTTTTATAATATATTTTATATCATGAGAAGTAAAAATTAAAAAATATCTCAAAATTTCCTTTTTTATTTAGTTACATTATCAATTTCTATAACCTTATCTTCTATAGTAATATCAAAAACATATCCTAACTTTTTAGATCCATTTATAAATGTGGATCAAAGTATAATATATTCTAAAGTGATACAGTATCATCATCATCCATAAAATGTGAATAATTACAATTTAAAGAAAAAATCTTTTGGATTGTTGTGTTATGTTTTCTTACTCATTCTATAGATCTTCAGAATTAAATTTTATTGATTCCAGTTATCAACAATATTCGTATCATAGTATATTAAATACATATATTTACTGGATAACCATGTGTTAGTACAAACTCTTAAAACATTCATTTCTTTTCAAATATAGGTTATTATATAATTCATATAAAAATAAACCTATCAAATCATATATACTATGAAATTCATTAGATTCATGAAATCATAATACAAATCATACGAAAAATATTCCAATTTTTTTTAATTTTAATGTATGTTTCTTGAATCGGTTTGATATTAAATATGAAATTATAATTTAAAACAATTACATTCACATGCCTTACATAATATAAAAAAAATAAACATAAATATGATCCACATTACTACAATCTTAATTTATTTTAGAAATTCACATTAAAGAAGTTGTTTTATAAGTATTACATGTGTATGTTCAAGTAGGCAATGTAACCAAGTTTTCTCATTTTTTGTTCTCCATCTCATTTCAAAAAAATAGGATTCTACATCTATTTTATGATAAAATAATCATAATTTATCGTGGTAAAATTTTTCTTATTATCTATAATAAAATTTTTATATTCAAATTCATTGAGAATTTTGTTGAAAATATTCCCCTATAGTTGTTTATATGTATTATCATTTTCTCTATGAAATTTTAATCAATTGAGAATAGTTATGAACCCATGAGGTATATGAGTAACCAGATCACTAAGAAGTAAATAAAAACAATGTTAATCCATAAATAGGTTATCTCTTGAACTCCTTAAAGAAAAATAAGTCATATATTGTGTTATCTCTTCATTTATCTAAAATATATTTTCCATTTCATGGTATGAAATATGGAAATATAAATTTTGGATTTGTTAAAAATAATATATTATTCCAAAAAAATAAAGATTAAATTCATCTTTATTCTCATGGGTTATGTTAAATCTATCCATCTAAAAAATATAATAATTTTCAACCATCATAATACAATAATATATATAAGTGTTAATAAAGAATTTATTCATCTGTTCTCTCAAAACACATTTTTAGATAAAAAATAAAAATAATTTTTGGTTATGATTAATGTACATTAATGTTATGATATTGAAATATATTCCTATATAGAAAACAATTCACATTTGAAAATTATCCCAGGTAAAAAATATTAACTGAATAAATGTGATACCAAATTATTCAATATATATAGATGCTTTACGAGGGAAGTGAATCTATGTTTAATCGGAAATAATTATTTTTTGATACTATATTATAAAAATTCCTTCATTTATGAATTTCAAACCGATAAGAGTAAAAAACAATAAGTAGAGTTGAAAATAAAAAACACAAATTTTTTTCACTATCCGTGGTAAATAATTCATATGGAATGGGAACAATATAGAATTTATAGATATAAATAATATTAAAATAAACAAATGAAAAATTCTCTAAAATATATTTTTATGAATATAAAATTATCAAAACAATTAATAGTTTAACTTTTAATACAACGTGGTAGGATAAATAATACTTATGTTTAATAATTATTAGTTCTAAAACCCAATAATAGCTTTAATATGAATGATTGAAAAGTAAGTATCATGTCCATGGACCTCTTTAATAGACATCTATAGTAGAAAGATATTCCCCAATTTCCTCCTAGATCATATGACCATTTGTATGTTCTCTGTAAATAATTCCTTGAATTAGTATTTTGTAAGTGTATATTTCTTTCATTTATTTTTTTATCAATTTATATGATGTCCAAAATTATAATAAAAAATATTTCAACAATTATACGAAATTTATCACAATAATATGGTCTAATAAAAAATCTAAAAACACAAAAAGGAAATATCTCAAATCACTATGGTAGTGAAATCTTCACGAATGAATCTTTTTAGTACATGTTCCACATTTAAATTTAGTCAATGAAAAATAAATGTTGTAATGATATATCTAATGTTACACTTAATGTTTTTTAAAAATTACTTATATCGAACATGAAAGATTCAAATAAACCATTTATTTTATTTATTTTAGTTAAAATTATATAATTATCATCCATACTTATTTAATAATAATCTCACTAGTATATTTGATTCAGAATATTAGAATACACAAAAATAAAACTAAAAAAACATTAAGAGATTTTATGAAAAACTATGTCTCAATTGATCTATCCAAATAATGGATCTAGAAAATGTTTTTTTTGGGAAAATGATTAAACATTTTCTCTTTCATAAATGACCTGATCAAATAAATTATTATGAAATAATATTACATTTTAAATGTTTTTCAATTATGATATCATTATATAACACATTTTTTCACTTGGGTTACCTCTTTCTATATTTGTGTTCCTATTCAATATGGACATTATATTCATTACATATTATTATGTGAATGGGGGTACTAGAATTATTCATCCCTTTTATGAGTAATGTAGTACTTTATATTTCACGGGAAATAATTCATTGTATGTAGGTAGTAATCCTTATACATTATTTTATGATTTATTAACAATGAGGACAGTCTTGTTTTTATGAAGGAATGCATTATTTTTGTGCCAAATTCTTATTAATATCTTGATTACGATGTTTATTTTATATTATACCTTATATACTATGGCTGTATATTTATATTTATGATATTATACTATTTATATTCAATTTTATGATTGTTCAACCATCTATTATCTCACCCTCATTCTAATATTAATCATTACCATACGTGGATTATTTTTCCCGGATATTTTTATGTTTCATTATAGGTTATCCAACGATGTGAGATAAGAAAAAATAGTTTGAATAGAAAATTACAGTGATCAAAATTATGATGTATTTTATTTTTAAGATTATGTATTTTAATTCCAATTTTTTGGATTAGCTATAAAATCTCATGAACAACAATGTGAATCACAATTTTTATATTAGTTGTGTATATTTATGTTAAAAATTATATATTATTATGTGTATGAGATATGGGTAAATATAATAACTAATAATTATTTATTATGTAGTTTAAAACACTAATATATTGGGTGTTTCTAAAATACCATTGAAACTAATGGTTTCATAAATACTTCTACATATTGTAGATAGCTTTATCATGGTCCACCATGAATATTCCATATTCAACAATTAATATGATATAATTACAACATTTTTATTATGCATCACAATAATATTATAAAAATAGTTTATATAAGTACAATAGAACATATGTTTCCATAAATGATAACTAAATGATTTTTCACTCCATTCACTAATATCATAGAACTAATTCATTAAAAAAATATTCTGTAGATGTATATATTTGAAAATATACCATACTTCATATATTATATGAAATATAGTTTTTTTTCAGTTTGATCTGAGTAATAAATTTATATATTTTTTAAAATACACATCCATATAATGATTATATTTACACAAAAAATCCAATAAAAGAATCATTTAAATATTATTCTAATTCTTTCTATTTTCAAATATCAAATATTATGATATAATTAATATTATGTTGATTGTTTTATATAAATAATTTTTCTTTATTTATATGTCTTTTAATTACATTTAATTGAGAATGTTCTTCTAATATTTGCCAAAAATGATATTCAGACATAATATTTTTATCTATAATAAATTCAATATATATTTTTATAAAGATATAAATGTAAAAAATTTCCATCCAATTTTATCTTAATTTTAGTTTCATCCATTATTCTAATTTCAACTACATTTCCATACTTCATAACACTATTTATAATTTTTTTATTTTTCTTTAAAAATAAAAATATATAGAAATGATTTCACAATTCTCTAATTTTCAATGTGTAGTTTAAGAAAATTTAGTATTAAACAATTTATAATATATTTTTTCACAAGAATAATTATAACATTAATATATGAAATTACCACAAAAATGTTTTTAGGATTGAGATTTCATTTAGTTTTTGTGATAAAAAACTAATCTCTTGAATATAATATTTATCAAATATGATTCTCAATGGGAATACAAAGATTATGTTTTCTTCATCAATCAATAAATCAAAAATATTTCATTTAATGATAAGCCATTTCAGTATCATTGCACATTTAAATACCCATCGGTTGATCTAGATAGACCTAACCAACATATATAACATCCATGTGTGTTTTATTTTTAATAATTTGGTAAACTAATAATCGTAATTGTATTTTTATGCTAGAAAATAATTAGGTTTTTCTATTCTATTAATTAGAATATATATTTTGTTTCTATGGTTTTCACTTTATCATGAAATTTAAAAAAATAGGAACTTTGGATAAGATAATTTTTACATGTATTTATTATTAATTCATAAACACACAAATTATATTAATGACCATAATATTGTTCAACATATATGGATTTTGTAAAATCTGACATTTATTACAAGAAACACATATCATCTGTTTATTAGTTTCATTATTTGGAATTCCTATTTCTATATTAATGAAGGATTTATTTTTTATCTTTTATTGATGAATATATATGAGTGATTAATTCAAAGAGTTTTTATCTTCTTACACCTTCAATATACATGGGTTCTTATTTTTTACTTTATACATGATTATGATTACAATTATTCATTCATCCATATTTAATTTTTTTTTCCAACCATCCAATTTATTTAAAATCACTTCCTATTGAACATTACTTCAACTCCCTAGTAAAAAGATTTTCATTAAATTAGTGATTTTCTCGTACCCCATTTCAATAGAATTCATTTTAATTAAAGTAATCATCTTTATCAAAAGGAATTTATCCATATTTAATGATTTTTATGAATCCATCATTTCATATTTAAACTAATTCATGACCATAATATTTTGTATTCTTATATAATCCAATATTTTTTATTTACATAGGATGAATAACCATAGTTAAGATTCCCTTTATTTTTGTTATTTATCAAATTGAGTATACTTATTCCTAAAATATAGTTATTGTTACGCTTTATTTTAGTCGATTAATGTTTGGGTATAGTTGAGAAAAATGTTGGCCATTCTGTTTTTATTTTATATAATATAGTAATCTAAGAAACCAAATCATCTAAATGATTGAATTTATTCAATAATGTGATAATATAAATTTGAAAGTATCCAAATTATTCTGTTATTGAAATGTATTTTTCCTATTGTTCCTATATTTACATGATTTTTGGGGGTGTTTAATAAAAACATTATACACATATGGTATTTTGTGATTTAAATATAGGATCGATATCATATTTATTTCTAAAAATATTTTTTAGTTTTTATGTAAATTTTATCTCAATTATAATATATAATTATGTAAAATATTTATAAAAAATTTCACATAATTTGGGTGAATATATTATGACATTCACTCCAAATGATAGCTTACTGTAATTAAATTTTACGTTTTTTAGTAACACTAAATGTATTATTACATGAAATATTTTTTACACTTTTAAATCATTTATACTTATAGTTTTTTGTTTAATACATGGATAATTCACATGGATATATAATTTTTTCATATAATAAAATAAGCTCATTGAGAATTCATAAAATATTTAAACACAAAATCTCCATTTCAAACCATTATTTGTTTCATTCATGTATGGATTAACCATATTATAATTTATTATTAAACATAAAAGTAACAACTAGACATCAATATTATAATTCAAAATAATCACCACTTATTAAGAATTCAAAATCATATTTATTCACACCATATTAAAAAATAGTGTAGCAAACCTCATTTTCATATTCTTTAATCATAAAAATAATGTAAATGACTTCTCGGAGTTTTTTGTGATCCCATTATTTTTCAAAGCAATTCCATGTGTCTGTCATTATATAATTGATTTCCTCAAAATAATCTAAATAATAAATTGATTTAAAAAAATCCAATTTATCTTTCATTGAATATCGTAAAATTGAAGCACATCATCAAGTTAACATTTGAGCTGAATAAATATCACTAATTTATTTACCTAATAATTATGATATAAATCTATTCAATTTTTTAACAATAAAAACCAATTGATTTGAATTACAATCAATTTAATTTTTATTAAATGTAATATCATCATCATGATCTAATATGTAAAAAGTATCCTTTAATTTAATATTCACATAAGATGTATTATTTGATTATGAATTCTATATAGGTATAATAAATGGTTATCAAATTTGTTTTTGTGAGAAAACTCAAATTTTTAAACATCATATCTATTTAGGTAGATTATTACAATGTTGCCCCCAATATCAGACATGAAAATAGAAAATTTGAAATCTCCATAAAATATGTAGTTCCCAGGGATCAATGTAGTCATATTAATTGGGGATGAATCCATGTGAACTAATTTTATCAAATAATATTTAAAAAATTTAGGCATTCAACATAATAGTTTATTTTATACACTTGGTATATTTCATGGATATACTTATGAATTCCTAACTTCCACTCCCTTTGTAACACAGTAAATAGTAATAGTAAGCATCACATAATATATTTACATTGCTTGATCGGAATGTAAGTATTTATTTATTACTCGGCCTGAATCAAGTCAGATATGAAGATATTAAAAAATATAATCAAGTGAATATAACATACATACTTATCATCTTTATCTTCTAGTATATCTACTAAAAACCTTTTTCATGTCCCTATTTTTATAAGAAATCAATTTTTTTCATTATAATCAGTCCCCGTATTGGAAAATTTGGCATCCCAACCTCACAAATAAACAATTATTTTATATTCTCCATGATAAATCAATATAAAATCCAAATATTTTATTCTTCATTTAGATTCATTGATAATGAATGGAAATTATATTATATTAGAAGTAATGTTGGATTTTTGATCATAACTCACTCATATTGTTCACCAAGAGATTCAACACAATGATTTAAAACAAGTACCACCAGTTTTGGCATTCCAAAACACACATTATTCATAATTAATTCCCTTATTTAATATAAGATTTTATGATTTTGGTTATTCTATATTCCTTATAGTAATTTAATCCTTACTCTCATGATGATGTTTTTTTGAGTATCATTAGGCCCTCACCCAAACAACTTTTTTAGATATACAAATCTCTAAGAGTTTAAGTATTATATTCTTCATTAGAACCCTAACATTATCTATCTACATTATTCTTCTTCTAATATAAAATTATGTTTCTAAATATATTATGTAGGATCATTCCCCCTGAGGTTATATCAATAACTTCTAATGTGGGATATTTATAATGTAATTAGGATTCATATATTTAATTTTATATTCATTAAATGATATTATAGAATAAAATACATAAATTATATCATTCATAAAATTTCATATCAATGTATATAATTTCCAATTAATACTCATAAAAAAATTTAAAATAATATATCTAATAAGAACTATAGTTTTTATCATCATAAATGATTTAAAAAATTTATAATCTATACAACAGAATCATCACTCCATGATGATCTAAATTTCATCAAATATAATCATCATTTAAACTCATCCAAGATTGTTTCTCAGCCATCAACATCAAGATATTTAATCCATGAATAATAACAGAAAATCCTCTGATTTTAATCTCTAGAATTGTAATATTTTCCTAATATACTAATTCTTATGTAAATGTTGTAATATATTAAATATAACATTAGTGAGCTTAAATATCATACAAATAATCAATAACAATTTTATTATACTACTGGTGATTATATATAATCTCAAAAAATTATTATGAATGAATTTTTATATATCTTATATATAATAGAGTGTATCATACATATCCGAATGTTCATACAAAATTATGATGTTTCCCTGAGAATACATTATGTTCCACTTTCAAAATGCTATAAATTATCTTGATGATATTACATATCATACACTAAATCTTCCATATGCTGCAGATTATCTTAAATATCACAGTGAGATCATTCCTCAACTATATTTTTTTATATAATTATAATAATATATAAAATTATTTATCTTGGATAATTATTAGATCAGTAGGAAAATATTAATAATAATTTGATACTTAATATAATTCCTCACATGTGACCAATATTTTCAGACATATCATCCATAAAATATTATGTATCGAATTGAGATTCATAAATTTTATAAATATTGAACTTGTAGGAAAACATATGCATTATTCTATTTGGATTATATATATGACATAAAAATATAGAACATATAAAATTCACCTAAAAAAGTTCAATAATATTAAGGCATCTCTAATTACTCAAAACCATCTAATAAATAAAACGACATTGCAAATTTACCAATCCTTTTCTATACACATCTAAAATGTTCTATAAACATCTTTATGATTATTTATATTAACATTGAGTATTAATTTTTTTTAAAATAGAGTCATCAATTCCTAATTAAAATAAATCAATCTAGAGTAAAATTCATAGTGTTTTAATCAATATTTGAAGTATCCATAATATATTATAACTGAAGGATGGTTACATTATATAACTTATAGTATGATGTTCCCATGAAATGACTGTATTTTATCTCAATATGGATGTTTTTTGATATATCAATGATATGTGTGAAAGTAGTGCAGAAGTTATTCAATTTTGAGTGGAAAAGGAAGAAAATTTGTATGTTTCTATAGGTAATTATTATTGATATCTCTTATTGATATATTTATATGATAGAAAGAATGGTTGGATTGTTTGCTACAGCATTTCAAAATATGTGTGAAAAATTTCATGGAGTCGGTCCCGTAATCATGAATAATGGAAGGTTGTTCATATATAAAATATATTACAAGTACTAATGTAATGTTTTCAGTCCATGTCTTTTGTAGTTTCAAAGGAGTTTTAAGTTGATGGAAACACAGAGAGGATGGATTGTTGTATTGAATAAATCCAAGCTAGTTGAATGTAAGATACAACTATACAATGATAACTATGTGTTTAAACTAATGTTTCAGGTGAAACATATCTATTTTGGATGATTTTTTATGATGTTATAGTGTGTTTTTTCTATCCATCAATAAGTGGTTTGAAATGAGTTGATTGGATTATGAAAATATTTTGTTTCAAGGAGATGTTGAATTTGGATATGTATAAATTTAAGTAGCATTATCACTAATATGGTATGAGACACTCTATACATTACATGATTAAATTCTAAATTCATATTTGATTTGAAAAACTTCAGATGAGTCACCATGATCTTTATATGAGTAAATATGATGTTGAATAAGTCAAATGATACATTTTATGATTTATATCAACATTAGATGAGTGATTTCAGACATAATATGAGTACCTAGGGAGGTTATATGTGTAATAGCCTATTTTTTGTGGTAGT